>CM060191.1:23338269-23981880 GCA_030549335.1 Pontederia crassipes
GGAAACAAAGTAACCATATTAGAAGAGAGGTCACAGTGAACAAAGATATCCTGTCTCATCTTCTCCTCATCACATTCTTAATTTGGCATTCAGTAGTCCCTATTTTATTGATAAAGGGTGTTTCCTTTATCTTGGGGAATCTTAATTAAATGTTACTTCCTATTTGAAAAAACTTTTGCCTAAGGAATTATTTTAATGCACTTTTCCATTTCTTGTAGTCGGGACAAGAAAGAATATAGTATAAAATCTTCTTAATTTTCTGATCCACATTGTTTTTTTTTTTTTTGAGAAGGAAAGGGATGACCACCAGTTTGGTTGTAATCCATGTATATATATCATCAAGGAGAAAACATCATATACAAGAGAAAAGCTCTCCAGCAATTGTGCTTTTGATTTGTTGGTAATAATCCTGTGTCATTATATTAACTTGAATGAGTGTTCTTTCCTGTTCCATAATGTTTTCCATTGATCGCGCATTTTCACTGGTCGAGGACTCGAACCTTGCATAAATGCAGAATTTCTTGTTCCTTGTGAAGATGCGGGTTATAGACCTAGCTTTTAGTGGAATAACTGGACAATAAATGTTTAACAAATATGCCCTAATGGAATATGATGGCAAAATAGTATGTGAAGTTTTGTTTTGGACCTACCTTGATTTGGTATTGACATCAAAGTATTTTCTTTTCTTATTTATGTTTTTAAATGTTGTTGTAAGTATCTTAAACTCTAAGCACGGTGGGTTGGGCTGATCTTGGGGATAGGTGATGATCTTTTGAGCTTAATTTTCTTCACATGCTACAGTAGGGATCTTGGGACTTGCAGCCAATGCTCACCCAAGGGGCCTTCTCATTCTGGTGTGGCATTGATGAATTGGTTCCATTAGTGCAACCTGTTATGATGACGTCACTTGGCTCTGGGATAGATTTTTCCTTTTGGCATCATGAGTGGCTCCTTGGAGGTACACTCACAGCAACCTTCTCTAGGCTCAGGCTGCTCTCGGCAGGCACTCTACATCAGTTTCAGATGTATGGAGACAAGGGTAGGGCTCCTGGACCGCATTACATGAGTGGATAGCCCTTCTCCGCCTGAACCCCGACAGTAGGGTGAGTGGACATGGGCCTCCAGCCACTTCTCAGCACACATTATCTACCTTCATATTCCCTGGAACACACAATCATCCACCCCCTCAACATGTAACTCATCTAGAGGTCATGCATGTCAATTCTTGGATCCCACGGCGTGGGAGGATCCTCACCAGGGTGTATGATGGGCACCCACCATGAACACTGTTGTGCTATGCACACCATGGGTGAGGAGGATATCACTCACGTATTTTTGCCTGCCCTGTCACCCCCGAGGTTCAGAGACAGATTCCTATCACCGAGATGGACATTTCACTTGACACACTGATATCACTGCAAGCCAGATTGGAGATCACCATTAACGAGATACTTGGGGGTCACCTGGGCCATTTTTGCTTTAGCGTAATTGCACCATTTGTGTCAAGAGATGTCATGTGGAAACATTCTACATCATGCCTCCTTGATCCACGAATGGGGCTTTTGGCGTAGTTCACTTTGTGCTCATATGGATACCTTTTGTTAATTTCCTCATACATGTACATTTTTTCGAAACCCGAAGACTAAATATTTCTACTTGCCTACCATAACTAGGTAGCATCTTTCTTTGCTAAAAAAAGACTCGAAATTGATATGAATACTTTATAGCATGTAATTTTTTTTATTTTAAGTCTGAGATAACAAATTGCTGAAACAACAACAACAACAAAGCCTTATCCCACTAGGTGGGGTCGGCTACATGTTCATGAGATTCGACAGAGTTTTACGCTGGCTGTCGGGGCCTAACACAACCCTCCTCTTTTATCCGGGCTTGGGACCGGCTATAAAACATAGGCGGAGTTTACAAATATAATAGAATTATTAATTTAAAAATATAACTTTCAGTATTATTGGAAAAATCAGAATAATTTGAAAATATAAGTTTCAGCAAGATGAAAAGTTTAGTAATACACCTAAGCTCATATCCATCTTTTTCTCAGTCATAGCAATTGCTTCAGTAGCTTCTATGGGCAGTGTCTTGGTCTCCATTGGATCGATCCGAAAGATTCAGGAGTGTGGTCTCCATTGGGCAGCTTCTATGGGCAGTCATAACAAAGTGCTGAAAACACTTAATAATTTTATTCTATAACTGTACCATTACTGTCAGCTTAGACTCTTGAGATTCCGATTAGTTTAAGAAAACAAGCATGCATGAATTGAGGCAACCTGAACATAGTACCACATGCAGAACCTTTTTAGCATGTTTAAAGATGACCTGATGCACCAACTCAACTATGGGAGCATAGGCTGGTGTTTCGAGAATGGTTTAGGCTTCCAAGGAAAAATTCAGACAGTGGACATGTCACACAATCGTGACACCAGCACAGGGGGCGTGGTGCACGGCCGTGACACCACTTCAGAGGGCATGTCGCAGGGTCGTGACACTTCCACAGTGGGTGCTCACACGGGCATGAGACCCTCTTCTCGCTCCAACCTGGTGCTGAACCATGACACAATCGAGCCCGGTCCAAGCCGCCGCAATCCCGATCTCCTGGCCGAAACCCCGACTGCCGCTCCCGTACACTTTTTTTTTTTTTTTTGAGAAGAAAAAGGATGACCACCAGGAGTGTGGTTGTCATCCACATGTATATAACTATGGAATGGGAAACTTTTACAAGCGTAGGCTCACAAGGGAGAGCATCAACAAAAGGAAAATATCTCGTTCAGCCACAACCCCAGTCCCCCAAAAAGATGCTGAGTACAAAGGATTCACTAGGCCTCTCTCCCCAATCACAAAACAAAGAAGTACAAAAAAAGTTCACCAGGCCTCTCCCCATGCACAAAACAAAAGAATACCACAAGATTCACCAAGCCTCTCCCCATCCAAAAGTGATCACCAAAGCATCCTCCATCTTGATCACTGTTGTGCTGAACCCAGAACTGGTCGCCGCACAACCTTCGAGTCACTTATGAAAACACCCTTCCGGTGATGAGGAAGCCCTGGGACCCAAAAAAATCATTGGGCGCTTCGTCCACTCAACCTCCACCCTCCATGACTTTAGCATCCCCATGCTGAGAGGCCTCTCCTCTTTCCCGGGGGCGCCGACGTGTGTGGCGGAAGCCGGCAGCCTCCGCAACTAGGCGAATCTCCTCATCCGACCACCCAGCGCGGAGACACACCCCATCGTCCCTGTCCTCAGTAGCCAGCGAGTCAGGCGGCGCACCCCCATCCACGGGCTGCTGGGGCAGCGGCATCGATGGCTGTATGGACAGCTGTTGACTCACTGACTGCGGCAGCGATGAAGAATGCGTGGGCGACTGCGGGCGACTGCTGTCCCTCTGATGGTGGCGATGCCGGACGTTTTTTGTGGCTCCCCCTAGGGTGGGTGAGCATGCGCTGTAGGGGCCGGTGCAAGGCCACGCCTCTTGCTAGTGCCCTCCGGCGGGTACAACGGAGGCCGGTAGTTGCCACACCGCGGCTAGACACCTCATCTGCCCTGTGAACTCCATCAGCGCCAACGTCGGCGTCCGGCAAAACTGGCCCATTCTGTGATGCTCCTTCCACAGGCTGCTGATGTGGCGGCAATGATGGCTGCCGATCCGCTGGCTGTGGCGGCGTGACTGACTGTGTGACCTTACGGCGTTGATAGCAGAGGGGGGAAGCTGTGATTGCATCACCGGTGGGTGTGTCTGTTAGGGAGATGACCACCGGGATGCCCGTGAGCACGGGTGGTGAGAATCGTAGTAAGCCTGAAGATGTCCGGCCGTGGTCGCCAACCCTCCTTCGGCGATTGGGCACCTCCATTTCATCCTCTCCATTGCCAAGATCCCCCGCTTCACATGGGCCAGCTCCTCACCATCACCGCCGCAGGCGACGACACGCCGCTGCCACCATGCCGCCACAGCACGCCTGCCATTGGACTTGCCTCCGCTGTCGTCGAGGGTTGGGACGCTAGACTCGTTGGGCGTTGTCCCACCGAAGGACGTAGTCGAGACCCGCATGACCAGCAGCCCTGACCACCATCACCGCCGTGGATCTGCATTGCCGCCACTAGGTACCCCATGCCAGGTGGCCTCGTCTCTGTTTAAGGCTGCCCCCTTCTGGTTGGGTTCAATGACGAGGAGGCCCACCTCTTAGTAGACGCAGCAGGGTTATGCCATACATATCGACGAGCCTGGCCTGCAATCAGAAGTGGTCGGAGGTCTGATGAGCCAGGGAAGCGACTCGGTGATCCGATGAAGATCCTCACGAATGTGCAGGGATTGGGCGACCCCGTGAGACGACAGATCCTGGGTCTGTACCTTAGAGAGTGGGAGGTTGATGTGGCCCTCCTTTAGGAGATCAAGTTAACGGACTGCAGCTTGGGGATATGGGCCCAGATACTGCATGTCAGAGCACCTCTCTTTACATGTTGTGGGGCAGTCAGAAGGTTGCATTGTTGGCTGGAGATCAGATCTTTTATCGGTAGTGGACTCCTGGACGACTCACTTTGCAATGATGGTCCATCTGTGGAGTTGGGGGAATGACATTGACTATCTCATCTCCTGTGTTTACAGGGTCTTGTTCGGCATCCTTGCGCAGCACTTTATGGGAGGAGCTTTGGGAGGCACGCGCCCACCTCCTCGGAGGAGACTTCAATGTTACTTTTGACATGGAGGATCGGTTTAGAGACTTCATTGACTGAGGATCAATCGTTTTCTTGGATCGCTTGAGTTATCAGAGGTGCATCAGTTGGCGGACGTCCAGACTCTTGATCGACCATTCTCGGACCCCCTCATGTGGCGGTCCAACGACGATCATATACAACGCTCCCTTTTTCGATTCGAGCGATCATGGCTTTTGGAGGACGACTTTCGACAATTAGTGGAGGATTAGTGGCATAGAGTGGCGCCCTCGGATTCAGCAACCAGGACACTAGCATCCTGCTTGTCTAGCCTGTGCTCCTTCCTTTGTCAGCATCGTCGACGGATTAGTGAGGATTGACATGTCACAGGACGGATGCCTTGGGGATGTTTGCTCGGATGGACCACATTGAGGGCTCCCGTCATCTCATAGACTCAGATAGTGGAAACTTGGTGGAAGTAGCGATCTCGACAGACCTGGCTTCAGGAGGAAAATGCCAAATAGGTTTTTACACATAATATGCTAGCTCTCGATGGAGGGCTAACAAGATCGAGCAGATCGTGGTGTAGGGTCAGCGGATCACCGACCATCAGCGCATTGGGGCGTCCATCACTTCATTCTTTTGAGCCTCATCTCGGCGGCATCCAAAGGGCTCTTGACGGTGGGCCCTTGGAGATATCCCTGACTTACCAATGCACAATCTTCATTGCTATTGTAGGCGATCATGGAGGACGAGATCATTGAGGTCCTTTGGGACCTCAATGGTGAGGCAGCTTCAGGCCCCGAAAATTCGGATTTTTAGTTTTCTTTTATAGGGAGTTTTGGCCACGGGTGCGAGACGATGTTTTGGTGGTGATCATGGGAATCGGGGCTTTGAGCACCTCAATCGATTCCTGTTATTCCTACTTTCGAAGCGCACTCCCGTGGAGCGAGTTGAGGACTTTCCTATCCAATGCCATCTACCTCCTAGTGGCTCGAGTTTTGGCGAATCGACTTCGAGAAGTGCTCCCACATAGTCAGTTTTCATTCAGGGTTGGACGATCACCGACAGTTACACCATCGATGCAGAAATCTTTTCCCAGTGGTGGAGGACAGACCTTCTTATGGTAGGTTGACTTCTCCAAAGCCTATGATCGCCTGAACGAATACCTCCGATTCCTTCTCGGGCCAGGGGAATGGGTGCCGCCACATAGGGGAGTTCGGCAGGGCTGCTCTCTGCCCCCATCTTGTTTGTTCTAGGAGCGGGCCTCTTCAGTGGCTTCGCCAAGAGCCTCGTCCCCCTCCTACTGTACGTGGATGACACGATTTTCTTCATTGAGGGCTGGAGGCTCGTCACGTTGTGATTCTCGTGGACCTATTCGGCGCGATGATCGGTTTTCAAATTAGCCATGCCAAGTCATCCTTCATCCCTTTTGGCATGGTTCCTGAGGAGGCGGCTCGATGTGCGTCCCAGCTTCACACTCTGATCAGTTCCCTTCCATTCACCTACTTGGGACTTCCGCTATCTTACCGCCACATCACCTCTAGAGGGTGGACTCTGGTCATCGAGTGTGGAGCAGACTTCACGGCTAGAGTTCACGACTACTATCATGTGGGGTCTGACTCATTCTGTTACGATCAGTGCTCTTGGCACTCACGACATATTATGTCAGTCCTGCCACCGCCTGCCCAGGTACTTAGACGCTTAGATTCACTTAGGAGTAGTTTTTTCTAGCAGGGACGAGGTCCTAATTATTGTGTTGCATCTAGTCGATTGGAGCAGCATTTGCCGGCCCACCTCTCAAGGAGGCTTGGGGGTCCGCGATCTTCGATGCGCCAACCGGGCTCTCCTAGTCCGATAGCTCAGGCGGATTATGGGGCCAGACTCCAGAGTAGAGTCTTTGGCGCACATTTCTGTATACCTTCCATGGGTGGCATCTATCTTGGGAGTCGAGGACCATCTTACCCCTCCGAGCCTCATCCTTTTGGCGGGGAGCGGCAGCCATGGCCTCGCGGGTCTGCCCCCTAATGGTTCCTTCCCTCGGCTCGGGGGAGGACTTCTTTTTGTGGCGGCACATCTAGTCCCTGAGACTTGCTTGCAGAGGCATTTCCTCGCTTTTGGGCCCTGACGATGTTCCCCGATGCCGACTTGGACAGAGGAGGGGGGGGGGGGGGGGCGGTTGGTGCTTGGTCCCCCATCTTCATATCATACATATTTAGCGCTTTACAGAGTTTTTGGCCCTCCATTAGCGGTTGGCAGGTCTACGTCCGGACCGTTCCAGGACGGACGGATAGGTTTGGCTATTGGAGTCTTTCTCGACACGCAGCCTTTACATCCGCCTCCTCCCCACCACCACGCTACGGAGGATTTCATGATCGATTGCAGCACACTCAGATCCTGTTTAAAGTCAAGATCTTTGTTTGGTTTTTGCGGCGCGGTCAGCTTCTCACCAGATGCGATTTGTACTGTGTGGCGAGCCAGTAGAGGACATCCTCCACTTGTTCTTCAACTGCCTGACATCCCGGGGCATCGAGTAGTAGACGAGCATTGCGAGTCTCTTTTATTTAGACTCAGAGACCATGTGGCAGACATTCCGGGGGCTCATGCGTAAGAGATTGTGTTGGAGAGCGCCGTGACCTTTTTGGCCGGTGCCCGGGCCATTTGGATACATCGCAATTGGATCATTATTTGCAGGGAGAGATGTCAACCTTTGCGTATTGTACGCAACATCTCCTATCTGGGGTTTTGACTAGTCCGGTTACTTTTCTATCCTTTTGATACTCTTTCTGAGAGCACTTGTACACTTTTTCCTCGGCTTTATATATATAGTTGGATGACAACCACAACTTCGGTGATCATCCTTTTCCTTCTCAAAAATAAAGGGAAAATTCAACGTGAAATATTATATGTTTCTTTCCTTTTGAAGTTTTACATTGTTCATGATTCCATTACAATACTTCGAATCACCAAATCGGCCATAGTATCTATTTTTTCACATGGCTGATAGCTACATATTTACTCCAGTAGTATGACTGGGTTAATGCAATCTAATGTCCTGAATTCATGTAACTGGTCCTTTTAGAGTGAGAAACCTGTGGACTAGCACAAGGATATATCTCTAATGGCTAAGGATTCTGGTGACTCAAAAAATTTGGTAACTAGATTTCTTAACTTGCGTAGTTACTAGTCTAGTAAGTGCTAAAACCTAATGTAGTTCCTCTAAAAAACTCTAATTGTAAGGGTCTATGGAAATATAAAGGAATGTTCACGGTTGTAGTTAAAAAATTGACAGTTATGTAAGGGCCTTCTTTCATTATGAATAAGGGAGTCATGGGTTTATTTATATGGTGCAACTTCAGTAGGTGAAGAAAATTAATATTTGATACACATATTTTCATTGACTTCATAAGAAAACAATTACAACTATTTGATGTTATGAAACTTGGTCCTTGTCCAACTGTACTCTCAATAATTTGGTATTTCCCAATGTCATGCTTTAGAGCTATATGATTCGTTGGCATTTAAATCATAAAGTATCATGTTTTATATTGGACTTCATATCTGTTGTTTTGAGCTATGAAACAAGATATAACATTTTGACTACCTTATGCTTATGTGAGAATGCGCCCAAATTTTGAGGAAATGGACCTTTTGTTTTATATTGGACTTCATATCTGTTGTTTTGAGCTATGAAACAAGATACAACATTTTGACTACCTTATGCTTATGTGAAAATGCACCCAAATTTTGAGGAAATGGACCTTTTGTTGTTGGTTGTGGTTAGTTATTCATATTTTTTCCCTTTATTTATTATTTGAATTATACGCAATAGTGTTTTTCAAGGTTTTCGATCTACATGAAGATAGTTACTACTATGAATCACATTCTTCAATTTGGCTACATTATTGTAATTATATATACATGCACAATCCTAATAGTCCTGGACAGGGTATCCCAAAAAAGGGTTCTTATCCTCTTTACCTTCAAATGACAAAAGAAGTTTTCCATTTATTTCTTTCTCGTCGCATTTGACAAAACAAAATGAGGAAATTCAATTTGTAGCTTGAAATATATGAATGGAGTTTCATCAATTTGATTTCTTGAGCAATGTTAGACATCCAATGAGATTGTAGTGATTCTGAGTGTATCGCATCCACTTCTTTCTGAAAGTATGTTGTGCTCTTTTTTTTTGGCCTCGGAACATGTCTTGTAATTTTGGTAGCAGTTGTAGAGTGTGAATATCGCCCATATACTATCTTATGCAGATGTTCACTGTTATCACTGATATATACAGTTGAATTGGACTGCAGGATTCACAATGATTTCCATACGAGATGATTGCATAATAGTTTTTCTCATATGCCTATGTTTTATAGTCGGTCCCAAGCTCGGATAAAGGAGGAGAGTTGTGTTAGGCTCTGACGGTCAGCGTAAAACTTTGTCGAATTTTATGAACATGGATCAACTAATATGACGTCGTATGATCCATGTAGCCGACTTCACATAGTGAGATAAGACTTTGTTGTTGTTGTTGTATGCTTTTACTCCCTATTCCTGGAACTGAAATCATAACATGAGGAACCACATACTTTCTATCAGCCCTTTTATAATATAAATGTGGTATTCATTTTCCTTGTTGCTTGATTGTGCACTGTCTAATCATTCTTTGGCTCTGTACAACATTTACACATATTCAATGCTAGGATATACTTCTTAGTAACAAGTGCCTTGTCTAGCCACTTTATGGTGTTGTTATTGCATTGATAGTAATTAAATTTGATTTCTAATGTCATGGATGGTGTCTTCTGCTAGGAGTATGTTGCCCCAAGAAAAGAATAGACAGGGCTTTGGCCTTGAAACTTTTAGAAACATTTGTCATCTGAATTCACAGGGAGAATTGGCAGGCATCTAATTGAGAAAACAATACAAGAACTGTAGCTCTTTCTGAATCATCAAACAGAATCCAGAAAGAAGAATGTGGGTACTTATTGCACAAGATTGTATTATAATTTTGGCAATGTTTCCTATAATTATATCTTGACCATGGAAGTGGTGACTAGTTATTTCTTGATTAAATAGCCCACTTAATATTTTTCATTATCATCCATGCGATAGATAATAAACAAAGTTAGCAACGGTTCTCTAACAATGTTATATTTCGAATTTGAAAGGGGGGAGGAAGTGACTTCCATCCCCTTGTTTGCAAAATGATATCAATATTCTAAAGTAATGATTTATTAATCATTAAAAAGAAATTAACCAAAAAAAAAAGATTGAGGATTATTCAATTACATGAAGTTTGGTGACTCAAATTAGGATCGATGGGGTCATCGAAATTTGGATCCCATTGCGGGATTTGATCTAATTGTCATGGTTTAACTCATTTTATTATATTATTTTTAGAAAGATATAATATTTATAAAAAATGTAATTTGATTAGATTTTTTTTAAGATTGTGTACTAGTAATAAGATTATCTTATGCATCATATATGTAAGGCAAAATTTGAAATCTAATACATAGTTTGCACATACATGTGTATTTTGTAACACGTTTATATGCTAATATGGAATATAATCGGATCGGGATTTTCTGACTTGGAATGTGTCACCGTTTTGGGCATCCAAAATAGGACAATGATAAATAAATCATAGATTGTTTTGTAACTAAAAAATAATTTGAAACGCCCATAATCATGCAAATTGTATGTATTATCTCTTATCTTCATTCTATTACATATATCAATGAATTTAGACCATATTTCTTTTTTCAAACATACATTACTAAATTTAGTCAAATCATTAGCTGTAATATGACAATAACTAATAATGCTATTCATTCTAGTTGTGCCAAGCCAAGCAACTCCTATTAGATTTTTAAATGACAAAAAAATCATAATAAGGAACTGTAGTTGAGAGGTATCCATGAAATTTAATTTCATGTAGAATATGAGAAAAATAAGTGTCATGTAACTTTCCTATCTCATATGTCAAGTGCATTTTTTTCTCGATTTTCTTGACATATTTCATTAGTTATATTGTAAAAGGCTATTAATAATATTCTACAAGTGAATGAATATTTTAATATTTTTAATATTATTAACCTTCATATTTTTTTATTTAGTGTGTTTATAACTAATAAAAAAATATAATAGACATGCTAATCGAACCCATAAATAGAACTCTTCCCTCCTAACTTAACAATTCAGTTGGCAATATTACGACATCATTATCATTGATCACGAGTTTACTAGGAAAAATGTGATTTTTTTTATTATCGCAGGGAGGTATGATAATCACATATGATAATCTAATACTTATTTTTTTCCTAAAAAGTTAATCCTAAAATTATTATTATATAATATCATCACAATGTCATAAATATATGTTGGTATAATAATTGAAAACAATACATTTTTTCCTATATTTCGTTTGTCACTATACCGTCTCTAGATCCACTGGTAAAAGTATCTTTTTTTTCAACTCTCATAAAAAAAATCCCCCAAAGCCAACAAATAAAAAAAAATGCTATCACAAGTGTGTATGCTGCTAGTTAGTAGTATACGTAGGATCACAATGCATCAAGAAGGGGTGAATTGATGTTTAAATCAAAAATATCGATTTCACGAAAATCATCGCACGAGTTTAAAAATGATTTGTTAATGTTTAAACCAACACAATAATAATCACATCACATGCATAATAAAGTAGGAAGGAGAGGGAGAGAAAAAGATAAACACAAAATGCATGATGATTTATTGACAAGATTCGATTACACCTTGATCTACGTTCTCACTCCGACTTACCTCGAGATCGTCGAAGATTTTACTAACACCCGTCCTTCGTCCCAAATGGGGCAAAGAAGAAATTCTTTATAACTCTTGCCTTTTCTCCTTTTCAAGAGATAAGATACATCTCTTTCACTCGTCTTTTCGTCGTTCAAGAGGTAAGACACAATTTCTTTTCACTCATGAACTAAATAACTATTATAATATCACAAGAACACCCCACAATCTCTCTTTTACAATTTGAAACCTCACACAAAGAATAAAAAAAATGAAATATTTGTAATTTTGAGCACAAGATGACTTCTTGGATGAACACAAGTATTTGCCTATCTTTTTTTCGAAGTCTTAGTCTTTTTTATGTGTTTTGGACCCCTTTTATAGCATCCAATCTTCTTCATAGTTGTTGGTATTCAAAACTAGCCGTTATATACTTTTCTATAGTGAAACAAGCACCCGTTTTGAGTTTTAGACGTTCATTTTAGAATTAGCCGTTGGAATATAGCCGTTAAGACAACTTTCAAGCACCCATTTTGAGTTTCAAGTGACTTTTATAGAAATCCTAATGTCTTAGAAATTTGCGGTCGCTGCATTAACATTTTTGGGCATATATTTTTATCACCAGCGGTGTAATATTCCAAATTTAATTCACTTGTAATCACATCGGTTAATATTATATCATATTATTAATAAAAAAATTGATATGTGTTAAGGCATGAGTTATAACTCATAGTGTTTGATCATTGAAATTTGACGAAAATTTGTCTAAGGCATGAAAATATGATCTTTGAAAATATTAGAATTAAGAAAATTAAAGTTCCGGTAATTGTTCATACATATCAAAGTATTATAGCTGTGACTTTTAACAATTTTCAGGAGGTGTTTTACTTATGGAAAATATAGATGTAAAATCGAAAAATTTGTGAAATTACGATTTTTGTTCTTCGGACAAAAAATTAGATTTCGATTCCTTGATTATTTATTTTTATAAATATTTTATTTGAATCCAAATGGGGGTAGTTCCTTATTTACATGTAATGTCTTAAGTAAATAAATAAATAAATAAATAAATAAATAGAAAAGGCAAAACCATGTAATGTCTGAAGGAATTTGAAAGAAGAGAAGGGGAATTAGGGTTTTGGCATGTGGTGAGTTCATACTTCACATTCTTTTAATTTTAATTTCATATTTTCCTAATTAGGATTTCTATGAACCTTTTCTATCTCATTCACTTTCGGATTTTAGGTAACCATGGGACAAAACTCATGTTCTTCCTGAATCTTTAGCTACATAATTTCATACCTTCGGATCGTCCAAAAATTATGAAAATTACTCTAATTTATCCCCTTTGAGTTCGTTGAGTTTTGAAATCAAGTTAATATAATTTTTGTAGAGAAAGTTATGTTCTTATCTTTAAGGTACTATCACTCTGTCTTTTGAAACTATTACCCGATTTTCTAAATTAAGGATCAAATCCAATATGCCATGAAATTAACTGATAATTTAGGGTACTAGAGAAACTAATGTTAGGTTTCATTGACAATTGAAATCACTCTATAATTATATGTGTAGCGAAAGTTATAAATGATTTACCGAGCCTTACTCAGTCAGGATGGAACTTAGGGCAGATTATGCTAGTATTGATTAAATTTATTGTGCTCAGTACATATAGATATAAATTCAAGCAATTTTATGAGTTGCACTCTAAGATGTCTAATATTTGGGAAAATTAAAATTATCAGAATAGGGAATATTTATTATTTTATATAAATTATAAAAATAAGGTCACTCTGTCTGTCAGAACATAGAAACAAGATTAAAGTTAGGCTGAATGTTGATTTTCTTGTGAACAAACCACAATGAAATAAAATCTGAAACGTTTATAGATTAATATATTAGCAACCAAGAAATAAGCAAAATTAGAATGAACAAAATTGGTTATCAACTCAAGCAGATACGAATTTTCTTTTATTATGTATACAATATGTCTTAATAGTAGGCCAACTCTTGTGATAAATAGTTAAGTTACGAGAGTAAGAACTTAAGGGTTATGTACCTCTTCAATTAATTATGTTTCATGTGTGATAGGTTTCTGTTCAGATCATAGAAGTGATGTGTTCTTATTATTATTGTATAGGAGTAGAAGAGTAAAATAGTTAAAAAGGAAGGGAAAAATCTTTTGGTAGCTCTTAAAGGTAAGTTGATTTCTCCTACTCTATGTATTCACCTCTTTTGAATTTGGTGTGACATTGATTATTATATATATTGAATATATTTTGGATATGTTATGGATTAGTTTCGAGAAATGCAATTATGAAAAGTATATCTGAGTGATTGATTGTATGATTGCACATTTGAAAAGTATATGTGATATGACATGATTGGATTATGAGAAGTGCAATCTTGCTCCATTTGAAATGGTATTTGATATGATTCATCTTTTGATGTTGAGATACAATTGTTACATGATGAATCATACATCTGCATCTGCTTGCATTGCATTGTATGATGGTTGGAGCTAAGTGCTACTTCGCTGATCACGATAGGAGCCACGTCTAGAATCCAATCCATCATTTTGTTCCTCAATAATGGGATGAAATAGACTGGAGCTAAGTGTCATGCAGAACTAAGTGTCACATCATAAGTAGTCATGATAGGGACCACCTCTAGAATCCGTAGGGGTCACCTCTAGAGTCCACCTATCACTATATGATCTGTTTCCCGAAAGGGATGAGGTAGAATGGAGCTAAGTGTTACATCGTTGATCACGATGAGAGCCATCTCTAGAGTCTACCTACCGACCACTGGTCAATTGGTAATCCATGCATTCATACGAGAGTGTTGCATTTGCATACGTCTATTTGATATGATTTGAATGATATTGATTGCAATTGGAGTGTGATGATTTTTATTAGAAAATTGTATGTATTATTTTCAAATATATGAATACACTATTTGTGATATTATAATTATTTCATATCTTTGCATGTCCCTCCAAATTTATTAGATGATAACACATAGCTTATGAGTTATCAACTTACTGAGCTATTTTTGCTAATAATGTTGTTTGTAATATTTTTCATATTCATATAGCTCGTTAGGGATCGTGCGAGATGATAGCCATAAAAAGATTCTATAACATCCTTGGTGATATGATGAGAGGATTATGTCTCCCTATCTTTCTATTAAGATGTCGAGAGAGCTAGTCGTGTTTATTATTTATGTCAAAATAAGTTGTATTGAAAATAATGTCATTTTGTCAAATGTAGAACTTAAGGTGTATTAGTTTGCTCTGAAATGATCACATATTGTATAATTTATTTAATGATATAATTTTACTTTTATGTTATAAAAAAAAGTAAATTACATCACATTTTCGCATTCCTTCATAACTTTATTTGATCGTCCGTAATGAGTCGCGAACTCTAGTTTAACTCACGGATTAAATCAGGATCGTGACAGTTATGATATCAGAGTAATAGGTCCTCCCTTTGGTCAAAGTTTACATAGCAATGTTTAGTGTGGACTACTCGTATTTAGCTTGGGTTGTGTGAGTTTGGAGATTATAATGTGAGGTTATATATGTACTAATATATGACATTTTGAAATGTGATTGTGATATTTGCTTTTGATAATTATGTCTCTATGCATCGCTACCTTATACATGGATTTGTATATGTATTATCATGACATGTTATCTAAAAAGGAAAAGAGAAAGCAAAGAAACATCAAGTACTAATTTGTGATTCCTAGACTTGGTGGTATTGCTTTGCATAGTTGGAAGTGTGACAAGTACTTGATTGTTGACATGATTGTTTTGTATTTGTATGATTTTAATGTAATTTTGGATGTGGATTAATTGTCTTCTTATCATGTATGATTAGATTGTTATTGGGAACTAACTATTTTCTCACTTTCAAGTCAACTATGATTTGATTTTATGAGTAATAAGAAAGTAAGTACATATTTTCAAATTTATTATAGGCATGCCAATAAGTTATTTTGGAAAGGATGTCATAGGTTCTTAGATTTTTTGGTAAAAAAAAAAGAAGTTTGAACAATATTCCCATGTTTAGGGAATTCTAAATTCTATTATATAGAAGTGGTTTGACCTACTCTTGACAGAGGAATTCTTTATTGACATTTTTCATAGAATTATCCCTACTTTAATACTCATTCGATATAAGAAAAACATTGTGAGTCTTCGTATGGGGATTATATTCGATCAAATTGTGAGTTTTAAGTTTAATCATCAAGAGGAAAGACGAATCCCCAAGTTGGACAACAATTATAGACTTCTGAACCAAATTAATATAAAGAATACCATATTGAAAGTAGGTTACTTGTTTGATCAACCATAATGTATTAGTATATTCCTTAAGACTAATTTAAGATTTGGATACCATTAACTAAAATTAAAGAATGTTATATACTGAAGCTTACATTTGAAACCTTATACAATTATTACGAGTATTTGATAGTCATTTGGTTAACCAATATCAAACTATTTCTATGGATCGAATCAGATTTTCAAATGATTCGTTGATTAAAATGTAATTATATTATTGATGACATCTTAATTTTTCATGGAGACATGCAAGTTAGGAACCTTATTTTGCAAAATCCAAATAAAACAAAAGTGGATGTCAAAGTTAGTATGTGTTTTGAATTAACCATATAGTGATGGGTCATGATGGTCATAAGAAAGATAAACCATGCCTCAATACACAAGATCAATTGAGATATCTGAGTGATTCAGATCAAATGTTATCATTTATTTCTCCAATGGACTTGATATGCTTCTTGTATACATTTTGAAAAAAAAACAAAACATGAATAAAATAAATTAAGCATCACTATGTATTAGCAAAACTATTGATTTGAATGAGGGCCTACTATATAGAGCATAACTAATTCATATTTTAGATCGTTACACATGTGTAAGCTAAAGAAAGGCTAATAGCTTAAGACGACATGTTGCAAAGTCCGTAGTGGTATTAGACATTGTGTTTTATGGTAAATACTTTTAGTCAAAGAGGGTACTTATAGGTCATCATTTATACTATTACAATTAAAAGGAAAAGATATATTCACATGTTTGATAATCAAAGAGTATGTTTTATATATATTCGAATTAGAAAAAAAATATCAAGCAATAATAATTTGAGCACCCTACGTTTTGACATGTTTTCACGCAATTTTGGTTATCTAAAAATTTGAATGACCTCCATATAGATAAACTTCAGAGTTTATATTTTGTAAAGTTGGGACACATTCCAATTAGATGTACAGAGAAGAAAGTAGGAACAAAAAATAGGCATAACATTGTTATTCTAAATAGTATGAAGACCAACTTATGGAATTTGTCAAATAATATGTAAATATTTTTGTAATACATGTTTAGATTCATCATTATTAGAGATGTGTATAGATGTCTACGAGTTGTCATTTTTAGATTTGAGCACATTGAAAAGGAATAAGGTTATGTGTGATAAGGGAAATTTGGTGGGAACAATTAGCAAAGGGAATATATTATAATTTTATTATGACAATATGGGGTTTCTATCTTTTAAGAAATTGTAAACATCTGTGAGAAAGACAAAATATAACATTACTAAATTAGGTATGAAGTGTTAAAGAACCAATTAACAAATTTGTTTAATGTTGAGAAGTGATATTTACTTGGTATGGTCTGAATCATTTGTTATTAAGTAAATTATCAATAGTAGATGAGAATCATAACTAATAATTGTCAAATCATTGTGAATTATCGAATTGATGTTGATATCAGAATTATTGTCAACTTCTTACTCATCACTATGGATTTTGGAATCACTAATGATTCTTGATTGATCATTATTGGTTGTAATTCAATCATTTAGTACAAATTTTTTTGTTTGCTCTTGTCCGTCACATCTTACACTAGTCGAGTGGTTGAATAACCATACATCATTACAAATTTTGAAATCATCAATGATCATTGATTTGAAGTTACTAATTTTGAGCATCAAGTTATAATTGATCCTTAGTTTGCCTTTGCCTATTCCACATCAATTAGTACAATTGATGGAATCAACATTGTCACTATTTTATCGGTATTAATGATTTTTCATTGTTGACTTTGTTATGTCAATCAACTTTGAGAGTTTAAAAAAGCGAGTTAGAAAGTTTATCGAAAGATGTGTTGGAGTTTGGCCGCCTCTGGTCATCATTGGATAGCTTGATTGGAGTCATAAAGTTTACTATGACGAAGTGTTGGTTGAGAGCCTAGCGAAAGAATGATTGAAATGGGATGCCTTTTGAATCCTCGATCGCGAACTCGAACCAACTTTCGATTATATATAAAAAAAGAAATCATATACCATAATTTCATTTTTCTCACTCCCTCTCCTTTATTCGTGGACAGTAAAAGATAGTTTATGACTTATAGTCATCAGAATAGGTGATGGTTCCTTATTTAATGTACCATCCTCTCTTTAGGGTTATAAACGATTTATGTGAATTATGACACTTTCTCTCTTATCTGGACTAGGCACATGATTTTATTAACTCTCTGATTCGGTTCATTGGACGCTTATAACTATTGTGCTTATCTTCATTCCAACTCTATCCAGACTAGAAGAAAATAAGAATAAAAAATATGGAACAAGTGTTACATCTAAGTTATGTAGACGTGAATAAAATAATGAGATGTCTCTAATGAAAACCAAAACTGAAGATAAACTGTAATGACAAAAAAAGAAATGATCAAATATAGTGTATGATGTGGGTTAGATAATATATTTTCAAACAAAATTAATCATGATAATCTAGGAATATGCATAAAAACGTTATCAATTCTTACTTGACTAATTTTTATTCTCAACTCCACACTTTCCTATCCAGGCTTTTGCATGATGAGCAATGATAGAATAATACCAAGTTGGGTCGCCACAATGAAGTTTTACGAGGGAACATTATATGAAGGAAAACATAATCACATTATAAACCAAATAGAATAAGTCCTTTGATATGGAGTTAATTTACTTTTGTAGATTTTATGGCAAGCAATCTAGGGCCTCAAACAAAGCATGTGTGATAATTATTCATATTGCTTTGAACAAGGAAATACGTTAAATTTCAAGGACGAAATTTATTTTAAGGGGGTAGAATGTAATATCCCAAATTTAATTCACTTGTAATCACATTTGTTAATATTATATCATATTATTAATAAAAAAATTGATATGTGTTAAGACATGAGTTATAACTCATACTGTTTGATCGTTGAAATTTGGCAAAAAATTGTCTAAGGCATGAAAATATGATCTTTGAAAATATTAGAATTAAGAAAATTAAAGTCTCGGTAATTATTCTTATATATCAAAGTATTATAGATGTGATTTTTAACAATTTTTAGGAGGTGTTTTATTTAGGGAAAATATATATGCAAAATCGGAAAATCTATGAAATCGCGATTTTTGTTCTTCGAACAAAAAATTAGATTTCGATTCCTTGATTATTTATTTTTATAAATATTTTATTTGAATCCAAATGGGAGTAGTTCCTTATTTACATGTAATTTCTTAAGTAAATAAATAAATAAATAAATAGCAAAGGCAAAACCATGTAACGTCTGAAGGAATTTGAAAGAAGATAGGGGGAATTAGGGTTTTGGTATGTGGTGAGTTCATACTTCACATTCTTTTGATTTTGATTTCATATCTTCCTAGTTAGGGTTTCTATGAACCTTTTCTATCTCATTCACTTTCGGATTTTAGCTAACCATGGGACAAAACTCATGTTCTTCATGAGCAAAATTAACCTTAGCCATGTTCAATTTGTTCCTGAATCTTTAGCTACATAATTTCATACTTTCGGATCGTCCAAAAATTATGAAAATTACTCTGATTTATCCCCTCTGAGTATATTTTCATTGAGCTTTGGAATCAAGTTAATATGATTTTTGTAGAGAAAATTATGTTCTTATCTTTAAGGTACTATCACTCTGTCTTCTGAAACTGTTACCCGATTTTCTAAATTAGGGATCAAATCCAATATGTCATGGAATTAACTGATAATTTAGGGTGCTAGATAAACTAATGTTAGGTTTCATTGACAATTGTAATCACTCTAAAATTATATGTGTAGAAAAAGTTATAAATGATTTAGCGAGCCTTACTCAGTCAGGATGAAACTTAGGGCTGATTATGCTAGTATTGATTAAATTTATTGTGCTCAGTACAAATAGATATAAATTCAAGAAATTTTATGATTCTACCCTAAGATGTCTAATATTTGGGAAAATTAAAATTATCAGAATAGGGAATATTTATTATTTTATATAAATTATAAAAATAAGGTCACTCAGTCTAGAACATAAAAACAAGATTAAAGTTAGGCTGCATGTTGATTTTCCTGTGAACAAACCATAATTAAATAAGATCTGAAATGTTTATTAGGAAATTGTATGTATTATTTTCAAATATATGAAGACACTATTTGTGATATTATAATTATTTCATATCTTTGCATGTCCATCCAAATTTATTAGATGGTGACACATAGATTATGAGTTATCAACTTATTGAACTATTTTTGCTCATAATGTTGTTTCTAATATTTTTCAGATTCATATAGCTCGTTGGAGATCGTACGAGGTGATAGTCGTAAAAAGTTTCTATAACATCCTTGGTGATATGATTAGATGATTATGTCTCTTTATCTTTCTATTAAGATGTCGAGAGACCTAGTCGTGTTTATTATTTATGTCAAAATAAGTTGTATTAAAAATAAGGTCATTTTGTCAAATGTAGGACTTAAGGTGTATCAGTTTACTCTGAAATGATCACATATTGTGTAATTTATTTAATGATATACTTTTACTTTTATGTTATAAAAAAAGTAAATTACATTACGTTTCCACATTCCTTCATAACTTTATTTGATCGTTCGTAATGAGTCGCGAACTTTGGTTTAACTCGCGGGTTAAATCAGGGTTGTGGCAAGCAGTCGATCGAAAGTTTTTCCGGCGTCCATTTTGTCATCTATAGCCTAATAGACCTGCATTCTTTTATTCATAACGTTTTACATTGTTATCCAAATGAGACGATTTTTTATTCTATGGAAAGGTAACATAATTCTCTACAACTTTGATATTCATCATTTATCCAAACTCTAATGAGATAATAGTCTAATATTAATTCAAAGTTTAGTATATAAAATTGTCGATTTGAAATTAAACTTTTTAGACCTTTACTCTTTTCTACACAACTTTTCATACGAGTGTCCAAATGAGATGATTTTTTTATTATATGGAAAGCTAACAGGATTCTCTATAACTTTGATATTTATTCAAAAATCTAGTAAGATCATAGTTAAATATTAATTCAAAATTTAGTACACAAAATTGTTCATTTCAAATTAAAATTTTTGGACCTTTAATACATAACTTTTTGTGTGAGTATCCAAATGATATGATTTTTTATTCCATGAAAATCTAACAGAATTCTGTATACCTTTTATATTATCATTCATTCAAATTTTAATGAGATCATAGTCAAATACTAATTCAAAGTTTAGTATACAAAATTGTTCATTTCAAATGAAGCACTTTAAAACTTTGTTTTTTTATACATAACTTTTCATATCATTTATTTGTTTCTATAAAAGCTAACAACATTATATATAACTTTTAGGGTTTTTTCCGCTCACCCCTGAATTATGAATTTTTTCGCATCTACTCACGACTTTCAAATATTCCGCCGACGTCGCCTGAACTATACCGCCTTTTTCACTTAAGCCCATCCATCAACTTCTGTTAATTTTCATTTTTTATTTATAAAATAATCAAATTACCCATATAATCTAATATTGAAAAATATAAAATAATATATTATAAAAATAAAAAAATTTACTTCGCCAGAGGGCGTCAGAGAGGCAACTCTGAAGATCTTGTCACCGGAGATGAGATCACAAGTCGCAGGGGGACAAGCCGGAGGAAGAAGACGTCGTGGAGCTCCTTCGACCTAAACGAGTACAAGGTGTACAAAAATGATTTGATCGTGGATGCCACTACGAAGGCTGTGGATGCTTCGATGAAGATTGGCGATCGGAGGAACTAGTGGTGGCCGCAGCCGCCTATGGTGGTTTCGGAAGATGACTGTGACGAACGCGGTGAAGCTTCGAGAGGAAATGAGCAAGCTGACTAGCGCCGCCGTCACTATAGAGCTTGAGTGCCACGAGATCTCCCCTCCTTTGTTGTCATCGAGCTTGGAGATGCTCGAGTCTTTGATCAAGGCCGATTTCCGTACGATCGCCAGCTCTGCCACAGTACCCACCACCACCGCAGTAGCGCTAGATGTCAACGGTGGGGGAGGTAGCAACAGACAAGTGCGGGCTTCGACGTTACTAATGCACCTAATCTCGTGTGGGTCCATCAGCGTGAAGAGTGGACACAACAGGCTCATGTCGGTGGTGCCGCATTTTCAGGACGCCAGGCTGCTGCCACACGGAGGCTCAGACTTGAAGGAAGCGACAGACAGCTTGACTGAGTGCAGCAGCGCTAGTGGCTTTTTCAGTTCCCCTATGACCTACGATCTCATCATCAACGACGAGATCGCAAGAGGGGTGGTTGCCCCCTTGACCTCGCCGGTGTCCGACGAAGTAAATTTTTTATTTTTATAATATATTATTTTTTATTTTTCAATATTAGATGATACGAGGGAAGAGCAATTTGATCATTTTATAAATAAAAAATGGAAATTAATGAAAAAGTTAACAGAAGTTGACGAATGAACTTAAGTGAAAAAGGCGGTATAGTTTAGGGGAGGTCAGCGAAATATTTGAAAGTCGTGAGTAGACATGAAAAAAGTTCATAGTTCAGGGGGTTAGCGGAAAAAACCCTAACTTTTATATTAATATCTTGATACAAATATCATAATAGAATACTCAAATGTTAAGTGTAAGTTTAGCATATAAAAATATCAATTTAAAATTAAACTTTCCAAGCTTCATTTGTTTAAACATAACTTTTTATATGTGGTTGTCCAAATGAGTTAATTCTTGATTCTTTATAAAGATAATAGAGTTATCTATAATTTTTATATTCACCTCTTAGTGTAAATCTCATTAAAACATAGATAAATATTAATAAAAAATCTAGTGTACGAAGTAACTCATTTTTATTTAAACTTTTTTTAACATTTTAAATATAACTCCAATATTTTGATATTTTTATCATCAAAATATAATTATATATGAAATAAAAACTTTGCTCCAACAATCTCAGGTTCAATTTTCAAAATCATCTTCACTTTGATCATTGTTTACTTATATCACATCAAATTAATCAGATACTAATAATTCTAGACATCGAGATATATCGATTGAGAAAAAATGCTACAAAAAATAAAAAAAAATAAAAACCATAATTTGGACTTAGTTTTTTTTATTGGCACCTCAATGTCTGATAAGCGGCTGATTGTCCAAACGCGCTAAGGAGTGCACAAGCTTAGGACTCTTTTGCTGGCCCATTTGCTTCCGAACATGTGCAGTTAGGGGAGAGCAAATCTGGGTACGAGTCCGGGTTCACCTTGACCGGGTCCTGACTCAGTTTTTGTCAGGTCCAAAAAATTTGGATCTAGTAACGGACTCGGTCCCGACCGATATCGGGTTCGAAAAAATAAAAAATGGGACCGGATCAAAACAATATTTAAAAAATAGAAAATAATATAGAAAACTTGTGATAATTAATAAATTTAAATCATAATTAATTAAATAAACATAACTTATCAAAATATTATGTCAATCTATTATATAATAAGACAATAGAATTTTTTTAACACAAATAATTAAAATTACATCAATATTATTAATAAGTTTTTATTATTATAATAGGGTCGGATCCCGAGTCAAAATTTTATATGTTGGACTGGGTATCGATCCGAAACTGGTCATGTCTTTTATTCTTGGATCCGGACCGATCTCACTTATAGTCGGATTGGAAATATTTTTTGAAAATATTCTCGGGTCTGTCCGGTTCGGTCGACCCGTGCTTACCCCTATCTGCAGTAAAAAAGTGAAACTGTAAAAAATGTCAATTTGCACGCAGAGGAGAATCCACAGCACCTTTCTCGCTGAGATCGCGGCCGAGGTCGGCGTGGGTGGCGGAATCAAGAGAGAGCGCCGCTTCCGACTCCTCTCCGCTTACGCAGTACAAGAGGCGCAGGGGCACTGACCGACGCGCAACTTCGCCATCTCGATCTGTGAGTTTCTTTTTCTTTTCTTCTAAGCCGTCGTTTCGTTTTTCTCCTTGTGTGGATCTTTGATGTATTTGTTCTCGTGGTAGCGCTCGTGCGTGCGCAACCGGGATCGCATGCGTTCCGGCTATTTTCCCAATTGACTATTACGGCTTAAGAAAGAATTATTGGAACACCACTTACACTGAAAATACTGTATACTTGTTACTCTGCTGTTGAACTATTGACTATTCCGGATATAATTTGTAATCTATCAAATTTAATTGGTGGAAGAGCTGAAAGGGAAATTCTTTCTTTCGTTTTGACGACTGAATGTGATGTAAGCGTGGATACCCAGATTATTTACCTGACTGTTCCTGATTTTAGTGTTATTGCTTTTGTAGATTTGGGAATTGCCGACTTGTGATTGGTATAGGTAACGTGAAGCAACCATGGCTTCCACAGAAGAAAACAGCTCGCTATTTCCCATTTTTATTCTGACAATAATGGCGTTACCTTTGGTGCCATACACAATCCTTAAGTTGTGTCGTGCCGTGACCAAGAAGACAAAGACCATTCATTGCCAGTGCAATTCATGCTTGCAGTCTGGAAAATATCGAAGATCAATTTTCAAGAGGGCAAGATAGATACGCCCGGTGCTTTGGTTTCAGGTCCAGTGGTTGTCATGTTTAAACAATGCATTTTCTGGTTTACTTGCAGATTTCAAACTTTTCCACATGTGGAAATTTAACCCTTGTGCTTCTTTGGATCATATAGCCGACCCCACCTAGTGGGATAGGGCTTTGCTGTTGTTGTTGCTTCTTTGGATCATCATGGGAATCCTGGTTTACTACATTAAACACCACCCGTGAGGTAATCCTCAATGTGATCTTCACATTTTCTTTAATAGGCTTTTCAAAGTGCATAGTCATCTGAAGTTCTATCAATTTCCTTTTAGATAGATCATGATATTATATGAGCTATCAGTTTGCATCCTTTTTCTCTTCCAATTTGTTCCACAACTAATTTATCTGATTTCAATTAGTTTATGTACCAACCTTAACATGCATTTTTTGTAGAAATTTTATAGATATACTGTTTACCAACACCTCTAATGATATCTGTATGCCACTTAAAATTCATATACCTTGTACGTTGATAATTTGACTTGTAGAGTTCGCACTATAAAACCTCTGTAGGAGTGAATTTACCATTGAGACTGTCTTTTTTTTTTGTGGGAAAAATTAACATGAGGTTTGAACTTTGGACCTTTAGAAGGATTCCTTGAGATTGTTATCTTTAAATATTTTCTCAACGCCAAAATGTGGAAAAAAAATTGGATGTGTTTATTTTTATTTACTACTTGTGATGATTCAACTGTCATATATTGCTCTCAAAAGGGGAAAAAAAATCTCCTATATCAGATTTCCCCTCATTTTGTCCTTTTTTTATGGGATATTTGTTCCTTCTGTTACCTAGAACTCTTAAATTAGAGAGGATGTCCAAGCGAGAAGTCAAATTTGCAAGCTTTCTATCTATTGAATATTTCTTTCTTCTGCAGTGCTTTTTGATATGGAAAAATTCATATTGAGACTTATAAGAAATATGGGTAGATCATAACATCATTTTTGTGTTCCAAATTTGCTGGAACAATATTGTGGAAATGCAATGAACTTAGGTATATGGAAAAGGCAAATTTGACAGCATAAATAAATGATCTTCTCAATTCGTGGCACTTGTTTCCATTATTCATCTCTCCACAGGAAATACCGTGCCACCTAGCAATATCAGTAGATCTCTTCAGAAAGAAATATCTAATGAAGATATTCCTGTTGCACATCAAGAATGTTTGTTTTATCTTCGTTGCTCCCTTGAATGTAATCTGTAACATGCATTCGTCGTTACCATGTAACTTTGACTACCATTCTTATCATTCTTCACACGATGCAAGTTGCAACAATAGGATTATTGGCACTTACTTGGACTGCAAAGTTAATGAGAAACTGCACATGCTACACAATTTTTTTCTTTCCTAAAAAAAATATCTTCAGATTAGGTCATGCTAAAACTTGTTTTTGCCCTCTAAGAAAACACTTATTTTTGGGTCGTCTTGCTAAATGATTTTTTTTTTTGAGAAGAAGTCTTGCTAAATGATGGTGAAGGAACTATGAATCGTGTGTATGAAATATGGGTAATGAAATGCAGAATTCTCAGAAAAGTTCTCAAAATAAGCAACTAAAGTTTCTAATATTCAGCGGAAAACAGAAATGACTCAATTCAGATGCAGGGGCAAAACCAAAAAGGTGGAAAGTATGTGGATAGGTATCCTCACGTAGAGACATGCTCCGACTTGAACACTTTTTCCTCAAAAGTTTTAAAATTTATACACCTCATTACACATCTCTGGCTGCAAGTATACAATTTTCATTGTAGCACTTTAGAATCGAATCCATGGAGAGAATGCATTAGATTAGCTACACTAGGGCTACTTGTCATTAAACCAAACTGATCTACAATTTTGAATTTCAAACACTACATGAAGTGAAAATAAATATGCTTTTGATATTTTCTCAATTTAAAGATTGACATAAACTAAAGGAACTAAAATAAAAAAAGTTGAAGTTGTCTAGTTAGAGAAAACTGCCAAGGCTTGGGAAATGCCATAAAGAACTTCTATCATCTAGTCAGTCAATATCATATAAGTTGGCTAGAAATATCAAAATGTGGATAAGCCTACTCTCAACAGGTCAGATTCCTTCTACCCCTGCACTCATGAGATTCTAACAAAACTCAATCGAAATGAGGTCAAGCCTACTCTTGCAGCGCCTATCCATTCAAATCCATCTCTCACGAATTAGGATTTGAGATTCTAATGAGAACTTCAAAGTTACGATAACCTCCTAAGCATTGAATATCTTTCCCAAACTTGATTTGTTCAGTAAACGACCAGAAACAACTTCTCAGCAGCATTCCGGACTACTAAACTGATCGGTTGAAACCTCTCAGTTAACATTTCAGCTCAGCATCCACATGCAAATTATTCCATAGAGCACCGCTAGCTTCTTGGCTCATCGCATGTCTGTAAACAATACTGATCTCCCTCTTAAAAAAAAAACAACACTAATTTCCTCCTGGAAAGTTGTTGTGGTGAGGACTGAATGCTCAAACTAAAGATAAAGAGATCCAAGAGGATGGACTACCAGTCTACCACTCAGTAATTCAACAATGCAATTCAATCATGACTACAAAAATACATCATACGAGAACTAAAAGGCCATTAATAACCAAAAGTTCATAATAAAGATGATAGGAACTGAGTATGGACAGTTCCAATAAGATTTCATTCTTGAACAAAATTTCATTTTTTGATTTATTTCATCTATTCCATGACTGTAACAAAAAGGTATACATGTTACACCACAATTTTGAATCAAAAGAGAAATTTCAAGAAATGGCGGATCTAATCACTCTATCACTTGTTTATCATAGGGGATTTGCCTTTTCTATTGATTCTCACGGGTTGGATAAAAAAAATTCTCGAATGTGAATTCCAGAGACGAGTTGAAAAAGAAATATTTATTGGTTCTACCCTCTTTTTTATGAAGAGAATGAATCTTTTTATCGAAGGATAAAAAAAAAGTCGGTCCGGATCTACTGCGGGAATGCTTTGGAAGATCTAAAACTAAAAATAGCGGTATTTGCTAGCACACATCGGGGCGCGACTGTTGCAGAGACTTGGTCTGACACTGATGATAGGGGCACTGGTTCTTGGACTCCCATCTTTGACTCTGCACTCTCGGATCAACGTTTCTTGGAGCTCCTGGCTCTATTTCAGCAGGTGGCCCCAGCCCGCCCAGACCCTTCCAGGTCTGATGGGTGGACATGGGTGTCGGACTCCTTCTCAGCTCGTAGCCTTTATCTCCGCTTTCTTCTTGCACCGCCACCCTATGATACACTCTGGGCTGACTGTAGACTGATATGGCGACTCCGGGTGCCGTTGAAAGTCAAGATTTTTGCTTGGCTCATGCGGCGTGACAGGCTCCTCACCAGGGTATACAGATCGAGATGGGCACCACACGCAGACATTTCTTGCCCCTTGTGCGGAGATTCAGCGGAGGATATTGATCACCTTTTCTTCAGCTGCAGGGTATCTCGAGACTTGTGGTCGAGGATGGGTACATGGGAGCCGCTGACCACCTCCCCTTATGAGGCTGTGACTTTCTGGCACGCACTCCGCTCTCGAGCTAGGCAGCGACTGACATGGCGTGTTTTGTCGGCATCCTTTTTGGCCGGTGCCTGGGCCATTTGGCTTCAGCGCAACCGGATCATTTTTTGCAAGGAGCAAGTTCTCATTGATAATATTGTATTTCATGCTTCCTTTCTTCTCCGGGAGTGGGGTTTCGGTTAGCTATTGTACACCCCGCCCGTGTTGGCGCTCTCTTCTTGAGAGCTCATTTTTGTACATGACTTTTGCTCTTATAGTTATATGCATACCTGGATGACATCCACAATGGAAGTCATCCTTTCCCCTCTCAAAAAAACAACATACTGGCAGAAAATCAAGCATCAAGCATTCCCAACCTTAACTGGAGGATTTAGCTACAAACAATTATAGAAAACACCTAAAAAAATTATAGAAATCATAGGTAAAATCTGATACAAACTGAAAATACAACTACATATATGATTGAAAATAAAAATAGGATAACTATTATTAATAGTAAAAGCGCAAGAATCTTAAACACCGTGGAAAGTTGTAGCAAAAAGCTATATTATTTTCTGTCTATTCAACCACTTATATACAAGACTTGAACCTTTAAACATATTAGGAAAGATGAAATCTGGAAGGCTGGAATCAAATGTCATAATTATGGGGCAGCCTGCTAGGAATGGGAAAGCTACTTATGTGCTTCTATTTTTAATAAATACAATATATTGTCAAAAGGAAAACTTCCTAAAATAAAATAGATCCTGCATGATCTTGCATGATCCTGCATATGATTTCTCACACTCCTCCTCAAGCTGGTGAATAGGTATTGTTCATTCCCAGCTTCGATAAAATAACCTGAAAATTGGTGTTACTTAAACTCTTGGTAAGGACATCAGCGAGTTGGCTATGCGTAAGCACATAAGGTGTGCAAATCAGTCCGCTATCCAATTTCTCTTTGATAAAGTGCCTATCAATTTCAATGTGCTTCGTCCGATCATGTTGTACTGGATTGTGAGCAATACTGATTGCAGACTTATTGTCACAATAGAATCTCATGCGGCGTTCCCACTTAATCTTCAAATCTTGAAGAATGATCTTCAACCAAAGTAGTTCACACATACCTTGATCCATGGCTCTAAATGCAGCCTTTGCACTTGAACGAGCTACCACATTTTGTTTTTTACTTCTCCATGTCACAAGGTTTCCACCAAGAAATGTGCAATATCCTGAAGTTGACCTTCTATCAACAATTGATCCAGCAAAATCAGCATCAGTATATGCTTCAAGTATTAAGTTTCCATTCCTTTTAAATAGAATGTCTTCTCCTAGTGTTCCCTTAAGATAGTGTAACACTAAGCTGCTTGCAAATGAACTTCCTTCGGATTATGCATAAATTGACTAATCACACTGCATATGCAATATCTAGCCTTATATGAGATAAGTAAATAAGTTTTCTCACAAGGCGTTGATACATTTCTCTATCTACTGCAACATCTTCATCTGCTGTCCCAAGTTTAAGATTAGGTTCCATGGGGGTACTTGTTGGTTTGCATGTACTAGTTTTTTTTAGAAGATCTGTGATATACTTTTGTTGAGAGTTAAAAATTCCCTTCCTAAAGTGAGCAACTTCCATTCCGAGAAAACATTTCAACCTCCCCAATGCCTTAATCTCAAAGTCTTTAGTCAAATATTGATTCAAGGCTTCTTGTTCCTTGATATCTTTGTCTGTAACAATTATGTCATCAACATACACCAAGAGGACTGTAACATTTCCTGAAGAAGAGTGCTTAATAAATAACGTGTGATCCCCTTGACTTTGTTTGTATTCTATGGTTAGCATAACTCTTGCAAACCTTCCAAACCATGCTCGTGGTGATTGTTTAAGGCCATACAATGCCTTTTTCAGCTTACAAATAGTTTGTGCAGCCGAATTCCTTTTATATCTTGGTGGAACCTCCATATAGATCTCTTCTTCTAACTCCCCTTGTAAAAAGACATTCTTGACATCAAATTGATGCAACCCCCAACCACAATTAGTAGCCAATGATAGCAACACTTAACTCTATTCATCTTTGCAACTGGAGCAAATGTCTCTAGATAATCAATTCCATATGTTTGTGTATACCCCTTGGCTACCAACCTTGCCTTGTATCTCTCAATTGATCCATCAATTCTATATTTCACTGTATATACCCCCTTGCAGCCTGCTGTCTTTTCTCCTTTGGGTAGCTTCACTAACTCCCATGTCTTGTTCTTTTCTAATGCCTCCATCTATGCATTCATAGCTTGTTTCCATTTTTCATTGGATAAAGCCTCAGAGAAAGTAGTAGGTAGGGTTATAGCATTTAGGCTTACAAGAAACGTTCTATGTGTTGGAGAGAAATTCTTAAATGATAAGAAGTTTGCAAGAGGGTACACTGGTTGCTTTGTGCATTTTCTAGTTCCTTTTCTAATAACAATTGGAAGGTCTTGTTCGAGATTGCCAACATAAGGTTTAGATTCTTGCAATGTTGGTTCAGAAGTGTTTACCTCATTCAAAGAATTCGAGTTGGACTCTTGGATCTACATAGGTTCAAGAACATTTGCATTCCTCCTTGTGTACACCTTGTCCGATCTCACATTATTAGGTGCAGAATTGGCTTCTATATGTGGTGCATTTGTTATTTCAGTCACATATTCATGCACATGGGTTTCAACAATTGGTTCAACCCCAAATTTAGAAGAATTCTTAGGCATCTAATTAGAACACAAAGGAGGTACATGTATGAATTTGGTATTTCAAATAAAGGAATTGAGAACAAATCAAACAAGGAATCTTTCTTATCTTCTATATTGGAATTCTCCCCCTGAAGATGAGGATTAAGGAAGTAAGGCTTTTGTTCATTGAATGTGATATCCACTGAGATGTAAAATTTTTTTGATGGAGGATGATAACATTTGTAACATTTTTGAGTTAAAGAATAACCCACAAAAATACATTTGACAGCCCTTGGGTCTAATTTTCCTCTATTATGACTATGAACATGAACAAATGACACACATTCAAAAATTTTGGGAATCGGATTGTTTGTAGTGCTCACATCAGGATAGAATGTTGATAGCATATTCATAGGGCTTTTAAAATTTAAGACTCTTAAAGAAAAACGATTTATCAAATAGGTTAATGTAAGAATTGCTTCTCCCCAAAACATCTTAGGAACATGATTCTGAAACAATAAGGCTATGGTCTTCACAAGGAGATCTCTATTTTTCCTCTTTGCTATCCCATTTTGTTGTGGAGTATTAACACAAGAAGACTCATGTATTATCCCTTCTTTCTAAAAATATGAAGTAAGAATTTGGTTAAAGTAGTCTCTTGCATTGTTAGACCTAATTTTTTTTATTTTAACACCAAACTGATTGTTGATCATAGAACAAAACCTTGGGAACACAATACTAAGATCAGATTTTTGTTTAAGCAAAAAAATCCAGGTAACACGAGTGCAATCATCAATAAAAGAGACAAACCATCGTTCCTCGGAAACACTAAAAATAGGAGATGGTCCCCATATGTCTGTATGAATGAGATAAAAAGGAACGAAACTTCTTTTACTACTGATTGGAAAAGAAACACGCTTGTGTTTAGCAAGTTCACACACCTCACAATGAAAGCTTTCAACATCTAAATCCTAAAATAAAGAAGGAAATAGAACTTTAATAACCCTAAAGGATGGATGTCCAAGTCGACAACGTGAAGTAAAACTTTGTCTTTATTGGATAGAATGAGCTTAGAGTTGAAGGAAGAAAATCATTTGCCCTTAATCATGTTCAACTGACTTGATGTTTCAAGGTATTGCAGGCTATTCCTTTCTCTAGCATGTCCAATCATCTTCCCAGAACTCTTGTCCTGAAATATACAATAATCATTATAAAAAATGACATTGCAACATATATCTAGAGTAAGTTTTTGTACAGAGATCAAATTTGTGGATAATTTTGGAACATGAAGAACATTTCTTAAGATTATTGATGGGCTAATTTTGACATCTCCAAACCCTACTATAGTAGTCAAGGATCCATCAGCAGTGGCTATTTTTCTATTGCTTGGGCATAGGCTATAGGTTGAGAAAATATTGGAGAAATGAGTCATGTGATAAGTAGCTCCTGAATCTATTATCCAGGGGTTGGTAAATGTTGTACCTTAGGCATTTAATCCAATGGAAGATGGAAGTTCACCTGAATGCACCAAAGAAAAATTTCAAATTCTTCAAGACTATTAATCAGTGATCTCAGCCTATCAATCTTATCTTGATTGAAACCATTTGGCTCTTGTGGTAGTGGTGTCGATGCATTTTACATTCCTGCAGCAATATAGGTTTGTCCATCTAACCTATAAGAGGCATGAATATTCTGCAATGCTATAGATTGTTGAATTTGGATTGCCTCTTCTAATTGAATTACTGTAGTAAATTCCTAGATCTTGGACATCTTGAATGGCAATCTTTAGATAAACAATCCTTTTGAGAATGCAAGGATTACTGCTTGGCAATGAAGGCCACAAGTTTCACAGCAATGAAGGCTAGAAACAAGAATCCCAGAAAAGAGCCTAAAGCTCTTATACCATGTGGAAAATTGTAGCAAAAAGCTCTATTATTTTCTATCTATTCAACCACTTATATACAAGCCTTGAACCTTTAAACATATTAGGAAAGATGAAATCTGGAAGGCTGGAATCAAATCCCATAATTATGGGGCAGCCTACTAGGAATAGGAAAGCTACCTATGTGCTCCTATTTCTAATAAATACAATATATTGTCAAAAGGAAAACTTCTTAAAATAAAATAGATCTTGCATGATCCTGCATATGATTTCTCACAAACACAATTACTATTAATAACTTATCAATTCGAGATGACAAATCTCCATGAGTCTGTATGGAGTGGATCAAATTCCAATTACCTAATTGGTAAACACATTTCAAAAGGCTCGCCTAAATCTAAAACTCATGCATGTATTTATAACATGCAAAGGTAGTTACAATAACTTAACAAAACTACAAATATAAATAACTACCCACTACTTTCTTAACAGAACTCCGCCTATGTTTATAGCCGGTCCCAAGCCCGGATAAAGGAGGAGGGTTGTGTTAGGCCCCGACAGCCAACGTAAAACCCTGTCGAATCGCATGAACATGGATCAACGAATATATTGTATAGAGCGGAATGACGTCGTATGATCCATGTAGCCGACCCCACCTAGTGGGATAAGGCTTTGTTGTTGTTGTTGTACTTTCTTAACCAGTCACTAAGACAAAGTGGTATCTTCTAATTACCCACTATTTAATTAACCAACCACTATCTAATACAAAGCGGTATCTTATCGATACATCCTCCTAAAATTTTGCCTTGTCCTCAAGGCGGAGAAAAAAAATTAATAATAATGTTCTGCAGGTGTAGTTGAAGCCTTCAAACTTGATTAACTCCATCTTTGGCCAAGAGAGAAATTTTTGAACCAATATGAACTTCTAGCTTTTCTTCTTATGAAATGGGCTTTCACTTGTAATATGTAAAGCTGATTTCTCTTGAATGAATGTTGCTTCTTTGTGCTTTGCCACTAGGATCTTTGAGGCTCAGATACCAATTGATACAAATTGAAAATACAACTACATATATGATTGAAAATAAAAATAGGATAACTATTATTATTAGTAAAAGCGCAAGAATCTTAAACACAATTGCTACTAATAACTTGTCAATTCGAGATGACAAATCGCCATGAGTCCGTATGGAGTGGACCAAACTCCAATTAAAGTTCATATGGAGTGGACCAAACTCCAATTAAAGTTCATATGGAGTGGACCAAACTCCAATTACATAAATGATCAACACATTTCCAAAGGCTCTCCTAAATCTAAAACCCATGCATGTATTTATAACATGCAAAGGTAGTTACAATAACTTAACAAAACTACAAATATAACTAACTACCCACTACTTTCTTAATCAGCCACTAACTAATACAAAGCGGTATCTTCTAACTACCCACTATTTAATTAATCAGCCACTATCTAATACAAAGCGGTATCTTATCATCATCCCTCTTGATATCAGACATCACAGAATGTACAAAATATAAAAATGTCGGAAGTAAAGAAATCCAAAACAAAAAATTAAGATAGAATTGCAGTTTCTTTCTTGGTCGCCTCTTAGCTCCCCTAGGTAGAACCTCTCCAAAAGTGGCTGTTACCCTTCAGTTTCGTTCACATCTCTCCTTTGGACACTTGTCTATTTCTTTAGCTTAGTAAGCTTCCTTGGGAACAATGTGAAAGGAATCTTTACAATACAGTTTGCCAGTTTTGTCTATTTTGTACTTTGTCTATTCTGGGGTTTGCATACTCTCACTTGCCGTGCCCTTACTCTGTCTTCAGATGCCCCTATTTAAGCTAAACTTTTAGAGGGGTATCCTTTGAAACATAAAAAAATTGGGCAAATTAGAGTCGTCTTATCAGAACTGCAACGTATTAATCTCAAAAGGTATGATGTAAGGATTTCATGTGAAGTAGTGAAATTGAAAAAATATCATTAAGGGCCAAAATGAGTGCAATAAAGTACAAAAACTTGCATACATGATTAAACATATAAAAATATGCATGAAATCTCCATCACTACTCAAACTTTAGTCAATTCATTAGTTATCTTTTTTAAAATAGTATTTGTTTTTTTTTTCTTTCCTAACTTTTATAACTTTTTATTGTAATCAGATTCAACCTTTTGAACCATTTAATATCCTTGGTCTGGAACCAGGAGCTTCAGAATCAGAGGTGATGAAAGCTTACAGAAGGCTCTCTATTCTGTATCACCCTGATAAAAATCCTGATCCAGGTATTCAATTTTCTGTCCTCCAAGGCTCCAACTACTATACTTGTCCTGGTTCTGAATGTACTTTTTTAACTTTTTCAGAGGCTCACACTTACTTTGTGGAGTTCATATCCAAGGCATATCAAGCTTTAACTGATCCAATTTCTCGAGAAAATTTTGAAAAGTATGGTCATCCTGATGGCAGACAGGTAATGATACTTATAATTCATGTATGGGTGTATTATTGCATGGCTGTGCTTAGTAATTGATAAAATATGTATTTTTTTACTTTATGCTTTGAAGAAACTGATGTCACTTCTGATATTTTTGTACTTTATATATTTTTACGTAAAGTGGGGGTAGCCGAAATGAGGATGTTGAGATGGATGTGTGGTCATACAAGATTAGATAAGATTAGGAATGACCATATACGTGAACGAGTCGGAGTGGCTCCTATTAGTGAGAAAATGGTAGAGAATCGTTTGAGATGGTTTGGTCATGTTCAGAGAAGACCATTAGATGCGCCAGTAAGAAGAGTAGATCAAATAATCTGGAGTCCGATTAAAAGAGGGAGAGGGAGGCCAAGGCGGACACTTGGCGAACTAATAGAGCAAGATCTATTGGTGAATAATATACCGAAAGGTTTGGTTACTAATAGAGCGGAATGGCGTCGTATGATCCATGTAGCCGACCCTACCTAGTGGGATAAGGCTTTGTTGTTGTTGTTGTTGTTTGTTGATTTGATATGCTGTATCACAGGGCCTTCAAATGGGAATTGCTTTACCTCAGTTTTTATTGAGTTTTGATGGTGCTTCTGCTGGAGTTCTTTTGCTTGGGATAGTGGGAGTTGGCATATTATTGCCTCTGTTAATTGCTGTTATATACTTGTCAAGATCATCAAAATACACAGGAAATTATGTAATGCACCAAACTTTGTCCACTTACTACTACTTCATGAAACCTTCTTTGGCACCAAGGTTTGTGTGTTTTTAACATATGCTTGTGGAATATTTCCTTTTTTTTAATGAGAAGTTGACAGCATAACACATCGAATATGTTATCATTTGCAGGTGCCATTATATTAGATATTTTCAGTTCCATATTTATATGTTTGAAAATGCAGGGTCATTAAAATTTTTCTTGCTGATGCTAACATTTTTTTATATTTTCAGTAAGGTTATGGATGTCTTCATCAAGGCTGCAGAATATGTGGAAATGCCAGTTCGCAGGAGTGATGATGAACCCCTTCAGAAACTCTTTGTGGCTGTTAGAAGCGAGCTAAATCTTGACCTTAAAAACATCAAGACAGAGCAGGCAAAGTTCTGGAAGCAGCATCCCTCCTTAGTTAAGCTATTTTTACTTGAGAACTGAAGATGCCTCCTACATTTTTGCGTTATGGTACATCCTGAAAGTTTGAATATTAATATATATATATATATATATATATATATATATATATATATATGTATGGCCACCAAGAATCGGTAGCCATCCTTTCCCCTCTCAGAAAAAAAAAGGCGTTATGCTGTGAATCAGTCTAGTTATCTCTCTTGCAACCATGCAATGGACAACAATAACACTTATTCGCTGCCTGCTTTTTCCATATTGTGAGAAGTTAGATGAGAATCCGCCTTCAAAATCACTGGCTTTCATTTTTGTACTTTATACAGGAAAAACATGCAATGTGTATACCAATTCAGAAACAAGCACATGAAACTCGTAGTTCATTTCCTCCTTTGCATTATCTGTGGAACGTCACTAACACTATTTCTCGTATTCATATTGGTCTGATGCTTTCTTCAATTCCTTCTATATTTTCAGATGGAACTGTTGATCCAAGCCCACTTAACTGGTGAATCCTATATGTTAACTTCAGCACTGCAGAATGACTACAAACACATGCTTGAACTTGCACCACGTCTTCTTGAGGAGCTAGTGAAGGTAACTGGAGAAATATTTTCTCTCCTTTCACTTGCAATCTAAAGGATCTCCAGTTGACAATATTTTTGGTATACTTCTGCATTGCCATGTGAAGGACTTGATGCTGTCACCAAGTTTTTTGTTTCTTTTTCTGCATTTTATTAGATTTCTTTATAGAGAAGCGGTATATCTATGAAAATGATGATGGTGCTTTCTCTCTTCATGATGATATTGGTATGACAGAGGTTATATATAGATTAGTAGACGCAATTGAAAGGTCACATTAAGTTGGTTCCTTATTATCATATTCATCGTTTGTAATTCTATCTTTCTCTCAAAAAAGTCAGTTGCAATCTTTTTTGGGTTATTTCCATAAATCTCTCCTAAACTATCGTGATTTTTCGCATCTAACCCCAAACTATGAATTTTTTTGTATCCCTAAATTATTACAGTTTTTTCATTTTAGTCCTTCCGTCTAGTTCTGTTACGTTTTCCGTTACTTTTACTTTTTCCCATTTAAAAAAAAGGAAACAGGAACTGTTAATTATCCACATGTTTCATTAATTATCCTTAATTATCGTAACATTTTTCAGTTATATGTGTAAATAGGACTACCCATCGCAAGATACAAAATTAACCATCAGCCTATCAAATAGAGACTGATGTGTGTGATAGTATTCTCCATGTAGCACCTACTTCCTTGGAAGACTACCTGATTTATCTGCAGCTACAATACCCACATGGTTGCAAAGATGGCTGTCAATCTGTCATCTCCCTCTTTGATCTATATGTGATAACCTTTGAAGATAGCCACCACCCTTCTGAATGAAAGCTAGAAGTTCGTTCAATTGTTGTTCGAGTAAATTTCATGAACGAACATTCAACTATACTCTCATTCCCCTCAAAAAAGAAAAACTATACTCGTTAATTTTGCAACTCAGTGGTTATCAAACTTTAATAATCTAGTAATCATGGTCAACCTAATTGATGATAAAAGGTTAACCAGTTAAAATGTTGTGTCAAGTCAGCATTTTCTCTATCGTCCATGTCAAAATTTTAAAAAGTAAAAAAAGAATGTCGCATTAGCATTTTTCCTTTCCTTTCCTTCATTCAAATTTCATTTTGTAACTACATAGTTATTCAACTTTTGATGCATTCAATTCGCGGTCATCATTGTTTGCTATCAACTGTTTCTTGGTGGAACGGCTATGTGGATGCCACTCAGACTTTTTTGTCAGTCGTCTCGTGGACTCACTTAATTTTTTAAAAAATGGTTCCATGTCAGCATTTTCTCTCCATTGAAATGTTAAAATAATAAAAAAAGGGGCAGCCCCATGAAGGGATGCTCCCTCTCTCTCTCCTATTCGCTTAGAGGCGGTGGCCTCTCATCATCGTCGGCAAAGGGGCTGATGCCCCCTTTTTTTGTTATTTTTGTTATTATTATTTTTTTATTGTAAAATTTAAGTGGAGAGAGAAAATGCTGATGTGACGTCTTTTTTAAAATTAAGTGGGTCCAAGTGGCATCCACGTAGGTGTTCTACGGGAAACAATTGGTAGCTGGTAAGGATGGTCTCAAAAGTTGAATGATCATGTGACTACAAAATAAAGTTTGAGTAGTAGAGGAGAGAAAATACAGAAGTGACATTTTTATTTATTTATTTTTTAAAATTTGACGTGCATGAGGGAAAATGTTGATGTGGGTGCCACGCCAGTATTTTAATCGGTTAATCTTCTATTATTGTTTAAAATGATCATCACTTCAAAGTTATTAAACTTTGATGACAACTGAGTTACAAAATAAAATTCAGTGATTGTGTTGATAACAAAGGTATAGTTGGATAACTGTTCGTGAAATTTATTCGTTGTCTCGATTCCTGAGCTCTATAGCCTACCCCACACTTTCAGCATCTGAAGAACAAGTGGCTGATGGTCTCTGCATTATGACAAATGTTGCACGCAGGGTTGCAGGCCAGCATGATATGAAGCAGTGAAGATTCTTCACATTCTAACATTCCTCATGAAAATCATGATTTTCGAGGGGGATCTTTGCATTCCAAATATGTCCACCAAGAAGTCTGCATCTGCGATTTGAGATTGCCCCCTCAAGAAGATATCCCATTTTGGACAGAGAAGATGTAGCAATTCCAGCACCGTCCATCCTGTTTGAGTTTGTCAGGGTAATAGATAGCGTTCGTGATTAAGAGCTCAATGAGTTTTGCAAGTCTTTGGTCAGATAATGAAGAGATGAAGCAGGGTGCCCATGACCCTTGATCTGACAGACGAATCAGCCAAGACTTCAGCTAGGAGGGCATCTTTGTCCTGAGTGATTGGGAATAGTTGGGGAAACCTCACTGCCAGTTGGCCCAAAGAATGCCAATCATCTTGCCAAAAGGATAATGTCACACCTGACCAAATCTGTGGCACATCATAGAGAAAATGTTATGTTCATCACTAGATATTCATGTCCTACTAATACTACTTTTTTCCTATGTCTTGTTGATCTTCTGGAAATAAGTTGCTTCCTGCATTCTGATATAATTGTACTTTGCAGATTGCTGTGCTACCGCGCAGTTCTCAAGGTCATGGTTGGTTGAGGCCAGCAACTGGGGCTGTTGAACTTTCTCAATGTATCATCCAGGTGCTTGGGCAGTTACCTTACGTTGTCCTTTTTTTGGTGATATTACTGTGTTTTGATTGATTACAAGAAAGGAAGAGTAGGCGACATGTAACTGTAATAAAGCTCTGTTGCAAATGGCTACACATGATCTGTCACTATTTTTTGGATTCTTCTTAACTGATCATCCGACATCAACATCTTTCTCTGATTGCTCAATGTTTAACGTTTTATTGGATAGGCTGTGCCACTGAGTGCGAGAAAAGCAACTGGAGGAAATCCTGAAGGAATTGCACCCTTTTTGCAGCTACCACATTTCAGTGAATCAGTTGTGAAAAAGATTGCCCGTAAGGTAATTGAATATTATCAAGTAATATATGATGTCTGGTATTATGAAAGACGTAGAAAAGAGACTTCTATTGCCATTTCTTTGGATTCACCTATAAAAGATTAAAGAGTTGCCAAGTGCCAACCCATGACACACTTTTGGTGGCATAGACCTGTATTTTATGGTATTAAATCTGGAAGGAAACATTTTTGGCCAATTGTTTGGTATTATGGATATCATCAAATAATATATGATGTCTGGTATTATGGAAGACCGAGAAAAGAGACTTCTATTGCCATATCTTTGGATTCACATATAAAAGATTAAAGAGTTGCCAGGTGCCAACCCATGACACACTTTTGGTGGCATAGACCTGTAATTTATGGTATTAAATCTGGTAGGAAACATTTTTGGCCAATATTGAACTCTTGTAGGGCCTATATCAATTGATGCATGCCTATCATGTTAAATGCCAGATTTGTTTCTGCCATTTTCTTTTTGCAGAATAGAGCGTAGAAAAAACACGAGATTTTAAACGTAGGGGTTAACTGCTGTCAGAAATGACCTCAAGTCCTTATATTATGGAACATCTTGTCACTACTTACTGTTTTAGTTTTTTTTTAAAAATTTTGTTGCACATGTTTGTTTTCTATAGATTCATTTTCCAAATTGCAAGTCCATCTTGCATGTAGCATGGAAGAAGCCATCTTTGGTTTCAGCTTTGTGGATAATGCTCCCACAGCCTTTGAAGAGATTCCAGTGCTTTATTCAACAAAACGATTTAGTTTCTTGTCATCTGGAACTTACATGTATAGATGAACTGTTCAAAAAAAAAAGTTCTCCATACCTTGAATTGTTCAAGATTTTTAAATTAGCTTTCTGCTTTAGAATTTTGAAATTGTTCAAGACTAGATTTTGTGCATGTTACTTGCAGAAAGTGCGGACTCTTCAAGATCTACAAGACATGACTGTTGAGAACCGTGCAGAGTTGTTGACCGAGGTTGCTGTCCTTTCTTCTATCCAAGCACGAGATGTTGAGCTTGTGCTTGAAATGATACCCTCCATCACAGTAGATGTAACTTGTGAGACTGAAGGTGAGGAAGGCATTCAAGAGGGAGACATTGTAACTGTATATGCTTGGGTAACACTATGCGCAAAAATGGACTCATAGGCGCCCTCCCACACTGCCCCAACTATCCGTTCCACAAGGAGGAGAATTTCTGGTTGCTGCTTGCTGATCCCAACTCTAATGATGTTTGGATGTCTCAGAAGGTCAGCTTCACGGATGTGGCTGCTGCTATTGCTGGAGCGTCCAAAGCTATTCAAGAAACTAGAGAGAGCTTGGGTGCAACCCCTAAGGAAATAAGCATCGCAGTCAGAGAAGCAGTAGAGAAGGTGAAGAGTGGGTCAAGACTGGTTATGGGAAAATTTCAGGCTCCTGCGGAGGGGAACTACAACTTGAGTTGCTTTTGCTTGTGTGACTCTTGGATAGGTTGTGACAAGAAGACCAACATCAAGTTGAAGATACTAAAGAGAAGCCGAGCAGGCACAAGGGGCCACATTGCTGAGGAAGGGGCGCCAGCAGAAGAAGGTATTGAAGAAGAGGAGGAACAGGAGGAAGAGGAGTACGATGACTATGAGAGCGAGTACAGTGACGATGAGGACAATGAAAGAGACAATAAAAGCAATCTAGCAAATGGTGTTTCACATGAATCTAGTGCGGAAGGCTCAGGAAGTGATGAAGAATGAAATGTAGTGTTAAAACAGCCAACTTTATCATACAAGGCAATGATATGCCGCAGGAATTGATGAAGAATGAAATGTAGTGTTATAACAGCCAACTTTATCATAAAAAGCAATGATATGCCGCATGTCTCATCGTCAAATGAGATTGTGAGACATTTTTTTGGTTTCCTAATGACCTGTAGTGAATCCTCATTTTTCTTCTCATTTATCAATTTTCTTTTGTAGGAGAAAGAAATTCGTTCCTTTGTCAACTAGTAATTTTGAATTATTTTCCTCTCGGCTTCACACCTTGTTACTTTGAAGTCAAATTGGTATGATTAAGTATAGCACTTTATCATTATGTAGCTCCCATACAAAATGGGCTTGACAAACTAATCTTTCCACAAACTCACATCTTTGCAAAGCTAAAAAGATGGGTTTAATTTCTGTTATCAATGACTAGAATTCGGAGCAACACTTTGATGTTACGAGTAAACTTGTTGCCTTCAAATTTGTTGACACATCTGCTGATGCAAGCCAACAAATGTTGACAGATGTTCCTTTAGCCTCTAACAAGTTACATTCATCTCATTTTTTATGGTATTCTATTCTTGTAGTACACCCAAACAATAGAAAGAATTAAGTTCAACATTGAAATATCCTTGACACAAAATGATGGCAAGAAGTTATGGTTAAGTGTGGGGAGAGGGGTTACGAGAAAAGAAATTGTTCTTTGTTAAAGGTAATTTTTTTCTCAAACAATTAAAACCTGTGTCATTTGTTATTGTTAGACGTGACTTTATTGTTCACAATTTTAATGCTAATAGAGCTGACCTACAACAAGTAATGTTTGTTTTATCTTAGCCCAAATGCACTCATATTTTCCTAATTAAATATTGCACTTATTTTTTATCCTATATACTGACATCTCATAGAAATTTTATCATAAGGTCCATTACTAGAGTTGGACACGAGCTAGGCCGAGCTAGGCTTCCACTTAAATAAGTTAAGCCTGTTGCAAAATAAAAGTATTTAAGCCTAGTCTATATCTGTAACAAGTCATGAATATAAATTTAGCCTGATTTATTTGATTAACTTATAATGCATGACCTAGCTTATTAGCCTATTAAGCCAAATATATTTTTTGATGGTCTACTAGATTACATATAATAAATCTTATTTATTAAATAAATAATATATATCAACTATATAAAAGAGACACCACTAATATATTTTTTCTAAACATATAATAAAAATAGTAATATTAAACTCAAAATTGAAGATTTAAAAGATGACTGATTAATAATTATATATATAATATATAATATATTAATAAATCTTGGTCTGATAAGCTATAAGGGTAGGCCAATTATTAAGAGGCTAAGCCTCTTTAAGAAAATAGGCTTTATTTAATATTTCAACCTGGCTTATTTTGATAATAGGCCGAGCCGAGTTAGGCCAAAAATAGGTCGAGCCACGAGTTACTTACGAACGGCTCGACTTATTTCTAGCCCTATCCATTACCTAAACAGTAAACACATAAAGATAAAATTTTATTACTGTGTTTGTTTATTACACTTTAAATGAATTTTATATCCATAATGACATGGACATATATGTTGTGGTACTGGTCACACTTGTTGAAAAATAACAAGAATGGGATTTGATGACTCTTGGGCAATGTTGTTAGGATCGGACCGGACAACGACCCGGATAGATGTCCATTTCAGGTCGAATCGGTCGGTCGGACCGGATAACAATAAAATATTATATTTAATATGATATACTAAATTAAGTTATTATATTTTGGTTATATATGTATGTCAAAATGTAATTATACAAAAGAAAAATAACAATCATAAATTTACATTTTAAAATTTGATGTTAAAATTATTACACACTTAATAAATTAAAATCTTATTTAATTTTGTTATTATACATAAATTTTCTATTCTTTAAATTTTTGCATTTCATTTTTTTTTATGTTAGAAGAAACGAACAAATATTTTTTTCCGAAAATATTATAACAAGATCATATATTCTATAAATAAATATGTAGTATAATTAGTGGTTAATATTAAATTTGAACTTATTATGTAAATAAAATTCAAATTTATGTATATATATTATTATATATATACTACATTATATCAAGTCTATTATACATACAACAAAGAAGTTTGCACTATTCATCCCTAACTAATTTATTTAATATAATAAATATTATATATAATATAATAAATATATAATTAACTTATATTATAATATATATTTATGATATTAAAAATATTGAACAGAATTATAATCCATTATTAAAGTTCAAAGTATAGCAAGCTCTAGATTAAATGAAGAGATAAAGAACAATTAATGTATACAAAGATAGTCCCACATTGCTAATAGAAGGAAGATAGGAGTAAAGTGACAAGTATTAATAAGGGAGGAGAGTAATGTGCCAATATCATTGTTATGGAAAAAGTCCATCTTTGAATATTTTTCAAATTTATGATAATAAAAAATATTTATTAACAAAAAAAATTTAAAAAATCGGCTGCCCATGAACCGCGGTTTAACCTGATTTTGGTCGATTCTTACCGGGTTTGACCGGTCTGAACCGGTTCAATCCGGTTTGATCAAGGGTTCGGTTTTAGACTTAGAGAGGACCGTGTTAGTGACCGGTCCGACCGGCCGGTCCGACCGGCCGGTCTGATCCGGTCTTAATAACACTGCTCTTGGGGCATAAATCTGTCGATCACATTGATGCATAAAAATATTGATCCAACTATTGATCTACATATGTAAACTCTTTTTGAATTTACACCTTCATGTATCCCTTAACAAAATGTTTAAGCTGGTAAAGGTCATTCGGTTAAAGAATAAATAACGAAAAAATGAATATTTTAAAAATATAATCAAACACGATGTAGAATAAAATTAACATATATATTTTTTTTTTCAAAACAGCAGATATACATATATTCTTAATGTTTTTTTTTTATTTTTTCATGATTTTTATTATTTAACTATATATTGTACTATTATTCTCATCATTATAACAAATGTTATCTATCCATAATAAAATATTTTAATTATAAAAATTTATATGTTTAAAGTTTATTCATTTTAAACCAAAAGTAGAATAAAAATATAGTTATTTTTTTAAAAAATATTATATTCTCCTATTTTATTTCATTTAAATTTATCCTCTAAATAAACAGCTAGGGTCATTTGGATTTAGATGCTCCAGCTCTTGCACCATCTATTGGATTAAAATTTTGGATTATTTCCATAAACCAACCCTAAACTATTATGAATTTTCATATCCAATATCAAATTATAAATTTATTTTTTTGAATTCTTAAATGATCGCGACTTTTCCACTTTAATCATCCCGTCCACTTCTATTATATTTTCTATTAGTTTTGATTTTTCTCATTTATGAAAAGACTAAATTACCCCTCCCCATAACACATCAAATAATAAATATAAAAAAGAAAAATATTCCTTGTGCCCGTCGTCCCCTCAAAAATATTAAGTGTTCCAATATTTTTTACTTTTATTTTTATTTTTATGTTTATTATTTTTCCAAAATGTTAAGTCTTTTCAAAAATGAGAAAAAAGAAAACTAATAGAAAATGTAATAGAAGTGAACGGAGGACTAAATTGAAAAAGTCACGACACTTTAGGGATAAAAAAATAATTTCATAATTTGAGATTTAAGGATGATTTATAAAAATAACCCTAACTTTTGTATCCCATGTGCAGCCAAAAAGGGCCAAAACCTTCTATCTTTTTATTGATATCTGAATAATTACAATTGGGTGTAATTATTGAGCTTGTAATTATTTGTTACAAAATAATTTAATTTAAGAATGGATAAAAATATGACTGAATTAGGAGTAATTTAAAATTTGAGTATGACAAATTTATAAAAAGTATTTATTGAGATATACAGAGGTGCAAACCCATAAAGAATTTATGTAGTTGGATCGGTATTTAATGGTAGATGTTCAAATAATGTCAAACAATTAAAATTATCTTAACTTTTTATATTAAGATCTACAATCATATTTCAATCTAGTGTGATCAAAATAAGAAGATAAGATAAATCATATTCCTTATCCAAATCGGAAACAAAAGTTTCTTCTTTTTGCTAAGAATATGTTGCTCTGGGCCGATGGAATTAAAGGTGGGATTACCAAAATTTTATTCCAAAACAAGATTTAGTTGTTCAAAGGGGTCATGCAAAAATGGAGTTCATCTAAATCCAAGAACCTGCTAAAAATACAATAAAACATCCGTTACGCGCTTTTCACGCATAAAGTAAAAGAAAAAAAAAGGTTTTGTAACGTAACCGAAACCGTCGCAGCCGTCCGCTCGTTGTCGGCGCTCGACTTTTAGCTGCTCAAACCTCTCGGTCCGGAAAGCGAACCGGACCGGCTTTGGGTCGACCCGGTCAAGTTCACATGTCCGTCCCGGAACAACTTAACGATCGCGCATCCCCCGCAACACGACAAACTTCCTGCGTCCCCGTCGTCCAGCGTTCATTTAAACCCCCCACCCTCCCTCTTCGCGAGGCAGTCGCTTCTCTACTCTTTCGTCTCCTCTCCTATCCTTCTTCTTCTTGGTCCGATCGGATCGCCAGCGATGGATCTGGCGACGACAGCGGTCGCCGCGGTGGTGCTGGTTCTGTTCTTCGGGGTCGCCGGTGTGCTCTCCGACGGCTCCGACCATCGCTACAAGCAGGGCGACCCTGTCCCCCTCTACGCCAACAAGGTTGGCCCCTTCCATAATCCCAGGTCTGCGCCGTCTCTCTCTCTCTATCTCTCTCTCCATCGAGAGCTGAATTTTTCCTGTCCGCTCCTGATCCGGGCGATTTTTCCTTATTGACGCCGGACAAGCGATGGTTTCTGCGGTAGCTGCTTGATCTCTTTGAAAAATCGTGTCGACTTGGTGATTCGTGTGAAGTTAGAGGCTGAATTTGATATCTTTATCCAATTGTATCCTGATCTGGGGGTTTCGGAGATGGGTTAGCTGAATTGTTTTATAGTTATGTAGATTTCATGAATCTTGGAAATCCGGTCGACGGAAGTACGCACCTTCGTGCTGTTCGGTGCTGGTTGGATTGGATTATCGGTGTTTTGGAGTATTTCAGTTTTCACTATCCTCTGGCTGAATTTGGCGCGTAGCTACTGCTCTTTTCAAGCGACGATTTTTTTTCCATAGATGATTGGTGTCATTTAGGCCATATGAACTTAAAATGTCTGAAATGTTGATCATAAGTAGATGAAATGCTGTGTCCACTGTCCTTTCTTTCCCGAAATTGCAAGAGGAATTTGTTTGCAATACCTCAATACCAGCACTGTTTTGGTTCGTGACCTGCACATTTCTATATTTACTAATGCTGTTTATTTGCTTGCAGCGAGACATATAGGTACTTCGATCTCCCATTCTGCATTCCAGGTGGGTTTTCGGTTCAAAGTATCTGTTTCTAGCGTTAACATTATATTTCAATCTTCAATTCTCAAAAAAGAAAAGTTCAATCTTCATTGACTTGCCTAGAAATTGTAATAACAGATCAGGTGAAGGAAAAGAAGGAAGCTCTTGGTGAAGTCCTGAATGGGGATCGCCTTGTTGATGCCCCGTACAAACTTGACTTCCGTGCTGATCTTGAATCCAAGTCTCTCTGTAACAAGCAACTCACAAAAGAGGATGTGTCCAAGTTCAGGAATGCGGTCATCAATGACTACTATTTCCAGATGTATTACGATGATCTCCCTATATGGGGATTCATTGGAAAAATTGAAAAGTCAGGAAAGGACCTCAATGAGTACAAATATTTCCTCTACAGACATATCCACTTTGAAATCTTCTATAACAATGACCGTGTCATTGAGATTAATGTCCGTACCGACCCTGATGCACTGGTAGATCTCACGGAGGACAAGGACATTAAGGTGGAATTTTTGTACTCGGTAAAGTGGAAGGAGACTGCAATCCCGTTTGATAAGAGGATGGAAAAATACTCCAAGTCTTCTTCACAGCCCCATCATTTGGAGATTCACTGGTTCTCAATAATAAATTCATGTGTCACTGTTCTTCTTTTGACTGGATTTCTTGCTACAATTCTCCTGCGGGTGTTGAAAAATGATCTTGTCAAGTGAGTTATCCTTCTCGTCCTATCTTTTACTCTTATTGCTCTAGGTGTGTCACTGATATTCTTTTAAGAAGAAAAGAAATGACAATGGTCATCCAGTAGTTTATTCATTCATAAACAGAAGTACTGTACAGCAGCCTGATATCCCCTTGTTACACCATAACTGTCCAGTGTTAATGCAAAATGGCATGCAACCGTAAACCATCAATTTGCCCCAAATCTTACCAAAAACTAGACCTGGTTTATTCACCTTGTGTACCTAATTTAGACCATGCCATCAAATAATTACTAACTGTATCTAATGATCCAGTATATTCACTGAGCATTCCATTTGTTGAGATGGCAGTATTCAATACAACTCATCTTTAGCTTCTGTTTCCATATTCTTGTAGTGCGAGAGTTTATCCACAATCTCACCATTTCACCTATGAAGAAAGTCAGATATTTATGGATTCCTTGGATTTTTCTGTTCTCGAAAATGTTTTTTTTTTTGAGGAGAAAAAGGATGACCACCAGAGCTGTGGTTGTCATCCAGCGATATATAACTGTGGAAAAGAAGTCATGCACAAAACTAGGCTCTCCAAGGAGAGCAGCGACTGTTCTAGAAAATGTTGAAGTCTCTCATAAGCTTGTGATATTCATGGAGAGAAATGATTATGTATAGGCTAGGGGTGGATTAGTAGAACTGCTGTTGAAAGGTGGGTAGTTTTCACAAAACAACAGGAAAACACATTTACCTGTCCGAATTTCCAATCTTTTGATGGGAAAAGTATACTTTGCTGTTATGAGCTTCAAACACTTGAGTCTCAATGATATAAAACTGTCATGCAGGATGTGACAATCATATAGGGTTGGCAGAAATATCCGCGAGCTAGAGACCCTGTAGAATTTCCCATTTGGGGTCCCATTACCATGGATGTTTCTCCCTGGCCGGGGTGGGGACGGAAGAAGTAGCACCCCAAAGTCAATTCAGGGGTCGGGGCAAGAATCAATGTCCCTACCCTGCGGGTCCTTGATCTCTAAGTTTTCCTAGAATTTGTTATAATTAATTTAATTCAAACCATTAGATCACTCCAAGATTACCTCTACCGTTTGATTTTTTCAATCTAAATAAAAAACTAGTCACTGAGGTGACTAAGCCCAAATTCCCTCCACAGACACCAGTGGTGCCCATGTCTCCATATCTCCAAACTCCAGGTTCCTGCTGCTCCAGCACCCTCCCTTGTCCTCACTGCCTGCTGGTGCTGCCTTCGCTTGTCATTTACCTCCGTTCGATTTTGATATTCCTTTTCCACTTTATTTTATCTTGCTTTTCACTTCTCTTCTCCTTTTGCATTCCGGCAAGTAGAAGATCGGAAGACAGGAGGGCTGCGGTGCAGGAGGGCAGGCCTTCTCGCATGTGCACAGGAAGGGAAGCCTTCCACCTTCCTGCATTGCCACCTTCCTTACAAAAATAAAATTTAAATTTAAATGACAGGGATTCGGGGATCCAATCTAGGATTAGGGTGCAACTCCCCGCCCTAGGGATATACCCCAGCCCCAAATGGTAACGGGTGCCATACCTTCTGTCATCCTATCTTTCCCATAAACTATATAATGCTGTTCACTTAAAAAAAAATTACTTCGTCCCTTTTCTCATTTTTTTGTTTCATTTAGAAAATATATAACTGAATTTCCCTTGGTCAACCTTTTTTTCTCTTGTTCTGGCCATGGAAACCATTTACCGCTTTCCGACTAGTGAAGAAAGTGGGAGGCTGCCCCAACTATTCCCCTCCTCTTGCATACCATGGGAAGAGGAAGAAGAGTTTCTCCCACATCTATAGATAGAAGCATCCATGCGAAAAAAAGAGAACTGAGAGGGTAGAGTGATGCTTCTACCATTCAAACAGGCGTGATATGATTCCTGGAGTTCAGCTGAGAAACTAATAAGCTAAGAATGGAACTCTTAAAATACTGTCGCATTTGACACAGACAAACTAACGTCTCTCACCTTGTTGAATTGAATCTGCTTTCATTTCTGCATATGTAATATGTATGATGCCATTTATTTAGTGCCCTTTCTTTGAACACACTCAAATGTTAATTAAAATTGGTTGTCATACACCCCTAAAAGAATTTGGATGTAATACCAACTTATCATATAGGTATGCTCATGATGAGGAAGCTGCTGAAGATCAGGAAGAGACTGGTTGGAAGTATATCCATGGGGATGTCTTTAGGTTTCCCAAAAACAAGTCACTTTTTGCAGCTTGTCTTGGTTCTGGCACACAGTTATTTACTCTGTAAGTAATTGTTTTAAAGCGTACTTTTATTAATTCGTGTTAGTTTTTTCTTTCCTTTTGGATCGAATATTAGTTATTTCTAAAAATTATTGACTGATATTAATGCGTTGTAGAAAAATGTGTATTGTTTCTAAATTTGTTAGTTTTTATGATGCCCTTTTTCTTTCTTGGTATCAAAGTTTAATTAAAGTTAACCATCTTTCCGGCATTCAATGCAGCACCATCTTCATTTTCATTCTAGCACTAGTTGGAGTATTTTATCCATACAATCGTGGAGCTCTTTTTACTGCTCTTGTGGTTATCTATGCACTTACATCAGGTATTGCTGGATATACTGCAACTTCATTCTACCATCAGCTTGAAGGAACAAACTGGGTATGTTTTTTTATTTCAATGGATCTTAGTTTGCTTTATTGGATTCACCTTTTACTTGTGTGCCATGTTTTGCATAATTTCCATAGAAAAGTTTCAATACTATTTCTTTATATTTACATTGTAAGTATTGATATATAGGCAAATTGTGATCTATGTTATTTTATTCTTGGTAGGTAAGGAACTTGTTGTTGACGGGATGCCTATTCTGTGGTCCGCTATTCTTGACATTCTGTTTCCTTAACACTGTTGCTATAGTGTATACTGCTACTGCAGCATTGCCATTTGGAACCATTGTTGTCATTGTTCTTATTTGGACTTTGGTAACATCACCTTTGCTGGTTTTGGGTGGAATTGCTGGTAAGAATAGCAAAGCAGAGTTTCAGGCTCCTTGTCGGACAACAAAATATCCAAGAGAGATACCTTCATTGCCCTGGTACCGGGGAGCTATTCCACAGATGGCAATGGCTGGTTTTCTTCCATTCAGTGCAATCTATATTGAGCTGTACTACATATTTGCTAGTGTATGGGGCCACAGAATTTACACCATCTATAGCATTCTCTTTATCGTTTTCATTATTCTCCTAATTGTCACTGCTTTCATCACTGTGGCGCTGACCTACTTTCAACTTGCTGCTGAAGACCATGAATGGTGGTGGAGGTAAGCTTTCATTACCTCAATTAAAATGTCAATATTTCGACAATCAGCATGCCCTTCATTTTTTTTTTGACGAAGGAAAGTTACATGCTCTTCTTTATCAAGCACTATCTACACCATGCGTATTTGAGTCCTTTGTTTCTAGTTACTCTTATAACACATGTACCCATCTGTGTTTGTTCTTTTTCGGGGAAGAAGGGTTCGTGTTATTAATGATATGCTGGGAATTTTGCATGCCTTTGTTAGCCTTCCTTCTTATCAATGAGCTGCTGTATGTCTACTTACGGCTTTTCTCTTGTGATTCTACCTTTCAGAAAATGACAGTGAATGCACTTAAGGTCAAATACAGTGAAAATACTGCCAGTGTAGTTTGTAGTTGTTTACCAATGTAACATCATGCATTTATTTGTTTTTTAAATAAGGTCAAATTGCATGTAGTTTGTAGTTGTTTACCAATGGAACAAGTATTTTTGATACTTTTACATGAACAAAATTATCTGTAGATACATCGTAACAATTCCCTCAGAAAAAGATCCATGATAACATTATTTCACCACAGCAAGATAATGTATGGAAATATGATCATTATCTTGTAATCATTTATAGAAAGTACGCCCTGTTTATCTTCAATAGAGCTGGATGATTTTGCGCTTGGCAATTATCCTTTGCCCTCTTTGCACTCTATAAGTATGTAACTGAGAAAGCAGCATTACATTTTTACCTTCAAAGACAGATTCATATTACTATTAAAGTAAAAGATTCATATATCCAAACCCAACTAGTTTGTTGTTGTCTTAATGCTTCTGTTGGTGTTTTATGGTGATGCTCTTCTTTTTTGAGTGTATCAGAGTTCATTTATCCATCTGCATTTTGCATATTATAAAGTTAATGAAGTAAGGAGCATGTGTGCCATTATTTCATTTCAATAAGAGTATCCTGCTTTCTTTATGTTTCTTTTTTGAGAAGATTATGTTTCTGATTATTGTTGGCAGTATTTTCCAAGAAGAATCTCCTGGTTTACTTGTTTTTGTTCCTAATTTTGTGATGGTTGCAGCTCTCTTTGAACTCCGCCTATGTTTTATAGCCGGTCCCAAGTCCGGATAAAGGAGAATGGTTGTGTTAGGCCTCGACAGCCAGCGTAAAACCCTATCGAATCTCATGAACATGGATCAACGAATTCGTCGTATGATCCATGTAGCCGACCCCATCTAGTGGGATAAGGCTTTGTTGTTGTTGTTGCAGCTCTCTTTGCAGCTTTAATAATTAGAAAAAAGTGAACCTAAATAACCTTCATTACTTAAGTTTTATTTGCATTTGCTAGTTACCTAAGGAAATTTTACCGATTGTATTTTTGTTTCTACCCAAGGAAATTTTACTGAGATTGTATTTTTGTTCTCTAATAGAGTCCCAACACTAAATTTACAATCTCATTACCCATATCATGGGGAAAATTTTTTCAAGTTTGATTGTGCAAATGTCTGACAGGTAAAGAAATTATTAATTAAGTTTCTTCATTGTATTACCCTAAAAAAGTTTCTTCATTGTAAGAAAACTTAATTAGAAGTTTTTTACAATTTTTTGTATCAGAACCTAATTAGCTAATTAGATGTTACCATTTCTTGCATCAGAGAAAAAATTTTACATTTTCATTAGTGCTTTTGTGCGGCTCCTTTGCTCTCTCTCTCAAAAAAAAAAAAAAAATTAAAATAGTTCTCATCCCTATTAATACGGTGCTTCCCACTATATGATGTTTCAAAATTAGTCATCCTGATGTTTGTATGAGAACTATTATTATCTGCTAATCAAATTGTTTTCGGAGGGGAAGGATGCTATGTCGACATTGTCCACCATACTGGAAGATTTATGGGGATTGGATGGCACGTATTTTGGTTTCCTACTTAATTTTTTTTTTTTGCTTCCCATTAATATTTTTTGGGGTTTTATTTGGAATCGTCCTAGTCCTATGTGTGTGTGCCAACAGTTCTGGTCAATGAATCTGGATGACTACCTCCTGCTAGTGATCCTTTTCTTCCTCAAAAAAGCTAAAAAAGAAGAAAAAAAAGAAAGTGGTACTTGATGATCTCATGGCTCTTTGAATTCAAAAGACAACCTCTATGCATTTTCTTAAGTTCAGTGATTTTTTGCTTTGCCCATAAATCACTTTTTATATTTCTTTATAGTGAGCTACTAGTTATTAGTTATCAACGCATTTTCAGCAATGTGCATCGTACGGGTTTCAATAGGCGTTATCGCTTTTGAACCTTTTCTTTTTCCCTGAAGTCTCATGCTAAATTGTATGTCTTTTTTTCTATCAAGTACTATTTGTCTGTGTGTTTTCTTTAATGCCCTCTGGCAACTTTTAGCTATGACCTTCTGCCGTTATGATATCTGAGTTGTGCTTCCGCTTTTCCTAATGCAGGTCTTTCCTCTGTGGAGGGTCGACTGGTTTGTTTGTATACGGGTACTGCTTGTACTATTACTTTGCTCGCTCGGATATGACAGGCTTCATGCAGACATCTTTCTTCTTCGGGTACATGGCTTGCATCTGTTATGGCTTCTTCCTCATGCTTGGGACAGTTGGCTTCCGTGCAGCTTTGCTGTTTGTTCGCCATATATACAGATCAATCAAGTGTGAATAACGGGCGACACAAACCTATCCTTCCCCACACATAGCGAAAGAGGGAGCGGATCCATGAACTGTAGCCAGCGCCATTACTCATTGTTTTTTGTCAAATAGTATTTATTATTTTTTTAACATGGATGACATTTTTTTTTTAATTTGAACTACTAGTTCTGTCCCCTTGATGTTGTTTAATAGGCCATATCAAAATACATGTACCTGAATATCACGTCAGATAAAATTTTCGAGTGGATATCATAATTCTTTGTCATTAGCACAGATGATAACTTTCCACGTGCTGGTTGGTTGGTAACAATTCAAATTTTTATTGTCTTCCCACTTCTCAAATTTTGTTCCTCGCGTTCCTAATTGACCGGATATCCATTTCCTGTGCAACTTGTGTTTCTTGGAAGTGCTTCATTGTGATCATTTTGCAACTGTCAGCAGGTGGGAGCAAATGTAGAAATCTACCTCTTTTGTTCCGTAGGCCTCTTGTTGAGATCCAGAGTTCACACTTTTTTTACACGTCGTTTGCCAATAATTAGTCATTGGCTACCGAAATCATTATCTTTTAACTTTTTCTTATCTTGGATCAAGGGATAGAAAAAATGATATTCCAAGTACGAGTACAAAATAAAGGTCACATCCCCGCCTTTTCTTTTGCGACAAATGTGTACCCAAAAATCTGTTGATCATTGGTAATTAGACAACAAAAAAAAAATTTGTTTACTTTCTGCACAATTCCGAATAATAAATTTTTTTGGAAACTCGGATAGTAAATGAAGGTTTTAATTAGGAAAACTAACTTGTCTGACATAACTTCACAATGCAAGTATTTGCACAAGTAGCGTACCGAAAAGAATACAATACCATTTACTTGCGTCAGAGATAGTAAATTTTATCGTTAGTCTTTCAACTTTTGCTCGATTTATTTTTATTTTCGAATTTTATTTTATATCGAACCAATCCTCCAACTTATAAATTTATAATAAAATAATCTTCTTAACTTACAATAACAAATTTTCTGGTCATTTTTTTTATTTGAATGCTGACATAGCAATCAGATTCAAATAAAATAAAATATATTTATTAAAATAATGTATAATTATTTATTTAAAAAATTAAAAAAAATAAGAAAAGGAGAGAGATTTCTCCTTTTTCTTTTGAATTTATTTATAAATAAATATTTATATATTATTTTTTATTAGTGCGCATACAAAATGTCAGCATACTATATTAATTTCTTATTCAGACGCTAGCTTGACATGCTTTAAAATAAAATAAAATAAATTTATTGAATACTTTCTTTCTCTATGTACTATGCTTGTTTTATACTATGATACTCTTTTCATTGATCGACTGCGTACTATGATACTTTGACCATACATGTCCGAAAGTTTTTTTTTTTTCTGTGCATTTAATTTCTGCAAGTGAGTCGGTGATGATATCTGGTGAGGCTTGTGAGGACGCGTGTCTAGCTAGAGACCTTAGTTAATAATAATAATAATAATAATAATAATAATAATAATAATAATAATAATAATAATAATAATAATAATAATAATAATAATAATAATAATAATAATTCAGAAATCCTATGAATCGACGGTCAGAAAGATATTTTCTTTACCAATTGATGTCCACTTTTTTTGTGGCTCCTGTTTGGTGAGGACCGTCGTGATATATTGCATCTGTTTGGTGACATGAAAGTGTCATCGTACTTTACGTGCCGGCGGATGTCACCACCAGTATAACAACACTAGGAGCACCAGGGCTGGAGCACCAGGAGCAGGAAGGACGGAAGAAGGAGATCGAAGAAGAAGAAGAAGAAGAAGAAGGCCATGGTGGTGGTGGTGCCCGAGATCGTTCTAAACTCGGGGAGGAGGATGCCGGCGATCGGCCTGGGGACGTTTGCCTCCCCGGTGCCACCCGCGGAGACGGTAACGGCGGCCGTGCTGGACGCCATCCAGGTCGGCTACCGACATTTCGACACGGCGAGCGTGTACGAGTCCGAGCTGCCCCTCGGCCACGCCATACACGCGGCGCTGGAGCGTGGCCTCGTCGCCGGCGGCCGCGAGGAGCTCTTCGTGACCACCAAGCTCTGGTGCACGGACATGCGCCGGGACCGCGTGGTGCCGGCGCTCCAGGAGTCCCTCAGGTAGGTGAACGTCTGGCCAGGAGAGGTCAATTACTCAATAATATTCATGATTAAACAGTGGAGTCATGGGTAATTAAGTCTGCATAATTAATTTATTAGATAATTAATAATTCAACTACCACTTTCAAATTGAGATAGATCACACGCATGATTTGGTTCAGAAAAACCAAAGAAGCAAAATTACATAGGTTAGACTCAGGTAGCTGCTAATCTTGTACTTATTCATTAGATCTATGTTCTAAATTGTAAACATATATCAGTACTTAATTGGTGGGAAGAAAAGAGATATAAGATCACGAATACTTGATTAAGTTAGGAATGCATTAAACAAATAATTAATTACTAGGAATTATTTTATGAGTTTTTTTTCTGTTAAAAGAAGTTTTTAAACGAGTCAAGTAATGGTTAAAATTTAGCTTACAGATGTTTTAGCATGCCGCATTATTTATGAGATCAAGTATGATGTCCAATTCATTCTCACGGGTTGTAGGGTTAAAAGTAATTATAATCAATGGACCTGTGTGCATGGCGACAATTATAAGTAATTATAATTATAATTAAAAGTAATTATAATTAAAGAGCTCTTCAAATTCCTATCATACATTAAAGAAATCTCTCTCTCTCTCCCCCTCCCTCCCTCCCTCCCTCCCTCTCGCGCGTACATGGCATGGCATGCAGGAACTTGGGGTTGGACTATGTGGATCTATATCTGATCCACTTTCCGGTGAGGTTGAATGGGAAGAAGACGATGGCCTTCACCGCTGAAGCCGTGAACCCGGACGTGGACGTGAATGGGGTGTGGAAAGGCATGGAGGAGTGCCAAAAGCTCGGGTTGGCCAAATCCATTGGAGTCAGCAACTTCACTCGCAAGAAACTCGCCCATCTCATTCCTAGTGCTACTATTCTTCCCGCTGTGAATCAGGTGATTCAATTTTCATACTACTTTTACCTTTTTTTATTTATCTCCTTACTTACTGATTACTAAGTAATTAATAGATCTAAATATTATATTATTTTATGTGTATAAAGTAATTACAACGATTAATCATATATGTGTATGTGTATGACTTGACTATGTGGTGCTAATTAATACAATGTGTCGCAATGTTACATTGCTTAATTAGGGCAAGGCTTTCAAATTTCAAACACGTCTACCGCTCATTCATGTCCTAGCTTTGAACAAAGTGTTCCTCAATCTATATCTATATATAAAATAACTAGGTAAGCAATTTAAATATATTTTAACATATAATATATATACTTTAATCTTGATTTATAATAAAAAAAACTTAATGTAATATAAAGAGTTAACGTTTAATTAATAACAAATTGATTATTATGGTCAAAAGTTTAATATATTAATTATTTAATAATGCGAATACTAAGTATTTCTGCTAAGAAATAAATGATGTAACAGATTAATGAAATGTTGAAAGAATATTTAAAATTTTATAAATTCAAAAAAATCACATAAAAGATAAGTTACCCCTCCTCGTGTTGATAATGCCTTGTATCTGATCCCAGTTGTAACCCTATGTGATCTCCTTACGTAGTCAGGGCACTTCAACAGAATTCCTCTACGTGGGTATGTAATTCCTATCATCTCTGTCTATATAATCTCGGGTCCAAATAGAGACTCATCCTTATAATCATTATTATTTCATAACAAAGAAGTCGCCGCTTATTCTCTATGTTCTTCTGTGTTTCGTGCGAGCTCTCTCTTCATCTTTTCGTAACACCTCCCACCTCCTCCACCACTTCCCCTGCGCCGAAGCCCTCGAGGGTCTAGGAGAACGCCTCAGCCGTGCTCCACAACCTCTCCCTCTTCATCCCTGATTGCCCCGGCCACGACTCTCGGCCGCTTGCTCCTAGCAGCCCACCACGCCGCCGCCATTGTCTACAGCCTTCTCTCCGTGGACGTGTTTCGCCCCACCATGGGGGCCAAGCAAGCGCCCGCTCGTAGCCCTGCTCTGCGCACCCATGCGCGCAGTCAAAGACGCGTTCAAGGCGCTCGCTCTACCCGCTCAACGACGGTTCTGCTCGAGGCCAGGGCGCGCCTGTGCTATTCTCCATGCTGTCCAAGGACCGGCGACGAGGGTGGTGGAGGACGGGAATGCGTCGGTGGCAGATGCTACGAGAGCGTGGACACAATCTGGAAAGTGGGCGGCATATGGGTGCTGGTGGACCTGGCGGACGGGTTCGTGGAGGGGGCGAGCGCGAGGGCGAGGGAGAACGCAATTTGAATCTATTGAGGAGCGACAGGGATAGGGAAGGCGGGGACTTTAGGAAGGAGCAAAACGTGATGTTGGTCTTAAGGGAGCTCGCCGGCGGCGGAGAAGGGATGAGCGAGAGGGGGAACCTCACGCCACTTGCACTATCTCCTCCCACCCCTTGGTTCCGATTGCTCGACCAGCAGTGCTCTCGATGCCCAGTGGCAGCCAGCGCCGCGCCGCCCTAACGATCGAGGGTCAATGGGATTGTAGGAATTAGAGGAGAAGGTTTCAACGTCGACGATGGGCATAGGAACAGGGGAGTGTGACAGAGGCCGTGGGGGAAGTTCATTGGGTTTCGGGATCTGGCGACGGAGACGAGGGGTGCGCCGTCATGGAGGGAGCGGTAGGCTGTGCAGAAGGCACGGCGGGAAATGATGAAGTTGTCTCCATGGACGGCCGCATCGCAGGGCCAACAGGGGAAGGCAGCATCGGAATCGCAGTAGATGGCGGCCGGCCTCCTAAGGCAGTGAAGCAAAAGAGGAGGACGATGAGGAGGAACGTGATGGAGAGGTACATGTTGGAAATAATTGAGGAAGATGGAACAGAGGCAGAACGAATTGTTATCTTTAAAGATTTATTTGTTTCCATAAAAATTTGCTATCAGATTATGACAATAATACTCCCATAATACGATATGAAGTCTTAAAATTTGTCGACTAATAATATCGAATAACTTACAATCTCTTAGTCAATTTATTTCTAAAGTAAAGAGAATGATCACAACTTAAAAGGAGACTAATATTTATATGTGATGAAAAGATATAACTCTTTATGTAATGACACAATTCTTTATGTATGAATATGTCTCTTGCCAAAGATTGTAATCCTTCGTTCAAAAATGTACTTTTACAAGCTTTAATATTTTCATTCAAATATGTATTGTTTCGCTCAAATAATACACTATTTCATTAAGCACTCCTTTAAGTATGAACACATAGTTTATTTGAAATTCGAAATGAATGAACTAGAGAAGGAGTCGTTACGGCATCAGGTGCTGACGAGGCCCGCGAGGGAGATGACCATGAGGAAACACCCAACACAATGAAGAGCTCTGTTTTCTTTTTTTTTTTTTGCTTGGGAAGGAGACTAACTATTTATAGATCATCTAGTTGCTACTGAAGAAAGGGATAATTAACTTGTTGCCATATCCCGCAAAAAAAATCAGAAAACATATGTGAAGTAGATTACTATTTAAACATCTTCTACATTTATTTATAATGCATATTCTTCCAGATAGCAAAGCTCCGATTTTTTCCTCTTTCAAAACAATGGTGTTTGACAATCGAAATTAGATTGAAATCTCAGTCTAGTTCCGATCGATTTCATCAAACGAAAATATTTGGCGAAACCGTATCAAAAATTCAAGATGGGAACTTAGGGGAATTTCGCACGAAACTGTACTGAAATATCAAAATGGAAACTAAGGTCACGTGACAGTTCAACCAAGTTGATTATGCTTTTTCTTTTTCTTTTTTTATCTTTTGGACGTGACACTTACCTTTTTTCATTTTCATTTTTGTTTATTCTTTTATTCTTTTTTTATTTCCCTCTCATGTTATATTATAAATTATTAATTTAATATTATTTATTACTTGTTATTTCATTAAATTTTTTACATATTTCATTAAATATAATTTATTAAAATGTTTAATATTTGAACAATATATTTTTAACAAAAAAAATAATTTATACTTTTATTTTTATTAATAAAAGAATATATTTTATATTTATAAAATATATTCTTATATTCAAATACACACTAAAATTAATCTATTACACATGATTTTTTTCCATCATACTAACTTTTTTATTCATCATAATTATATTTCACTCTATCAAAGCACATACCGAATTAATTTGTCAATTCAAGAATCTTAGCAACTACTTAATGCAATCATTTATTAATAAACATTAAAGTTGTATGTTATGATAACATTTAACTTTTCATTTTCATAACATATCTATATATTTATTTAATAAGATATAAATTGGTAATAAACATTGTTATTTTTTTAAAAAAATCAAATGTTATATTAGTATTATATTTTTTAGTTTAAATTTTCCACATTGAAGAATTATATCTACATACACACGGATATATATATATATATATATATATATATATATATATATATATATAAAGTCATATTATATATATTGTTTCATTTTTTTTGAAGCCTTATCATTTCACCATTTCATCTATCTTTTTAAATTATCATTTTTATTCAAATTAATTAAATTAAATATTTGAGGTGTAACTATCTATTGAACTTGTCCTAATGGCATCATGAAAATATTAAATTTCACAAATTCATCATTAATAATGCCCTATATATATATATATATATTAAGACATTTTAAAATTAATTTTTGAACTACATTTATAGAAATGTTAAACTATTTAATTTTTAAACTATACATGATATTTTCATATTTGATTTTATGGATTACTCGCCATTTAAAGACATTACATTTTTACAATTTTTAAAAGGATCATTAATAGTCAAATTGTTAAAAGGATCGTAAAAAAATGTATTATCTTTAAATTTATCTTTTATAAATCATGAGATATTTAAAATTTTATGAATTTCATTTCCATCATAATATTCTAAAAAATAATATTTAAATGATCTCTATAGGCTGACTTAATATTTTATTTAAAATATTATTTTACACATGCAAAAATCTTCAAATATTGGGAAAATAATAATTTCAATAGCGTGAAACACGTTTATGTTCCCTAGTTATAATAATTTTCTTATAAAGTAATAAACGTTAATTTGATTAGTTGGCCCTTATTTTTGTTTTCAAAATTGCATGGATCCTAAGAAAAAGTTTACGTGCATTGAGTTAAGTTAAATTGACACCATTGATTAATAATGGAAGGTAGAGATGCATCCAATGTGGCAACAGAAGAAATTACGAGAATTTTGTAGTGGCAAAGGAATTCATGTTAGTGCCTTTTCTCCTTTGGGTGCATTCGGAGTGTTTTGGGGCACCAACAAGGTGCTTGAATCAAAAGAGATCACGAGCATTGCTCAGTCCATGGCAAAAACTAATGGCCAGGTAATTCAATTACATGCATTTGTTATTATTATTATTATTATTATTATTAGGTAATTCAATTGACTAATTAATATATGTATGTAGGTGTGCCTGAGGTGGGGAATTGAGGAAGGTGCGAGTGTGGTGGTGAAGAGCTTTAACAAAGAGAGGATGAAAGAAAACATTGAAATATTTGATTGGGAAATAGAGGAAGAGAACAAGGCCAAGTTGAGCTTATTGCCCCAAGAGCGATTTATTGATATGCCGTTCTTCATATCTCCGAATGGTCCATACAAGAACCATGAAGAATTTTGGGACGGTGAAACGTGATATTATATATATGGGGGACATTGGGATGTGTAACCTTCAGTTCACTTGAGTATAATTGTGACAATATATTATAATAAACTATATTCATGTTTGAACATTTGATTGAGGATTGAAATTAGTAAAGTACTAAAATTTCTTTCTTTAGACTCTCAACCATGTATGAAAATTCTTCTCATGAAAAAAAAATCCACTATTAAACATTTTCTATCTTTGGCATTAGAGCACAATAACCTTTTTAGGGAGATAAGAAATAGTTTCATTCAATTCCGTCAATTTTATCCTTTTAGGACGACTCACCAAATCAACTCTCTCCTAATCCAATTATTATAGATAGAATAACAAGTTGGTTGAATGATCCAATAACCGAAATATGGACTGGAGTAAAGTAACACTATTCTAATATCAATAAAATAAAATATTTAATTAATTAGCAATATTGCAATCACCTCTTTCCTATCAATTTCAAATCATCATTAAGTATGTTTTATCTCAAAACATATTGTCATTCACTAAAATCAGTAAATATCCTGTACCATGTGGGAACGGTGTTGTATCATAAATATAAAGATATATTTTAATTTTGGCTTTAGGTTTTTGTTTTAAGTAAATTTCTTTGTTTATTTTTTTAACATATTAGTATAGTTTCTTGTTATTTTTAAAATGACTTATATATATATATATATATATATATATATATGATAATCTGGTAAACTTGGAGCTAATTTTTTTTATTTACACAATAAATAATTATTTATTTAACTAAATACACAACACGAATGAGTCATTTATCTACTTAATCTAGTATATTTCATAAAATAGTAACCTTTATTTTCCATTTAACAATTTCAACCAAACGATATCGTAGTAGATTACTACGCTAGATGTGCGATCATACAAAAATAGAAACTCATTTTTTATAATTTTATATTTTTAAGTTAATTAAAAAAAATAAACAATAAATAATAATGAAAGTTTCATATTATTATATACTATATATTTATTTAAAATATTATACCATCACTTTCCTAATCAACTAAGATATTTATGCTTAAGTATCATCATCATCATCATCATCATCATCATCATCATCATCATCACAATGCACAAATCAATCTTTCCTTAAAATGTATATCATACCAAATCTTAAAATGAATTAGACTTCATTAAATTATAATTCTCAAATAAAATCTTTGTCCATCCTCCTTTGCTTTATCAATTACATACAAAAATAACTACTAATCATTGATAACACGTTAAGATGTTGGATCACTTTTTGATATATACATGTGAATCAAATCATAAGATTTTGTAATAGCATCCCTATTAATACTGTGCTTCCCACCATATGATGTTATCAAAATTAGTCATCCTGATGTTTGTATGAGAACTATTATTACTATCTGCTAATCAAATTGTTTTTGGAGGGTGTTAAGAATATAAAATGATATTATTTTTTTTAATGATTTAAGTTTTTAGAAAAATTGATCAGCACATCAAATTTAACATGGTATCAGAGCCAGAGGTCTCGAGTTCAAATCTCGTTAAGATCTTATTAAAAAAAAATAATTCTCTCTTAGTTGTTCACATATTGAATTTAGGTTAGACTAAAGTTATCAGTAGTCCATACGTGAATGAGAATGTTAAGAATATAAAATGATGTTATTTTTTCTAATAAATTAAACTTTTAGAAAAATTGGTGGGCACAAATTTAACAAGAAGGATGCTATGTCGACAATGTCCACCATACTGGAAGATATATGGGGATTGATTGGATGACACATACATATTTTGGTTTCCTACTTAATTTTTTTGGTTTCCAATTAATTTTTTTGGGGTTATATTTGGCATCGTGCTAGTCCTATATATATACATATATATATTAGTATAGTTTCTTGTTATTTTTAAAATGACTTTTATATATATATATATATATATATATGATAATCTGGTAAACTTGGAGCTAATTTTTTTATTTACACAATAAATAATTATTTATTTAACCAAATACACAACACGAATCAGTCATTTATCTACTTAATCTAGTATATTTTATAAAATAGTAACCTTTATTTTCCATTTAACAATTTCAACCAAACGATATCGTAGTAGATTACTACGCTAGATGTGCGATCATACAAAAATAGAAACTCATTTTTTATAATTTTATATTTTTAAGTTAATTAAAAAAAATAAACAATAAATAATAATGAAAGTTTCATATTATTATATACTATATATTTATTTAAAATATTATACCATCACTTTCCTAATCAACTAAGATATTTATGCTTAAGTATCATCATCATCATCATCATCATCATCATCATCATCATCATCACAATGCACAAATCAATCTTTCCTTAAAATGTATATCATACCAAATCTTAAAATGAATTAGACTTCATTAAATTATAATTCTCAAATAAAATCTTTGTCCATCCTCCTTTGCTTTATCAATTACATACAAAAATAACTACTAATCATTGATAACACGTTAAGATGTTGGATCACTTTTTGATATATACATGTGAATCAAATCATAAGATTTTGTAATAGCATCCCTATTAATACTGTGCTTCCCACCATATGATGTTATCAAAATTAGTCATCCTGATGTTTGTATGAGAACTATTATTACTATCTGCTAATCAAATTGTTTTTGGAGGGTGTTAAGAATATAAAATGATATTATTTTTTTTAATGATTTAAGTTTTTAGAAAAATTGATCAGCACATCAAATTTAACATGGTATCAGAGCCAGAGGTCTCGAGTTCAAATCTCGTTAAGATCTTATTAAAAAAAAATAATTCTCTCTTAGTTGTTCACATATTGAATTTAGGTTAGACTAAAGTTATCAGTAGTCCACACGTGAATGAGAATGTTAAGAATATAAAATGATGTTATTTTTTCTAATAAATTAAACTTTTAGAAAAATTGGTGGGCACAAATTTAACAAGAAGGATGCTATGTCGACAATGTCCACCATACTGGAAGATATATGGGGATTGATTGGATGACACATACATATTTTGGTTTCCTACTTAATTTTTTTGGTTTCCAATTAATTTTTTTGGGGTTATATTTGGCATCGTGCTAGTCCTATATATATACATATATATATTAGTATAGTTTCTTGTTATTTTTAAAATGACTTATATATATATATATATATGATAATCTGGTAAACTTGGAGCTAATTTTTTTATTTACACAATAAATAATTATTTATTTAACCAAATACACAACACGAATCAGTCATTTATCTACTTAATCTAGTATATTTTATAAAATAGTAACCTTTATTTTCCATTTAACAATTTCAACCAAACGATATCGTAGTAGATTACTACGCTAGATGTGCGATCATACAAAAATAGAAACTCAATTTTTATAAATTTATATTTTTAAGTTAATTAAAAAAATTAAACAATAAATAATAATGAAAGTTTCATATTAGTATATACTATATATTTATTTAAAATATTATACCATCACTTTCCTCATCATCATCATCATCATCATCATCATCATCATCATCATCATCATCATCATCATCATCATCATCATCATCATCATCATCATCATCATCATCATCATCATCATCATCATCATCATCATCATCATCATCATCATCATCATCATCATCATCATCACGCCACAATGCACAAATCAATCTTTCCTTAAAATGTATATCATACCAAATCTTAAAATGAATTAGACTGCATTAAATTATAATTCTCAAATAAAATCTTTGTCCATCCTCCTTTGCTTTATCAATTACATACAAAAATAACTACTAATCATTGATAACACGTTAAGATGTTGGATCACTTTTTGATATATACATGTGAATCAAATCATAAGATTTTGTAATAGCATCCCTATTAATACTGTGCTTCCCACCATGTGATGTTATCAAAATTAGTCATCCTGATGTTTGTATGAGAACTATTATTATTATCTGCTAATCAAATTGTTTTTGGAGGATGTTAAGAATATAAAATGATATTATTTTTTTAATGGTTTAAGTTTTTAAAAAAAATTGATTAGCATATTAAATTTAACATAGTATTAGAGCCAGAGGTCCCGAATTCAAATCTCGTTAAGATCTTATTAAAAAAAATAATTTTCTCTCTTAATTGTTCACATATTGAACTTGTGCTAGATCAAAATTGTCAACAGTTCACACGTGAAGAGAAGTGTTAAAAATATAAAATGATACTACTTTTTCTAATGGATTAAGCTTTTAGGACACAAATTTAACAAGAAGGATGCTATGTCGACAATGTCCACTATACTGGAAGATATATGGGGATTGATTGGATGGCACGTACATATTTTGGTTTCCTACTTATTTTTTTTTTTGGTTTCCCATTAATATTTTTGGGGTTACATTTGGCATCGTGCTAGTCCTATGTGTGCTTGCTAACAGTTCTGATTGACTACCTACTGCTAGGGATCCTTTTCTTCCTAAAAAAACCTGAAAAAACAAAAGAAAAAGAGTGGTACTTGATGATCCCATGACTCTTTGAATTCAAACAGACAACCTCTATGCATCTTCTCAAGTCTAGTGATTTTTTGCTTTGCCCATAAATCACTTTTTATATTTCTTTACAGCGAGCTACTAGTTATTAGTTATCAACGCATTTTCAGCAATGTGCATCATATACTTGTTTCAGTAGGCATTATCGCTTTTGAACCTTTTCTTTTTCTCCGAATTCTTCATGCTAAATTGTATATATCTTTTTTCTATCAATTACTATTCCTCTATGTGTTTTCTTTAAAGGAATAATGGAGGTGTAGCACCTTTGGGTGAAACTTGGTGTAACGATTTAATCTCGACCATCCATTTTAGATCTACGGTCCAAATTAAAACACTACTTTCTCTCCTATTTCTTGCACGATCTCCTCCTCCCCACCGAGCTGCCGCCGTCGCCATCATCGCCGACCAACCTCTGCAACCTCCGAGCGCCGTCACTGCGGCACCCAAACCCCAACCCTGAAACCTCCGAGCACCGTGAGCGCCGTCTCCCGCGATCATCTTCTAGCGAACAACATCGATCGGACAATGGCCAAAAACCTCTGCAACCTCTGGCATTCTCATGTGTTGCCGCCACCGTCGTTGAGCACGAATCCCGCCGACACGCTCGTCCCTGATCCCCTGCGAGCCCACACGTCGATCGCTGAACCAGATTTACTGTCGTCGAGCCCTCTCCGATCGCCGCTGCCGATCTGATGTGCCGTAGATCCAGATTTGATGTTGTCAATCCATATCTACCACCGCCGATCATCGATAGAGAGGAGAGAGCGGTGATCACAGAGTTTAAGGCAACGATCAGGGGCAGCGATCGCAGAGGTCGGGGGCGATGATCGGTAGAGGGGCTCGTCGGATCGTCCAAGCGCACGCAGAGGGGTCGGGGGCGCCGATCGTTGGAGCACTTGTAGGGTCGGGGGCACCTTCTCGATCATAGGGGTCGGGGTCGAGGACGATCGCAGGGTGCCGGAAATTGCAGGGGTCGGGGGATGCCTGTGCTCGAGGTGGTCTGATCTGAGCGGTCCATTGAATCCGACGGCTGAGATATAGGCGTTACACCAAAGTTTCACCCAAAGGTGTTACACCTCCATTAAACTCTTTCTTTAATGTCCTCTATGGCAACTTTTAGCTAAGACCTTCTGCATGGTTATGGTATATGAGATGTGCTTCCGCTTTTCTTTTTTCTTTTTTAAAAAAAGAGATTATCTATTGATTAAGATACCCAAAAGGTATGATTACAAAATATTGTGGAGGCGAGGAAGTGGCAACTCCAACAAAAAAAGATCGATATTTGCCAACCGACTGTAATTGATAAGTGTTGAATTTGATGTACTGATTAGTTTTCCTAAATGATTAAGCAGTTAGAAAGAGCAACTCATTGATTTTATATTCTTAACACTCCCCCTCACGTGTGGGCTGTTGACAATTTTGGTCTAGCCCAGTCCACCACATGGACAATAAAAGAAGAAAATATTTTATTTTAATAAGAGCTTCACGAGGTTCGAACTCATGACCTCTGACTCTGATATCATGTTGAGATTTGATGTGCTTACTAATTTTTCTAAAAGCTTAAAACTTTAGGAAGAGCAACATCAATTATTTTATATTCTTAACATTCCCTCTCACGTGGAGGGACTGACAACTTGGCCTAGCCCAACTTACCACGTGGATAACAAAGAGAGAAAATACTCTTTTTTACTAAGAGCTTAACGAGATTTAAACTTGGGACCTTTGGTTCTAATACCATGTTGAATTTAATGTGCTAATCAATTTTTCTAAAAGTTTAAGTCATTAGAAAGAGAAACGTCATTGGTTTTATATTCTTAACAATAAGAATTGCGACATCCTGGTTGGGCTGCCGAATACATGTTTAATTTCCAAAAAAGAAAAGACTCCATCAAAGTTAGAATGTCAGCGATGAGATTTGTGATACGCCACGGGGTCTGATAATGCTGCTTCAGAATGTGAATAAGGTTGGAAGAGTCGCATTCGATTTGAAGATCAGAAATCCCTTGGTCCTTGCTCACTACAAAAAAAAAACTGGCGATTAGCGATAGACAAAATAAGGCGACGCTACTAGTGTCTCATTAGCGTCTCCATTGGGTTGAGAAAATCTGGCGCTACTTGTCTCTCAATAGTGTCGATAGCATTACAATAAGCCGACGCTAAAGTCTGTGCCACAACGACGCTACTGAGTTACTATTATCGCGCGCATAAATAGAAAAATGCGCGGTAGATTATAGCGTTATATTGGCGTCGACAAAATGCGATGCTAATTAGTGTCACAAATCATGTGACGCTAATACGACGCAAACATAAGACGTGATATTGGTGCCGACAACACGTGTTATCTTTCGTTGACATTGTGCGATGCTAAATTAGCATTACATAATTGCAATGCTAATTAGATGCAAAAACAAGAGGCAATATTGGCGTGGACATTGTGCACTGTCTTGGCGTCGACATTTTGCGATGCTAACTTAGCATCACAAATCGTGCGACGCTAATACGATGCAAACACAAGATGCGATATTGGCATTGACAACATGCACTATATTGGCATCGACATGTTGTGATGCTAAATTAGTGTCACATAATTGTGACGCTAATTAGACGCAAAAACAAGAGGCGATATTGGCGTTGACATCGTGCGTTGTCTTGGCGTCGACGTTTTGTGCACCTTCAATATATGTATTCCTACACCATATGTGTGTTACTTATATATGTATTCCTAAATATATATTTGTTACCTATATTATATATGTTACTTATATATGTATTAGTAAATATAGATTGTGTATTGACGTATGTAAACATGCACAACTACACACACATATATACTTTTTATATAGAAAGAAAAGAATGTTAACAATATATATGTATACTTTATATATATATATATATATATATATATATGTACATATGTCAATATATTATGCATACAATGTATATCATACCTTACGTACAGATATATTATTTTTATATTCTTAATCATGGAATTATGATGGTTGAATTAAGTGACATGATACTAGTATCAGAGTAGCGCAGCGGCTCACCTCTACACTTAGTGTGATACTGTCCGCTCTACCCCCTTCCCTGGGCATGCCTTGGATTAGTCCCACATGCATGAGTCACGGAAGAGATGCTGGGTATATATGGGAACATGACATTAACTTAGTAGGACGCGTTTTGGTAAAATCGTGCGGGCTTAGGCCCAAAGCGGATAATATCCTATGCAAGTACAAGGGTGTTACATATGGTATCAAAGCCACTCCGCGTGAGCCTCTATACATGGTGGGGTGCGATCACTCAACAAGGACGTTGAGTCCCTTAAGGGGAGGAAAGATGCATGAGGCATGCCTTGGATTAGTCCCACATGCATAAGTCACGGGAGATATGCTGGGTATATATGAGAACATGGCCATGACTTGGTAGGACGCGTTTTGGTAAAATCGTGCGGGCCGATGCCCAAAGCGGATAATATCCTACGCAAGTGCAATGGTGTTACAGTTGTGCACGCTAGCATTACAAACTTTTTCGAAGCTAATGCGATAATAATTGCATCGTTTTAGTGACTCACGATAGTTGACGCTATTTAGAGATGCGACCACCCTGATTTAGTGTCGCCAAATTCCGACGCTACATCAATGTCCCAACTTTTTTATGCGACATCGATGCTAGGTGGTCGTTAATTTTATCTAGCGACTCATTAGCATCGATATAGCGCTACCATTATGAGTTGCTATTTTTGTGGTCAACTTTTTATTATTCTCACTTAATTAGGCACATATACACATATACATACACATATAACTTTATAATACATATACATATACACATTATCATCATTTAATCTAACACATATCGACATATACATACATACACATATGCATATACATATACATATAGACTTATAATACATATACATAAGACCTATGATTGATGAACTCAACATATTAATATAAGCCTATTTGAATATAGAGTTATAATATAATATAAACTTATAATATAATTAAACCTATTTCAAATAAATTTATAATATAAACATATAATATAATATAATCAGAAATAGAACAAGGGTAGATTTTCGTAAAGAATTTACTAAAAAATTTAGAGTGGTCAAGATTAATAAGCCAAACTCCTTGTTTGACGGGCACTGAATAGCTGATCTCAACACATGCCACGGGGAAGGTGCCTGTACGTCGGGGACGTCGACCAGCAGGGGGTTGCAAGCACGCATACGATCTAACGACATTAGCCTAGGACTGACCAGATGGACTAGGTCGAGTGGGGTGGAGGGGGTAGGGATCAGTGCTTTCAGCACAAGGGGGTGAGGGGTCCTCCTTCTCTAGGTGATCTATGGCAGGGGTGTGGTTGGTGAAGAGACGAGGGTTCCCTATGATGGTCGGTTCCTGTGATGGCCGTGGAGGGGGTTTTGTGGATATGAGTCTTTCCTCTCTAGAGAAACGATTGGTTTGTTGGTATACAAGTACTGCTTGTACTATTACTACGCTCACTCGGATATGACAGGGTTCATGGAGACATCTTTCTTCTTCGAATACATGGCTTGCATATGTTATGGCTTCTTCCTATTATTGGGACAGTTGGCTTCCGTGCAGCTTTGCTATTTGTTCGTCATATACATACGTACGTACATATATATATATATTAAATAAAATAAAATATATTTATTAAATACTTTCTTTCTCTATGTACTATGCATGTTTTGTATTATGATACTTTTTTTGGGTCGAATGTATACTATGATACTTTGACCTTACGTCCTTTGCATTTCATTGAAAGATTATTTTTTTTCTCTGCATTTAATTTCTGCAAGTGAGTACATACGATGCCTAGACCATTCCTAGGTGATGCTATCTGGCTGAGGCTTGTGAGGACGCGTGACTAGCTAGAGACCTTACTAATTTAGTACAGTAATATAACAAAATAAACAGTCATAATATAATAGAAAAATGCTTCGTTCTCCTAATATTTGCTTTTGTTAAAATTCATCTTTTTGGTAGATAAGAATGAGTTGGGATTGGATTGAGTTTAACTCAATCCCATTATTTGCTTTTGTTAAAATTCATCTCAATTGCTTTTGTTTTAATGACACATTTAATTAAAAAAGGATGTACACACCCATTGTTATATATATATATACATATATATATATATATATATATATATATATATATATATATATATATATATATATATATGACATAATGCACCCTCAAAGCAATATTTTTCTGGATGGATCAAGAGCACATCATAACCACCCATCTAACAATCCATGATAGATTTCTACCTAAGGAGAATTACTCGATCACAATTGTTCTTAATTTTCAAATCAAGGATATGAATGATCAAGTTTCAAATTAAAAAGTGGTCTTAGCTCATGATCGATTCCTTTTTTCTCTTCTTTGTTCGTTAGCAGTCAATGCTCTCGATCACCCCTCTTCGCCAGGTCCTCCCCTCATTGTGGACGACTTTCTAATCCACAAAAGAGTAACCATTATTCGTTCACCTCTAGGTCCTCCCCTCATTGTCGACGACTTTCCAATCTACAAGAGAACAATCGTTCATCATTCACCATGCTCAATCCTACCTTCTTCACCAGCAATTCAATAATTTGTAAGAGAATGGCAATTCATCATTTTCCATTGATCAAAGCCCTCAATCCTCCTCCCTCTTCATCAGCCTCACTATCCCAAAGCGTCTTTGTCGGACAAAACAAATATGCATGCGAAGACTCTTGTTCCTAAGGTGTCAAGACTCCTTATATTTGTCGTTTGTAGTTCATCATGCTTGCGCTTTTCTCAAGAGTTAGATCTACCAAACAAGAGTTATATAATTGATATGTTGTTTAAGATTGCAATTGTTCGTAGAGAAATTCCAAGATTTCTCCAAGTGTTTTGTTCTTTAGCATCATACTTTATAATAAAGTAGATATTGCTGCTATCTATAGGGTATAGTAAATAGTTGCATCCTATGCATCTAGGGTCTTTTTACACTCTCTCCCTCTCTCTGACTTGGCGATCTCTCATCCCTTCTTTGTTTTGTTTCTTCAAGTTTCTTGCATTTAGTTTAAATTATCAGGAGATTTAACTCGAGCTCTTAACACTTTTGTTTTCCAAAACATGTACCGATTAATTACTTTTAAGTACTCTTTGAAGTGAATTTAATAGATTCATACATGAATTTGGCTATGTATTTATATAAAAAAATTTCGATGTTCATTAGAATTTCTTTCTATCTTCCCTTATTTTTCCGCTGACCCCTCCCCCCCCCCCCCCCAACTATAAACTTTTTTCGCGTCTACCTACATCTTTCGATTATTCCGCTGACCCCCTTGAACTATACCGTCTTTTCCACTTAAGTCCATCCGTCAACTTTTCCGTTAATTTTTATTTTTATTTTATTTATGAAATGACCAAATTGCCCTTCCCTCATATTATCTAATATTGAAAAGTATAAAATTAAGTATTATAAAAATAAAAAGTTAAAGGCACACTTGAACCGAGACATCTAATTTTTATTTTTATAATATATTTTTTTTATATTAGATGATACGAGGGAAGGGCAATTGGGTCATTTCATAAATAAAAAAATAAAAATTAACGAAAAAGTTGTTAGAGGTTGACGGATGGACATAAGTGAAAAAGGTGGTATAGTTCAAGGGGGTCAGCAGATTATTCAAAAGACGTGGGTAGACGTAGAAAAAGTTCATAGTTTAGGGGAGGTCACCGGAAAAAACCCTTATTAAATTAATCTTGCACTTCATCGACATATCTTCCTTTCAACGGGTTGTCTATCGTACAAATATTTGATATACACTAGTTGCTTATGGAGAAACATTGGAGAAAAATGTATTCTTTTTTTAATAACTCTATTTTGTGCTTCTCTTATAAGAAAATTGGGTTGTCTATATGGAGTGTGTTAGACGATGGACAATACAATAATTGACATAAAAAAATTAAGCAGTGGAAAATGATGAACATTCACATATAATCTATATGAAAACACAATGAAAATGATAAAATATAAATGACCATATGACAATAAGCCCAAATAATATCAAGATATACCATGACGGATAACACAAGTTAAGACTCGAAGTCTACAAACATAACAAATTCAACATAATCCATAGTAAGCCTCGTAGGTCGACTAATATATGATCTATAAACACTATGACATAATAAGACCCAACATAAGGCTGACACCATGTTCTAACTACTAAGCTCGCTACCGACTTCATCGCACTCTTTCATATCTGCACGAACTCGGATGGAGGGAAGACCCACCTCTCATGAGTTGTATGTAAGAGCCATAAAAATAAGCATTTAAATAATCCATAAAATGATTCAATTAAACAATTCTGGGTAAAATGATTATCTATAAATAATAAGGATTTCATCATAAAATAATAAGAACAATTCTCAATTTATATTCCAATTCATTATGTCCATTGCATTAACATCTTTTAATGTACAACTATTTATATACATAGTGGCCAAGAACATCCAATTGCATTCACCTTTGAATGCGCAAAAAGTTCACGGTAATAATATATGTTCTCGTCATATAATCAATTATCTTGATTAGGTTCTCAAACATGTTTTAGTGAGCCGTTATCCATACATTAAGGTACTTGATTAGTTTTGCGTCATTGACTGGCCAAGTTATGAAGTCGCACTTGCAGCCAAAATGACAAACCCCATGATCATGTCATTTCTGCTACCCTCATCACGCGGGTACACACACAATAATAATAATTCATGTTCATTCATGTATAATACAATGATTCATTTTAGATCACTTAGCATGCAAAGTCGGATTCAATCAACCATGTTAACAAATACATGAAACATGGTTACAAGATGGGTTCAAGCACGTGTGATAGGTGTTCGTTGGAAAAGTATCGAATTCCATCACTTCCACATCCACAACAAGTTTTCTATTTTTTCTACAAATTATTTTATTTATAAATTAATATGTACTTACCAATAATATGTAAGTTCATTGTATTAAGAACAACAACCCATATTGAGGCGGCCGGTTCGTGGATAGAAAAAGTTGGCCAGTTCGATTTATCCGCCAGTTTAGGGTTTAGATACAAAAGGGGCTGAGTTGAATCCTTTTCATCTATTTTTTCTCTCTCGCCTCTGTTGCAGTGGATGTCGCTGACGCCGCTACAGCTGCCGTCACCGCCCTTGCTCTGGACACTCCCGCTCACCACTCCCTCCATGCTCCGCGATGGCAACTTCCTCCTCCGCGACGGCGACGGCGACTTCCTCCCTCGCGACGGCCGCTGACCTCCTCTTCGTCCATGCCCTAGATCTCACCTCTATTGCAGTGGACGTCACTGCCGCCGCCGCCCTGCACTGGACACTTCCGCTCACCACTCCCTCCACACTCCGCGATGGCAACTTCCTCCCTCATGACGGCCTCCTCTGCGTCCGTGCCCTAGATCTCGCCTCTGTTGTGTCCATGCCCTAGATGTCGCCTCTGTTGCAGCGGATGCCGCCATCGCCGCCGCCGCCCCTGCTCTGGACACTCCCGTTTGCCACTCCCTCCACGCACACCGCGCACCTCCGGCTCATGACGCCCTCCCAATTTCCAAGGCAGTGTTGCCAGGGACGCAACACTGCTGCCACCCCCGGACACCACCGCTGCCACCCCTAGATGCCACTGCCGCCACCCTCGGACGCCACTGCTGTCACGGACGACGACACCACTGCCACGCCACTGCTGCAACCGTCGAGAATGTGGGACTTTTTTTTTGTCTTGTAGGCATTTCTGCTATCATTTTTTGGAGATATGTTTACTAACGAATCACATTTGGGTTACCGACTATGCATTTTTGTTAGAACATTTTTCGTTTGTTGCTTCTAAAAAACATTGACATCGTTTGTTGCTTCTGCAAAAATATTTACAATATTCCATTGGTTGAATGCCCTATACTAATAAATAATCCTTGGGAGTGTTTAACTTATGTTATCAGTTTATACATCTCATAGAATTTAATACCCTATTTTCTAATTGTAGCCATGACACATCCTAAATGTTATTGTCAACAAAAAACAGCGATAAAGACCTCTTGGATTGCACATAATCCAGGTAGAAGATTCTACAGTTGTCCATTTTTATGGAATGAGTTTCGATGACTTAAGTGATTAATGAATTATTGTGTGTATTATTTACTAATTTTAGCATACTGTTATATTATAACAAAGAAGAGCATGCCAGTACTTTACATGGATGGATCCTCTGTTTGATGAAAGACCTACCCAAGTGATAAACAGATTATTGCAAAAACTTGATCGGATTGAAGTTCGTAATCTGGCCGAAGATGAAGACATTGTCCAAACCTATGGAATGTCGCTATGTTGTAAAGTCGTTGCTATAATTAGTATTCTTGTGGTCATAATGTTCATGTTTATGTGACACGATGGTCTTATTATAATACACGCAGGCGAAGAGTTCATTGTTTGAAAGTGTTTTCGTTCTTCATGCCCATGACGACTTTGGACAGCCTTGCCATATTGCTCTACAAAATCTGAAAGCAATGTGTTCGCATTGACATAGCCATAAAAAAAGTATTAATACTTTCTGCCCTTTGCGTGGTCCGCATACTTGCAGTGAACACATCTTCAAAATATAGTGAAATCCATTGTTCACGCTTGTTGTACATTACTTCTAACTAATGCCCACATAGAATTTGGAACTTTTGCTTCAAATGGAACGAACCCTCTTCAAATTCATCTATGTTCGATGATCCATAAAGCCTTAGTGTATTCTTCTTTAAATGTCGAAAGTGAATATAAATCCTGCATATGAGTTACTGTGTTCCTAGCAATATGCCATGTACAAAATATATGCTTAGTGTGCGGGAAAACCTTGCGTATAGCATTGCCCATAGCGATATCCTAGTCTATAATAATACATTTTGGATGCTTCTCATTCATACATTCAGACCATTTTTCAAATAGCCATGTGAATGTCTCCTCTGTCTCATCTGCGAGCACAGCACAACCAAATAAGTATGACCTCCAATGATGATTTATTTTATTAAAAGAAGCAAATGGCATTATCAGATTATATGTTCGATATGTTGTATCAAACACTACCACATCACCGAATGTCAAATAACTATCTCTCGACCTTCCATCAGCAAAAAAAAATTTAGAACGGTGCCATGTCCATCGAACTCCCATCTATGAAAGAAACCTGGGTCAACACTTGTCTTACTTTGAAAAATAGATGTAATATTTAGGCATCCGACATAAAAGTTGTCTTTTCTTCTAGTTCTCAAATAGTCAATACAATTTTGGGTCATTATAAGTGGTTCTCCAGACATATTAAGCATTATAGCAATCTTAGATGGACCCATGCCGAAGTCACGCAAGTTACCAATAGCTTCTTTGAACATTGAACTTATTTCTTTATGCGACCTCAAATACTTTACTTTCGAAGGACTTGTAAGAGGATGACTGTGCTCTTCATGAATTTTTCTTATATCTCACTTTTCATCTTTTCTTACACCAACATATAGATGGACGGAGCAATCGTCCCTGATCCCTTTTTGTGTAAATGCTTTTTCAATTCCTTGCTTCAATCTCTTATGACCTTCTTTAGAACAAACAAAAGTTCTATTAATAATATTTCCTGTAATCTTAGACTTGTGTGGATTTTGCCTTCTAATAGAAAAGCCAGCCAATTTAGCATACATATTATAATATTTATATGCTTCGTCTTCTATTTCAATGGTCATCCCAATGTATGGTTTTGGTAGCTCATAAGATTTGACATATGCTCCATCATCTTTCTCAATATCTTCTTTGTGTAATCCCTCGCTAGACATCTCTTTCATATTATCAAGTCCAACAATGCTCTTTGCATCCATCTCCATAATACTAAAACAACCTTTAACATACAAATATGTAGACAATCAAGTATAGAAACACACAAATACTAATGCTAAGAACAAATAATAGCAAAATCTAAACGAACTAATGGTCAAGTTATTAAGAAAAAGAGAATCAAAATTCCATGTTTACTGCATTTGCAAATATCACATGCTTACAGATTATATTTGTTTCCATGTTTGTATGTAACCATCTATCTCCATTCTAAGGTTGCTACATTTGTCAAAGCTAAAAGTTTATTCATATTAGTTTATTAGAAAATGAAAATCACTTCTACCACTTTTCATCACAGCTTCATAAGCATTAGTAAATGAATAAGAGGTGAGACCTAGCGGCTTCGCATCCGTGGCAGCAGTGACATCCGGAGAAGCACAGGCAGAGGAGGTCAGTCGCCGTCACGGGCAATAGTCACCGTCCTTCGCGAGCGTCGAGAGCGACTGTGCCATCGTCATCGCGTAGCGGGAGGAGAGTGGCGAGCGTCAAGAGCGACCGTGCCATTGCCATCGCGTAGTGGGAGGAGTGTGGCGAGCAATCGAGAGCGATCGTGTCGTCACCATCATGGAGGAGGAAGTTGCCGTGAGCAGGGAGCGGCGGCGTCCACGATAGTAGAGGCGAAATCTAGGGCACAAACGCAGAGGTGGTCAGCCACCGTTGCGAGGGAGGAAGTCACCGTCGCCGTCGCGGAGGAGGAAGTCGCCGTTGCGGAGCGTGGAGGGAGTGGCGCAGCCGTGAGAGGAGAGAGAAAAAAAAAGATGAAAAGGATTCGCCCTTTTTTGTATCTAAACCCTAAACCGGCGGATAAATCGAAACGGCCAACTTTTTCTATCCACGAACTGGCGTGATCTCTTACATATTCTGTCTAGACCGGTCCGCCTCGATTTGGGCCATCGTGCCATGATCGGACGGTAGGCAGGGTTTTCCGTCCCCTTTAAAGGGGGTGGACACCCATTTTATTCTATTAATTTTGGGAAGGCTCGGCGATGTCTTAATTGTCAAATAAGTCATTGTCGCATTGGAAACATTTTTTTCTCGCATATAAAAGAAATAATCAACTTATACTTATTGAATTCATTAATCTCAAAAACTTATAGAGTATGAAATTATGAAATAAGAAGATCTCTAAATTAAATTCTAGTCTTGAAATAGTTTTAAACGTGCGTGCTCCATAATAAATAATTTCTAGAATACAAAATTTTGCACTGCCGACCGCCTTCGACTTTGGTGGAATTCGTGGCATGGAAAGCAGGAAAACTTGCGTCAATATTTAATAATTTTGTAATATTATTTGGATATTTCAACACCTCTCACGTCCATAGGTTTTGGATTCAATTTTCTAATCTTATCCCCCACCTCTTTGGTTTGGCACAGCCATCCCCATCGACCACATATAAATATTAAAATTTAACGATATATTAATAGAAAATAAGAAACCTAACTTATAAGCCTTTTTTTAGGATCAGATGGTGGCATGCGGCCGATCGAGGAAAAAGTCTTGAGCAGCAGAAAAGAAAATTTAAGTAACCTAAGTTCGATTTTTAATATCATTATTTTGATGCGATCGAATATCAAATTAATCGTGAGTTTTGATAAAAAAATCAAAGTATAATTTTATTTAACTTTTAATTCTATTTATTTAATGGCATACTACATTAAACTTTTAATTCTCTTTATTTAATGGCATAAAGACCACAAAATTAGTTAACTTTACAAAAGACTTTTTTATATTTAAAAAATTCTAACATATAATTATAGTTTATTGTTATTAAAATGAATTAAATACATAAATGATAATATGGTAAACATATAGCTAATATTTTATTTACACAATATATTATTATTTTTTAACCAAATACACAATTAGAATAAGTCACTTATATATATATATATATATATATATATATATATATTGGGATAAATGAATATGCTGAGCACCCAGTGCTTAGCATAGTGGAAGCAAAATCTGAGCAGTGTAATCATGATCCGACGAATGGAGAAAAATCATGAAAATATCGTGATATTTTGATTCAATCTCGCGATATTTTGTTTGCCCCCTTTGTGTGTCTCTTTGCCCATGATAGGAAGCGGCAGACCACAGGTTTGAGTTTCTGCCGACACGGATTAAGGAGTTTGATTATGATTTCTTCCTGGCGGAGACGGTGCTACCAGAGCTGATGGAGGAGAACGGCGGCATGAATTACACGATGAGCTTGTATCGGAGGAGGAGGAGGAGAGAGATCAAGGGAGGGAGGGAGAGAGGGAGATCCGGAGAGAGGCCAGAGGGAGGCGGGCGGCAAGGTGGAAGGCAAGGACGATGCTATTGAGCTGTTTCAAGCTGGGCTTACCATGTTGCACGATGACATTGCAGAAGTGGCTATCCATGAAGCATGCAGAGCAAGTGCTCGACAAATTGACAAGTGCTGCCACTTTCTCCACTTGACATCGTCGTCATCCTCATCGACATCGACGCCTCCTATGCCAAGACCATCGGCGCCAGCATCCACCACACCCTCATTGTCCTCGTCACATGCGCCGATCGAGATCGCGCGCGCACGAGAGCGAGAGAGAGAGATCTCCGTTGCATCGCATCGCCCTTGTGATTGATCGCCTCACCGTTCGCCCTCATCCTCACCTCGCTGGAGATCAGACTCACACTTCGCCTCCCCCTCCAGGTAGCCTTGCCATCGTACCCTCAAATCGCCTCGCCCTCCTGGTTGCCTCATCGCTGCAGCCTCGAGAGAGAGAGAGAGAGAGAGAGAGAGAGAGAGAGAGACGACTGGAGAGAAAGGGGAGTGTTGGCGGCGCGTGAGAGTCCCTGGATGAGATTGAGAGAGAACGGCGTTGCCGGAGCCGGTAGAGGAGAACGCCAGCGTGGACTGCGGGGAGAGCTCGTACCGGATGAGGAGGAGAGAGGAGATATTTTCATTTGGGCCATCGAATGGAATAAGCACTTCTATTTGTGCCGTCGGATCGCGCACAGCTCAGATTTTGCTTTGCAATGTGCTGAGCAAAGGGTGCTTAGCATAATTGATATACACAAAATATAACATATTTTAGTTTATTATTTTAATTAATTTTTCTGTAATTCGATCGTGGCATGCATCATTTTAGGTCATTTTTAGTTATAATTCCGGATTTATCGATTTTGATTATTAGAATATTTTAACTAAGAAGGGATTTACTTAATTTTTATAATTATTTTGTAGGCAAGTCGTCGAATGAGATAAGGGGTAAAACTTAATGGGGCGCCAAGTTCGTTATCATATCAGATGTTATCCTTAAGGAGTAAAAACCATCAAGATGTTATCATAAGGAGTAAAAACCGAGAAGAGTTTCGAGTGCAAACGACTGAAGATTTATCATTACGGCCTAAAATCATTGGGTAACATAGGGATGCAGGAATTATTTTTACCCCAAGATCTTATGGCCACGAAGCAACACATCCAGGGCATAAAATTGAGGTTATCACCTTCATTGGATAAAACTTACGTCAACTTCCTTGGGGTTTAAAGAAATGCAACTTGATTTTTATGGGCATAACATGAAGTAATCCATGCATGGCCGAAACTTATTGGTCAACAGTCGGATGTATGACATAATTTTGACGTAATGATTGAAAAAAATTATCATTTTGACCGAGATTAGAAGAAGGGCATGAAGATAAGAAGAATTTATCATTTTGTGCATGATGATTAGAAGAAGTTATCATTTTGGCCGAGACCAAAGAGATCGTGATCAACTGTTATCTAGTGGGATTTAAATCCAATTGTACGATAAATCAACCATGATCAACATGAAGACTCGTCCACATCTATAAATACAGGACGAAGTCATCATCCCAACTCATGCTTTGAAGTGTGGTTTTCTTATACGAGGAGTCGTGAGCTCTGCAGACTTCAATGAAGAAAGAGAGAGAGAGTTGATCGGACGGCTTATCCAGATGCTCCGACAATATTCGAGGATTCTGATTTATTCTTGGTGTAATTCTTCTAATTATTATTATTTTGTTATTATCTCTATACAATTCTAGGATGAACTCCATGTTTTTAGTTATTTTATTTTAGGAGATTATTATTGAAGGAAAATTCTGTGAACCCTTATTTATTTATTAAATTTCTTTTGATTAATTTTTAATTATGTTTAATGCTTTTTATTTAAATATTTTAATTTTTGAGTTAAGTAATTACCATTTTGTGGACTACTTGATTTCAGATTTTATTTAATTAAATTAAATGATTTATTGTGAAATTAAAAATTGACACAGATCTAATAACTAGTGTGTGGAGAATTATATATGTGTCGTCTTTTAATCTATACCAGTTTGTGAGGTGATTAATATATAGTTTAGAATTTTCATATTAACGCATCTTAATTTTAATCTCATATGCATGAATATCAGTTTGTGAAACTTCAGTTATGATTTAATATAAGATAATTTGATTTGCTTGATTAAATAATAGAATTATCAGTTTGTGAACTTTGTGATTTTAATCTTGTAAATTAATAACTTAAGAAAATTTCTTATCCATCTTAAGAAATTTAATTTATCTTTTCTGGTTCACTATTTGCTATTTAAAAATTCCAACCAAAGGATATCGTAGTACATTACTACGCTTGATGCGTGGCTCATATAAAAGTAGAAACTCATTTTTTTTATAATTTATATATTTATGTTAATTAAAAATTCTAGACAATAAATAATAGTGAAAGTTTATATTAGTATATATTATATACTTATTTCAAGTATTTTGCCATCAATTTCCTAATCAACTAATTAAGATATATATTTCAAACATAGACTTCCTTTGTTTCTTTTCCAGTGGGATGTTTTCTTTCTATATGTTTGGATATTCATAGTAAGAAAGTTTTCCATAATGCTCAAAAGTCATAATCTAAATATAAAAGTAATATCCGTTTATTATAATATGAAATGATACGTATCCATATTCTTAAACGGGAACTTGAGTTAAAATTTGATGATGATGAATAAGATAGTTGATGTGATAGAAAAAAAGTAGATATGAAGAGTTAATTTTAATGGGTGTTTGAATAAAAAATATGTATTATAAATGTAAGTTATAAATTTCTTTAAAAATAAATATATATTAAAATTTTATGCCAAAAATTGTGTTAAAAATATTTATTTTTTAATAATTTATATTTAATGAAATATTAGAATGTTTTAATTAAATAATATTATAATAATACTTTTTATAATAAATATATTATATTTAATATAATTTTATTTTAAGAGAAAACTATAATACAAAGAAAAAAAGAAAGTGATGTCAAATCAAAGAAAAAAAAAACAACAAAAAAAACAACCATACTAATAAATTATCTTAATTCAATGATAGTTATACAGATGTTTTACTGGCGCCATTCATGTAAAACATTAATGAAATTGTTATTTCCCACTGTACTTTTCCGATCATTAATTGATTATATTAAATTTTTATTCATTTTCTATCTTAATTCATGTGCATATAAATTTTAAAATGTCATTTTATGCTTAATTTACATAATATTATTTTACACATGCACAATTGAATTAGTTTCACCAAAAAGATGAAACTAGGCCGCATGACTCAAGTTTCAATGGTCTAGCTAAATCACCTTATTTGACTGAACTAGATGGAATTATGTCATGATTTCATTTGATTTCAGTTGCCAAATAAGTCCATTAAAATATGTTAGACTTGGCATTTGGTGATGGAGAGGAACAAAAAAAAGATAAAAAAGGAGAAAAAACAAGAAGGAGAAGATGCTACGGAGGAGATAGTTATAAGAAGAAGACGAGGAGGGAGGAGCAGTTACAAAATGTATCATTTAATTTTATAATATTATTTCGACTTTTCAACACAAATAATTTGCTGTCACTATAACAAGGGTCAGTCTAATTCTGGATTATCTGTCAAACAGATTTTTTTTGTGGGCCCTACAATAACGATGACGGGATTAGTAATTTTTGTGTGTTCGTCGTTGCACTTGGACTAGTATGTTTGTGCATCGCTCCTGCGATTTGCCTAACGAGCCCTTTGGTTTGGCATAGTCATCCCATCAACCACACCACATATGTCTACTAATTTTTTAATATAAATATTAAAATTTAATCCGCCGAAAAAGTATATTAGAATTTAACGATAAAAATGATAAGATAAAAAAACCCACGAAAAATAATTTCTGAGATGAAGCAAAATTAAGAATGCTAAAAAAAAAAGAAGAAGAAAAATAGGCATGGGAAGGAAAGAACGAGCCATGCAAGTTGCAAAATGAAGTCAGATGGAGGCTTTCATGATATATGGTTATATTCTATGTATGGTTTATGCATCATACTAATGCTCCATGCAACACATATGTTATCTATTAAATGCGGATACTGTTTTGTACTATGATGCTTTGACCTTACAAATCGTAGTATGCAGTTCACTGCATTTATTTTCTGCAAAGTGAGCACGCTGCGTAGGTCATCCTATCTCGCGAGACCTGTAGGCTACTGGAGAACTTTGTCCATGTTTCATCAAATCTGGTCAAACAAGTTATGTAACGAAAACTTTGAAAAACAAATTATTATTTTAATAAAAAAATTAAATTAATAATTACATATAATATTTTTTATATATTAATAATTATTATTTTAAATAAATAATTATAATATAATAACTTAATTTTTTTATCAAATTAATTAATTCTTAAGAACTAACGGAACACAGTTCACTCATGGCTAGCTAGAGACCTTAGTAATTTACTATTGTAAAATAAATTATTATTATTATTATTATTATTATTAGTATTATTAGTAGGATTGAGAAATCCTAGGAATTGACGGCCACAAGATATTTTCTTTACCAATTGATGTCCACGTACGCACTCTTTGGTCACGAGGATTGCCGTGATATTTATTGCATCACTGTTTGGCGAGGATTGTCGTGACGTGAAAGTATTATCGTTTTTTACGTGTCAGTGGATGTCACCACCACCAAAACAACAATAGCATATATAACAACAGTAGCAGGAGCAGGAAGGAAGAAGGAGATCGAAGAAGAAGGCCATGGTGGTGGTGGTGCCCGAGATCGTTCTAAACTCGGGGAGGAGGATGCCGGCGATCGGCCTGGGGACGGCCACCTTCCCGGTGCCTCCGGCGGAGACGGTGACGGCGGCCGTGCTGGACGCCATCGAGGTCGGCTACCGCCACTTCGACACGGCGAGCGTGTACGGGTCCGAGCGGCCCGTCGGCCGCGCCATACACGCGGCGCTGGAGCGGGGCCTCGTCGCCGGCGGCCGCGAGGAGCTCTTCGTGACCACCAAGCTCTGGTGCACGGACATGCGCCGGGACCGCGTGGTGCCGGCGCTCCAGGAGTCCCTGAGGTAGGTGAATTAACCGTGAAGGCCTGGCCAGGAGAGGCCAATTACTTAATAATATTAATGATTAAACAGTGGAGTCATGGGTAATTAAGTCTGTATAATTAATTTATTAGATAATTAATAATTCAACTACCACTTTCAAATTGAGATAGATCACACGCATGATTTGGTTCAGAAAAAACAAATACAAGAAAGAAAAAAAAAATTACATAGGTTAGACTCAGCTAGCTGCTAATCTTTTGCAACAAAAAAGACTCAAATTTTATAAATACTATAATATATACTAATCACAACTACGTGACGTAGAGTTAAATATAATATCATTCACATATAACTATATTTCCATAGTCAACTGATGGGAAGAAAAGAGTTATAAGATCACGGATACTTGATTATGTTAGGAATGCATTAAACATAATTAATTACTTGGAATTATTTTATGAGTTTTGTTATTTTAAAAGAAGTTTTTAAACGAGTCAAATAATTGTTAAAATTTAGCTTACAGATGTTTTAGTATGCCGTATTATTTATGAGATCAAGTATGATGTCCAATTCATTCTCACGTGTTGATGGTTAAAAGTAATTATAATCAATGGACCTGTCTGCATGGAGCAAATTATAAGTAATTATAATTATAATTAAAAGTAGTTATAATTAAAGAGATCTTCAAATTTCTATCATAATTAAAGAAATCTCTCTCTCTCTCTCTCTCTCTCTCTCTCTCTCTCTCTCTCTCTCTCTCTCTCTCTCTCTCTCTCTGGGGTACATGGCATGCAGGAATCTGGGGCTGGACTACGTGGATCTATATCTGATCCACTATCCAGTGAGGTTGAATGGGGATAAGTCGATGGTCTTCACCGGCGAAGACGTGAACCCGGAAGTGGACGTGAGTGGGGTGTGGAAAGGCATGGAGGAGTGCCAAAAGCTCGGGTTGGCCAAATCCATTGGAGTCAGCAACTTCACTCGCAAGAAACTCGTCCATCTCATTCCTACTGCTTCTATTCTTCCCGCCGTGAATCAGGTAAATTTTACCTTTTTATTTATCTCCTTACTGATTACTAAGTAAGACATCTAAACATTGTATTATGTTATTTTATGTGTATAAAGCAATTACAACAATTAATCATGCATGTGTATGTGTATGTGTATGACTTGACTCTGTGGTGCTAATACAACCACTCATACATGCCCTAGCTTTGAACAAAGTGCTCCTTAATTGTATATAATAACATTTAACATTAATTTTATTAGCTGGCGCTTTTTTTATTTCAATTTTTCATGGATCCTAAGAAAAAGTTTACGTGCACCGAGTTAATTATTAATCCTTCATTAATAATGGAAGGTGGAGATGCATCCATTGTGGCAACAGAAGAAATTACGAGAATTTTGCAATGACAAGGGGATTCATGTTAGCGCCTATTCTCCTTTGGGCGCAATCGGAGTGTCTTGGGGCACCAACAAAGTGCTTGAATCAGAAGAGGTCACGAGTGTTGCTCGGTCCATGACAAAAAGTAACGCCCAGGTAATTCAATTACGTACGTGCATGCACCATTTATTGTTATTATTAGCTAATTTAGTCAACAAATATATGTAGGTGTGCCTGAGGTGGGGAATTGAGGAAGGCGCGAGCGTCATAGTAAAAAGCTTTAACAAAGAAAGGATGAAAGAAAACATTGAGATATTTGATTGGAAAGTACAGAATGAAAACAAGACCAAGTTGAGCTTATTGCCCCAAGAGCGATGTGTTGATACGCGGGCCTTCATATCTCCGAATGGTCTATACAAGACCCTTGAAGAGTTTTGGGATGGTGAAACTTGATATTATATATATGGACATTGGGATGTGTAACCTCCAGTTCACTCGAGTATAATTGTGACAATATATTATAATAAACTATATTCAGGTTTGAACATTTGGCTGAGGATTGAAATTAGTAAAATACCAAAATTCCTTTCTTTATACTCTTAATCTTATATGGAAATTCTTCTCAAGAGAAAAAAAATCATTTTCTATCTTTGGAATTAGAGCATAATAATCTTTTTCAGTCAAGACTCACATGTGTTTAGGACTATTAGCATCCGATTAATTCGATGTTCTTACGAGAGCGGTATGAATGAATTAATAAGGATTGTGTGAAAAAAAAATGACACGTATATATGGGCCACCATTGGATTGTGATCCGACAGTTCATAAATAAGAACTTATTTATATATATCTTGATGACATTTATTTGTGAACCGTCAGATCACGATCCAACGTCGGTCCATATATATGAGTTATTTTTTATCCCATGCAATCCTTATTCCCATGATCAAAATGGTGACTTTGAAAATCAAACCTGGGGCTATGACACAACCCCCTATCTAATTGTGCCAACCAAGTTAGAGCATAATAATCTTTTTGGAGAGATAAGAATGAGTTGGGGGGAGATAAGAATGAGTTGGGATTGGATTGAGTTTGACTCAATCCCATTAATTTCTTTTGTTAAAATTCATCTCAATTACTTTCGTTTTAATGGCTCAGTTAATTAAAAAATGATGTACACACTCATTGTTACATATATATACTAGTGTGACGCGATGCAAAATTAGATGAATCAAATATTTGTAAAATAAATAAATATTAGTTTGATAGGTAATATTACTTAAATAACATGATAATTATAATTTAAAAAAGATAATTTATTAGTTTATTGAATTCCCTTTGTATCTCATTTAATTTTCTATTTTCTTAAAAACCAATTTTTTCATTTAAGTTTGAGATATTAATTTATTAGCCTATTTTATATATACATATAATCATATATTATATTTCCTTCGATCACTACTCTAATTATCTAAAATTATGTTAAATTGTAATTACATGATGAATACTTGGTGATTCATGCAAATGTTGAATTCCTTCTTTTCTATAAATGTTCAAATCATGCATGCAATTATGTTTTTATCTAAATATATGTTATTTTAGTTTGTTCCTTTTCTTGCAAAATATAGTGCATATATAACATAAAATATTAATTCTTGAGCAGGTATATTATATTATATTTTTAGTTATTTGTTTGTAAAAAGTTAATAATAGTTATATTTCCCTATTCATATAAATATAAAATTTATTTTCTATTGAAACACAATCTATAACTACTATCCAAAATATTTTATTTTTGTATTTATATCTCACCCATATGTGTTAATAAATTGATCTAGAAAAAAACAGAATTTTTATTTGAAAATTTAAGTTAATAATTTATTAATAGACTGTTAGTAATATAGTGACTCCTATAAGAATAGCTAAAATCTTATTATACTTAATTTATAACTTACATAATTAATCATTTCAAAATGTTTAGTTACAAACTAACATCCAATCAACATGTTAACAACCATTTTAGTTAATTATAAAATTTTAGAGGACATGTGACGGTTGATGTATTTGTTAAATGTGAGAGAGCGTGTCATCTGGCATCAAATTAGTTCATTTATATAATAAGCTATGCTGGCCATTATTGTAAATAGGTTTAAGTAAAACTTTTGTATCATGCTAAGAAATTGTTTCTAGAGTCCAAATCTCAATTATAATTATTTACCAATTAAATGTCATTTAGTTAAAATTTCCAATATGTGTAATTTTAAAAAAAAAGTGTACAATACATAGAAAATTTGTATTAAAAATAATTTACACAATACTAATATTATCCTTAAAATTATTTAATATAGTTATGTTTTTCATAATATTAGTATATTTTAATTTAATATCATTAATATTCCAAAGTTGTAGTTTTGTTTGTAATCTTGAGTTAACTCGGTAAAATACATGTTATTTATTTTTGTATTTAAATAAAAAATATATTAAATTTTATATATCTGAGATTATAATGTGTGTTGTGTATTTCAGTTATATTTTCTAGTTTAACCATTATGCTTTTATTTTAGAGTTTATCACATGATCCATGGAAAATTGTTACAGTAGAAAGTTTGACTTCATAGCACATTATAAAGAATGTATATTGTAGTTTTTACATATTAGTTAGTTCAAGTTCTTAACAATTTAAAATAAATGTTTATTTTTAGTAACACTATTAGTACTAAAATATTTTTAAAAAAAACTATTCATGCAGTATTGAATTATTATTATCCTCCATCAAAATGATGCTTCATACTTATGCATAAACATGAGTATAAGCCAACTAATGATGTTTGACTAATGAATATACCTTGATATGATCAAATAACATTGTTTCTTGAATAAAATATAAATTATTCCACTACGGATAGAAAAATAACTGAGAAAAATGTCATTTAAAGTAGTAAATAATCTTTCATTTTAACTAATTTATTGGCTGAAAATAATGATAAATTAATTGTGTACCTAAACCTTCCTAGTAGTGGAAGTAGTGGGGTAGTAGTGGCACTCATTTTATGTGGCAAGTTAATTATTAGTCTTCCTATAGCTTATGTGTAATCACACCATCACATTCATCTCATGATTTTGGGGGGAGTGCAATAAAAAAATCAAATGAAAAGTATTGGGTAAGGACATGACCCTTTATCAGTCATTGGTGAATATTATTAATAAGAATCATAAATGTAAAAGTAAATATTCTTATTTCACATAAGAGTCTTTAAAAAAGAGTGTCGAAACTTATGAGATCATTCTACACACTCTAAAAGTTGACTACATAATACATTGAATTTGTAAACTCCGCCAAATATCACGACACTAGTGCAAGGATATGCCATCTAACATGAGTAAAGATAGATATATATCACTTAGATTAACTCTTGGCTTTTTTTTCCTTTTTCCCAAGATCATATAAATATGAGGACAAATCCTCTCATGCCATTATAATCAATGAAAAAAGAGGCAAAGTGAAAGTTAATTAAAAAAGAGTGATTCTAATGCCAAAATGTATGTAACATATTCGTGGATGAGTTCCAAGGAATAATTTTTCCAAATTGAAAAATGAAGATTGGAGCAAAAAAAAAAAAAAGAGATCATATTGCTAAGATTCTCACTTGATAAAACTTCTTATTATGCAATTATACTACATATTAAATTGATCGGGTTCACTAATAAAATTTATTTTGAGTCATAACATGGTGCATGATATTATACTGCTTAAGAAAAATATCATAATTAAAGGAAAAAATTGATAGAAGATTTAAACAATAAGGAACAAAAAAAAATAAAACATGATAGAAAATGATTGCTGGAATATGTAAATAATAAAGAATCAAAATAATGCTATCTATGCAAGGAAGTTCGACATTTCATATAACATGTTAAGAACTAAAATTGTAAAAATAAAAGAGTTGTGTGTAGAGAGAGAGAGAAATTTACATTGATTGAAGTTGATTTTCTCTAGTCATTTATAAAGTGAATTGTGTTGAGAATAATGGATGCAGTTGCTAAATAAAATAACTACCACCCACTAATATTTTATAATTAGTAACCATCCAAAAATATTTATACATGATGTGTTAATATTTTAGTTATATCATGTTAATTGATTTTACTTAAATAATTACATTATTAATTAATTCTGTAACTAATTCTCATCATTAATAATTAAAACTTAGTTACAAAATAATATTTATATTTAATTAATTATGAAAATGTAGTTGCAAAATATTTTTTAACTTACCATTAAAATTTTAAGGACACTTGTTAGCACTACTTTTCTTTTAATTTAGTATAGATATTAACTATTACTAACACATGTCGGATACTTAAAGATTTTTATAATTTTTTGTACTACTAATTTTCTGCCAAATCGTGTAAGATTCGTGGTGTCTCCAACGGATATACCTCATCGAAACTAATAATTTTTTTCTGATAAAGCTTGCATGTAAATTTAATTGTTTATAATATTTTTAATATTTACATATGTAATTAATAAATAATTATAAATCAACATATAATTGTCTTACGTGTAAGAATAGATAAAATTTTATTATAAGTTTTTTTTGTGAGGAGACTACATAAAATTTTTTTAAAGCATAATTGTCCAAAACAAATTTGTGTTACTAACTAACTAATTACTCACTCAAAATAAATTCTTAAGGACACTTGTCACTTTCTACTTTTGTCAAATGTCAATTTCTCCTTGCAAACTTCTTTGCTTTTAATATATATATATATATATATATATATATATATATATATGAATGACATAATGCACCTTCAAAGCAATATTTTTTCTGGATGGATCTAGAGCTCATCGGAACCACTCATCTAACAATCCTTGATAAATTTGTTCCTAAGGAGAATTACTCGATCACAATTGTTCTTAATTTTCAAATCAATGATATGAACGATCAAGTTCCAAATTAAAAAGTGGTCTTAGCTCATGATTGATTCCTTTTTTCTCTTCTTTGTTCGTTAGAAGTCAAAGCTCTCAATCCTCCCCTCTTCTCTAGGTCTTGCTCTCGTTGTGGATGCCTTTCTAATCTACAAAGGAATAGCCATTAGTCGTTCACCTCTAGGTCCTCCCCTCATTGTTGACGACTTTCTAATCTACAAGAGAACAATCGTTCATCATTCACCATGCTCAATCCTACCTTCTTCACCTGTAATTCAATAATTTGTAAGAGAATAGCAGTTCGTCATTTTCCATCGATCAAAGCCTTCAATCCTCCTCCCTCTTCATCGGCCTAGCTATCCCCAAGCGTCTTTGTCGGACAAAACAAATATGCATGCAAAGACTCTTGTTCCTAAAGTGTCAAGACTCCTTATATTTGTCGTTTGTTGTTCATCATGCTTGCGCTTTTCTCAGGAGTTAGATCTAGCAAACAAGAGTTATATAATTGAGATTGTTTAAGATTTCAATTGTTCCTAGAGAAATTCCAAGATTGCTCTAAGTGTTTTGTTCTTTGGCATCATACTTTATAATAAAATAGATTTTGCTGCTATCTGTCAGGGTATAATAAATAGTTGCATCCAATGCATCTAGGGTCTTTTTACGCTCTCTCCCTTTCTCTGGCTTGATGATTTCTCATCTCTTCTTTGTTTTGTTTCTTCAAGTTTCTTGCATTTAGTTTAAATTATCAGAAGATTTAACTCGAGCTCTGAACACTTTTGTTTTCCAAAACATGTACTGATTCATTACTTTTAAGTACTCTTTGAAGTGAATTTAATAGATTCATACATGAATTTGGCTACGTATTTATATAAAAAAATTTCTATGTTCATTACAACTTCTTTTTATCTTCCTTTATTAAATTAATCTTGCACTTCATTGGGATCTTACTTTCAACGAGTTGTCTATCGTACAAATATTTTATATACATTAGTTGCTTATGGAGAAACATTGGATAAAAATGTATTCTTTTTTTTTAATAAATCTATTTTGTGCTTCTCGTATAAGAAAATTGGGTTGTCTATCTGGAGTGCATTAGATGATGGACAATACAATAATTGACATATAAAAATTAAGTAGTAGAAAATGATGAATATTCACATTTAATCTATATGAAAACACAATGAAAACGATAGAATATAAATGACCATATGACAATAAGCCCAAATAATATCAAGATATATCATGACGGATAATCCAAATTAAGACTCGAAGTCTACAAACATAACAAATTCAACATAATCCATAGTAAGCCTCGTAAGTCGACTAATGATCTATAAATGCTATGACATAATAAGACCCAACCTAAGGCTGACACCATGTTCTAACTACTGAGCTCGCCACCGACTTCATCCCACGAACTCAGATGTAGGGATGACCCACCTCTCATGAGTTGCTTGTAAGAGCCATAGAAATAAGCAATTAAATAATCCATGCAACGATTCAGTTAAATCATTCTCGATAAAACAATTATCTATAAATAATAAGGATTTAATCTATAAATAATAAGGATTTCATCATAAAATAATAAGAACAATTCTCAATTTTATATTCCAATTCATTATGTCACCGGGAAAAACCCTTATTAAATTAATCTTGCACTTCATCGACATATCTTCCTTTCAACGGGTTGTCTATCGTACAAATATTTGATATACACTAGTTGCTTATGGAGAAACATTGGAGAAAAATGTATTCTTTTTTTAATAACTCTGTTTTGTGCTTCTCTTATAAGAAAATTGGGTTGTCTATATGGAGTGTGTTAGAAGATGGACAATACAATAATTGACATAAAAAAATTAAGCAGTGGAAAATGATGAACATTCACATATAATCTATATGAAAACACAATGAAAATGATAAAATATAAGTGACCATATGGCAATAAGCCCAAATAATATCAAGATATACCATGACGGATAACACAAGTTAAGACTCGAAGTCTACAAACATAACAAATTCAACATAATCCATAGTAAACCTCGTAGGTCGACTAATATATGATCTATAAACACTATGACATAATAAGACCCAACATAAGGCTGACACCATGTTCTAACTACTAAGCTCGCCACCGACTTCATCGCACTCTTTCATATCTGCACGAACTCGGATGGAGGGAAGACCCACCTCTCATGAGTTGTATGTAAGAGCCATAAAAATAAACAATTAAATAATCCATAAAATAATTCAATTAAACAATTCTGGGTAAAACGATTATCTATAAATAATAAGGATTTCATCATAAAATAATAAGAACAATTCTCAATTTATATTCCAATTCATTATGTCCATTGCATTAACATCTTTTAATGTACAAATATTTATATACATAGTGGCCAAGAACATCCAATTGCACTCATCTTTGAATGCGCAATAAGTTTACGATAATAATATGTTTCCGTCATATAATAAATTATCTTGATTAGATTCTCAAACTTTTTTAGTGAGCTGTTATCCATACATTGAGGTACTTGATTATTCTTGCACCATTGACTGGTCAAGTTATGAGTCACACTTGCACCCAAAATGACAAACCCTAGGAGCATGTCATTTCCGTTACCCTCATCACTTGGGCACACACATACAATAATAATAATTCATATTCATTCATGTACTTAATTTCAATATTCTATTTTAATACAATGATTCATTTTAGATCACTTACCATGCAAAGTCGGATTCAATCAAACATGTTAACAAATACATGAAACATGATTACAAGATGAGTTCAAGCACGTGTGTCATTTATTCGTTTGAAAGATAACCAATTCCACTCACTTCCACGCCCACTATAAGTTTTCTATTTTTCTATGAATTATTTTATTTATAAATTAATATGTACTTACCAATAATATGTAAGTTCATTGTATTAAGAACAACAATTTTCTTGTCGTTATCTTTTAAGTAATTTTATTCGTTCTCTAGGAGGTTTTATATTAAAACGTCGCCAGAAGTAATAAATAAATGCAATATTATATATATAATTTATTTATAACATGATATTAATTTTGGGAAGGCTCGGCGATTTCTTAATCTTATCAAACATTAAAGAAAAAATGAACTTCCCTCGATGACAAAAAAGAAAAAAAAAACAATAAATTGTCAAATAAGTCATCGTCCCGTTGGAAACATTTTTTTCCTCGCATATAAAAGAAATAATCAACTTATACTTATTGAATTCGTTAATCTCGATAACTTAAATAGAGTATGAAATTATGAAATAAGGAGATCACTAAATTAAATTCCAGTCTTGAAATAGTTTTAAACGTGCGTGCTCCATAATAAATAATTTCTAGAATACAAAATTTTGCACTGACGACCGCCTTCGGCTTTGGTGGAATTCGTGGCATGGAAAGCAGGAAAACATGTGTCAATATTTAATAATTTTATTTGGATTTTTCGACACCTCTCACGTCCATAGGTTTTGGATTCAATTTTCTAATCTTATCCCCCACCTCTTTGGTTTGGCACAGCCATCCCCATCAACCACATAAATATTAAAATTTAACGATATATTAATAGAAAATAAGAAGCCTAACTTATAAGCCTTTTTTTAGGATTAGATGGTGGCATGCGACCGTACCGATCGAGGAAAAAGCCTTGAGCAGCAGAAAAGAAAAATTAGGTAGTTAGAATTATTATTTTGATCAGAATTTATTCTCTCCTTCGAATATTAAATTAATCCAGATAGATTTTGATTAATAAAGAAAAATCAGGTTATAATAAAAGCTATATATATATATATATATATATAGAGAGAGAGAGAGAGAGAGGCAATAAAAAATTGAATGGGTCACTCGGATTCAAAATTTGGTCACTTGGAGAGAAATTGTGCGCTCTAATCATTATTTATAATAAATATAAAGATATTTTAATTTCGGCTTTAGATTTTTGTTTTAAGTAAATTGCTATGTTTATTTTTTTTTAAAATTAATAAATATATAATTTTTATTTAACTTTTATTTATCTTTATTTAATGGCATACGTTTCTTTATTTAGCTTTTAATTCTCTTTATTTAATGGCATAAGGACCACAAAATTAGTTGACTTTACAAAAGACTTTTTTATATTCAAACAATTCTAACATATAAGTATAGTTTATTGTTATTTAAAATGAATTTAATATATAAATGATAATCTGGTACATATAACTAATATTTTATTTACACAATATATCATTATTTTGTTAACCAAATACAAAATTAGAATAAGTCACTTATTTATTTATTTATCTATCTATCTATCTATCTATCTATCTATCTATAGCTTACTATTCGTGTATCGGGTTCATCTCCAAATCAATGTCATGCTCCTATATATACCTAGCATCTCTTTCGTAACTTTAATTCAAAGTATGCTTCATGCATCTTTCCCCCTTAGGGGACTCAACGTTTTCGTTGAGTGATCGCATCTCACCATGCATAGAGGCTCACGCGGAGTAGCTCTGATACCATATGTCACATTCCTGACTTGCGTAGGATATTATCCGCTCTGGGTCTTGGCCCGCACGATTTTACCAAAACGCGTCCTACCAAGTCAAACCATACACCCATATATACTCAGCATCTCTTCCGTGACTTGTGCATGTGGGACTAATTCAAGGCATGCCTCATGCATCAGATCCATGGAAACAATTTGATATTGGTTGACCAAACGTCTATCAAATACTCGTAATAATTGTATTGGGTTTCAAATGTAAGCTTTGTAATATAACATTATTTAATTTTAATTAATGATATCGATAGTCTTAAGGAATATACTAGTACCTTATGGTTGATCAAACAAGTAACCTATTTTTTATATGGTATTCTTTATAGTAACTTGGTTCAGAAGTCTACAATTGTTGTCCAACTTGGGGATTCATCTTTCCTCTTGATGATTAAGACTAAAACTCATTGTTTGACCGAATATAATCCCCGTACGAAGACTCACAATGTTCTTCTTATGTCGAATGATAAGGAGTATTAAGGTAGGGATAATTCTACAAAGAAGATCAATAAAAAATTCCTCTATCAAGGGCAGGTCAAAACCACCTCTATATAATAGAATTTAGAATTCCCTAAACATAGGAACATTGTTCAAACTTCTTTTTTTTATTTTATCAAATAATCTAAGAACCTATGACATTCTTTTCAAAACAGTTTATTGGTATGTCTATAATAGATTCGAAAATATGTACTTTTTCCCTATTACTCATAAAATTAAATCATAATTGACTTGAAAGTGAGAAAATAGTTAGCTCCATATAACAATCTAATCATATATGATAAGAAGACAATTAATCCACATCCAAAATTACATCAAAATCATACAAATACAAAACAATCATGTCGACAATCAAGTACTTGTCACACTTTCAACTATGCAAGGCAATATCACAAAGTCTAGGAATCACATATTAGTAATTGATGGTTCTCTGCTTTCTCTTTTTTTTAGATAACAAGACATGATAATACATATATAAATTCATGTATAGGGTTGCGATGCATAGATCATAATTGATTAAAAGCAAGTAGCACAATCGCATTTCAAAATGTCATATATAACCTCACATTATAATCCCCAAACTCACACGACTCAAGCTAAATATGGGTAGTCCACACTATAAGCATAACAATGATAACCCCACTATTTCTGGACATTGTTATATAAACTTTGACCAAAGGGAGGACATATTGCTCTGATACCATAACTGTTACGACCCCGATTTAAACCGGAGTTCACAACTCATTACGGATGATAAAAAAAATTATGAAGAAATGCAGAAACGTGATGTAATTTTTTTTAAAAGCAAAAGAAATGAAAATATATCATTAAACATATTACACAATTTTATGATGATCATTTAGAGCAGACCAATAATCCTTAAGTTTTACATTTCATAAAATAACTTTATTTTTTTGTACCACTTATTTTGACAAAAATAATAAACTGGACCAATTCTTTCGACATCCTAACAAAAGGACATGAGAGTGATAACTCCCTTCAATACCTTTACATCGAAGGAGTTAACCCTGCTAAGATTATGAGCTCACACGATCCAAGAGGCTATACTGATCTGAAAAATATTATGAGCTCAGTAAACTAATAACTCATAAGCTATGTGTTATCATCTAATAAATTCGGGGAGACATAAAAATATAAGCTTTAATCATAATATCAAAATCAATATTTTTATACATTTAATAAATACATATATAACATTCCAATCAAAATCTTCACACTCAATTTACAATCATTGACATTTAAACATATCAACCATATGTATGCAATGCAACAATCTCATATGTATGCACGAATCACCAACTAGATATTGGTCGGTAGGTGGACTTTAGAGGTGGCTCCTATTATGATTAGCGATGTAGCACTTAGCTCCATTCTACCTCATCCCTTTCGGAAAATAAATTATATACCGATAGGTGGACTCTAGAGGTGGCTCCTACGAATTCTAGAGGTGGCCCCCATAGATGTGGCACTTAGCTCCGCATGGCACTTAGCTCCAGCCTATTTCATTCCATTATTGGGGAACAAAATGATGAATTGGATTTTAGAGATGTCTCCCATCGTGATCAACGATATAGCACTTAGCTCCAACCATCATACATGCAAATGCACATGCATGATTTATCATATAACAATTTCATATCTTAATATCAAAAGATAAATCATATCAAATACCATTCAAACGGAACAAGATTGCACTTCTCGTAATGCATTCATATCATATTATATCACATATGCTTTTCAAATGTACAATCATACAATTATTCATATATAGTTTTCGTAATTGCATTTCTCGAAATCAATTCATAACATATCTAATACATATTCAATAATATCATAATCAATGTCACACCAAATTCAAAAGAGGTGAATACATAGAGTAAGAGAAACCAACTTACCTATAAGAGCTACCAAAATGTTTTTTCCTTTCCTTTTTCACTACCTTACTCTTCTACTCCTATACAATAATAGTAAGAAACGAATCACTTCTACGATCTGAAAACAAGCCTATCACATATGAAATATAATTAATTGAAGATGTACATGACCCTTAAGTATTTACTCTTATAACATAAGTAACTATTTAACATAAGGATTGACATAATATTATGACTGATTGAACACATACTAAAGAAAATCCATGTCTTCTGGTATACATAAACAAATGGCATCATTCCAATTTTCTTTAGTTCCAAATTACAGAGACATTAATTTGTAAAATTTTCAGACCTTATTCCATTATGGTTTGTTCTAATGAAAATCAACATTCAGCTTAACTTTTATGTTATTTCTATATTCTGACAGACTGAGTGACCTTACTTTTATGATTTATATAAAATAATAAATATTCCTTGTTCTGGTACTTTTAATTTTCGCAAATAGTAGTCAACTTAGGATGCAACTCATAAAATTAGTTGAATTGATATCTATTTGTACTGAGCACAATGAATTTAACCAATACTAACATAATATGCCCTAAGTTCCATCTTGACTGACTGAGTAAGGATTAGTAAAATATTTATAACATTCACTACACATATCATTTTAGAGTGATTCCAATTGTCAATGAAACCTGACATCAATTCAAACTAAATTATCAAATAATTCCATGAATATTGGATTTAATACATAACTAGGAAACTAAATAGCGCGTTGCGCGATAACAAATAATTTAATTTAAATTTTTATACAAATACATTTTTGAAATATTTTTCTATGCATAAAAAATAATTATTCATTTTATAATATTTTTTAAATCATATATTTTTTCAATCTTAAAAGGAGAATTATTCAAAATAAGTTATTAAATAGCTGAATATTAAATGGAGAAAAATATCATCTTGAGTGATCAAATTATTGACTTGTGATATCTTAGTTATTTTAATTAGCATCACTAAACATTATGTCGCTCTGTCGAAACTTCCTCGTGCTTTGCGCAATTTAAATATGTTTTCAAAATATTAATTTAAATATATAGAAAATATACTTGTATATTTTTATTGAGATTTATGATATATACCAATATTTTTGTAACATACAATATGTCTATAAATATCTTACAATATGAATTTGATAAATGTTAGTTAAGTTTATATTTTAAAATATTTAATATGACTGTAAAAATATTATGTCTTTCATAGCATTAGAATAACTATTATTTCAATTGAAAAGCTCAGTATTATTTTATTATTGTGCTTTCCATTATTACAAAAAAATATAATGGAATATAAGATTCAATACGTAATTCGAGAAAATTTAGTCATGATGTTAAATTTTTAATAAACATAAAGATGCATTTATATATTATTATATTTTAATATTAAGAAACATAAAAATATAAAAAGCCAACTTATAATTTATGAAATATTAATCTTGATCTTAAATTTAAATCATATTAATTAATAATGCATTTATATATTATTATTTATTATTATAAATAATACAAATAATGGAATTTAAAGAGTTAATATGTAACTATGAAATTATATAATTAATTAATATGACATTTAATAATGAGAATATGAACAAATTAAATAATGTAATAAATTAATGTAGTATTGAGATACTAATTATAAAATTTATAGATTATAAAAAATGGAAAGAAAAAGTGAAAGAAGAAGAGGTCTTAATGCATAGCAGATGTTGAATATTAGATGGACCAACATTTATCCATTCCCAAAGCATAAAAGCTATGTCGAGCTTGGATTATTCAATGGAAATAGTTCAGACTTTAACGCATGAAATTTTCTAAAACTCTTCACCTTCAACTAATTAATAAATTTATCATAATAGGCGAAGACAAACTTGATAATCATTAGGGCTGAATACGGGCCTGGATGGCTGGTCGCCTGATCTGTACTGACTCAAATTTTTCAATTTTTTTTTACTTGGACCTGGTCCCAACATCATTAAATATATTATATTAGTAATTAAATTATTTTTAAATATTATATTTATGTTTATTTAAAATAAAAATAAAATTTTATTTGATATATATCTTAAATATATATTATATTATATTATCATATATATAATTTAATTGACAGTTATCATATTTATATAATAATATTAATTTTTTTACTATTTTATTTATTTTTTTAATAATCAAATCAGGATAATCAGAAATTTTTAATTTTTATCCTGATTTAATCAGGACGTCCCGATCCGATCCCGATCAGAACGAGTTTCTTTTTTCAAAAACCTAGACCAAATTGGGCTGGGACCGAGTTTCAATATTACTCACCACTAATAATGATGATAACATTAGAATTGTATAAAACACTAAAATATTTTTACCTTCACGGCTGATCATGCGAAAAAATGCTATGGGATAACTGTATGGACTTAAGTCATGAATCAATAGCTTTAATTAAAGAATAAATGGATGTCTAAAAACATATTAAGTGATATTGGATTAAAAGAAAAATATGCATCATTTTACGTGATGAGGACCAAAAAGTGAGTGGTAGAAAATGAAATCTAAGTGGAAATTAAGTGAGCGTATGATTTTCTATTTAGAAGGTTTCTGTAGATAAAGTCTCAAAGAAAGTTTGCCGAATTTGATCCTAATGATGTACTAATTAACCACTTTGCATTCTTAGGCCAGGCCAACAGATGACGTACTAATTAATCGCTTTAACCAATGACGCAATTGTCACCCCCAAACATTGTTGCATTATTGATTCTTTTTCTACACAGTTAAATGGAATCAATCAAGAATAATGATTGATTTCATTTCTAAAAAATGGGCGTGCAAGAGATCTAAAAGTTCAGAATTTTTTTGAGGCCTATTATTTAATAAAGAAAAAGAAGATCAACACATAAATTCATAAATCAAAATACAAAACTATACAAATAAATATAAAATATTGATTGAATTGTTTTCTTTTAGATTTCAATGTTATGTTAGAAGTTTAGATACATAACTTTAAGTTAAAGAAATATAATAATGAATTAAAATTTATAGTAGTGCCCACCAAATGTTAATCGAAGACAGCAGCAGAACAGAAAGAGAGAGCTGAGGTGAGGCAAGAAATTAAAGATGGCCCTTTATGTTCTCTTGCTCAACAAAACCTGCAACGCCATGCACAAACTTGCGTTTGCCTCTTCTTATTCTTCTCCTTCCTCATACTCGGTCACCTGACCAGGAAGTCCAGAAGCCGCCTCCCTCCCGATCCATCGCGTCTCCCCATCATTGGACACCTTCACCTACTCGGCGCCCTCCCCCGTCGGTCCCAGGGGGAAGAGGTTTTCATGCTGGTTCGGAGCATAGCTCGGGACTCTGCGTCGGACCAACCCTTTCGCTCTTTATCCGATCTGAACAAAGATAACCAACTTCTTGAGCTACCGGGATCTGATTGCACTGACCTGAGAAAATAAATAAAAAAAACATTTGATGAGAACAAAAGGATTATATATATATATAGATTTGCACTTCGCATAATTTGAATATATTTTAAATATGATTTTCTATTATAATTTAGAAAATGTAGTTATTATATTTATACCTTACAATATATCTATGAATATTTTACAATTTTGGAATAAAACAATATGCCAGTTAAGGTTATATTTTATAATAAAATTACTATAAATAATATTTTGACTTTTATAATATTCAGATACCTATTTTACTTAATTTACACTCATACGTGTCTTAGAAAAAATAACTAATTTTTTCTATCCATTGACCAAAGATAATTAATAAATATTTTATCTAAAGTGATATCATATATTAAAAGAAATGAGGTTGATCTTTATAATCCGAGACCGAGTTGAATCATCAAACTAAAGGTTCATATCAATATGTTGAATCATTACCTTGGACATCGCTCTAGTTTGTGAAATATTTTAGTATGACTCACCATTATATAATACTTAAGTATTATCTTAAAAAATAATCCATAGTAGCTAGAATAGTAAAGAGATAAAGATATTTTTTTCATCACTATTTAAATTTTTTTTCACATCGTTTTCAATAAAATTTAATTATATAAATATAAAGATATAATGCACATAAGTTAAACATTTTTTAAAAAATATGGAATAATTTTCATTATTAATAAGAAATATAATTCCATTCAAAGAGTCTAATTTATGAAAATTCATTCATGATGCTAGAAATTTAGTACTCATTATTTAAGAGTATACATATGTATGTATGTGTATATATATATATATATATATGTATGTATGTATGTATGTGTGTATATGAATAAAGAATACAAGGGAATATAAAGAGTTAAAATGCAAGTTATTAAAATTTAATGATGATGTTGAAACAAAACCCAAAATAACAATGAGAATACCAAATATATTTGGTTTCAAACAATTAAATAGTTCGGTTAATGAAATGTAGAGGTAATAATTAAAGTAAATAAATTAAAAATCACACATAAATTTTAGTAAGAATGGTAAAATTTTAAGAGATTTATTATAAATACGCAGAATTACATATATAAGATAAAATTAATATATATAAATAAGATCTTATATTCATTAGTTTACAGATTTTATTAAAGTAACAAAATATTTTATTATGAGAAAAAATAATAAAATTGAAGATTCAAACATATAATTAGTAAGCTTTAATACACATTAATTAAGGATGCATTTAATAGATTATTATCTAATTAAGGTTGTATTTAATTAGTGATGCAATAGTTAGTTTGTATTATGAAAAATATAATAGAATTTAAAGAGTAGACATATAATACATATTATTAGTTTGGGATGCATATATATATATATATATATATAATAAAAATATAATGGGATACAAAGACTCATTATTGTTGGTTTCCTACAAGCAAGGATGCTATTTCACTTTCCAATTACTAATAATAACAATATGCAATGTATGCTCATGCATGAACCCTTGTTAGCAATGAAAGATGAGCTGAGAGCATACACAGGAATAGAGTTAATGATAGAGTTGATGAGGACAGCCTTATCAGCTTGAGTGAGGAGGGCTTGCTTCCATCCAGTTAATCTCTTAGTAAATTTATCCATAATTAATTTTTGTGATTTTGCAAGGATATACTTATAAGAGATATGAGTGCCCAGATAAGTGAAGGGGTATGATCCAATCTTGAAGTTTAGAATGACAAGAATAGCATTTTTTCTGATAGGGGAGAATTGGGGGGGGGGGGGGGGGGGGGGGGGGGTTGCAAATGAGCAAATCATCAGCAAACATTAGATGGCTTAACTTGAAAGTGTTTAAGGAATAAGGGATTAGAGTACCAGCATTTACTTGGTAGTTTAACAATGAGGTGAGGACCTGAGAAACAATGATAAATAAATATGGAAAAATAGGGTCCCCCTGCCTAACCCCCCCTATGACTAGTGAAAGGCTGAGAAATAGTGTCGTTGATGTTACAAGTGAAAATAGGGGACTTAATACACGTGATAATCCATGATATAAATATGGGGGGAAAATCCATAAGTCTGAGAATGGTTTCAACAGCAGACCATGAGACTCTGTCAAAAGCCTTCTCCATATCAATTTTAAGTAAAAGAAACTTTTTCCTACCCTTGGCAATGGAGTGTGTAATTTCCTGGGCAATAAGAATGTTGTCCTAGATAGATCTCTTGGGAATAAAGGGTGTCTAAGGTGGGTCTGAGCCTCTGTGCTAGAACTTTAGAAGTGATCCTATGCAAAACATTGCAGAGGGAAATAGGTCTGAAATCAGACACCTTGGTGGGATAGTCTTTCTTAGGAATAAAGATAATGGAGGTGTGGGCCCAATCTTTGGGGATAAGCTGAGAGGTGAGGGCTTTCCTAATGTGCTGACAAATATCAGGACCGATCATGTCCCAATAGTTCCTGTAGAACTCAACAGTAAAGCCATCAGGCCTAGGAGCCTTTCCTGAGCTCATACTCCAGAGACTCCTCTTAATCTCCTCATCAGTGATAGGGGAGGTCAGACTCTCCCACCAGGAATGATTGAGCTTAGGGAGTGTAGGTCAATTAGAAGGAGGGGGTTGAAGACTTCAAGGCACTATAAGTCCTGGTAGTGCTTGACAAAGCAGTTACTAATTTGGAGATTATCATGGAGAATCTAACCCTCAGGGGTAATGATTGAGTTAATGTGATTGTTTTTTTATTTGACAATAGTTGACAAATGAAAAAATTTTGTGTTCTTGTCCCCATCCTTAAGCCATTTTACCCTAAACTTAGACCGCCACTTAATACTAATCTGCCTGAGATAAGCCTGATGCCTACAATAGGAAGCCCTAAGAGTGAGTAATTCTTGCTGATTGAGTCCAGAGATCTCATCTTTATGTTCCAGGAAAGCAATGATATCCTGGACCTCCTTAGCCTTATCCTCAAGCATACCCAGCGCATGCTTGTTCCAATTGATAGTTTTTTTTAATGTGCTCCAGGGAGTTGCTGAGTGTAACATGTGGTGGATGCAAAGTCCACACGCTTAACGATGTCACGGGGCTCATCATATTCAAATCAAAATGCCTCGTAATTGAAGGACTTAAGCTTATTAGGGGGGATTTCAGAATTCATGAACAGGGGGAGTGATCCGATGTCGTACGAGGGGCAGTGTTAAGAGAGGTGGCAGGATAGGTCAATAACCATTTATTGTTAACAAGTAAACGATCAAGCCTGCATAAAATTCTAGCATTTTCGGAGCGATTGTTACACCATGTGAATCTATTTCCTTGTGGGTGAATATCAATAAGTCCATGACTATTTATGAGATTTATGAAGGCAAGAATCGATTTAGTTAGCTTAAAAGGAGACCCCCCCCCCTTTTTTTTTGTCATTGTGATCTATTAATGTATTGAAATCCCCAACAATAGCCCACGGAATATCATTAATGTTTAGACTACTCAATTGAGACTAGAGGTTCATATGAAGAAGGGGAATAGTACTAGCGTAAATACACGATAAGAGGAAAGAAATGTTTTTATGAGTTACAACAAGATGAATAACTTGAGGTTAAGGAACGGTGTCACCTGGATTCCAGAGTTCCGCCATGCTACGATGATGCCGCCAGAAGCGCCGGAGCTAGCGAGGAAGTGCCCGGTCCACGCGCGCCCCAGACGGCGGATAACACGCTCGAAAACTTGGTGATTCGTGTGGGTCTCTAATAGAACAAGGATGTCAAGATTGAACAACTTCAACATCTCCGAGAGGCGATCTCTGACTTTGCTCCGACCCGCCCCTCTACAGTTCTAGCTAATTATCTTCATGTGTCCCCCGCCGGGGAGGAGGATGTACCATCCTGCGGCAGGAGAGAAACACGTGAGTCCACGGATGAAGATTGAACAATTTTCTTACCTTTAGGGGGCCGCTTAGTAAGAGGCCGTCGTGGTTGGATTTCAGGTAGTCGCACAGGAGTGATTTGATGCCTCCGGGGTGATGGCGGAGGCACGAGCTGTTGAGTTGGGAGAAGATCCGCGTCCGAGCCTTCATTGTCAGAGGTCACTGCAGAGCCTTCTCCGCACTCGCGTGGTGGAAGAGTGAAGCAAGAGAGGACTTGTTGTACCATGTTTTGATGTTGACCTTGCAAATCCGCCGCGGTAGAAGACCCAGCCGCCAGGGCATCGCCACCGGGAGCGATCGAGGGGCACTGGACGGAGGAGGGAGCGAGGGAGTCCGAGGGAAAGTCCGGAGCTAACCCTAGATGAGATTTGTTCACATCCTGACCATGTCGCGCAAAGAGGGAGGACTCGCATGCCGCCGTACTAGATCTCACGTGCGATACATCCGCACTATCCACCTAGTTAATATAAGAGCCGTCAGATAGAGCCATGACGCTCACATCGATGTTCACGTGGGATCCGATGGAGTCGTTGGATGTTTCGAGATCCGATCGTTGGATGCTGACACCCGTACTAGTGTTGAGTGCCCCACCGGACATCGGCGCATCGGCCCCCGGAATGTTGAGGTCAGGAAGTGCCGCCCGCGAGTGCGCAGACGCCGCCTGTCCCGATACTCCGAGGTGCGTATTGCGATGCAAGGACGCCGGAACCTGCAACCATGGACCGAACAAGAGGACGGATTTGGCTTGTGCCGGAGACGAAGCCGCAAGATGCGTGTTACACTGTTCCAGACGGTGGCCAAGTATGCCGCACCTGAAACAAAGCAGAGGTAATCCCTCATACATGACGCGCTGAAAAAACTTCTTACCATCCGGATTTTGGACCCAGATGCCTTGTTTCATTGGGTTAGATCGATCCAAGTCGATGCAGATGCGCACGTATTCACAGTCGTCTCTGAGATCCTCTATACACAGCGGCATGCCAAGGTGCTTGGCAATGCGGATGACAGCAAAGGTGCTCCGGAGCTCAAAAGGGAGGCCCGAAAGGTGAATCCAGCATGGCGCAGAAGAAATGAGCTCCTCTTTCGACCGAAAGAAAGGGCGCGGGATGGAAGTGTTAATGATGTGCCCCACCGCCGACCAGGGACCTCCGATGAGGACCTGCATACGATTCACATCAGAAGCAAATTTAAACATAATGTGAAAGTTACCCACTTGGATGATCCTCAGTGGAGCCGATAGCTTCCAAATGGCCAGGAGTTCACTGCGCAGAGCATTCACAGACTGGCTATCACCGGCGAAATGCGCAATCAGATAGAGACGGAGATCTTCCGCTTGGCAGCTGACATCTTCGATCGAAATCTCCGCCTCATCTATGACAGCCTCTTTGATGAATCGCAATTGGTTCGATGACATGGCCGGTGGCCCACGGCCGCGTGTATTTCGCCTGACAATATTCACCCACGAGCCCCGATTTGGGCCAGTGGTGAGAGGGTCATGGGGTCCCGACAGAGTGTTTCGACGGGGAGAAGGGGGTCGCGAGAGGTTGACGGAGGGGGAGAGTGGGGGAAGGGGTCGGAGTTGGGAGGTTTCTCCATCAGCTCAGACGTAAATTGAAGTGGTAGCTCAACACTCGTCCATCTCATTCCTACTGCAATTACCTTTATTACTAATAATAAAGCAATGACAAGGGGATTCATGTTAACGCCTATTCTCCTTTGGGCGTGAAGGAATTGATACAAATACACAATGGATATTATCGGAATACCTCGTAGCGGAAGAACTGATCGTCGAAGATTTTTCTACGTTATTTCGGACTCATTGTCGGAACTTCGATCACGTACGGAAAGAAGCCACATGTTCCACAATCCAAAAACATCGAACACGTTGGAATCACGACAGCCTTGCGACGTAGATCATCGGAAGTCAGCCCACTCAAGAAGAAGTTTGATCTTCTCTTTATAGTGCACGTAGGAGTGCAGTTCCTTAACTGCATTATTATGCAGTTTCCTATAGCTTCTATACGCACGAAAATCCAATTATGGGCATACGTCCAACATTCTCCCAATCGCACATAATGGGGCGTTACTCACAAAAGATTCCAGTAAGTGTTCGTTATGGTAAATGGATCGTGCGACCCACGAGTAAATTCACAACTCAGAGAACTATGACCTGCTAGAGATACATAGTTGCTCGATCAATTTGAGAGCCAAAATTATGACCACATAACTGCTCAATCACCGTGTGAGCTCATACTATAACGTATTATCGTCATATAGCTACTCAACTATTATGTGAGTCAATACTATAATTTATCAATAATACATAGTCGCTCAAATATTTATGTTACTCGCTTTGCTTTAGAAACACCTTGCTTGCACACTCCAAACGACATACGTCTTATCATGCATGATTTCGTTTGATCCGTATTTGTATTCTTACATATTTGGCCAATTGCATCACAAATACCATGCAGCACCAGTGAATCTTCCTCTCGTCTTCATATTTTTCAGTTCTAAGTCTCTTTCCTAGTCGTGGCTCGACAGACCGCATACAATTTTAGACTTTGAGTACCTCGCTAAAGTAGCAACACTAATCCATTACTTTAAAATATAGTCAAGAGTCTAAGGACAATATTTGAACTTATTCAGTCCTTAAAGACTCACACTCTAATGAAAAACTATAAGGTATTCATCAAGTCTTAGGGTCGACTTAGCATATAAGGTTCATAACCAAGTACTGCGGTGGAGACTACCACTGAAGGAGCGTATGTCATAAACTCGTAACACCGCACAAATTAGAGCCCAAACATCTACCCATGACGTCAGACCTGAGTCCTCCCACTAGTCGCCCAAAAATTGGCGCCACGAGGTCTCACATCTGGCTTCTCTTATCAGGCTACACAGAGTTATATATAAACTCGTGTCATCCTCCTGAACATATCAGGGCGATCTTAGATCATATATCTGGATCTAAATCATTTCATCTCTGCTCGCTATACACTAAGCGCCGAGGCGATTATCCGTGTGACTGATAATCTCAGCCTGATTGACATACTCTACATGCATTGTAAAAGACATTAACTAACTCTAAAATAAAATTTAACATAATTTTATTTATCACAAGAAGATATAAAATACATCATCGTGTAAGCTTTGCGCATGTTAATGCGTCAGACAAACATACTTACACGTGTATTCATCAACTGTATCTTCTTAATAGTATCAAAACATACTAGACATTAATGTATTTTCCCCTATAATGATCCATCCTTTTATCAAGCAATAATGACATACATATTGCAACAAAGGACATACTTAACCATTGTCAATACAGGAGTAAAAGAAAATTTACTTAACCAGAGGACTTTCATATCATCATTGAGTATAATACAAACTCAATTTTCATAGTTGACTATTATATATATAGTTTTGTTTTTGCAATGTCATTATATAACATGAGACATAATTGGAGATAAACTTTTGCTTGTTAATATCGCCCTCTTAATAAGCGTTTATTTATTAAGCGTATCTATGCAAAACAAGAGTCAACATGCCCATAAGGTGTCTCATTATTCTCTTAATCGCCATCCAACATAGGCGTCCTGCATTAGTATGTAAATTTCTCATTTGACCAATGACATAAATATCAGACTATGCAACTTATTGTGCATGTCTAATCACTAACCATGTTTACAAAAGGACATTTCCTTACTTATAGAGTCATAGAGAAAGTCATGAGATTCAAAATTATTTTTATTAATAAGGGTACCGGTGAGTGTATAGTTTCTCATAAAATGTTTAATTCGTCTTTATAACAGACGACTCTTGCTGCAAAGCAATAAATTTACATGAACAATTTTTATGTAAATTTTACATCCAGTGTGAATAACTCTAACACCCATGCCATTTCTATAGAAAGACATTATTACTTCTAGCTATACATAATATTGTTTCACATATAATGTCATGATGACATTTTTATCCATAAAAATGGACATACATATAATGACATTTATATCATTATTTAGATTAATACTAACTTCATAAATGGATCGTCGCAAACTACATATTGCGCTCAATACTTTTACATTCATCTAATAGTGAAACAATAGCTAGATTTTTTACGAACGAGAAAAAACATAATAATTTTTCTATAGTCAGCACTCCTATTGTGATTATTGTTTTTCGTCACTTTTAAATCTCTTATTATCTATATCGACTTATTTTGAAGATAGACGGATGATTTAACAAGTCCTTGACTTGAGTTTCTTCTTTAGACTCTGACTCTTTGCATTAATTCATTTTCTTTATCTAAGCACGATAGAGCACTCATGTTCATTTCATATAGTCATTCAACATTGACAACGTGAAACACAACACATATATTTTAATAAATGAACATTAATCATGAGTTGACTGCGAATTGCTCTCACTCGGAGTGAGGTGTGGGAAGAGAATATGGACAAATCACAAATCAATCCGCATGTATTGTCAACTCTGAATCTTCAACTTCTAAATTGAAGATGTCACTTAATCTCGTTCAGCCAAGAAAATATATACATGAATGTCAACCTCTACTTGATATTTCAATAACATTTAGGCAGCATTAATAACAACATTCCAAATACAAAATTGGAATTTCATTTGCGCTACATTCAAGTAGATTATGGTTTCATTGTATCTGCAATACTTATAATTGCGAAATATAGTTAGTCGCATAACTATATTAGTTTCATCACTAGACTATTTGAATAAGTCTCAACCATTTCGCATTATCAATTTAGTCAGTAAGGCATTAATCTTGCGATCATAATTGAATTTCCATCTAAGATATTGACTATGTATAAAATAATTCATGTTACCAACTTAGATAAATCATATATAGGATTTTATAATGCGAAAAAGTGATGAAAGAAACCATATAGAACCTTAGACATTCAATACAAATGGATTATTATAATTTTCTGTTCATAAATGATTTTTGTATTTTCTAGTCAATTAGACATTGTCACAAAAGTAGGCAAAATAACATTAGCGAGAAAATATTCTCAAGCTAGTCTGTATTTATAGTGCCTAAAAAAATATCAAGAATCGACTAGCCAAAACTTTTGGCATACTTATTTATGTCACATATGACATAAATATTCAACTTGAATACTTAAAGTAATCAAGACATAGAAAAATATTTTCAAAAAATTCTCGTAAAGGAATTTCATTAAATATGAAATTTAATGATAAACGTGAATACACAGCTAAGTTTGTCCAAATAATAAATGTAGATACTTTACAATATCCACTTTAAAAAAATGGTATAGTAGGACAATGAGATAAAATGATTCATCTATTGCAAAAAAAAAATATTTTGCAAGTCATAATCTTTTTAACTCCCACTTCCATGTTGTTTCCAACTATGTCCTTTGGCTTGTAGACTAAGTTATATAAAGAATTCATTATTCTTTAATTGCATGATAAGTTATTCCAATAATCTCAGTCCACGAAAAGGATGATGTTCAACAACGAATCAACATTATCATTTAAACAAAACTACCATACGATTATATCAACATTTTTCGACTCAATGCAATCACGAGCGAAAATTATCGTATTTGCCACAAGCGTAGCATTTTGTTTTGTTTATATTAACTTTGCCATCATGCTTCTCACATCAATGCGAGTAACGTTAGCCCTTCTTAGTATCTATACATTATTTACTGAACTACGATTTCTATCGAAAATTTGCATCAGTTTTCTTATTTTGACATGGACAACATATGTCGTAGTTGAAGATGACAAAACATTCTTTTGATATTGTCACTAAACATAAAATATGTGCACAAGCTTACTGTACTTATTAAAAATAAGTAACTATCATGTGGTAAAAAAATATGACCAAGATTTTCTAACTCAGTCGTCAAGATTATCATCACATTCAGATATAGAACATATCTGTTGAAGAAAAACTTATGTAAGAGTTATTATTTTCTTGATGATTTCGTTACATCAAGATTGTGAGAATCGTAATAGATCATGCTTGACAGAGATCGTATTTTACCATGTGTCACTTATGTTTGGAATGTGTTTGGAATGTGTTGTGGTGACTTATGTTTGGCTGTCACTTATGTTGTGTTTGGACACTTGCTGTGATGGATATTATGTGATGGATATTATGTTGTGATGGATATTATGTGATGGAAACTTGTTGTTGTGTTAGATATTATGATCCAAATGGATCCTTTGTTGTATTATCTGTTTGGACAAGCAATTCTTGCCATTTTTTTATTGTTTCCGACGGTTAGAACCGTCGAAAATAGAAAAAATAATCATCGTCAATTAATTTTTTCAATACTTATCGATAGTTCTAACCGTCTGTGCAAGCTTATAGATGGTTTTAACTATCTCTAATCATCGACGGTTTTAACCGTCGAAAATTAATGACGATTTGAGACGTCGAAACTCAGTAGTCGAGTCGACGGCTAAACCCGTTGATATGAATTTACGATGATTTAAACCGTCAATAATATCGATAGTTCAAACCATCGATACATATCGACGGCTCAAACTATCGATAACATTGTCAGTTCAAATCGTCAATACATATTGACGGCTCAAACCGTCTTAATTAAATCTTCAACGTTCGCCGGCCGTGCCCGCCAGCTGGACCGTTGAAAATGTCGACGGTTCAGAAATAACCATCGCAAATCATTTGCGACACCTCATTTTCGCACGGACGCTATCCGTCGAAAAACCCGTCGAAAAACATCATTTTTGACTGTTCTTGCCAAATTACAGACGGTTCAAGCTATTTTCTTGTAGTGAATGGTCTATACAAAACCCTTGAAGAGTTTTGGGACGGTGAAACTTGATATTATATATATGGACATTGGGATTGTGTAACCTCCAGTTCAGTCGAGTGTAATTGTGCAATATGTTATAATAAACATTCAGGTTTGAACATTTGACTAAGGATTGAAATTAGTAAAATACCAAAATTCCTTTCTTTAGACTCTTACTCTTATATGGAAATTCTTCTCAAGAAAAAAATTTTCATTTTCTATCTTTGGAATTAGAGCATAATAATCTTTTTCAGTCAAAACCCACAAGTGTTCAGGACTATTAGCATCCGACTAATTTAATGTTCGTACGAGAGCGGTATGAATGAATTATGATCAAAATGTTGACTTTGAAAATCAAACCCAAGGCTACGACACAACCCCTTATCTGATTGTGCCAACCAAGTTAGAGCATAATAATCTTTTTGGGACACAAGAATGAGTTGGGATTGGATTGAGTTTGACTCAATCCCATTAATTGCTTTTGTTAAAATTCATCTCAATTGCTTTTGTTTTAATGACTCATTTAATTAAAAAATGATGTACACACTCATTGCACATCGGAACCACTCATGTAACAATCTTTGATAAATTTGTTCCTAAGGATAATTACTCGATCACAATTGTTCTTAATTTTCAAATCAATGATATGAACGATTAAGTTCCAAATTAAAAAGTGGTCTTAGCTCATGATCGATTCCTTTTTTCTCTTCTTTGTTCGTTAGCCGTCAAAGCTCTCAATCCTCCCCTCTTCGCCAGGTCCTCCCCTCGTTGTGGATGACTTTCTAATCTACAAAGGAATAGCCATTAGTCGTTCACCTCTAGGTCCTCTCCTCGTTGTTGACGGCTTTCTAATCTACAAGAGAACAATCGTTCATCATTCACCATGTTCAATCCTACCTTCTTCACCAGCAATTCAATAATTTGTAAGAGAATAGCAGTTCGTCATTTTCCATCAATCAAAGCCTTCAATCCTCCTCCCTCTTCATCGGCCTAGCTATCCCCAAGTGTCTTTGTCGGACAAAACAAATATGCATGTGAAGACTCTTGTTCCTAAGGTGTCAAGACTCCTTATATTTGTCGTTTGTTGTTCATCACGCTTGCGCTTTTCTCAGGAGTTAGATCTAGAAAACATGAGTTATAATTGAGATGTTGTTTAAGATTGCAATTGTTTCTAGAGAAATTCCAAGATTGCTCCAAGTGTTTTGCTCTTTGGCATCATACTTTATAATAAAATAGATTTTGCTGCTATCTGTCAGGATATAGTAAATATTGTTGTATCCAATGCATCTAAGGTCTTTTTACGCTCTCTCCCTCTCTCAGGCTTGGTGATCTCTCATCTCTTCTTTATTTTGTTTCTTCAAGTTTCTTGCATTTAGTTTAAATTATTAGGAAATTTAACTCGGGCTCTTAACACTTTTGTTTTCCAAAACATGTACCGATTCATTACTATTTAAGTACTCTTTGAAGTTAATTTAATAGATTCATACATGAATTTGGCTATGTGTTTATATAAAAAAATTTATATGTTCATTACAACTTATTTCTATCGTCCTTTATTAAATTAATCTTGCATTTCATCGAGATATCTTACTTTCAACCGGTTGTCTGTCGTACAAATATTTTATATACATTAGTTGCTTATGGAGAAACATTGGAGAAAAATGTATTTTTTTAATAAATCTGTTTCGTGCTTCTCTTATAAGAAAATTGGGTTTCTATCTAGAGTGCATTAGACGATGGATAATACAATAATTGACATATAAAAAATTAACCAATGGAAAATGATGAACATTCACATATAATCTATATGAAAACACAACGCAAATGATAGAATATAAATGATCATATAGAAATAAGTCCAAATAATATCAAGATATACCATGACAGATAATCCAAATTAAGACTCGAAGTCTACAAACATAACAAATTCAACATAATCCATAGTAAGCTTCGTAGGTCGACTAATATATGATCTATAAAGTCTATGACATAATAAGACCCAATATAAGGCTGACACCATGTTCTAACTACTGAGCTCGCCACCAACTTCATCACACCCTTTCATATCTGCACGAACTCGGATGGAGAGAAGACCCGCCTCTCATGAGTTGTATGTAAGAGCCATAAAAATAAGCAATTAAGTAATCTATGAAACGATTCAGTTAAACCATTCTCGATAAAATGATGATCTTTTTAAGAATTTCATCATAAAATTATAAGAATAAATCTCAATTTTATATTCCAATTCATTATGTCCATTGCATTAACATTAATGTACAACTATTCATATACATAGTGGCCAAGAACATCCAATTACATTCACCTTTGAATGTGCAATAAGTTCACGATAACAATATGTTCTCGACATATAATCAATTATCTTGATTAGGTTCTCAAGAATTCTTTAGCGAGCCGTTATACATACATTGAGGTACTTGATTATCCTTGCATCATTGATTGGCCAAGTAATGAGTCAGCAGTTGCACACAAAATGACAAACTGACAGTGTAGTGATAACTTGCAGATTTTGGGGTCAAATTTGAGATTTTTTAATTTTTGATTTAACTCCCTAACTCACTCTCTACTGCATTGCACAGGTCAATTGTAATAAACCCAAATGTCGTATCCACAGTGATTTGAAGCCAAAGACTCCATAAAACAATCTAGACTAGCCCTAACTAAAGTTACAATTTTAGGAAATTAAAGATTTCAGAAAATAGATTTTTAAAGAATGGCAAAATGATAACTATTTATGGACTTTTGGAAATTTATCAAAACTGAATTGTAAATGCTAAACTAAGGGCTAAAAGGTCTTATCTATCAATGAGGAAGGTTCTCCTAGGAATTGGGGTTCATCTAGTTCAATTATGGATGGAATGGAACAAGTTATCAATATGTGTCAATTTTAACTCAACTTGAAATGGCCTGTTATAACAGCATAATTAAATCAGGGTTAATTGTCATATTCTCATATGATTGATTAACTAAGTTGAATTAGAAGAGATCCTTATTGATATCAAGTTAACATTAAGCATAAACTCAAGTTCCTTACTGATTTTACAAAAATTCTTTCAATTTTGGCAATTCAGTGAAATCTGAAATGATAAAAACCAATTGCACTTTAAACATGAGGGAATGACTTCAATTAATTAAACATGAATGAAATCAATCCAATATTAGTGCTAATGATTCTTGATTTATCTCTACACAGCAAGGGGATTTTCAATCAGCCTCTCAGCTGCAAATTAAAATAAAATCCGTATTAGTACTAATGAATTGGAAGCATTAAGCACTTGATTACATGTGGGAACTCAGCAAATGTTATTGCTTCTTGGTTCATCTCTGGACAGTAAGAAAATCTTAAGTTCACCTCTCAGTGATTAATGAAATCAGGGGTTTAACAATAACAAGGCAGATTTCACAAATTCAGGAATTAAAATTTGGAAATCAGGATTGAAAATCAGAAATCAACAATGAAAAGTTTGCAACACTTCAAGGATTAAAACCTTGGAAATACCATTGTCTCTTGATTCATTTCTGAACAAGAAGGAACCTAAAGATTAGCTTCTCAGCTGTTAAGAAATCAGGGCCCCTCAATGATAAATAGATTTCAACAATTTAGGAATAAAAAATCAGAAATATCAGAATTCAGAAATCAGAAAATCAGATTCCTAATTGGGATTGAATCTAGAAACTTGGCATTGGTTCTTGATTCATTTCTGAACAAGGAGTAGATCAAAGGAAAACCTCTCAGTTGTAAATACAAGTATGACCTCACAATGTCAAGAACAGATTCATATGAAACAAAAATCAGAAATGCAAAACCAGAAATCAAATATCAGTGCAGGAAATCAAGTTTGTTCATATCTCATCCATAACTAAATTAGACTACTACCCTATCCTAGGAGAAATGGAATTTAGCTACTCATAATTAGAAAAATTGATACAAGATAGAAGAAAGGATTGATACAAAACATCCTGAATACAAATCTGTCGACAGGAATTGCAGCAGCTTCTTTTCCTTTGCTTCCTTCTCTAGAAACCCTGCAATGGCCAACCCTCGTTTTCTCTCCAGGGTTTCTTAGCTTTTATATGTCTTCTCCTCATCCTTGGATGCAGATGAGAAGGTTCCATCACTCACTGATTGTGTCATGTGTCTTGTTCAAAAAATATCAGCAGTGCCAGCTTTTTGGACAACCAAAAAGCAAGTGGTCCCCCCTCCTTTTTCCTCCTTGTGCAGCCCTCTTTTCCCTGCTAGAAAGGACAAAACAACAAGCACCAAAGCCCTTGAATGGAATTTTAACAAATAAGAATTAGGACAATGACAATTATCAGCTCAATTATCAAATGGGATTTGGTATTGTGCAGGAATGAAAACCATAATTAAAAATGATAACTTTGTGGCACGGACTAATAACTTTGCTTATATCATAAAAAATGTCCAAATATGAGCGATTCAGAGCATTAAAAGCATCAAAGAGATTAGGGTAGCAAGTGAATGAGATCAGAAATCAAATGTTGATAAGATTTCATAGTAATGATAACTTTGGTGACACGGAATGATAACTTGTTATCATAAAATGATAACTTATCATAACTTTAGTTGTGGTTATCCAAATGTGATCAAATCAGAGTAGCAAGGAGTTAGGACAATAATTTAATGATTGCCTAATGCTTTTATGCAGAATTGATAGCTTTGCACAGCGAAATGACAATTTTGCCCTAAAATGATAACTTGATACTAAAAAATGATAACTTGTGAAGTGGAATGATAACTTTGCACAAATTAAAATATGATCATTCAAATATGATTAATTCATAATGACAGGGGATTTAGGGCAAAATAATTAATAGAAATCAGCTAAATTAGAAAACTGATAACTTGCACTTTGGAATGATAACTTGTTCAAAAAATGATAACTTGGCATAGAATTGATATCTTTATGAATATTAGCAATTCAGAACCTTTATGCACATGGAATTAAGTGTAAAATGAGAATGATCAGTTGGTTATCACAATCCATTGCATTCCAAATGGCCAAAAGTTAGGCAAAATAAGGGCTCGATATGGGTGAATTGAATAGAAAATGGGATAAAAACCTATTGTGATTAACTAGTGATCAAAATCTCCCAAGCTTATCCTTTTGCTTGTCCTCAAGAAAAACATTCAGAAATTAAGGACAAACTTGAATTAACAGTCCACAAATGAATTAAAAACCTGCTGATTTAAGTCCAATGAGTTTCCCACTTTGCCAACGCTTTATTCTTTTCAAAAACTCAATTTCTAGCTAGGGAATCACAGAGGCTAAAGCAAATTTAAGTCATAGAAGAAGTATTAGCAGTAACAAGTTTGAATTTTAAGAATTGTCAACTTTACAAAAATGTTGAACTACAAATCCCTTCATGAACAGATTTTCCACTGCTTAAACAGATTTAATACCTGACTTTTATTCATGAAATGCAAGTAAACATGTCAAAACTTGATTTTTATTCATGCTGGTCACAGGATAAAAATCCTGACTTTATTCAGGAGAGGTTCCTTTTTGAAATTTCACTCTATTTATTTATGCATGCATGCAATGCAAAATGCAACTTTTCACTTTTTTTTTCTCCATTTTTCTTTTTCTATTCTGTTCATGAAGTGAGCAATAGTTCAAGCTCAAATAAGGTTTAGATCCCTTGGTCCAAAAAGTCAAGTTTTCCTATTTAACATGGTAACAAGAGCCTTGACTCCCTTCTAGACATCATATATTATTAATTCAATCCATGAATGTCAGCTAGTGTTACCCACAAAAGAAAATTTTTCAGCTGAGAATTGATTTAAATGCACCTGAATGATTAAGTCAATTAAAGCAAGAAAGCTATGGCCAATTTTGACCACTTGGTATTAGAGTGTACTAACTATCATAATGAAGGATTTCACCCATTTTAGAGTTAGAATGAATGCAAGAATTGAATTGAGCCCACAAAATGATAACCAGTGATAACTTGTCAAAACTAGTGATAATCGAGTGAAATCAATGATAACTTGTTCAAATAGTGATAACCTGGTGGCAAATGATGATATAACCATTAAAATAGATTGAAAACATGGTGCAAAGTTTAGAAAAGCACCAGGTTTTCTTCCCCAAGCTTACTCTCAATATTGTCCATAGTGGTGAAAATATAGGCTAGGGAGAGGGTTGGGTGGGTATCAAATTTATGGAATTGTGCATTTGATCCATTCTGCATCTCATCCAGAGACTTTGGGTGGTCCATACTTCAAGAATTGCAACTAATTCTACAGAGATATAAAGGATATCAATGAAATCTACAATATCAGTTTTTTGGGGTGCACAATTCAATAAGGCATTTGAAATGCATTAAAATTCACTGAAATTCAGCAATGATAGATTTGGATGACTGATATGAATGATAATTCAGATATCAATATGAGAATTTCAGCATGAAGGAAAAGATAATATCAGTTATCATTGGGATTTCAGTGAGAAAATCAAAATTGAGGGTAGGGGTACTCCCTAAATGAAAATTTATGGATTGATCTGATTCCTCCTTGACTTATTCCTACAAAACAGAAAGGTTAGGTATAAAATGACTTGGGTTACCTCCCAAGAAGTGCCCTACTTTAGTGTCTTAGGTTAGACATTGTTGCATTGGAGTTCAACTAGGCAATTGTATGGGATCTTGCAAAATCAGCACCTCCTTAATTGAATCTATGACTGTGGGGTTGTATAACTTCAATCTTTGTCCATTAACCTTGAATATGTCAGCATTGTCATTGACAAGGTCCATAGCCCCAAAAGAATAAACCTTGTGGACTTTGAAGGGTCCACTCCATCTAGACTTCAATTTTTCAAAAAATAACTTGAGCCTTGAATTAAATAACAACACAAGGTATCCAACTTTGAAATCCTTCTTCAGAATCCTACTATCATGCCACATCTTGATCCTTTCCTTGTAGAATTTTGAATTATGGTAGGCATTGAGCCTAATCTCATCCAATTCATCAATTTGCAAGAGTCTTTTCTGTCCACAAGCTTGCATATCAAAATTTAGTGCCTTGACAGCCAAATATGCTTTGTGTTTGAGTTCAATTAGCAAGTCGCATGTTTTTCCATAAACCAACTTATATAGGGAGACACCAATTGGAGATTTATATGCTATCCTATAGGTCCAAAGTGCATCATTCAACTTGGTGTTCCAATCCTTTCTAGTCAAGTAGATTGTTTTTTTTCCAAAATGGCCTTAATTTCTCTATTTGAAATTTTCAACTTATTTCTAGACATGTTGGTAGGCTTCATATCTCCAACTTCTAGCTTCCTACAAAGTGAAAGAGGGATTACACTCACTGATGCACCCAAATCACACATTCATATTTCCAATTTCACTGGAAATTGAGAAGCTTCCTGAATCCTTTAGATTGGGAGGCAACTTATTTTGGATGATGGCAGAAGCTTTCTCAGTTAAGGTTATGGTTTCATGTTCCATGATCCTCCTTTTCTTGGTCAAGATATTCTTTAAAAACTTGACATATGAGGGCATCTCTTAAATTGCCTCAACAAATGGCACATTGATATATAATTTCTTCAGGATTTCAAGGAACCTCCCATATTGCTAATCCTGGATTGCCTTGATTAGTCTTTGAGGGAAAGGCACTTTATCAAAAACCCTGGCCTTGACTTCATTTTGAGGGCCCTGATTTCTGATTTCCACCACAGGCTCTTCATTTGGCTCTTAAGCAACCTTGGAGTTTGCCTTAGTTGGATTGTCCTCTACTTTCTTCATTGGTTCTTCAATAATTCTCCCACTCCTGAACTGGACAGCTTGAACTTGTTCCTTGGGGTCCACTTCTGGTTGTCTAGGGAAGAACATGGGTGGCCTATTAGATGTGCTTGCTTATTGGGCAATTTGACTCTCAAGCAACTTCTTATTTGCATTCAATACTTCATATCCAGTAGTTAGCTTCTGCATTGCCTCCTCTTGCTTCTCCTGTTTCTTCATAATTTGTTGCGGCAACTCTTCCATCTTTGAGAATTGAGTGGCTTGAGCTTGTAGTGGCTGCTCATAAGGTCTTTGCATTGGGGCATTTGAGTGCTAATTCTGATATGGAGGCGGTTGGTTCCTTGGCAAAAACTTGGGCTGCCAATTAGAATTCTACATTGATGGCCCTTGGTAGTGATTGGCCTTATAAGAGAAGTAGGGATGGTTCCTATTTTCTGGAGTATAGAATTCAGTAGGGGGCTTCACTCCATAATTCCTTACTGCATTCACTTTATCTATTGATTGTTCATATTGCTGCATTATCATATTACAACCCTCTGACATGGCCTTGGTTTCCAAATACATCACACCTTGTTTCTGAATTAGATGTCTTTCCCACATTGGTTGACAAATTCAGCTTCTCCAATGTCTTTTGCAACCCTTCTTCAATCGGGACAGCAATGTTATTGACTTGATTATCATTGGATGACCTCCTTGTCCTATCATGTGTAAGGAAATGGTGGTTCTTGGCAATATTCTCAATCAATTGGTAGGTCTCATCAACGTTCTTGGATGCAAAAATCCCTCATGTAGCAGTATCCAATGTCACCTTGGATGGATAGTTCAACCCTTTATGGAAATAGTTAACCAATTGCCATTTTTCAAACCCATGGTGTGGACATGCCCTCAGCAAGCTCTGGAGTCTTTGTCATTCTCTTGATCCAATTGATAGAATCTAACAATTTGATCCCTATAGTTGTCAGTTTTGCTAGGCAGAAAAATTCAGCTAGAAACAATTGGATTATAGACTCCCAAGTGGCAATCTCTTCATGTTTGAGGGTCTTGTACCAAGTCTTGGCCTTGTCCTTGAATGAAAAGGGGAATAACCTCATGTAGACAACATCCATAGGGGTGTTATTGAAATGGACAGTGCTGCAAATTTCTTTGAAATTGTCAAGATGTGAAGTTGGATCTTCATTCCCCAATCTTGCAAATTAATATTGCCTTATTATTGTAACTAGTGCTAGATTCACTTCAAAGTTGGCAGCAGGTGCTAGGACTTCATTCCCTTGTTGATTTCTGACATTACTAGGTAAATAGCAATCCTTTAATGTCCTTAGTGCAACCATGTTAACCTCCTCTTCTTCCTCTGCAAAAATCTTTCTTCTTGCATCTAACCTTTGCAATCTTCTCCTTCTTAAGAATCTTCTTTCTGGTTCAGGATCTGATTGATAATGGTCATCTTGATTGTCCAAGTCCTGCATAAATGAATTCAGAAGTATCAAATTCAGAAAAGAAAGAAAACTAAACAAAATTGAAAAATTCATAATGATAACTTACAAAAACTGAAAATTGGGCTAATAAATGGACTGAAAACTAGTCTAAAACTAATCTAAACTATCTAAGTTAATCTAATTGGACTCAAATCCCCGGCAACGGCACCAAAAACTTGATAGTGAAATTATGGAGTATAGTGACAACTTGCTTATTTTGGGATCAAATTTGAGATTTTTTAATTTTTTATTTAACTCCCTAACTCACTCTCTACTGCAGTGCACATGTCAATTGTAATAAACTCAAATGTCGTATCCACAATGATTTGAAGCCAAAGACTCCTTAAAATAATCTAGACTAGCCCTAACTAAAGTTACAATTTCAGGAAATTAAAGATTTCAGAAAATAGATTTTTAAAGAATGGCAAAGTGATCATTGTTTTTGGACTTTTGAAAATTTATCAAAACTGAATTGTAAATGCTAAACTAAGGGCTAAAAATGTTTATCTATCAATGAAGAAGGTTCTCCTAGAAATTGGGGTTCATCTAGTTTAATTATGAATGGAATGGAACAAGTTATTAATATGTGTCAATTTTAACTCAACTTGAAATGACATGTTATCACAGCACAATTAAACCAGGGCTAATTGTCATATTCTCATATGATTAATTAGCTAAGTTGAATTAGAAGAGATCCTTACTGATATCAAGTTAACATTAAGCATAAACTCAAGTTCCTTACTGATTTTACAAAAATTCTTTCAATTTTGGCAATTCAGTGAAATCTGAAATGATAAAAACCAATTGCACTTTAAACATGAGGGAATGACTTCAATTAATTAAACAGGAATGAAATCAATCCAATATTAGTGCTAATGATTCTTGATTTATCTCTACACAGCAAGGAGATTTTCAATCAGCCTCTCAACAACAAATTAAAATAAAATATGTATTAGTACTAATGAATTGGAAGCATTAAGCACTTGATTACATGTGGGAACTCAGCAAATGTTATTGCTTATTGGTTCATCTCTAGACAGCAAGAAAACCTTAAGTTCACCTCTCAGTGATTAATGAAATCAGGGGTTTAATAATAACAAGGCAGATTTCACAAATTCAGGAATTCAAATTTGGAAATCAGGATTGAAAATCAGAAATCAATAATGAAAAGTTTGTAACACTTCAAGGATTAAAATCTTGGAAATACCATTGTCTCTTGATTCATTTCTGAACAAGAAGGAACCTAAATATTAGCTTCTCAGCTGCTAAGAAATTAGAGCCCCTCAATGATAAACAGATTTCAACAATTCAGGAATCAGAAAGTAGAAAAATCATCAGAAATCAGAAAATCAGATTTCTAATTGGGATGAATCTAGAAACTTGGCATTGGTTCTTGATTCATTTCTGATCAAGGAGTAAATCAAAGGACAACCTCTCAGTTGTAAATACAAGTAGGACCTCACAATGTCAAGAACAGATTCATATGAAACAGAAATCAGAAATGCAAAACCAGAAATCAGATATTAGTGCAGGAAATCAGATTTGTCCATATCCCATCCATAACTAAATTAGGCTACTACCCTATCCTAGGAGAAATGGAATTTAGCTCCTCATAATTACAAAAATTGATACAAGATAGAAGAAAGGATTGATACAAAACATCCTGAATACAAATCTGTCGACAGGAATTGCAGCAGCCTCCTTCTCCAGCTTCTTTTCCTTTGCTTCCATCTATAGAAACCCTGCAATGGCCAGCCCTCGTTTTCTCTCTAGGGTTTCTTAGCTTTTATATGTCTTCTCCTCACCCTTGGATGCAGATGAGAAGGTTCCATCACTCACTGATTGTGTCATGTGTCTTGTTCAAAAAATATCAGCAGTGTCAGCTTTTTGGACAGCCAAAAAGCAAGTGGTCCCCCCTCCTTTTTCCTCCTTGTGCAACCCTCTTTTCCCTGCTAGAAAGGACAAAACAACAAGCATCAAAGCTCTTGAATGGAATTTTAACAAATAAGAATTAGGACAATGATAATTATCAGCTCAATTATCAAATGGAATTTGGTATTGTGCAGGAATGAAAACCATAATTAAAAATGATAACTTTGAGGCCCGGACTGATAACTTTGCTTATATCATGAAAAATGTCCAAATATAAATAGTTCAGAGCATTGAAGGCATCAAAGGGATTAGGGTGGCAAGTGAATGAGTTCAAAAATCAAATGTGGATAAGATTTCATTGTAATGATAACTTTGATGACCCGGAATGATAACTTGTCATAATTTTAGTTGTGGTTATCCAAATGTGATCAAATCAGAGTAGCAAGGAGTTAGGACAGTAATTTAATGATTGCATAATGCTTTTATGTAGAATTGATAGCATTGCACATCAAAATGACAATTTTGCCCTAAAATGATAACTTCATACTAAAAAATGATAACTTGTGAAGTGGAATGATAACTTTGCACAAGTTGAAATATGATCATCCAAATATGATTAATTCATAATGGCAGGGGATTTAGGGCAAGATAATCTCTAGAAATCAGCTAAATTAGAAAAATGATTACTTGCACTTTGGAATGATAACTTGCCCAAAAAATGATAACTTGGCATAGAATTGATATCTTTATGGATTTTAGCAATTCAGAACCTCTATGCACATGGAATTAAGTGTAAAATGAGAATGATCAGCTGGTTATCACAATCCATTGTATTTCAAGCATAATTGGTCAAAAGTTAGGCAAAATAAGGGCTCGACATGGGTGTATTGAATAGAAAATTGGATGAAAACCTATTGTGATCAGCTAGTGATCACAAATCCATGAGCATGTTATTTCCATTACCCTCATCACGCGGGCACACACACGATAATAATAATTCATATTCATTCATGTACTTAATTTCAATGTGCTATTTTAATACAATGATTCTGTAACGCCCCCAAAATTAGCCCTCCTGCCACGTCGGCAGTCAGATTGACTAAGAGAGCGCTACACTGCCTACTGCTTCCCTGACTTTGACCAGTTAACAAATGATACACGTGGCAATATAATTAATAGTGAAATAAATGAAAGAAAAGTTTTTGCGGAAGAAATATCATTGAAAATCAAAGGGTGTCACATTTAATGAAATCGTTCAAGAGAAGGAAAATTCAGATAATTCAAATGGTTCGAGCAATTATTCACACATGTGATGTCAACAGGGAGAGTCACACTATTTCAGAAATACAAGAACTCATCATTCAAATAAAGAAGCAAAAGGGCGGAAAGCTTTTGAGTTTGGGCAAGTCATGTGCTGCGATCCTTGAGCTCTGCGCGATCCATCTCCTCCCTAACCAAGGTTCTCACCTGCAAAATTCCAATACAGGGGCATGAAATACCCGTGAGTTAACGCCCAGTACACATAGATACATAGATGATAAAATGATAATCTGATTAAAATCAATAATAATGAAGATGAATCTTTAGAACACTTGCTTTGATCACTAGTCTCAATACCTTGATCACTGTGGGCCATAGACAATTCTTGTCTATGTCTATACTTTATTCATTACTATATCAATACTTTGCTCTGTTATACCATACTATGCTTTACTTTAGTCTGTGTAATGCTACGTCTTTTACATTACTATAAAGTCTTTGAAGTTCGTTATCCTATGCGAGCTCGACTTAATTAAGTGTGAAGCTAGAGATGCCTCTATGTCTCTGTGTAGCCAGGATGCCCATGAAAGGGAAGGTGTATGTTAAGGCATACCCTTTTCGTAATACAGGTGGGAGAGGATCTGTACTCAGGAATAATTGTCATTGCGGACCCGTAGGTTCGATGTCTCCTCAACTGAGCTACATGTTCTTTTGGCACTATACTTTGTAATCCATGTATTGCCCCTGTGGGGGAAGAGTAAGTCAATACGTCACCCTTATACGGAGCACAGGTGGGAGATGGTCTGTGATGTAGGAGCAGTGGTCGTTAAAATCAGTAGGTGCACTGTCTCCTCAGTACAGCTACCTGCCCCTCTCTATACCATACATTGATCTCTGCTCTGTACTCTGGGCGGCACATAGCTATCCCGTTATTTCATCTTTACTTGACTTATCTTTTTTATCATATGTAGATTTTGGAATCATTATTCAGAAAAGGGGTAAAGTCAGATCCCCTTTCTGTGGACGATAAGGTCCATTACTAGTTTTGCCATATTGGACATCGCCTTAGGTGGGCCCTATCGAAGTTTGGGCTTGATTATATGAGTTCTGGCCACTCAAGGGAATTTTCATCATTTTGGTTAGGATTGATGATTCCTCCTGTCATTGGACCGATCGACCGTTCCTGAAGGACCGATTGACTGATATTGTTGGATCTATCGATCGCTCTAGTTGGGCCGATCGATCGATCGTAATTCGGTCGACAATTCCCTTCGTGTCGAGCCGATCGACCATTCACCTTGAATCGGTCGGCCGGTCGCTACGCATCGGATCATTACAGGATCGGTCGATCGTTCCTCTGGAATCGATCGATCGCCCTTGCACAAATGGCCTCGGCGGCTTTCACTGGATCGGTCGACCGATCATGTCGAGTCGGTCGACTAATCTTATGGCCGTCCTTGATCTACGCGGATCGGTCGACCGTTCGCCCAAAACTGGGTTGATCAATTTTTGCGAGCGAAATAGAGCGCCGGTCGTCTTCCTCATTTTCGACCGACCTCTGACCATCGGATTCCGACGAGCACAATACGAAAAACGTTGCTACGGTCGTCTAGATCATAATGGAATCAAAATGCATGACTAATGATCTACATTTTATCGACTAAGGGATTTCGATATGTACGATACCTTTTCGATCATTTCCTGGTCGTTGGACGTACAGTCGTCGATCTGGTTGATCATCGGTCATTCCTAGCCGGCGAGAGTGTGTGCCTGGTCCACGCGAACGCATCGTGTAGGCTGTGGTACGAGAGGTCCGTCTTTGCTCCGGTTCGCTGGTGCGTGCGTCGCCCGTTCGCCAGTTGCCGGAGAAGGAGAGGAAAAGCAAAGAGATTGCGACGGCTGTGAGGAGAGTGGAAAGGTACGGGAGTCAACCTCACTCTTCCCCTTATAGTCTCTGCCGTTCTCTCTCTCTCGAGAGAGAGAGTTGTGGGGGAGAGAGAGCCCGATCGTTTCATTTTTTATTCCAATTTGAATTTGACAAGGAAATAAAAAAAAAAACAGGTAGTTTCAGATTCATTTTAAATCACTTAGCACGCAAAGTCATATTCAATCAACCATGTTAACAAATACATGAAACATGCTTACAAGATGAGTTCAATCACGTGTGTCAGGTATTCGTACGAAAAATATCGAATTCCACTCACTTCACGTCCACAATAAGTTTTCTATTTTTCTACGAATTATTTTATTTATAAATTAATATGTACTTACCAATAATCTGTAAGTTCATTGTATTAAGAACAACAATTATCTTGTCTTTATCTTTTAAGTAATTTTTTTCTTTCTCTAGGAAGTTTTATATTAAAACACGTCTCGAGAAGTAATAAATAAATGCAATAATATATATAATTTATTTAATATGATATTAATTTTGGGAAGGCTCGACAATTTCTTAATCTTATCAAACTTTAAAGAAAAAATGAGCGACAAAAAAAGAAAAAAACAATAAATTGTCAAATAAGTCATTGTCGCGTTGGAAACATTTTTTTCGCATATAAAAGAATAATCAACTTATACTTATTGAATTCATTAATCTCAAAAACTTATAGAGTATGAAATTATGAAATAAGGAGATCTCTAAATTAAATTCTAGTCTTGAAATAGTTTTAAACGTGCGTGCTCAACAATAAATAATTTCTATAATACAAAATTTTGCACTGCCGACCGCCTTCGGCCTTGGTGGAATTCGTGGCATGGAAAACAGGAAAACACGTGTCAATATTTAATAATTTTATAATATTATTTGGATTTTTCGACACCTCTCACGTCCATAGGTTTTGGATTCAATTTTCTAATCTTATCCCCCACCTCTTTGGTTTGGCACAGCCATCCCCATCAACCACATAAATATTAAAATTTAACGATATATTAATAGAAAATAAGAAACCCAACTTTATAAGCCTTTTTTTAGGATTAGATGGTGGCATGCGACCGTACGAGGAAAAAGTCTTGAGCAGCAGAAAAGAAAAATTAGTTAGTTTTAAGTTCGATTTTTAGAATTATTATTTTAATTAGAGCTTATTCCTATCGTTCCGTTTGAATATCGAATTAGTCGAGTGTTAGTGATTTTAGACATGAAAAAATTTTAATAAAAAAAGAGAAAAATCAGGGTATAATAAAAACAATATTTATATATATAAGAATATATATATATATATATATATTTAATGAGCTATAACACTCATTTGGTGAGCATCGTGAAATATCCCTATCATCACCGTCCATTTCAGATATGCGACTCAACATAAACCACCTAACTACTTCCCCCTAACCACTAAACCACTCCATGTCCCCCTCTTTCTTCTCTGTCCTCTCTCTCTCTTCTCTCTCTCCTTTCTCTCCCCCCCGGCGTCCCCGATTTACCTCTGGCGCTCTTCGATCTGCGCCGCCGCCATTGTCGCCTCCCCTCCAATCACCGTCGTTGTTCCCGATCTGCGCCGCCGCCTCTCCTCCGCTCCCTGTCATCGTCGTCATCGACGTCCCTCCCCTCCGATCTCTCTCCGATCTGCATCGCCGCCACTCCTCCCTTCCGATCTCTCCTCGATCTGCGTCGCCGCCCCTCCCCTCCGATCTGCGCCGTCATCGCCCCACCCCTTCGATCTCTCCCCGATTTGCGTCGTCGCCGCCCCTCCCCTTCGATCTCTCCCCGATCTGCATCGTCGCCGCCTCTCCCCTTCGATTTGCGCCGCCGCCGCCTCCCCTCCCTTCCGATCTCTCCTACGATCGTCGCCCCTATCTCCGGTCAGCGCCGTCATCACCTCCCCTCCCCTCCGATCCGGCGTCGACGACCAGGGTGTCGGCTATTGGTGGGGTGAGGTGATTTCGAGAGTGGTTTTGAGGAAGAGAATTAATTTTTTTTTTGTTTTAAGGTGGTTTTGATCTGAGCCGCAGATCTGAAATGGACGGTGATGATAGGGGCATTTCATGATGCTCCACCAAATGGGTGTTACACGTCCATTAAACCATATATGTATGTATGTATGTATGTATGTATGTATGTATGTATGTATGTATGTATGTATGTATGTATGTATGTATGTATGTATGTATATGAGTTCAATTTTGATGTTCTCTATCACACTTTTGTTTCTTAATTTTTACATCATCAGATCTCTATCCAACAGTTCATGATTGAATATCTCAAATAGTTTATCACAGTTGGATGAAGATTTGATAGTGAAAAAGATAGAGAATAATATGAGGCAAGGAGCACCTTCATTTTATTCTATTATTTTAGAATGAGTTTTTTTAATAATCCTTTTTGGGAAGATAAGAATGAGTTTAACTCAATCCCATAATTTGATCAATTCTGTTCCATTTTATCTTTTTGCAGGATGAGTCGCCAATTAACTCTTCTAATCCAATTATTTTAAATAACAAGTTAGTTGAATGATCCAATATCCCAAACTTCAATTCGAATAAGTAAAATGTAATATTAATCAAACAAAATATTTAACTAATTAGCAATATTACAATCACCTCTTTTTCCATCAATTTCAAATCATCATTAAATATGTTTTATCTTAAAATATATTGTCATTCATTAGTAAATATCATGTATCATGTGGGAGTAGTGTTGTATCATAAATATAAAGATATTTTAATTTCGGCTTTAGATTTTTGTTTAAGTATATTGCTATTTTTATTTTTATTTTTAAAAAATAAATTTTCATAAATATATAATTTTTATTTAAGTTTAAATTTTCTTTATTTAATGGCATACTTTTCTATATTTAACTTTTAATTCTCTTTATTTAATGGAATAAGGACCACGAAATTAGTTAACTTTAGAAAAGACTTTTTTATATTTAAACAATTCTAGCATATAAGTATAGTTTATTGTTATTTAAAATGATTTAAATATATAAATGATAATCTGGTAGACATATAGATAATATTTTATTTACACAATATATCATTGTTTTTTTTCAATGTTATTAAAACCAGATCGGACCGGCCGGTTCAATCGTGAACCGGCCGGTGATCCGGTCCAGTTAGACATTCAAAATCATTTTGGCATTGAACTGGACAAAACTGGTTGAACCGACCTGTTAAATCGGGCTGGTTGAACCGATTCAACTCGGTTCAATACATATTTTGAAAAAAATTGATAAAAATAGGAAAGTTAAATGAGAAAAAAGAAAAGAAATATAAAGAAATTTAAAGAGGAGAGAATAGCATATGTATACAATTAAATAGTAATTGAAATAAAAAAGAAAGTACTTGAAATTGAATAATATTAGAATAGAAACTTACCAAGGACATAAAATAAAGAAAATAAAAAGGAAAGTGTTAAATAAAAAAAGAAATAAGAATAATTTAAGATAAAATTTATTAATATAACATCTATCATCATTAAATAGTAGATATTAAATTATTAATAATCTATTTATATTATCATTATAAAACTTTTAAGTAATAAAAAATATGTTATATTATTTGTTAATATTGTTAATAATTTATTAGTACAATATTCATATACTATATCATATAACTTATACTATATCTTTATAATTATTATAAATAATATTATTTTAATAAAATTCGGTTCAATCTGATCGAATTCGGTCGGACCGATCCAACCACGACCCAGTGATGAGTCCGGTCCGATCGTCGATCCGATTCCGAAAACATTGGTTTTTTAATCAAATACACAATTAGAATAAGTCACTTATCTATATATACATATATATATATATATATATATATATATATAATTGCTATTTAAAAATTTCAACCAAAGGATATCGTAGTACATTGGCTCATATAAAAATAGAAACTCGTTTTTTTATAATTTATATATTTATGTTAATTTAAAAATTCTTGACAATAAATAATAGTGAAAGTTTATATTAGTATATATTATATACTTATTTAAAGTATTTTTCCATCAATTTCCTAATCAACTAATTAAGATATATTTCAAACATAGACTTCCTTTGTTTCTTTTTCCAGCGGGATATTTTGGTTTCTATATGTTTGGATATTCATAGTAAGAAAGTTTTCCATAATGCTCAAAAGTCATAATCTAAATATAAAAGTAATATCCGTTTATATTATAATATGAAATGATACATATCCATATTTTTAGAGTTGTAGATGAATAGTTGAATTGTCAGGTGTATTTGAATGTAGTAAAATTTGATCATGATGAATAAGGAAATTGGTGTAATAAAAAAAATAGATGTGATGGATTAATTTTAGTGGGTATTTGAATTAAAAATATGTATTATAAATGTAAGTTATAAATTTGTTAAAAAATAAAATATAAATATACTAAAAAACTTATGCCAAAAATTGTGTTAAAAATATTTATTTAAATATAAAAATTCAATTTTTTAATAATTTATATTTAATGAAATGTCATAATCTTTTAATGAAATATAAGTAATAAATATTTACATTTGAGTTGATTTCACAAAAAAATAAATCTGTCACATTTTTTAAGTTCCAATGATCTACCTAAACTATGTTATTTGGGAAAACTAGGTGGAACTAGCTCATAGTTTCACCTGATTTCACAAATGGTCCATTAAAAATGTCAGACTTGACCTTTGGTGATGAAGAGTGAGAGTAGATTTTGATGGAGAACAAAAAAAGATAAAAAAAGGAGAAAAAAAAAGGAAGAAGATGCTGCAAGTGAATAAACGGAGAAAAATAAAGAGATGAAGAAGAAAAAAAAGTAAGAGAGGAGATAGTCATGAGAAGAAGATGGGGAGGGACTAGTAGTTACATAACGTATCATTTAATTTTATAATATTATTTTGACTTTTCAATATAAATCGTCTGTAAATTCGAATTGAATTTTCCTATCTTATCCCCGGGCCACCTCTTTTTAGTTTGGCGTAGCCATCCCATCAACCACATCCCATATGTCTACTAAATTTTGAATATGAACATTAAAATTTAATCCACCGAAAAAATATATTAGAACTTAAGGATATATTACTAGAAAATAAGAAACCTAACTAAGCTTCTTTGAAGGTTAGATGGTAACGATATATGCTGTCACCTTCACAAGAAGATCTCGGACAAGTCTGCATGAGGAAAACAAAACATCCATGCAAAAAAAATACTTAAAATATTCCCTTAAAATAAATGAAGATCTCTTAAAAATAATAAGATAAAAAAACAACCCATTAAAAATAATTTCCGAGATGAAGCGAAATTAAGAATGCTAAAAAAAGAAGAAAAATAGGAATGGAAAGGAAAGAACGAGCCATGCAAGTTGCAAAATGAAGTCAGACGAAGGCTTTCATGATATATGGTTATCTTCTATGTTTGATTTATAGCTTTATGCATCATACTATATATGCTCCATGCAGTTCACTACATTTAATTTCTGCAAGTGAGCACGCTGCCTAGGTCATCCTATCTCGGGAGACTTGTGGAGAGCTTGTCCAAATTTCACCAAATCCAGTCAAACAAGTTATGTGATAGAAATTTTGGAAAATAAATTATTATTTAAATAAAAATCTAAATTAATAATTATATATAATATTTTTTTATATGTTAGTAATTATTTATTTTAAATAAATAAATATGTATAATATTTTTATTTTCTGTAATTATATATTTTATAAAAATAATAAATTATATTTTTAATTAAAATATCTACTAGAATATATCTATAAATTAATTTTTTTTAATTTTTATCGTTATATTTTTCATTCAAATATTAACTTAAACTTTTCTATATTCTTAAAAATAATTGCTAGAGAGCTCACTAATTTAGTATTGTAATAAAATAAACCAGTCATATATAATATAATAATATGAGGAATTGAGAAATCCTAGGAATTGACGGCCACAAGATACTTTCTTTACCAATTGATGTCCACGTACGTACTCTTTGGTCACGAGGATTGTCGTGATATATATATATATATATATATATATATATATATATATATATATATATATATATATATAAAAGAGTACTGCTAAGCAAAAAAGTGCCGCTGTGGTTAGTGCGGCCAAAAGAAACGAGGAGGTCTGCAGTTTGATTTTTGTTCCTGGGCCAGTGCTTAACAGTAGCGGGGTGCACCAGGCGAAGCAGGTTCCATATGTCATGTATGATTCCTTTAATGTTCCAGGGATAGTCAGCCTTATGCGTGAGAATGTTAATCAGCATCAGGGAGTCCGAATAAGCTATTATGTGGGTAAGCGATCTGCGAGCATACTCCTTCAGTCCTGCAAGCATTCCACGAGCCTCAATCTCGAGTACAGTGTCAGCCAAAGCCATTGAAGCCCCTACAAAAATAAAAGAGTCGCGTTAGTACGAAGGATAGAACCGTAGCCCCCCATCCCTCCCAGAGTGGGGAGAGAGCCGTCTGACTGGAGCAGCAGCCAGGAGGGAAGGGGGGCCTCCCACTGGGTCTGGATAGGGCCTTGGGGGTGGTGAACAGTTGCCTAGGGGCGTGGGCGTCGGTAAAGTCGTGAAAGCCAGCCACTGCCTTCTCCCATACCATCTTCACGGTTGCGTGCTTGGACCTGAAGTGCACCGCGTTCTTAAGATTTCAAAGCTCTCAAAGACAATATGAAAAAGAGATAGCAAGATAGAGAGGGATTGCTTGTTCAAACCGGCACCTTCGTCAACCCATGACTCAAGGTGCCAAGAGTCAACAAGCTGGAAGGAATAATTGAGTTGCTGCTGGAAGACATCCCAGAGTTGCTGGGCAAAAGGGCAATAAAAGAGTATATGGGGGTTCGTTTCAACGGCAAGGCCACAGAGAGGGCAGGAGGTGCTGATTGTACTATTAAAGCGGGAAACTCTATCTAGAGTTGGTAATTTGTTATGGAGGAGCTTCCAAAGGAAAAAGTGAATTTTTGGAGCAATTGGAATCTTCCATATCTTCGTCCAAGCACGCCTTCCATTGGAGATGGTTGGCAAAGCATGGTGACGGACAAAACTATATACTGACTTCGCATTGGCATGTCCATGGGTATCTGTCACCCAGACCCACACATCATCATAGGCGGTGAAAGGGATATAAATGCGCTTAATCATGAGACATAATTCATCACTAAAGAAGATGTGGAGCAAGGTGTTATTCCAATGTCCGTTTTCAATCAGGTGACTAAGAGTCCCTCTAGGGGCTGAGAGGTGTTGATGTAGGTGGGCCATTTACTGAAGGGGAGCTGACAGACCCAGGGGTCAGAAAGAAGGGAGGTTGTCGTGCCAGTACCAATCTGCTTTTGAAAGCCCAAGCGTAGCTCGGATACGGACTGGGTGATATAACACCAGATAGGAGAAGATTTAGGGTGCTGAGGTGGGGTGTTCCAGAGGTTAAAACATTCATACTTAGCGTTAGCAAATTGGACCCACATATTGTTGCTCTGGTTTAGGAGTGAAGATACACGTTTAGCCATAAGAGATGTTTGTACAGCATACAAATTTTTGATTCCTAGGCCACCATTTGTTTTAGGCAATTGAGCAGTTTGCCAATTGATAAGATGTGAGGAGCGACGATTAGGTCCAGAGTTCCAAAGAAATGCACGGGAATGCCTTTCCAAGGACTCAATGATACCATTAGCCAGGCACGTAGTGTTTAGCCAATGGGTCGAGATCACGAACAAGACAAACTTTATTAGGGTAGTACGCCCAACTTGATTGAGGAATCTACGACTCCAACCGGTAGTCGACATGAAGTCTTCTCAATAATGAGATTCTGCTCATGGATGGCAAGTTTAACAGGCGAAATCGGGGTTCCAAGATATAAGAAAGGAAACTTTCCCAGTCTAAAGCTAAAGGTAGCTTTGATCATGTTCTTACGTCTGGTATTTAGCTTTGGTAAGTAAAGTTCAGATTTCTGAGCATTAAATCTCTGACTAGTAAGATACTCGTAGATTTGGAAGACCTCTTTGATTCCTTTACATTTTTTCTTTGTAGCTTTAAGACAAATTAGGACATCGTCCACAAACAATAAATGTGATAAGGAGAATTGGTTGATGCTGAAAGGAATGATTTTTCCGATTGACTCGTGAGCTCTCATGAGGGAAGAGAAAACTTGACTGACAATTATGAAAATGTAGGGAGAAATTGAATCGCCTTGGCGGATTTCACGATAGGGGTAGAAGATCTCAGAGTTCTGTCCATTGACGACACATGTGAATGTGGGGGAGCTAATGCAAATGTCAATCCATCTAACAAAATTAGGAGGAAAATTCATAAGAGTGAAGATCTTGTTGACTGAGGACCAAGAAATGCGATCGAATGCCTTTTTCATATTTGCCTTGATGAGCATATGTTTTGTCCTTCCAATGTTAAGGGAATGGGCGAGTTCTTGGGTAATCAAGATATTGTCTTGGATTTGGCGACCCGGCACAAAAGCAGACTGGTTCTGATCAATGAGGTGCTCGAGGATAGGCCTTAGCCGATTAGCAAGAATTTTGTTAAGCAACTTGTAAAGGACATTACATAATGAGATAGGCCTATAGTCGGTAACATTTTTCGGGTTTTTTTTCTTAGGTATGAAAATCAAGGATGTAAGGGACCATTCGGATGGAAATGTATTGTAAAGCATAAAAGATTTGATGGAAGCAGTAACCTTAGGACTAAGGACATCCCAAAATTCCCTATAGAACTCAACGGCAAAACCGTCAGGACCCGGAGACTTGCTAGGGGGCATGCTCCAAAGTGCATCGCGGGTTTCTTTCTCGGAGGGGGCTTTGGTGAGAGGGTCGGAATCAGAATTGTTAATTGAGGGGAGGGAGGGCCAACAAATTCTAGGGATGTCAGGAGATGGATCGCAACTCCATAAGCTTTTATAGTGATTGACGAAGATGGCTCTGATATTCTTGGGGTCAGTAATGGCTTCGCTAGCAGCGTTTTGAATTTCCAGAATAGATTCTGCCTATGCCTGATCATGGTGGATAGGTGAAAGTAGCGGGTATTTCTATCGCCTTTGGTAATCCAATGCGCTTTAGCTCTGCTCCACCACTTAAGGTTAATTTGCCTAAGCAGGGCGGCGTGTAGGTGATAAGCGGACCGAAGTTGGCCAAGTTTGGTATCATTAAGACCTCGGGTGATGCGGCTGAGAGTGATCTCAGCACGATTCTCAAGGTTACCTAGGGTGTTCTTGTTCCATTTTAGAGTGTCTGATTTAATTCTTTTAAGGTCAGACTCTAAAGGTCCTGAATTTGAAACATTACGTTGAACTATATTGTGCGCCTCCTGGTGTTGGAACCAGAAGTGCTCGTATTTGAACGAGCGGGCGCGAGAGGTAATAGTATCGGTTTGAAAAAGGATAGGAGCGTGGTCAGATACGCATCGAGGGAGAGAGGTTAATGATAGACTCGGGAAGGCTTGTAGCCAATGGTGGCCAAGCAGTAATCTGTCAAGGCGACAGTGGATGCGAGCTAGACCCGAGCAGTTGTTGCACCAGGTAAAGGATGTCCTCGAAGATCAATATCAAAAAGTCCGCGTTTATCAATTATGCCCCTAAGTAGACGGGTAGATCTGGAAGGAGTGAAAGGCCGGCCACCGAGCTTGTTATCGGGGCCAAGAAGGGTATTAAAGTCTCCAATAAGAGCCCAAGGGAAAGAGACGGATTCCATGCGTGAAATCTCATGCCACAAGATGTTACGAGCAGAAGGAACAGAACTAGCGTATACACACGAAATAAGAAACGTAAAGCTATTGAAAGAAACAGCAGCATGTAGAATTTGAGAGGAAGTGTGGAGCGAAGTCATATGCGTGCCTTCGCCACGCCAGGCCAAGGCAATGCCACCTGAAGCACCCGCGGCCTCGTGGAAAACGCCATCCCATAGAGGCCCCAAGTGATGGAATACCTATTTTATTTTTACAGAGTCCGAATGGGTTTCTAAAAGTATTACAAAATTAGGCTTAACAACCCTAATCAAGTTAACTAATCTATCCCTAACTTTCGCTCGGAATTCGCCTCTACAGTTCTAGGACATAATACGCATCAGATCGAGTTGGAAGTAGCGCCGTGGGGCATCTCCGGGGATGCCATCACCTGCACAGAATAAGCCCGCCGTGAGGGTTTGACCACTGAAGGTGGAAGATGGTTATCTGAGGTTTTAGATGCCTTCTTCCTTAGCTGGAGGTTTGGGAGTGGCGGCCAAGGACGCATAGGCCGTGACTCCTTCCGTTCCGAGCGGGTAGTGGATGGAACCAGATCAGCATCCACTTCCTCCGCCGCCGATGAGTCATCCTCCGAGATTACGGATGAGCTCTGGAGCATGTTAGTGACCTGCGCAACAAGTTCCTCATGGAGAGGTCCAAACACAGTGGCCCTCGAGCTGATAGCAGAGGAAGAGTCGATTTCGCGAATAGGGATGATAGGAACTCCAGAGGTGCCAGAGCGAAGAGAGACTGAGGGTGGTGAAACCGGAGGGGTAGTAGAAGCGGAAGCGAATTCGGCATTGGAGGAGTTTAGGTGAGTATGTGGAAGGGTAGTGGAGTTTGTGATCAGCAGAACCGACGGGGGAGAAGAAGAGAGATTTGGCGTTGAATGGGGCGTGGCAGATGAGCGGCTGAGATCTGCCTCGGTGGTCGCCCTCGTGTCGATGTCCGCCACGTGGGTAAGCCGCGCGAGGACGTTAGTGGATGTAGTGCGGATTGATGACCTGGCACCTCCCGAAGATACATAATTTGTGTTTTCGTTAGGGCCATCCTCGCCATTCAAGTGCATCACACGATCAGTGATGTGACACAACTGTGTGTCCCCACGGATCGATGACATGGCCTGAGCGAAAGTGAGCCGTTGTGACTGCAGGACCCGAGGTTGACGAGAGAGTCGTTGCTGATCACGCGCTTTAGAACGTGCACCGTCATCACCCACTCCGGTACGTGCTCCGTCGTCTTCGCCAACTCCGGTATCTGACGTTAGTTGGTTGAGGTCGATGGAAGGAGCGGGGGGGCCGGCGCGGACCGGCAACGCGCAGCCATGGTCCGAACAATCTCGGACGGTGGAACAGAGGGGCAGTGCTCGAATCTGTGACCAACAACGCTGCATCGGAAACAAAGGAGGGGCAGATTTTCGTACTATACCTGCTAGAAAAAGCGATCGCCGGACAGTAGACGAATCTAGGTACCTTGCTTGATAGGCACCGTGAGGTCCATCTCAACACACACACGAGCAGGGCAACTCGGGGCGTCCAGAAGAACTTCCTCGACCCGCAGCGGAGATCCGAATGTTGCCGCGATTCTCCGCAAAGACGAAGGGTTGCACAATTCAAGTGGAAGCCCAGGGAGGCGGAGCCAGAGTGGGGTAGCCATCTGGCAATCGCCGTCCGGGCGGAAGAACGGCGAGCCCTGGGTGACCTGCAGAAGGTGACCATTGAACTCCTAGGGGCCGCCGATGAGTACCTGTAAACGATCAATTTCATTAGCAAATTTAAACAAGATGAAGGAATTGCCGAGTTCCGAGAAGCTCCACGGGGAGGCCGTGTTCCATAGCTTTAGTAGTTCCACCCTCAAAGAGTCTGGATCTCCGACATAACGCCCTAGAAGATACAGACGAAGCGCCCTTTCACGGTCCAACGTCTCCACCGCCGAAATAGTGACTTCATCCGTAACCCTTTCCTTTATCTCACGAAGTTGATGAGCTGACATCGGAACTGGAGCGACGGGACGCGCACCGCGGACAGCGTCCGCCCACGACCTACTAGCAGATAGGTTCGCCATGTTTAGGGGGGGAGTTTAAGAGAAGGGGGGGGAGAGAGAGAGAGAGGGAGGGGTTTTAGGAATGTGGAGGGGAGGGAAGGGTTGAGAGCAAGGGTTGAGAGCGTCCCCGGAGGTGACAGGGCTGTAGTATTTTAGGTTAAGAGGAGTTTCTCTATAATACACAATTATCTGCACTTCACAATGTTTACTAAAGTGGAAGGCGAACGAGACAAAAAGAACAATCTCATCAGAATGGGAGAATCAATACCAGCGTAATATTTGACTAATTCTCAATACTATTCCATCAAATCGCACAAAATGCGTCAGAAATATGTTTTTGTCGTGATATTTATTGCATGTGTTTAGCGAGGATTGTCGTAATATACTTTATAAATTAGTAACCTTTATTTGCTATACAATAATTTTCAACCAAATGATATCATTGTAAAAGTGGAACAGAAAATACGAAAAGTAAGTGCACATTATAGTATATATTTGAATAACATTATAGTATATATTTGAATAATACAACAATAATAACAAAGCCTTATCCCACTAGATTGGGTCGACTACATGGATCATACGACATCATTCCGCTCTATTAGTAACCTTTGTTGATCCATGTTCATAAGATTCAACATGGTTTTACGCTTGCTGTCGGGACCTAACATAACCCTCCACATTTATCCGAGCTTGTGACCGACTATAAAACATAGGCGGAGTTATTTGAATAATAAAAAATAATATTAAATATGATAGAATAAATATTAGTTAATATAATAATAATAAAAATATTAGATGTTTTCAAAATATATTAAAATTCACATATAAAAATGACTGAAAAATTAAATATAAGTTCAAATCATGCCTTTGTTTACATTTATTTCACTTCAATGTGAAACTACGATGTATTTTTCTAGATCAAATACAAAAAAATACAAAAATGAGCTCCGTCCGATTCTAGATCAAATCATGCAAAAAATCAAACTCTGGTTTCACACATATATGATGTAATTCTTGATTTCATCAGTTGCAATTATTTTGATTCCTGACATTATGGAAGAAAAAGAAACAAAAAACATGATTTGACTTTATAGGGATGGTCACGTCTTTTTGTAGGCAGTGTTAGCCATCTTCGTCTCGACTCCTTTTTCCTTTTTTTTTTGAATAAGTTGCATGAACTTTAATTTATTTTCAAATTTAGCCTAAAATTTTATTTTTACGTAAAAACCATGAATTTAAATTTTATTCTCAAATTTCATCTACAATTTTATATTTATGTAAAAGTCATGAAATTTTAAATTGATTACAAATATAACCTATTATTATATTTTTTTCGACTACCATCATATAGATAAATGAGTGACATATAAAAAAATTAAACTAAAAAAGGATTAAAATTAGCATTTGTTTCATTTATTTTTTGCAACTTTGATACCATGAAAAATCAATCAAAGTTTAGCATGTATAAATTTAAAACAATATTATAATTATATGCAAAGAAGGAAAACAATTAAGTTGATGAGTTCATTTAATTAGCATTCAAGAATCTTATTTATTTAATTATAAAGTAATCTAAAATTTAAACATATATACTATCAAAATTATAAAAAATATGAAGTCATCAACTTAATATTTTTTTACTTCTTTACTACAATTAGAATATTATTTTAAATTTATATAGACTCAGCTCAGATTGATATTTTATAACGTCCACTACAAGAAAATCGCGATTTTCCGACGGTTCTAAATCCGTCGCAATTTACGACGAATTTTTCGACGGTTATGACCGTCGGAAATAATTTACATTATTATTTACTTTTTCGACGATTAGGAATGTCGATATTTTCGACGGATATCCATCCGTCGCAATTTTCGACGACTTTTTCGACGGTTACGACCGTCGAAAATAAAAAAATTAAATTATGTATTTATTATATTATTATTAAATTTATTCGATGGATTTTTCGACGGTCACGACCATCGAAAATAAAAAAATTAATTATATAATTTATTATATTATTATTTAATTTTTCAACGAGTAGGAACGTCGATATTTCCGACGGATATCCATCCATCGCAAAATCCGCCGCAATTTTTGAAGGTTGTAACCGTCGGTAAATGTACAATAGTATTATATAAAGAGTATTTTATTAATATAACTAACGACGGTCCAAATCATCGCAATTACCGACGGTTCGGTAAAATAAAAAATAAACATTATATATAACTAAATATATTTTCGATGGTCAGAACCGTCGATAATTATAAAAATATTTAATATTTCGTTTTCGACGGCCGAAACCGTCGGTAATTAAAATTTCGTTATCCCGCTTTTTTTTTCTTTTCCCGCTTTCTTTCCACTTTTTCCCTTTACATATATTCCTCCTCCTCCCTCTTCTCTCTCTCCCTCCTCCCTCCACTCCTCTCTCTCCCTCCTCTCCTCTCTCTCTCTCCCGGCCGCGAGCACCCTCTCCCGCGCCGGACGCCGACGACCCTCCCGCGTCGGACGCCGGAGACCCTCTCCCGTGCCGGACGCCGGCGACCCTCTCCCGCGTCGGTGACCCTCTTCCGCACCGGCGACCCTCTCTCTCTTTCTCTCTCCCGCTCCGCGCCGGCGTCTCTCTCTCCGGCCAAAGGCCGCTGTCGGCCGGATCCGACCGTGGTCGTTCGAATCCGACCCCCAGCGGCCGGATCCGGCCTCCAAGCTGCCGGATCCGACCTCCAGCGATCGGATCGACCGCCGGACATTCGGATCCGGCCGCCTGGCGGCGGATCCGGCTCCAGGCTGTCGGATCCGGCCTCCAGCGGCCGGATCGGCCGGATCGGCCGCCGAGCATTCATATCCGGCCGCCTAGCGGCCGGATCGACCAGCTTGTGGCCGGATCGGCCGCGGCCCGATCCGGCCGTTAATTTTTTTTATATTTAAAAAATTATTTGCGACGGTTGCGACCGTCAAAAGATCGACGGTTGCGACGCCCGTCCAAAGTTTCGACAGTTGCGACGGCTCGAACCGCTGACCTTTTTCGGCGGTTGCAACCGTCGGAAATTTCGACGGTTCGGACCGCCGGCCTTTTTCGGCGGTTGCAACCGTCGGAAATTTCGACGGTTCGAACCACCGGGGACTTTTCCGGTGGTTGCAACCGTCGGAAAATTTCGACGGTTCGAACCGCCGGGGACTGTTCCGACGGTCAGAACCGTCGATATTTTCGACGAATTTTTTTCAACCGTCGCAAATCTGTTTGCGACGAGCGTTTTTCCGACGGATCAATTCCGACTGAAAAACCGTCGATAATTGTGTTACTGACGGTTTTCAGGCTGATTACCGATCGGTAATCAACGTTTTTATAATAGTGGTCAAAGTTGCAAGAAAAGAATAAAATAAAATAAAGCAATGATAATTTTAATCATTTTTTCCAATTTAAAAAAATTACGATATGACATATTCTTACCTTATATGATGATCACTGATTTAACATTTTTTCGGTAAAATATAGTAATAAGGTACTATATTTCATGACATTTCATGTAATAATAATAATAATAATATAAAAAATTAAATCTATGTTTATGAATTTTCGTGAAAAAAATAAAAGTTTTTAATGATAAAATCAAAGTTCAATTTTTTTATTCAACTCACTCTTTCTTTTCTTTTCTGCTTGCTCGAACAATTGCATCTCAGAATAAGAGTTTACGAAAAAAAACATTTTACAAATCAATTGATTATGTTATCAAATCCCAATCAAAAAGTTCAAAGCAGCTTGAGATTCACGCGCGTAATATTATATATATAAAAGACTAAATATGTACGTACACACCTTTAATTTAATTTACACACATAAAAGACACCATCACTTTAACGTGGAATAATAGTGATATATTATATGATTGGTCCTTTTTTTTACCACCACCTACCATCCGTGTCCTTAGTCCTTACTATAAGAGTTTATGAAGCCTTGACTCGTTATTAAATTTCACTATTTTAGTGTCGTCTCAAATAAATAATAATTTTTAATAAAAAATATTTATATCAATAAATAATAAGAGTCAGGATGGAGTGGACGATAGTTTCTCACCGTTTAAATAAAGGTTTCGAGTCAGGCATACTATTTGGGACGATATCAAAATAATCGGACTCGATGATGAGCCGAAATTTCAATGCGTGATCATTGTGCATAACTTTTAGCGTCAACTGAGTTGAACGATCGACGCGCTGCTTCCCGGACACTCGAGTGGCAATCGAAAAAAATGTTTATATTCATGAAAATATTAAATTCGAGATGCGAGAAGATGCTATACACCCCATGTGATCGGTTTTTTCATTGTTGTTGTTTGGCATAAAACGAGGACTGTCGTCAGTCGTGATTTTATTGAATTTTGTGCGTTAGCGGAGCCACCCCCAATTTAACAGTAGGAGCAAGCAGCAGCACGCACCAAGAGCAGTCAGCAAGGAGGAGGAGAAGTAAGAAGAAGAAGAGAGATGTTGGTGGCGGTGCCTGACATTGTTCTAAACTCGGGGAGGAGGATGCCGGCGATCGGCCTGGGGACGGCCACCTTCCCGGTGCCGCCGGCGGATACGGTGACGGCGGCCGTGATGGACGCCATCGAGGTGGGGTACCGCCATTTCGACACAGCGAGCGTGTACGGGTCCGAGCGGCCCGTGGGCCGCGCCATACACGCGGCGCTGGAGCGAGGCCTCGTCGCCGGCGGCCGCGAGGAGCTCTTCGTGACCACCAAGCTCTGGTGCACGGACATGCGCCGGGACCGCGTGGTGCTCGCCCTCCGGGAGTCGCTCGGGTACGTGAACGCCAGACCGCGAGAGGTCAATTCCAAATTGTATGTTTTGGGTTTTTTTGAAAAAGAAAATGCACGCATAAAACTAAAATTTTATGTGTATTATAATATTAGTTACCAATTACGTGATCGAAAGTTAAATATAGTAGCATTCGATATTTTCTTTTCTTTTTTCGCGCGGACTTATAGGTCATACCGAATTGTCAACTTAATTACTCTTTTCTTCTATCTCTCTCTCTCTCTCTCTCCTGGTACATGGCATGCAGGAATCTGGGGCTGGACTATGTGGATCTATATCTGATCCACTATCCAGTGAGGTTGAATGGGGAGAAGACGATGGCCTTCACCAGCGAAGACGTGAACCCGGACGTGGACGTGAATGGGGTGTGGAAAGGCATGGAGGAGTGCCAAAAGCTCGGGTTGGCCAAATCCATCGGAGTCAGCAACTTCACTCACAAAAAACTCGTCCATCTCATTTCTAGTGCTACTATTCTTCCCGCCGTGAATCAGGTATATAATTTCACACTTTTAACCCACTTTTTCATCTCCTTAATTAATTATTATTAATTAATGACTAATATGATTATGATACTCACTTGTGTCACGAGGGGCCCTGGCCTCCTCACATTTTTAAAATTTTATTAAATATATATATATGTTAATATATAAACTTGAGGATTAAAAATAATATTTGGCCCCCCTTAATAGGTTTGAATATATTTTTTTAACACAAAATTAATCTTGATACAGTGGTTACCTTATGTTGTGACCAATTAGTAAGTAGATGGTTTGCCAAGCTTCTGGTTATGATACGAATAGTTGTTTCAGAAAATATACAACCCTTGAACATAATATAAATAGGCGTAACATTAGAGGGACACACCTAAAAGTGTTTTATTTAAAAATGAAATATTGCTGCATCCGGAATAATCAATTAAGTTCTATTTTAGTTACTACATTTGTATCAGAGCGAATGTTTTTTTATCGTTCTGCAACTCGTCAAATTAGGAAGAAGATGAATAGAGCAATGCACTGTAGCATCAAATCCTAGCGCTCATTTTTTTTAAAGTTATTGATCAGCAGATTATATCTTGTCCGTTCACTTTTATTATTAGGAAGGAAATTACATACCCGGATTGTTTGTAGCTATATGGCCCACCTACCTACGCTCATAGATAAACACATTTGATTTATTTATCCAAACTTTAGTCTTGCATATTCTTATTACGCGTGTTAAATTTATATTATTTTGGTGGTTACATTTTTTATTTATTCTATTAGGGGGCGTTTGGAACGGGGTTAGCAGTGAGAATAAAGCTTAATTCCATCATTTGTATCCAAACAACGCTGGAATAGGAATAACTTTGAAGACAAAAAAAAATCTTGTCGGCTGAATGTTTGTTGTCTTGATAATTGAAAAAGTAAGAGTTCTTACTATTAAGAGGAACAACATGAGAATAATCTTTTTTCTATTATTTTATTATTAAATAGTCAAGAGTTGTGCAGAACAAAAATATCATAATGTAATTTTGTTCTTGTTCCTGAGGTATCAAAATCTGATACCAAACGCCTCCTTAGGTGATTTCCTTCATAACAGAATATGTATTGCGGTATCTTTATTATTATGTGAGATTAAGTATTAACAAATTCTTTTTGTCAAAAATTATATGCGAGTGTCATATTTTTTTAATAATATTTAGCAGAAAATTACATATCCTTAAAGCTAATTATATTATTTTAAGAAAGTCTATTATATATATATATATATGGCTTACTATTCGGTACCTGTTTATATGCAAATCCTGTTCACTATAGTATTAAAAAGGGACTATTTTTCATATCGGGCTACTCTTAAAGAAAGGCCCATTTGTCGATAACATTGCACATAAAAAATATTTTGTTAATTTTATTATTTAAAATCTCCTGTTGAAAGTAAACGTCTTATTTCCTTAGGACCTTTTATTAATATTATTATTACTACTAATGTCAAATTATTTATTTTTCCTCGCATGTATTTCAACTATTAAATTGATAAGCATTTGTGCATGATTTTTTTTATTGTTAAATCTTATTTTATATCATATTGTTATTTGTCTAGTTAGATTTAGAATTTCATTACGTGCAATTTTTATTTGTTTTTTGCGTACTTCAGAATTTACCTTTCAAGACTTCATCAGTTAAGTTAAATTTACTAGACTCTATTACAATTAGAACCTAACTTTCAATATTTATATGTTAAAAAAATTATGCACATGAATATGCTTTAACCTTATTATATTTTTGGGCTGAGCAAATTACAACGTTCACATGATGTTGAAAATGATGTGGAGTCGAAAATTTGATATGACTAATAAATAACAATGAAGATAGTATCAACGATTTTTTTTCTTGAGCTTTCTAAGGGTACCACTAAATAGAAGGCCGATGTGAAAGTTAAAGAAAAGTGAGAGCGGAATGATACAAGTTCCAGAATCTCATTTTGAGGATAATCTTACTAGGGTAAAAAACCTATAAGATGTGCATGATCTATTAGTATTATCAAGGAAAGTACAACTTTAAAATGGAGAAGAATGTACAACTTCTTTTGTACAAATGTAATATTTGTAAGATGAAGAAAATAGATAATATCGATCATGTGAGTGGAACAATTATCATGTATGGCCGAATATATCGCCATTATAAGGATAGTCATATTAGAAATATTTCATGTGGTATTAGTCCTGAATGAATGACTGTCACAATCCTGTGACTTAACAAAATAGTTATGTTGGTTAATAATTTGCCAGCTCAGTCAACCATAGAATTTGGTGTAGCTAGAATTATGTGGACTAATATTTTCAAAGCCAAAAAGGCCTAAGAAGAGGAAGGAGCCCATTGTGATACACAATTATAATTATCTTGACTGGTGAGGAATTAGTCAAAGGACCAATAGGGAGTATGTTGTTCTTATAAAAAAATTAATCATGTTGAGGCAAATTCTCACAAGATAAAGAAAATGGTCCAAGTGGTACCGGAACAGACAGAACTCTAATAAGCTCAAATTCACTATAATCGTCGAATGTAATGTTACGACAAAAGAAATCATAAAGGTCAAGATGATCGACTACGATGAAATGAAAAAAATAAGACAGAGGGTATATGAGGATAACACATCTAAATATTGATAGTGTTATATTTTAATAGGCAGAATGTGAGTGTCGACTGATAGGTTGTACACTTGGTGATAAGTTTGACTTTCATCTCTATATTGATTCTTTAGAAGAAAGTTCTTGTAAAGTCAATATCTACTCTTAGAAGCGTCTCTATCAGAAAGAACAAAAAGATCTTGTTATGGAAATGATTGTACCTAAAAATGATCTATTTTGTTTTTCGGTGAAATGAATCAATGAATGTATTCTTTTGAATATTATGTGTGTTTGTTTTATCTCTGTTAAGAGATTGCAAACTTAGAAAATTAGAATTGAACAAATGTGAAAATGAATTTGATGTTTAACATATTATATGCAAGAATATTGCATCGGAATGTTACTTGACCTATGCTTAACATGTTATGTGCAAGAATATTGCATTGAAATATTGTTTGGAATAGAACCAATTCGAAATTATTTTCGAATGGTAATATGGTCAAAAGAATTGTTAAGTGATTCATTCAATCATTTGTGGCATATTGAGTGTGGTTACACATAAAAAAAAGATATTGTGTTAATGATTATTTATGATTCTTCGTTTGTCAATTTCACAATCTTTTGGAAAGAAAAGCTGATACTTTTAAAGTGAACAAGAGAGAATTGAAAAATAAGAGAAGGAATTAGGAATACTAATCCGAAAGTACGGACAAGAAGAGAAGAAAATGTCTCTAGGGAATGAATTACTATTACATTCAATATGCAGGAATACTACTAATATCTTTCATGTGCCACAATATAATAACATAGCAGAAAGAAATATTGATGAATGTAATAATGTGTATGTTATCCCACTCATCTCTCAAATGAAATTTATTTTGAGATAGAGTTACATACAAAGAATTCCCACAAAGTCCATATAACTAATGTCATACGGAATAATAATGGCAGGAAGTCCGAGTTGGGTCATCTTTGAATAGGGGATGTAAAATTGCACGTATTAATCTTAGTCAACTTTGGGAGAAGTTGGACTTTATGATGGTGACATGCATGTTTGTTGGATATATCTGAAGGGTATAGATCTTTTACAAGAAAGAATTTTCCAAATGAGAGTAATGATGCAACCTTTCAGATAAAGAAAATGTGCATGAATAAAAATGTGCAACCTTTGTGATATTAAAATTGACTCTAAAGGGGACACATTGGACATTTGTCCAAAGATGGAAGATGAAGCTATATAAAAAAATTGTACCTTTGGAGGAAGTGGATGAACCCATATACTATCCACGAGTATAATTGGCAACGAGAGGCCCTAGACGAAACTCGCATGTTTAGAATCTGTACGGGTGCGAGATTTTCATGTTGCACTGTGATGTTTATAAAAGGATTATACATGTTCTATGCTAGAACTGATTACTTTTGTTGAGCCTGAAATCATGTATGACCAATTGATCAATGGTGAATGGGCACAGAAGTAGGCAAAGTACATAGGTGCAAATGAATATTCATGAAAAGGTGTTGAATTGATGGTACTATTGAATAACAATAAAAGAAATGTGTTGCCAAGGATTATACTTAGTTAGCCATAATTGATTTTTAGATAACTATTTTTTAGAAGCTAAGTATGTATTGATAATGATGAGCTTAGCAATGATTGTATATGTTTTTTTTAATTATTCCAATGGGATTAACTTGCTCAATGGAGAATTGAGGAAATAATATATGATAGCCTAATTTTCAGGAGGAAGAATTTTGGAGAATAACGTGTACAAAGAAAAATTATAATATTATTTATGAAAATAATGATATCAATGATATTAAAATATCAGAGATGGACATTCAATTTTGACAGAAGCAAATTGGATTATTATGTGTATCAGAATAGTTGAAGGAATTTTGTGATAATGCAATTTTTTTAATCTGTCATTTTGCTCAAAAAAATGATGTGAGATGGCTCAACACCATAAATAAAAGGTTGAATAAGAAATTTGGAATGAATTGAAATTTAAATGACTCATATTCCTAAGGGGATCTATTGGACTCATCATAGCGCTATGCACCTACATGTGCCCAAGGTTGCATATTTTATGTAATGTACATCAAAGAGGCAAAAACATTTCTGTATAATTGTATATCTATATAAAACAAAAATAGAAAGAGATTTTAATAGTAATAAATTTAATACAATATATGTTGCTTGCTATGGATGGAGAAGCAAACAATAAGATAATATGTAGGAGAGAGGAAAAATATATAATAAATAGAAAGAACTTCTAATTAGTTAGCTGCATTAATTAATTGTAAAAAATTGATATGAATATGATGTATTAATACTACCCACTCCCCACTAGTTTTTTTTCTTTCCAATGGATAGAGAAGTAAATAATTTGAGAATATGTAGGAAAGAGATCAATATGTGTATTTATACTACCCAATCCCCAAATTACTTTTATTTCTTTTTAAATGGTTTGATGAGATTTATTATTTGTTTGTCATAGGGGACAAGCTAATAACAATGAGTACTAGATGTGTCCTTTTTTCCTTAAAATAATGGTGTATATAGTTATAATGATTAAGATAAGTGAATAAAATAGTAATGATAAATTTTTTAAGTAATTAACAGCAAATAACAAAGGGAAGACTTACTAAAAATTATTTTAAACCATTTAACATTTTATTAGCTGACACTTATTTTTGTTTCAAATTTGCATAGATCCTTAGAAAAAATGTGCGTGTACTGAATTAAGTTAAACTTACACCATTGATTAATAATGGCAGGTAGAGATGCATCCAATGTGGCAACATAAGAAATTACGAGAATTTTGCCATGACAAGGGGATTCATGTCAGTGCCTATTCTCCTTTGGGTGCAATCGGAGTGTTTTGGGGCACCAACAAAGTGCTCGAATCAAAAGAGACCACGAGCATTGCTCAGTCCATGGCAAAAACCAATGCCCAGGTAATTCAATTACATGCATTTGTTGTTGTTGTTATTATTATTATTATTATTATTATTATTATTATTATTATTATTATTATTATTATTATTAGGTAATTCAATTGACTAATTAATATATGTATGTAGGTGTGCCTGAGGTGGGGAATTGAGGAAGGTGCGAGTGTGGTGGTGAAGAGCTTTAACAAAGAGAGGATGAAAGAAAACATTGAAATATTTGATTGGGAAATAGAGGAAGAGAACAAGGCCAAGTTGAGCTTATTGCCCCAAGAGCGATTTGTTCTTGCTCATGCCTTCTTTTGTCCTAATGGTCCATACAAGTCCGCTGAAGAATTTTGGGATGGTGAAACTTGATACAAACATATATGAGTGAACAACACACTATATGTTGGAATAAAATTTTACCTTTGATCTATCTAAAGTGCTGCAAATTATATCTGAAAATGATCTATGTATATACTCTTTTTAGCCACATATATATATATATATATATATATATATATATAGGGTTCAATGTTGGGTGGAGATCTACATGTGTAAATCAACTTTTTTAAGTAAGTTGCAAGTACAAATTGACAACTTTTTTATTTTTGATATATACACTTTATTTATAAAAAATAACAACTTACCTGAAAAGATAAATTTACACCATGTAGATTTACACCTCCATTAAATCCATACATTGCAATTAACTATATTCGGGTTAGCAAATTTAATTAAGCATTGAAACTCCTAAAATACCAAAACTCCCTTCATCATTGGCCTCTCAACCCAGTATGTTTTTTTTTATCTAGAGCATAATGATCTTTTCGGAAAAATGAGAATGAGTTTAAGCCGATCCCATCAATTTGATTAATTCCATTCCATCTTATATTTTTCTAGGTCGAGTCACCAAATCAACTCTCTTGTAATAAATTATTTTAGATGGAACAACAAGTTAATTGAATGATTCGACAACCTGAACTTGAATTTGAATTGACAAAATAATTGGATTAAAATTTACAATCACCCTGTGCCTATCAATTTATATTTTTTTTCCAAAACCCACCACTAAATATATTTATCTCAAAATATATTAACATTCATTAAAATAACTTAAATATATTAAAAGATCAAGTGAAGAAAAGCATAAAAAAATCTTCCAATATATTTATAACTGAATGTCGTCGCATTCTAAACTTTTTTTAGTTCATTGTAGACTCCATGTCATTTGTTCAAGTCTAATTGAAGTTTTTCCTGAGTCAGTCGTTATTATTATTGTTGTTGATATTTGATTATCTATTATTATTATTATTATTATTATTATTATTATTATTATTATTATTATTATTATTATTATTATTATTATTATTATTATTATTATTATTATTATTATTATTATTATTATTATTATTATTATTATTATTACGCCATGCTTGAAATGTGGTTGTATTGGGCTTCTTGACCTGGTGCGTTTATGTAATATGTAGTAGGCTAAGGACTGTGCTCGCACACAACACGTGCTGAAATCTATATATAATATAAAGCAATATATCATGACATTTTTGTAATTAGTTTGAGAGCTCTTTCCTTTCACCATTTCTTCTATCTTTTTTCTTATTTTTTTGAATTATCAAAATTTTTAATTCATTAATTGTGTTGTTATTCTCACTGATAACATTATGACATTAAATTTCACAATATCATCATTAATGACATCCTATTTAAGTTATTATTAAATTTAATTAAAGGTATTTTAAAATATTTAATATTTTCATTTGAAACTATTTGTTCTTTAAATCACACCAATTAAAATAACTCTTTCTCTCTATATATTAAAAGTACAACAATTAAAATACATTTAAGCTATTTAATATCTTAATTTAAAGTTTATATATCTTATATAAATCTAAACTTCAATGAAAGTTTCAAAACATTCTCCACTCAAGATTATTAATTATCTTTATTCTCATTTTTTGTTATTTATCCTTTTTCCTCATTTTTTCCCTAATCTTATATCTTATATCATAATTTTCTCATTTATCTTATATTTATATAAAGCTCAACTACAAGAATTCTCCATCAAGCATTAGTAGCTATCTTTTCTCTCAATTTTTTCATTTAATTGTTTTTTTGAAATATGAAGTAATTGTAGAAGACAGTATTTACTTCTGTCATCCAAAAGGTCTAGACGACATGAGCTTTTCACAAAAGCATTTATCTTTAGCACTCCAAACAACATCAGTTTCCTTTGGAAGAAAGTTCAAAAGATGAGAGCACCTACGTCTCCACTACAACATGCAGTGATTTGCGACCATGGCCACCATCTCATGCTCTGGCCCAGGAACGTCTCGAGGATTCATATCCGCTCTCGGAGCCTTGTGGTGGCGGCCCATTACGTCGCCCCGGAGCATGATGCCAAGCTCGAGCTCTCCTCCTCCGCCTCCAGCTCTGTCGCTTTCTCACCACCTGACTTATCAAGATGCAGCGATTAATCCGAGAAGTAGAAAGAGAAATATTAGCGCTCAAACAATTTAGGAAGAACTCTCATCTTCTTCATTTCTTACTAAAAAATAAGAAGAAAACCAATTAATTACACTACATGATGTCCGAGTCATTTATATACAAATTCTAACAAATATAACAAAAAGAAATGTTACATAGGCTAATATATACAATCCGAAAAGCTACAGTATAAGCTACAGTATAACGGTCAACCGCCTAGACTCGGACATTTGCCTCTGTTGCGCTTATCACTAGGAATGGCCGTGCTAGTACAGGGAACGACCGTGCTAGCAACATTGGGAACGGTCATGCTATTACTGGGAATGGGCGTAGACTCCAACAGCCCCCCGCAAGTTGGCGATTGGAAAAGATCCAATAAGCCCAACTTGGAAACTAGAAAATCATGTTGCTCCTGCGAAAGGCCCTTCATAAGAACATCCGCCAATTGAAGATCAATAGAGATATATGTAAGCTTGATAAATTGTTGAAGAACGTGTTCCCGAACAAAGTAACAATCAATATCGATGTGTTTCATGGAAGATAGGATTTTCACCAATTTGAATGGCTGGACGACTATTTGTAAATAGAGGAATAGACAATGTGACTAGAATCTATAATTCCTTGAATAAATGCTCAAGCCAAATAAGTTCAGCAATGGTCAGAGTGATGCTGCCATATTCCGCTTCAGCGGAAGAATGAGCCACAACCTATTGTTTTTTAGATTTCCAGGAGGCCAGTGAAGAACCCAGTTTAATGCAAAAAGCATAAACAGAACGACGAGTCGCAAGGCAAGATCCCCAATCAATATCAGAATAGGCTATCAAAGAATGACTACGATCAAAAGAAAAAAAAGGCCACATCCAGGAGAGCCTTTCAAGTATCTGACTATTCTAACAACAACATTCATATGAGAAACTTTTGGAGTATGCATGAATTGACTCAAGTGCCGCACATCAAAAGTAATGTCTGGTCGAGTTTGAGTTAAATAAATTAGACGTCCTATGGGACGTTTAATAGACTCAGGATTTGATAAAACAATATCAATGGTCACAATGAATACCTCTTAGTCACATACTGATCAAAATCAATTGTGGTAAGTTTCAAATTCTCTTCCAAGGGAGTACTAAAAGGTTTTGAAGCAGTGAGTCCCATGTCAGCAATCAAAGAAAGCACATACTTTCACTGAGTCAACAAAATGCCTTTTGGTTGAACGTAAAACTTCCATGCTAAGGATATATTTCAGAGGACCGAGATCTTTAAGTTTGAATTTCATATGAAGATATGCCTTGGTTTGATCAATCAGGGAAGTGAAATTGCTAGTCAATAAGATATCATGGACATATCCGAGAATGGCAACATATTGATCAAGAACTCTCTTGATAAATAAAGTATAATCATTGTAGGTTTGTACAAAATCATTAGCTACTAAAACTTTGGAGAATTTGAGATACCATTCAAGTGAAGCCTGTTTTAAACCATATAGAGATTTGTTTAATTTTCAAACTTTACCCTGAACTAAGAGACCTGGAGGAGGTGATATATACACTTCTTTAAAAAGATTCCCATTCAAGAAGGCATTATTAACATCCATATGAAACATGGGCAAATTTTGTTGAGTAGCGGAAATAAGAAAGGCCCTAATAGTTGCAACCTTTGCAATTGGAAAAAAGGTGTATTTATAATTTATTCCCTCCTTTTGGTTAAATCCTTTGGGAACAAGCCGTGCCTTGTATCGTTCAATCTCACCATTTGATTTCAATTTAATCTTATGTACCCATTTGCAGCCAACTGGTTTTTTACCTTGAGGCAGACAAACTAGGTCCCATGTATGGTTAGAAGTAAGTGCTTCAAGCTCTGAATTCATGACTTTAACCCACTCAGGATTAGTGACAACTTGAGAGTAAGAGGTAGGTTCAAAAGCTGAGTCAGCAGCTGCCAAAAAAATTTGAACAAGTAGTTGTCAAATTTGAAAAATTAAAGTGATCAGATAAAGGATATGAAGTGCTAGAAGTCACCACATAATCTTGCATCCATATAGGTTTCTCAGTTTGCCTCTTCTCCCTTCTAACAATAGGTACACTATATGGTGAAGGAGAGGAAATATCTGACCCTGGATTATAAGAAATTGGAGATGAAGCAAGAGTACCAGATGGATCAACATGATAATCAACTGTAGGTGAGGAACTTGGTTTCTAACATATTATCCAAATGATCATCATCATAAGTAGGAAAATAAATCCTCTCAGGTAATACATCATCAAGACAGGGAGTGTTGAATGATAACTTTCCAGCAAGGACATGTGGTCTTTTAAAAGAGAATGGAAAGACATCCTCATAAAAAATAATACTCCTACTGACTGATATTCTGTTAGTAACTATATCAAGATACTTATAACCTTTTTTAGTGTTACTATAACCTAGAAACACTGCTGGATTGGCCCTTGGATCAAACTTGTATGGAAGTTGCAGATTTGTCACATAATAGAGACAGCCAAACACCTTAAGATAATCCAAATTGGGTTTCTCTCCAAAGAATTTTTATAAGCTGACTGATTATCCAACACTTTAAGAGGTATTCTGTTAATTAAATAAACTACAGTCTTTACACACTCATCCCAAAACTTGACAGGTATGTAAGACTGAAAATACAGTGCTCTAGCAACTTCCAGTAAGTGTCTATGTTTCCTTTTCACAAGTCCACTTTATTGTTGAGTGTAAGGACAATAAGTTTGATGCACAATTCTTTTATCATTTAGAAAACTTTGGCATTGATTGCTCATGAACTCAGCATTATTATCAGATCTTATTATTTTGATTTTAACATCATATTGAGTTGTCATCTGATTAACAAACTATTTCAAACATCCAAAGCTATCAGACTTAGACTTTAACAAATATATTCATGTGATTCGACTAAAATCAACCACAAGTGTAAGAAAATATTTGTTTCCAGCATGTGAAACAAATTTATAGGGTCCCAAATATCCATATGAATAATATGTAGTCTGTATTTGCACTGATATCTTTCTTTTATAGGAAAAGGAAATCTAATTTGCTTGGCTAAAGGGCATACATCACATTGTAAATTCACTTCACAATTAGTGATTAGTTTAAGTTTTTGTATAGGTAAGTGTCCAAGTCTTCGATGCCACATCATAGCAACATCTTCTTTGACAGTAGTTGCAGCAACTTGCAAAGCTCGTTTGTTTTCAGAATATCCTTGCTCAAGCAAATCCAAGTAGTATAAACCATTGCTTTCTTTACCAATCAGGTGCAATTTCCCATTGTGTAAATCTTTATATAAGACAAAAGTTTGAAAAGAAGGCAATTGAACAACCAATGTCCTTTGCTAGTTGTGAAGCAAATATGAAGCTAAACTTAAACTTAGGAACATATAAAACATTATTCAAGGATATTTCTAAACTAATAGCAATTGATCCAGAATGCTTTATTGTCAGCCTATCACCATTTGGAAGAGTGACATATTGTTTATCAGCTAACTTACAAATATTGGAAAGACAATTCAAATTTGAAGTCATATGCTGAGTGGCCCCTGTATCAATAATCCAAACATTATCTACAATTTGACAAGAACTATCAATTGTACCTGCAACATGAGCATTTGCAGCTAACTCAATCTTTTGCTCCTTCTCTAGAACTTTAAGAATTCTGTGATATTGAGCTTTAGTACAGGTGCCTTGCCAAAGTTATCAGGTCTGATATTCTCATTAACATCTAAGAAAGTTCCTTGAGTCAAATTACTAGAAACATGATTCTGAGAATTAGAAGTCTGGTGAGGATTATAATTATGCTGAGGAACATAATTTTGGGAAACATTTTGAGACACATAATTCTGCAGAGGTACACAACTTTGTTGTGAATATGAAATCTGATTATGTAGATCTGATACATTTGCAACAATCTAATTCTAATTTCTATTACCTCTGAACTTGGAACCTGGAGGATAACCAGTTAGTTTATAACATTGAGCCTTTGTGTGACCTAGTTTCTTACAATGTTCACATATGACTGATGGATTTCTTTTCAATTTTGACTGATTATACTGTGTAAAATGTTGGGTCAAAGTTTTAATGTTTTACATAAATATATTTTGATGATACAAACTTCGAAAGATTAAAGTTAAATACTAAAAAAGTTTAAATAAAATAGATAACTTTATGCACTACACTTTGATTAAATAATTGACTATGATATTGTTAGATTATGGATGAATCATGAACATCAAAGTTGTAGATAATCTTGTTAGCTATCCACGAAATCCAAAATTATTTAATTTGAATAACTGTGCATAACATTATGATCAAAACAATGCAGGGTGATCAACCTGTCGATCGACATAATGAAAGCAGATCGAGAGAACACTGATCGATCGAGCTGGAAATACCGGTCGACCGATCAATACATGAGCTAACTCGATTGACGTCGAGATGATACCGGTCAATAGTCTGGACGATCGACCAGCTGTGACAATTGGAGAAATTAGCGCAATAGTCATATAAACCGGTCGACTGGTCCATAAATGCGATCGATCGGTCCTCGGCTTGAATGAACAATAATGGTTATGTTTAAAGGAGAAAATTGTGGAATAAATTTTGGACGAATTTTTTACATGTTGAAGCCTATAAAAGGAGTGTCAAAGCCAGAAGCAAATGCACTCATCCAAGCATTGAAGAAAAACTTTAAGAAATCAAAAGAAGAACATTTTCCTTGAAGTTATCATTTAGAGCTTTCTTTCTTTCTCTCTTCTCTTCTTGTGAGTGTTCTATTGTAAAAGAGAGAAACCATTTTTCAAAAAAATTGTGAGAGCTCATGTGTGAAAGATGGTCTAAATCTTACCTCTTGAGCGAGAAAAAAGATTAGCTTCATAAAAGGAGTGATTGCATTGCCTCTCGAAGCGGAGAAAAGGTGATTGATGTAAATGGTATTCTTCCTTGTCCCATTTGAAATTAAGAAAGAGTTTAGTAGAATCTCCGATGGTCTCGAGGTCGAGAAGTCGGAGCGGGGACGTAGACCAATGTGTGGTTGAACCTCGTCAACAACCACTCATGTTCATTATTTTTTCTTTCTCTCTCTCTCTTCCCCCCCCCCCCCCCCCTCCTCATATTGTGTTTATAATCTGAATTGCAAAGGTTTTAAGAATCGATTTTAAGCTTCCACGATAATTTTCGTAAAATTAATACTTTTATTTTTAACACCAATTCAAACCCCTCCCCCCTCTTGGTGCCCTTTGGGATCCTACATAACATTCGATTGGTTAAATTGCTGATTAGATTGCCTAGTATTAGTGAGAAATACAACACTATTATTTGAATTAACTATTAGTCGATTTCTTTGTTCCTCTTAAGAAATCATAGAATAAACTTGATTTAAGGAAAGTAAAAGGAAGGAAAGTAAAAGGAAAGTAAGTGAGACATCAAGAGTATTTGTGATCTAACTTGATTATAGCATTCCTTAAGACCCAACAAAAACTTGTAAACCTTTTGTTGAAGCATATATTCAGTAAATTCTTTCGATGTGTTTGATGGAATCATCAGAGATAATTCTTCCCAAAGGAATTTTAGTTTATTATAATACTTCCCACATATAAGGATCCTTGATGTATATAATAGATTTCACCATGCAACATATAAATTTTTGTTCCATTAGATCTCTGGAATCTTTCATTCAAATCTAACCAAATGATTAAAGCACTTTTATCATATGCAACATTACTAATCAACTCTTTAGAAATAGTACTGGTAATCCACGAAATTACTAGAGAATCACATCGTTTCCACTGAAAATGCAAAGCCAGATCAAAAGATTCCATTAAACAAAGATCCATCCACAAAATCTTGTTTGTTCTTAGCTCGCAATGCATTATATAGGGATTTACTCCAAGGAAGATTGTTGTTGGAATCCACAAGAACATCATGCGTGAGAATCAAACCAGGCATATCCGATGAATTCATAAATAGAGGACTGTTCGTATCGATACTAATAGAAGATGAACGATCAATGATGAAGACAAATCCATACTTCGAGTTGAAGATTAAATGATACTAACCAATGAACTCTTCTTCACGAATCCAAATCCGGAGCAAGCTCTCCTCAGGAATCAGATCTAAAGAATTTGAACAAGGCTCTGATACCATGTCAAGATGCAGCGATTAATCCAAGAAGTAGAAAGAGAAAGATTAGCGCTCAAACAATTTGGAAAGAACTCTCATTTTCTTCATTTCTTACTCAAAAACAAGAAGAAAACCAACTAATTACACTACATGATGTCCGAATCATTTATATATATATTCTAACAAATATAACGAAAAGATTACATAGGCTGATATATACAATCTGAAAAGCTATAGTATAAGCTACAGCACAACGGTCAACCGCCTAGACTCGGACATTTGCCTCTGCTGCGCTTATCACTGGAAATGGTCGTGCTAGTACAGTGGACGACCGTGCTAGCAGTGTTGGGAACGATCATGATATTACTGGGAATGGGCGTAGACTCCAACATGAGTCTCCACTACAATGTGCACACAGGTGATTTGCATCCATGGCCACCATCTCATGCTCCGACCCTAGGAATGTCTCGAGGTTCCATATCCGCTCTCGGAACCCTAAGGCATCATCCCATTGTGTCACCCCAGAGCATGACGTCGAGCTCGAGCTCTCCTCCTCCACCTCCGACGCTACCGCTTTCCTGCCGCCAACGGGAAGGCACTAACTCGCGAATTTTCTTCATCTTGGTCATCCAGGTCATCCATGGCTACCATCTCATGCTCCGGTCCCACAAATGTCTCTAGGCTTGAGATTCGCTCCAGAAGCCCTGCGGCGGCGGCCCACTCTGTTGGCCTGAGCACGACGCCGAGCTCGAGCTCTCGTCCTCTGCCTCCGCACTGCCGCCTGCGCTACCTCTCCTCGCTTTCCCACCGTCGTGGGAAGGCACCGACCAGCGAATTTTCTTCATCGTGGTTATCCAGGGCATCCATGGTCGCCATCTCGTGCTCCATCCGCAGGAATGTCTCTAGGCTCGAGATCCGCTCCCGGGGCCTCGAGGCATTGTCTCATTGCATCGCTCCAGAGTACGATCCCGAGCTTGAGCTCTCCTCATCCGCCTCCTGCGCCACCTCCTGCGTAACCTCTCCTCGCTGTCGCCGGGCAGGCACCGAGGACCTCGTGGGCCCGTGGCCTCTGCGTCGTGGATCTCGCGTGTGGCGACATCGTAGGCGCTCGCGGCCTCCTCGGGGGTGTCGTATGTTCCGAGCCACACATAGGTTCCCCACCTCGGGTCCCTGATCTCTGCTGCTCACTTCCCCCATGGCCGGCCATGGTAGATATTCTTCCTTCCCTTCCCGTTGCCACGGCCGCCCTCTTTAACTCCTCCCCGACGGAGGACCTTCTAACTCAGAACATTTCGGTGCACCCGCTGGAGGAGAGTAAGAAGGCAATCGGACGCTTACCTTTGGGGCCAGAGACGGACCCAAGGTCAGCGGCAACCGCAGAGAGATCCCAGCTGAAGTTGTGGAACTTGATTGTAGTAAATATAGTAGAATATGAAACTTATCTTTTTTATCCTATTTTATTGGCGTTTGCATAGTGCTATGGTGGTCGATCTCCAGTGGCAACAGTCGCAAGGCGGCAATGGCGGTCGATCGTGTAGAGGCTGGCGATGTTAGCAGTGGCGGCCGGAGAGCGCGATTATCATGTTTCAAAAATGGTGAAGACCGACGCAGTTGTTATGCCGCCCCTGCAACGCTCGACGATCGAGCTCAAGCAGTGGCGGCCTATCATGCGGACTCTCCTTCGAAGGAAGCAACTGTTGCTTAGCAGTCACCACTGCCGGTGACAATAAGGTCGGATTTGTTATGCACACATGACCATTGCGCAACGGCTGTCTGCGGCCAGACCGCGCGACGCTCGCGTGCAGACCGGTGATGTGGCCTTCGGCGAACATACATGATATTGGGCCTTCCTCATTTTTATTTTTACTTTTATTAAATTTCACAGATTAAAAAATATGCATAAAACCATATTTTATACATTAAAAATTACAACTTATTTTAATCGTATTAACATAAGTTAGCAGAATATAAAAATATATCACAACATCTATTTTAATCATATTAAAATATATTAAAAATATTAAAATCTTATTTTAATCAAAACTTGATTTTCAAATTTTTCTTCATGCTCTATCATATTTTCTTATGCATAATTAGCATTGTAATCAAAATGAAGTGGTGATTGGCTAAAAGATGTATATGATGTATAAACTACAATATACTCATGTTTTTGAATAAATTACTATATATATATATATATATTGTTAATGAATCATTTTTCCTTAATAATTTATCCTGAACCCCGCAACTCGACTTAATAAAATGATATTGTCTATAGACCCTTATGCATCAATCAGATATATCGTTTTTCTATTTCCTTTTTCTCCTTTTTTGAATTATTTTTGTACTTTCTTTAACTTAAATTTATTAATTATGATAACTTAAATTTATTAGTTTCTTTTTAATTAATGATGACAAATCATGATTATTTTTTTAATTTAATAAATCACATATCTTATATTTACTTTTACTTAACTTCATTAATTATTCTTATTTAATATGAATAATTATAATTACTTTTAGCTTGAAAATCAAATATGTTAATCACATTATCTTTAACTATTATTTAGAGTAGAATATTTAATTTTGCTTTCCATTTTTAAATATTTTTCTTTGACTTCATTCATAAATCATATCGCGCTGGTCATGAAGCTAAGGCATGGGAGGTGGGAGGAGGAGTCAGGCGGCATCGTTGTATCAGAAGGCAAACTTGAGAGATCAAATCGCAGCATTGAGGATTGCGACCTTACGCTTGAGGCTAGCACCAAATGAGAAGCTCTTGCAAAGGAGGTGGAGCCGATGTTGCAACACATGAGAATATAAAATTTTTTTTATTAAAATAATTAAAATAATATATTTTAAAATAATTTAATATTATTAAAATTAAAAGGTTTATAAATTATTTTATCATGATATATTTATAAATTAATTAAAATTGTGTTAAGCGCGAGACATTCCTAAAACAAACTTTTTTCTTCAGAAAATATCATAAACAAGAAGCAGTAGCTGAAATTATAAGGGTAAAAGCAGTTGGAGACGGGTCAAATTTTTGGTTAAAATAAATCATTCTATATTTTTTGAATCCATTTTTATAATTAAAGATCATTTAGAAAAAAAAAGTCATTTTTTTAACGGATCATTTTTTTCGAATAATTTTTTGAAACTTTACTTTTATATAGTTATATTTTAAATATATATAAAAAGTAAAATTAACATAAAAATATTTAATTTTATGTTAAATATAAATTATATTCTTAAAATTTTGAAGTTACCTAATTAGAGTTTGATAATATGATAGAAAAATATGAAATTATATATAAAATTATTATATTTATAATAAAAAAATAATAGGTTATGAATTAAATATATAAATAAAAATTATAAATAAAAAATGGACTTCACGAACTCCTACAATTATTTTGAGTGGGATTATAATTTAGCGGATACATTTTAATCAATTAAAATAATCATAAATGATATTCAGATATCTAATTTTTTATTTTTTTAATTAAATTTTTTTTCGAATCGAATAAAATTTTCGAGTGTTCTAAGTTTTCTTACATCCTTAGCCGAAAAGAATAAGTCGATTGTTTTCTATTTCTTGGATATAATATCAATTCTAGAATATCGTAAAGTTATAACGAACAGTTCTAAGGAATGTGCGATGCAGGAATGATACAAAAAAAAAACACATAGGGAAAAAATTTAAGAATAAAAATTACTTTTACAAATTAAAGTAATTGTTGAGTTCAATAATGTATTATGTATATGGATATACATACATTAGAAATCAAATCTCTATAAGCTAATATCTAATCACATCACTTTTTTATTAATTAAATTACTTACTGCTAATCAAATTTAACTTTGCCGAATAACACCGTATTCTTTACCCTAAAAACAAAGCTACACAAAAAGGGGCCACTTGAACACAATTTGGCACATTCCAAAATTAAGGATTTAAAGCAGTGGGACAAAAACTGCAAACATAAATATGTTTGTTAAGTTCATTCTTGTAAAATGCAAGGTAAACATAGCTTTAATCATTTTCAATGTAAATACTTGAGTTTTTTTATTTCTATTGTTTCGTTACATTGAATAATAATTTATACTTGTTTGTTCAATTTTTTTATTGTGACATAAAATATGGTAAAAATTTAATACAATTGTGGCCAAGTTACATCATTTCTCTCTATATAAAGTTCTTTTAAGATAATATATATATATATATATATAACCGTATTATTCTGATTAATGTAATGACTTAAAATATCCTAAACATATAATAGTTTAATTATATACAAAAATTTTCGTGTTGTTTTAAAATACTACTACTATATTTATTCATTAGGTCAACAACAACAAATAAATTTATTGAATATATTTTATTTAATCTAAACGTTAATCTATGTAGTTATTTATTAGGTTGAACTAGAATCCTTCCTATTATTTTTTTCGGTCAAGACTCATCTGACTAATCTAATATTCGAACGAAAAATTATAAAAGGATAAATTTTGACCAATGTAACGATTTTAAAAATTGAATTTTTTTTGTAACGATTTTAAAATTTGAATTTTTAGAACTATTAACATCTAACCACCTCATAAGTCATAACACAGGACCTAATGATCTCATAACAAAACAATCCCACTCTGTAGTTGTGTCAATCACTCTCTGTTAGAATCCTTCCATTAGTTGACTTCAAACAGTACACATTGGAAAGTAACTTGAACTTGCCATCAGAAGTCATGGTCAAAAGCTCTCTCTCTCTCTCTCTCTCTCTCTCTCTCTGCCGGGAGATGATCCCAAAGCAAGGTTCCCGGCTGGTCTCCGGCGACCTCCTCCTCCTCCTCCTCCCCTTCCTACTCCTCTTGGCTTCATCGTCGCCGCGGCCCGTGTCGACGTCGTCGTGTCCCCGTACCTGCGGCCTGGCGCTGGGATCCTACTACCTCAGCATACTCAACAGCGAGGGCACGGAGCTTAACCTCACCTACGTTTCCGGCCTCTTTGGGCAGACCGTCCAAGAGGTTACCCCTTACAACCCCAACGTCACCAACCCGAACGACATCCTCGCCGGCACCCGCCTCAACATCTCCTTCTCCTGCGACTGCCTCCACGATTCCTTTCTCGGTCACACCTTCTCCTACACCGTCCGGAGCAAGGACACTTACGGGATCATCGCCGGCCTCTACGCCAACCTCACCACCGTGGACGCGCTCGAAACCTATAACACCATCCCGGCCAACAACATCCCTGTCGACGCCACAGTCAACGTCACCGTGAATTGCTCCTGCGGCGACCCGGACGTCTCGGAGGAGTACGGCCTCTTCATCACGTACCCGCTCCGACCCGAGGACAGCCTCCGCTCCCTCGCCAACGTTTCTGGGGTCCCCGAGAGTTTGATCACTAGATTCAATCCCGGTGCCAATTTCAGCGCAGGGGAGGGGATCGTCTTCATCCCGTTCCAAGGTTGGTGAGCTCACTATTTTACTTTAAATTATTATTATTATTATTATTATTATTATTATTATTATTATTATTATTATTATTATTATTATTATTATTATTATTATTATTATTATTATTATTATTATTATTTTCACGCCATGCTCGAAATGTGCCATCGGCTGTGTTGGGCTTCTTGGCCCGGTACGTTTATGTAGTAGGCCGAGGGTTGTGCCCGTACGCAACGCGTGCAAGAGGAGCCCAAATACACACACCAATTCTTTTTTTTTTCTTCGGAAAATATCATAAACAAGAAACAGCAGCTGAGGTGAAAGTAGTAGGGTCGAATTTTGAGTCAAAAAAATATTGAATCAGTTTTTGAAATTTAAAAATTATCCTAAAATCAATTAATAAAAAAAATTACCCGGTCAAGTGGGTCAATTTTTTTTGGATGATTTTACAGAGCCTTACTTTTATATAATAATATTTAAAAATATATATAATAAATTAAAAATAACACAAAAATATTTAATTGTATATTAAATATAAAATATATTCATAAGATTTAAATTTACCTAATTATAGTTCGTGATAAAAAAATTATGAAATTATGCACAATACTTTTTATATTTACAATAGAAAATGGATAATTTATGAATTAATTATATAAATAAAAAATTAATTTTACGGACTCCTATTATTTTTTCGAGTGGAGTTTTAATTTTAGCGAGTGAATTTTAATTTATTAAAAATTATCTTAAATTATATTGAACTCTTAATTTTATTTTTTATTCATTTTTTCGGGTGGAATAGATTTTTGGGGTAAGTCTAGTTTTTCTTACATCCTTAGCTGAAAAAAAATAAGTCGATTGTTTTCTATTTCTCGGATATAACATCAATTCTGCAATATCATTAAGTTATAACGAACAGTTCTAAGAAATGTGCGATGCAGGAATGATACAAAACTAATTAATATTACATACAACAACAACAACAAAACCTTATCCCACTAGGTGGGGTCGGCTATATGAATCATACGACGTCATTCCGCTCTAAGAAAAAAATTTACATAATCATAAGTAAATTATAATTACTTCGGATTTGAAAAAGTTTTTTATTCAAATTAAATAGATTGAGGAATATGAACTAAGTAAGAAGAAAATTATTTTTTTTCTAACTCAAATTTGATTTAAAACAGGATCAGTTTGAATAATTATTCTGGTCATTTTGAATCTTGACTAAAAAACACACAACGTATATGAATAATTATTCTGGGCATTTTGAATCTTGACTAAAAATTTTAAGAATAAAAATGACTTTTACAATTAAAGTAATTGTTGAATTTAATAAAGTTTATGTATATTCATATATTAGAAATCAAATCTCTATAAGCTAATATCTAACCACGTTACTTTTTTATTAATTAAATTACTATATTCTAATCAAATATTAACTTTGCATAACATTATATTCTTTACTCTAAAGAGAAAGCTATGCAAAAAGGGAGACAAATTACACGGATCGTTCCTTAATTTTGTCAATATCTCAACAACCTCCAACTTTAATTTATAATTAGATTGTCCCTCTTTTTTTTTTCACGATCTACATCACAAGGCATATATATATATATATATATATATATATATATATATATATATATATAACATCTTTTTTCACCTCGCAAACGAGTAAAATTATAAAAAAAGGAAGAAGTATTATAGTTACCACCCCTCGTCGGAGTAAGGGAGTAGCGCCCCTTCCCCTCTCCCTTCCAACGCTCTTCGACGGCTATTCCCTTCCCTACCACTACATGCGAGATGTGAGAGAAAATATCGTCCTCTTGCTTGCGCCTTCCTGTCGGCGAGCGAAAAAGGGGCATTGGCGAGTACAGAAAGGGGGGTCAACGCCCCTTTTTTCTCTGCACATGCCGATGAGCACTAAAAAGGGGGATGTCGGCCCCCTTGTGCGAGCTCACCAGTGAGCTTGCAGAGGGGGCCTATGCCTCCTTTTTTGTCCTCGTCGTTGGTGAGAGAGATGTCATTGGGCGTCGGGCGGGAACATGTGCGCACAGGGATCAACGAGGACACAGTGGCGGTCCATGATGCCCCCGACGTGATGATCCATCCAGTTGTGGTGGCACCTCCATGAGGATTGTGGCATGGAGTTCTTCTCATGGAAGTGCTTCCTTGAGCACGGAAAGTGCAGTCTCGATGACGAGGACGCTGATGATGATTACTTTGCTTCGTTGTAGAGGTCCGATGCCGACGAGGACCTCACAGGTCATGCGAGTTGCGTCAGGTGGTCGAAGGGCAAAATGTCGCGATGCGCTGAGATAATCAATTGTTATAGGGCCTGCAGCACCAACTCACGTTCATGTCATTGTTCGAGACCCTCGACCCCCTCCGTGACCTTAACCTTCATGCGTTCGTGGCCGCCGCCTCAACCCCGACCCCTTTTTTATGTGTGCGCCAACGACTGGAAAAAAGGGGGCATCGAGGGAAGGTGGCGGCTGCTGGAGCAGCACCAAAGGGTAGAGGGGAAGGGGGTGGCGCTCCCTCTTATTCCTGCTTCGGCAAGGGATGGCCGCCATGATGATGCTGCTTTTTTATTTTTTTTATTAGTTTCTTCTCAATTTTGGGGTGAAAAAAGAGGGTTATGTTTTTTTTATTTCTTACCTTGTGACGTGTATGGGTGAGAAGCAGAGTATGTGACAGCCACTATCAACGATCAAGAGAGCGGCACATGCAAGAAATCAAAGTTCGAAGATAATTCAGTTATAAATTAAAATTGAAGGATCACCTAATTACCGCACCCAGAGAATGATCCGTGTTTATTTACCCCTTTGAACACAATTTGGCACGTTCCAAAATTAGGGATTTAAAGTAGTGGGGCAAACACTGCAACATAAATATGTTTATTAAAGTCATTCTTGAAATAGCGGATAGAATGGGCGTGACCATTAAAATGCAAGTAAACATATATTTTATAATTTTCAATGTAATACTTGAGTTTTTTTTTTATTTCTATTGCTTCGTGACATTGAATAATAATTTATACATGTTTATTCAATTTTTTATTGTGACATAAAATATGGTAAAAATTTAATACAATATATAGCCACAACATTCTGATTAATGTAATAATTTAGAATATCCTAAAAATATAATAATTTAACTTATATACAAAACTTGTCTTAGTGTTGTTTTAGACCAGTTGCATATTTATTCATTAGGTCAACAACAACAAATAAATTTATGGAATATATTTAATTTAATCTAACCGTTAATCATCTGTAGTTATTTATTAGGTTGAACTAGAACCCACCAATTAGTTGATTTCAAACAGTGCACATTGCAAACTTGAACTTGCCATCAAGAAGTCATGGTCAAAAGCTCTCTCTCTCTCTCTCTCTCTGCCTGCTCAGATGATGAATTTCATTTGACTTTTGTGGAAATATCTAATCAGGAAGGATAACAAAATATATTAACCATAGTAGAAGCGATAACGGGTTTATTACTGCGTTTAAATCCACCGGATTCTAAAACTGCGCACAACTTCCTGCCCTTGAAATGCGTGATAAAGTGCCGGGTGCAAAACTTTGCATTTATTTTTGTACTACATTTAACTTTCTAAATGGAAACATAAATTAATTATCATGACGTCATTATTTTTTTAAAAAAAATTGATAGTGTGTAAATTGTCTTTATTGTTGTAATAATTTTAAAAGCACAAGATAATTAAAAATCATTTTATTTTATTTTCCAATGACAACGAATTCTCGTTGGTGTTTTGTTGTCTTAATAAAGATATATAAACGAAGTTTTAACTTTTTAAGTTGTTCGTGTAAAGAGTTGACCGTCAAAGATGACAGCAAACATTACAAGGTGAATGGTCAACTTCAACTTCTTGTTGTTAGCTCTCTCTCCCTCTCTCTTGTCGACTCCCTCCTCCGATTAACTCGTCACGTTGCGGATTATCGGATACTCTTCTCCGATAGCCTGCCGTGCCGGAGATGATCCCAAAACAAGGTTCCCGGCTGGTCTCCGGCGACCTCCTCCTCCTCGTTCTCCCCTTCCTGCTCCTCTTGGCTTCCTCGTCGCCGCGGCCCGTGTCGTCGAAGTGTCCCCGTACCTGCGACCTGGCGCTGGGATCCTACTACCTCAACACACTCAGCAGCAAGAACACGGAGCTTAACCTCACCTACGTTTCCGGCCTCTTTGGGCAGACCGTCCAAGAGGTCACCCCTTACAACCCCAACGTCACCAACCCGGACGTCATCCTCGCCGGTACCCGCCTCAACATCTCCTTCTCCTGCGACTGCCTCCACGATTCCTTTCTCGGTCACACCTTCTCCTACACCGTCGAGAGCAAGGACACTTACGGGATCATCGCCGGCCTCTACGCCAACCTCACCACCGTGGACGCGCTCGAAACCTATAACACCATCCCGGCCAACAACATCCCTGTCGACGCCACAGTCAACGTCACCGTGAACTGCTCCTGCGGCGACCCGGACGTCTCGGAGGAGTACGGCCTCTTCATCACGTACCCGCTCCGACCCGAGGACAGCCTCCGCTCCCTCGCCAACGTTTCTGGGGTCCCCGAGAGTTTGATCACTAGATTCAATCCCGGTGCCAATTTCAGCGCAGGGGAGGGGATCGTCTTCATCCCGTTCCAAGGTTGGTGAGCTCACTATTTTACTTGCCATTGCCACTCGAGGTACCAGAAAATATTGCTTCTCTTTTCCCTCTTTTTTTCCTTGACAAAGATTGGATATTGGTGGAAAAAATTAACGGAAGAAATGGGGGACTCGATTTTGGTAGGTTTTCAGTTCTTTTCAACTGTTACGGGATTGTTCTGATATGTCATGTTTATAAGGCACGATCTATTGTGAAGGTTTTTCTCCGAGTTCTGTTGTCATGTCAGCCATTGACTTGTACTTGAATCTCAATCTCTTTCGTCTTTGCGGTAGCCTTTTCCGTGTGGGAAGTCACTGATTGTATGTGCTGAAAATTTCCTTTTTGCAGACAGAAATGGAAGCTTTCACCCAATTCAAACAAGGTAAATATATTTCAATCCTCTGCTAGATGATCTCAGTTTCGGTAATCCTGCCTAATGTCATTTCCCACTAACACAGACGAGGGGCAACTTTCTTTTCTTTTGCAGCAAAAGTGGTCGGGCTTCTTTCCTCATTTGAGTTGATGGTGTTTGTTCATTTCGTTATAGTGTCAAGAATGCAGTGGGAAAAACTGGGTACCTTAACTTTCAGTCACTGCCGGATTCCAAATTGACCTCATGATTACTTGTTCAAACTTAAGCAGGGCTCTCTGCTGGAGCAATTGGCGGTATTATTGCTGCTGTAGTGGTTGCTTTGCTGGCAGCTTGTTTGTGTTTTGGGGTTTACCGGAGAAAGAAGTGGAAGAGGCACTCGTTGCTTTCATCAATCCCTCAAGATAATTCTGTGCAACAAGACATTGGTAATCTCATCTTCCAAGTTTCAACTACATAATATTAGTAGATGGCGCACTTTCTTTTCATGACGATGATATTCTTGTTTTCTGTTTTCTCCTTTTTAGAAATATTTTTGTTTTCTATTTATCGTTCACCTTCATGATTTACAATCATTGCCCCCAAATTCTGAGGTTTCACTGATGGCTAGCTGAGAGTTTTAGAGAGTTGTGCTTTCCAGGATCCTAAGCCAATTACAAGCTGCTTCTAGTTTTCTCTTTAGTCCTTGTTATGTCCTCAAGTACTTCTGCTACATAACATCTTTGATCAGCCTGTAATTTTGAGTTTTTATTTTTTGTTGGCTAGGCTATGCAATTCCGCCTATATTTTATAGCCGGTCCCAAACCCGGATAAAGGAGGAGAGTTATGTTAGGCCCCGACAGTCAGCATAAAATCATGTCGAATCTTATTAACATGGATCAACGAATATATTGTGTTAATGCTAGGTCGTTACCCGTAAGTAACGCGCTGTACAGCTCGGGTGGGTACAGTGATAAGAGAGCAAGAGCCGCTGCATCCTCGCCTGAATGCAGTGTTAAATGAGCAAGGGCTACCGCACTCTAATGGACGGAGGCGGTTAAAGAAGCTAGTTCACGAGACTAAGGTCAGATTAGGTTCTTGGAACATTGGGACGTTGAATGGGAAGCGCCTCGAGATGGCACAAGTAATGGACCAGCGTAAGATTAGTATCTTATGCTTGCAAGAAACTAGATGGGTAGGAGAGGGAAGTAAAGAGATTAGGTTAAATGGTTCCAAACTTTGGTACACAGGTAAGGTAAATGGAAGGAATGGTGTTTGGTATTATCGCGGATGCAGAATGGAGGAAGAATGTTGTGGAAGTTAAAAGGATTGAGGATCGAATCATATCCGTGAAAGTAATTGTTGGAAAGGAGACTATGAACATTATTAGTGCATATGCACTCCAAGTAGGAGCAGAATCACATCTCAAGTAGAAGTTTTGAGCAGATATGGAGGGTTTGATTGAAAGTATACCAACAACCGAGAAAGTTTATATTGGGGGAGACCTTAATGGACATGTTGGTAAAGAGGCAGGACCACATGCAAGGGTTCATGGTGGTTTTGGTTTTGGGGAGTTGAATGAGGAAGGACAAACTATTATTGATTTTTCTTTAGTATACGACCTTAAGATTATCAACACTTGTTTTAGGAAGAGAGAGGAACATTTAATCACATACAAAAGTGGAACTCATAGGTCTCAAATCGATTTTTTCTTGACAAGAAATACTGATAAAAGACGCTGTACTAATTGCAAAGTAATTCCTGGGCATGGGGTGACTACACAACATAGATTGTTAGTTCTTGATATGCAAATGAAATGTATAAAACCAAAATCCCGAACAGTTTTTGATCGAAAGATCAAATGGTGGCAGTTAAAGGGGGAGAAGCGAGAGACTTTTAGAAGTAAGTTATTAGAGGAAAGTGTGTGGGAGTTAGAAGGAGATGCTAGTATCATGTGGAAGAATGTGACAAAAAAGGTTGAAATGGTTGCTAAAGCCATTTTAGGAGAATCAAAAGGTTTTGGACCACGAGATAAGGAGACTTGGTGGTGGAATGAGGAGGTCCAAGAAAAGGTGCGTAATAAGAAGAATTGTTTCAAGGCGATACACTTGGACAATAGTTCTGACAATTGGGAAAAGTATCGTTTGGCGAAAAGGGAGGTTAAGAAGGCAGTTAGTGATGCTCGTGCTAAAGCATATGAGGGGTTTTATAAGGAGTTAGGGACAAAGGCTGGTGAACAAAGGATTTACAAGATTGCAAGGAATAAAGAGAAGGAGTCGAGAGATTTGGATCAAGTAAGATGCATAAAAAATGAAGTTGGCAAGGTTTTAGTTACTGAAGGAGATATTAAGAACAGATGGGAAGAGTATTTCTATAAGCTATTTAATGATGGATGTGAAGGTTCCCGTTGTGATTTGGAGGACTTGACAGTTAGCGAATGTGAGCTTAATAGATCATTTTATCGTAGAATTAGAGTCTCGGAGGTTAGCGAAGCTCTTAAGAAAATGGAGAATGGTAAAGTCGTTGGACCGGATGGTATACCGATTGAAGTTTGGAAATGTTTAGGAGAAAAAAGTGTATTGTGGTTATGTAAACTATTTAATGAGATTTTACGATCGAAAAAGATGCCTGATGATTGGAGATTAAGTACATTAGTTCCTATTTACAAAAATAAAGGGGATATTCAGAATTGTGCAAATTATAGAGGGATTAAACTTATGAGTCACACAATGAAATTATGGGAAAAAGTGATTGAGCATAGATTGAGAATGAAGACTAGTATTTCTGAGAGACAATTTGGGTTCATGCCAGGAAAATCCACTACAGAGGCGATTTATTTACTAAGGGGGATGATGGAGAAGTATCGAAGTAGGAGAAGAGACTTACATATGGCTTTCATTGACTTAGAGAAGGCGTATGATCGGGTACCAAGGGATGTACTTTGGAAAGTCTTGCAAAAGAAGAGGGTGAGTGTTGCCTACATTAAGGTAATACAAGATATGTACGATGGGGCATTGACTAGGGTTAGGACACCCGGAGGTGAGACAAATGAATTTCCTATAGGAATTGGCCTACATCAAGGATCAGCTTTAAGTCCGTATCTATTTAACTTAGTTATCGATGCTATAACCGAAAGTATCACAGAGGAGGTACCTAAGTGCATGCTATTTACGGATGATCTAGTACTTTTAGCGGATTCAAGAGAAGAGATTAATACAAAATTGGAAATATGGAGAAATACGTTGAAGTCAAAGAGTTTTCATTTAAGTAGGAATAAAACAGAATATATGCATAGCAATTTCACAAATAAATAACTTAGAGACGATTTGAAAGTTAGGTTAGGGGAGGATATAATTCCTCAAGTGACAAAGTTTAAATATTTAGGATCAATTGTAAGACAAGATGGTGAGATTGATGACGATGTTAATCATAGAATTCAAGCTGGTTGGTGTAAGTGGAGGAAAGCCACTGGAGTTCTTTGTGATAGAAAAGTACCCAATAAAGTTAAAGGAAAATTCTATCGTACTGCTATAAGGCCAGCAGTGTTATATGGTAGTGAATGTTGGGCTATGAAGGGACAACATGAACGTAAAGTGGGGGTAGCCGAAATGAGGATGTTGAGATGGATGTGTGGTCATACAAGATTAGATAAGATTAGGAATGACCATATACGTGAACGAGTCGGAGTGGCTCCTATTAGTGAGAAAATGGTAGAGAATCGTTTGAGATGGTTTGGTCATGTTCAGAGAAGACCATTAGATGCGCCAGTAAGAAGAGTAGATCAAATAATCTGGAGTCCGATTAAAAGAGGGAGAGGGAGGTCAAGGCGGACACTTGGCGAACTAATAGAGCAAGATCTATTGGTGAATAATATACCGAAAGGTTTGGTTACTAATAGAGTGGAATGGCGTCGTATGATCCATGTAGCCGACCCCACCTAGTGGGATAAGGTTTTGTTGTTGTTGTTGTTGTTGACTAGGCTATGCGATTTATTACAATATACTTTACACAAGATTTATTGTCTTCCAAAATAGCATACGAAGCTTGTAAACTGGTTAATACTTAATAGGCTGTGTTTGAAGCTTCTTATGCGAACATATCTTAGTTGATAATGTTTGGAGTCTGTGGACAAATAATGTTTTTTTTGTGGTTTTATGCCACTCACACCAACATATATGAGATCATTTGCATCTAAAAAGAGACTTTTCATTGAGTACTTAATGATGTGATTCCTAAAATGTCTTTTCCACTTTATGATCGTATAATAGTTTTGTTTATTTCTTCTTGAACGTGTTGTACTGAGATATAATATGATAACATGTTAAAATTTTATTTCTTGTGTAGGATTATCTCCTCGTGATCATCTTGGTTCGAAGGGTGTAGATTTTAACATGGAGAAGTCAGTAGAGTTCACCTATGAAGAGCTCTCTGTGGCTACTAACGGCTTTAACATGTCTAGTAAAATTGGCGAGGGTGGTTTTGGTGCTGTTTACTATGCTGAACTGAGAGGAGAGGTTGGTTATAACTCGTTCATGCAGATATAATTAAGCATACCAGTATGCTTTTTACACTTTCAGTTACATGGTTATATTTAATGCGTAATATATATATTTATTATTGAATAAATTAGTTCCATGAGATGATACAACAACAATAACAAAGCCTTATCCCACTAGGTGGGGTCGGCTACATGGATCATACGACGTCATTCCGCATTCGTTGATCCATGTTCATGAGATTCGACAGAGTTTTACGCTGGCTGTCGGGGCCTAACACAATCCTCCTCCTTTATCCGGGCTTGGAACCGGCTTAGGCGGAGTTTCCATGAGATGATACAATGAGGGCAAATATGCTTGACATACCTATCACTGTCTCAAAACAAATTATTCTTCCCATTATCTAGAATGACAACAACAACAACAACAACAACAAAGCCTTATCCCACTAGGTGGGGTCGGCTACATGGATCATACGACGCCATTCCGCTCTATTAGTAACCAAACCTTTCGGTATATTATTCACCAATAGATCTTGCTCTATTAGTTCGCCAAGTGTCCGCCTTGGCCTCCCTCTCCCTCTTTTAATCGGACTCCAGATTATTTGATCTACTCTTCTTACTGGCGCATCTAATGGTCTTCTCTGAACATGACCAAACCATCTCAAACGATTCTCTACCATTTTCTCACTAATAGGAGCCACTCCGACTCGTTCACGTATATGGTCATTCCTAATCTTATCTAATCTTGTATGACCACACATCCATCTCAACATCCTCATTTCGGCTACCCCCACTTTACGTTCATGTTGTCCCTTCATAGCCCAACATTCACTACCATATAACACTGCTGGCCTTATAGCAGTATGATAGAATTTTCCTTTAACTTTATTGGGTACTTTTCTATCACAAAGAACTCCAGTGGCTTTCCTCCACTTACACCAACCAGCTTGAATTCTATGATTAACATCGTCATCAATCTCACCATCTTGTCTTACAATTGATCCTAAATATTTAAACTTTGTCACTTAAGGAATTATATCCTCCCCTAACCTAACTTTCAAATCGTCTCTAAGTTGTTTATTTGTGAAATTGCTATGCATATATTCTGTTTTATTCCTACTTAAACGAAAACCCTTTGACTCCATCGTATTTCTCCATATTTCCAATTTTGTATTAATCTCTTCTCTTGAATCCGCTAAAAGTACTATATCATCCGCAAATAGCATGCACTTAGGTACCTCCTCTGTGATACTCTCGGTTATAGCATCGATAACTAAGTTAAATAGATACGGGCTTAAAGCTGATCCTTGATGTAGGCCAATTCCTATAGGAAATTCAGTTGTCTCACCTCCGGGTGTCCTAACCCTAGTCAATGCCCCATCGTACATATCTTGTATTACCTTAATGTAGGCAACATTCACCCTCTTCTTTTGCAAGACTTTCCAAAGTACATCCCTTGGTACCCGATCATACGCCTTCTCTAAGTCAATGAAAGCCATATGTAAGTCTCTTCTCCTACTTCGATACTTCTCCATCATCCCCCTTAGTAAATAAATCGCCTCTGTAGTGGATCTTCCTGGAATGAACCCAAATTGTCTCTCAGAAATACTAGTCTCCATTCTCAATCTATGCTCAATCACTTTTTCCCATAATTTCATAGTGTGACTCATAAGTCTAATCCCTCTATAATTTGCACAATTCTGAATATCCCCTTTATTTTTGTAAATATGAACTAATGTACTTAATCTCCAATCATCAGGCATCTTTTTCGACCGTAAAATCTCATTAAATAGTTTACATAACCACAACACACCTTTTTCTCCTAAACATTTCCAAACTTCAATCGGTATACCATCCGGTCCAACGGCTTTACCATTCTCCATTTTCTTAAGAGCTTCGCTAACCTCCGAGACTCTAATTCTACGATAAAATGATCTATTAAGCTCACATTCGCTAACTGTCAAGTCCTCCAAATCACAACGGGAACCTTCACATCCATCATTAAATAGCTTATAGAAATACTCTTCCCATCTGTTCTTAATATCTCCTTCAGTAATTAAAACCTTGCCAACTTCATTTTTTATGCATCTTACTTGATCCAAATCTCTCGACTCCTCTTTATTCCTTGCAATCTTGTAAATCCTTTGTTCACCAGCCTTTGTCCCTAACTCCTTATAAAACCCCTCATATGCTTTAGCACGAGCATCACTAACTGCCTTCTTAGCCTCCCTTTTCGCCAAACGATACTTCTCAATTGTCAGAACTATTGTCTAAGTGTATCGCCTTGAAACAATTCTTCTTATTACGCACCTTTTCTTGGACCTCCTCATTCCACCACCAAGTCTCCTTATCTCGTGGTCCAAAACTTTTTTATTCTCCTAAAATGGCTTTAGCAACCATTTCAACATTTTTTGCCACATTCTTCCACATGATACTAGCATCTCCTTCTAACTCCCACACACTTTCCTCTAATAACTTACTTCTAAAAGTCTCTCGCTTCTCCCCTTTTAACTGCCACAACTTGATCTTTCGATCAAAAACTGTTCGGGATTTTGGTTTTATACATTTTATTTGCATATCAAGAACTAACAATCTATGTTGTGTAGTCACCCCATGCCCAGGAATTACTTTGCAATTAGTACAACGTCTTTTATCAATATTTCTTGTCAAGAAAAAATCGATTTGAGACCTATGAGTTCCACTTTTGTATGTGATTAAATGTTCCTCTCTCTTCCTAAAACAAGTGTTGATAATCTTAAGGTCGTATGCTAAAGAAAAATCAATAATAGTTTGTCCTTCCTCATTCAACTCCCCAAAACCAAAACCACCATGAACTCTTGCATGTGGTCCTGCCTCTTTACCAACATGTCCATTAAGGTCTCCCCCAATATAAACTTTTTCGGTTATTGGTATACTTTCAATCAAACCCTCCATATCTGCCCAAAACTTCTCCTTGAGATGTGATTCTGCTCCTACTTGGGGTGCATATGCTCTAATAATGTTCATAGTCTCCTTTCCAACAATTACTTTGATTCGATCCTCAATCCTTTTAACTTCCACAACATTCTTCCTCCATTCTGCATCCGCGATAATACCAACACCATTCCTTCCATTTACCTTACCTGTGTACCAAAGTTTGGAACCATTTAACCTAATCTCTTTACTTCCCTCTCCTACCCATCTAGTTTCTTGCAAGCATAAGATACTAATACTAATCTTACGTTGGTCCATTACTTGTGCCACCTCGAGGCGCTTCCCATTCAATGTCCCAATGTTCCAAGAACCTAATCTGACCTTAGTCTCATGAACTAGCTTCTTTAACCGCCTCCGTCCATTAGAGTGCGGTAGCCCTTGCTCATTTAACACTGCATTCAGGCGAGGATGCAGCGGCTCTTGCTCTCTTATCACTGTACCCGAGCTGTACAGCGCGTTACTTACGGGTAACGACCTAGCATTAACATAATATATTCGTTGATCCATGTTCATAAGATTCGACATGATTTTATGTTGGCTGTCGGGGCCTAACACAACCCTCCTCCTTTATCCGGGCTTGGGACCGGCTATAAAATATAGGCGGAGTTTTATCTAGAATGACAAATATAACAATTTCTTCATTTGATACCAATTGATATCATCATTTCATTGGATATTCCTCCATTCCTAATTGCCAATTTGATAGTGATCTATGCAGCTCATTCCATTCTTTTTGTTCGATGGAAGCTTATTTCAAGTTGTTCTCTGAGTTTAGGGTAATAATTACTGATGATTAAACTAGTTTTTACCAATTTCTAGAAATTGTGACATTTTAACATGCTCTGCATTCCTTTCCCAATAGCATTTTATGAGAATTGATCAGTCAATTCACTGCATCATATATTTCATGATATTTCTGTCTGTCACATATGTTTCATGATTGAATTATGTATTTTATATAGCATGTGTGATTTGCAAAGATCCTCCATTTGCATCCCTTGTTCCTAACTGAAGATCAATTGTATCAATGAATTCTGTTGCTGTTATGTTTGTGAATTCTCATCTGAAATTGTCATTTCCTCATCATGTTGGGCAATGTAGTTCCATAATTTGCTAGAAATGGAATGCTAATACATAGTTTCACTATGAACATTGACTACAGAAAGCGGCTATTAAGAAAATGGACATGGAGGCGAATAGAGAATTTCTTGCTGAGCTAAAAGTTTTAGCTAATGTTCATCACTTAAATCTGGTAAGGTTGTTATTACCAGAAAAACTAAAAATTGTACAAACTCTTTCTTATTTTGCTGTTATATGACTATCAACTTAATATTGAGGTGTTTTGCCTTGGCATATGTTTTATATCACATCAACAAAGAATGACCACATGAACTTTCTTCTACGTGGTTTTCTTAGGAATATTTGTTACTATATCTTATACATCTTTCCTAGTTATCGTAGCTAGTAGAATAAGAAAAGAGAAATAAATGTTTATGCATTATGTGTATTCATATCCACCTTAAAACTAGATGGATTGGTGTGGTACTGTATCTACGTGATATACATTATTTTGTACCATATTTTTATTGTTCATGTATCTGCATCTTGATTAGGAAATAGTTATGTCATTCTTCCTCAAAAAAAAAAAAATTTGATATCATTTAATGCAGGTGCGATTGATAGGGTATTGCATTGAAGGTTCTTTGTTTCTTGTCTATGAATTCATTGAAAATGGCAACCTAAGTCAACATCTACGTGGCGCACGTAAGTACTCATGCTTTCTCATTGAACATATTAAAACTACAATGTAATGAATTTCATAGTACTTACAAAACTTAATCTTGGATTCTTTTATTCATATCTTGGCATTTAGGTAGGGATCCATTACCTTGGCCTGCAAGAGTGCAAATTGCACTTGATTCAGCTAGAGGCTTAGAATATATCCATGAGCATACAGTTCCAGTTTACATACATCGCGATATCAAGCCTGCCAACATTTTGATCGACGAGAAGTTTCGTGCAAAGGTAGTGAAGCATTTCTGTGAAGGCCTTTTTTTATAAGGGAAGTCCAGTCCCTTTGCCCTTCCTGTTGTTGTAACTCATGCTTCTTGTGTAGGTTGCAGATTTTGGATTGACAAAACTTACACAAGTTGGTGATGTATCTCAAATTGGAAATACGAAAACACCCACTCGACTTGTTGGCACATTTGGCTACATGCCTCCAGAGTAAGCAAAAGAGTTTAATCTTTCTTCTTTGATAGCATGACTGCTATCCTACCACAGTTGGTTTGATTTCTTATACAACCCGACTGCTTTGTCTTTCAGATTTGTCTGTCTGCTTATCATTACTAACTAATAGTCATTGAATATAATTTTTGGTATTCTTCCTTTGATTATCATGGCCTTCTTGATACGGATGTAGTGTTGGATCAGTAGTTTTCAATGTCTTCTTATTTATCACCTGTTGGTTTTCTATGGATATGGGTACTTCCAAACAAAAACATTACATAATTTGTGTCCCTCTTATCACAATGTTAGTTCTATTAATGTGTCATTCTTGCTCTAGAAGAATATTTTCCATAATGTCATATATCATTGCATACAAAACAACGACTGCAAAAATAATTGTTTCATGGATAATTTTCACCAATTTCCCCTCAACTATGATTACAGATTAACATGCAAGGTGTTGACATCATAGTACACCATGTCATTGCCCTCCTTCACAAAGTGACATGGTGGTGCTTAGCATGCCACGTAGTCAGGTATTATATTAACATGTTATATTAGTAAGAGGACAATTAAGGGAACAAAATTTAAGTTGGATGATAATTTAATTAAAAATTAAGTTCAAGTGATTTGGATGATAATGAAGGGATTCCCATAACTTTATCAATTATATTTCCTAACAAATGAAAATTTCCAAGAATAAATTCGTGTGAATGATCATTGATCAACTTATCCTAAAGAAGAGATTTTTGGCACTTGGGAAATTAGTGTAGAAATAATCTTATTATCTTTATTATGTCGGAAAAATGTTATTTTTCTGAAAAACAATTATTCGCTGAACCAAAGTTTTTATAAACCATTCAAATACATTGCATGTCAAGTTTCGTTTTTTTTTTTTGAAAACATCCCCTAACTATTTATTCCATAATAATCCTAGTGTATTTTGTATATAAACCATACCCCAGCATTGGTTCTGTTCCTAGAATTGTCTCCTTTCCTTTTATAATAGCTTGTAAAAATGATCTTTTGATATGGTGTTTCTCAGTTCCAAGTATTTTCCATAAAGAAAAAAGAAAATAGCTGACAGATATCACATAAGCTCAAAATAAATAAATAAATTTATGGTGTTCATTCCAAAAGTATTTTCCTTGATATGGCGTTTCTCTGTTTCCTTGGTGTTCATTCCAAAAGTATTTTCCTTAGCGTTCATTCTGCTTCAGTAAGAAAATTTATGCAAATGCAAAATATGCTTTAGGATATATAACATGCGCAAACTATCTTTCTTGCTTGTTTGATGAAATTTTCATCATTTGAAGGATTTTGGTGCTGTTAATGTAGATTTTCCTTTTTTTCTGTCCTTTTCTTTAGTAAATTGGCCATCGGCATGCATCAATGTTATGATTCTGCTTAATGGAAGTACCTGCAGTTTTCATTACAAATGATTATTAGCCCTGGTTGTCTAGTCGTTTATGTGTGAGCATTTGATATTGTTATTACAGATACGCGCAATATGGTGAAGTTTCACCCAAAGTTGATGTTTATGCCTTTGGTGTAGTCCTTTTCGAACTTATTTCAGCCAAGGAAGCCATTGTGAAGTCAAGATCTGTAGAAACAAAAGGACTCGTTTCATTGGTAAGTTAGTTCAATTCTCCTCATTCCTTGCGCACACTGCTATGCATGATCCGACTTCCGATCTTCTAGGTTCCCCGCCGGTGAATGGATTGTTTCTTTTTCTAACTGACATTGCGCTCAATATCACAGTTCCATGATGCCCTGAGCCAATCCGATGATTCTGCTCCAATGGATAATCTGCTGAAACTAGTTGATCCAAGGCTCGGCGATGACTATCCCATTGATTCAGTTCTTAAGGTAACTAGATAGAAGCTTACAAAGATTTGGTGTTTGTCACTTTCCCACGAAAAACTGAGTCGGCCTTTTGATTGTTGGATGATCAGATGGCACATATTGCCAAGGCCTGCACAGATGAAAATCCCCTTTTGAGGCCGACGATGCGGTCAGTCGTGGTTGCTTTAATGGCATTATCGTCATCTACGGAAGATTGGGACATCGGAAACTTTCAGGGGAACCATGCTCTTCTTAACCTCATGTCAGGAAGGTAGAGAGCAGGATACATTCGTATTGGTATCTGGAGTTCTTGTCAGGATCCATTACCACATCAATACATGTGTGTGCGTGTGTGAATGCAACAGTCAATTCACGTAGTTGGAGATTTCTGGACAGAACTTGGAGATTTTGTGCACGGTGAAATGAAAAAAGTTATTTATATATGTAACCCTCACTCACTATTTGAGCCAGATGACATAATTTATCACGTTCTGTTCCGTCCGATGTTAGAAAGGAAAAATAAGGAGGGAAATCTTCTGTAAAATTATTTTCTTGTAAGCGAGGTTGCTATTTGTACTAACTTTATCACTCATTGTTCTTTTGCTAATTTTCCATGCACACCGTTTCTTGTTCTTATTGCGCATTCAGCACAGACATTGTCAATCATGAAGATTTGTAATATATAAATAGCAGCATGCAATCATATCTACGATTAACATAACCAACATATAGAATGCAACTTCTATCCATTTATTAATTAATGTATATTACTTAAACTATATATATATATGGGTTTAACGCCATAGAAGTTACTGGAAGAAACAAAGAGGAGAAAAGTATTGATAAATCAGAAGTCCTTGTTCTCATGGTTCTTTGAGGCCTTTGTCAAACCCCCCTTTTTTGGTCGACAGAGGTAGGTAGTTACATGCAGTACTTTGGAGGTGAATGTTTTTGCATGTTTAAACCGATCCGCGCAAAACATCTGACTCATCACAGAACCAACGAGGAAGAAGGAAACAAACCAAGTATACTTGATGTTGAAAATCAGTAATCCCCTCTGTTACCTCTTGGGGAATAATCATCCTCATGCTTAAGATCATATCATCATCCTCATGATCAAGATCATCATGAAATTTGTGGACCAACTTAATCATGATAACACAAGATGGGAGTAGACCAACTTGGGTATAACTACTAACCAACAACAACAACATAATCATGATCATCATGAAACTCCGCCTATGTTTTATAACCGGTCCCAAGCCCGAATAAAAGAGGAGAGTTGTGTTAGATCTTGTCAGTCAGCGTAAAACTCTGTCGAATCTCATGAACATAGATCAACGAATATATTGTATACCGAAAGATTTAGTTACTAATAAAACGGAATGACGTCGTATAATCCATGTAGCCGACCCCACCTAGTAGGATAAGGCTTTGTTGTTGTTGTTGTATAACTACTAACCACTTGAAGAAAAATATATCCCTACTTAAGACCCTTGTGGTTAAATGTCCTTCAAAATAAACATTAAAAAGACAAAAGATTATGCCCCAGCTTTGGCCTTAGTGCATGATCCTTCTCTCACATGAAATTTTCGAGGCTCTCATGTCTGAAATTCGAACTGATACACAGACATCTCTAAGAATGAACATCTAACTGCCAGCAGAACAAGTACACTAGATCAGACCTCAATAATAATCACATCATATACAACAAGAGATGGACGGAAGCGTCTCTTGTGTCTCTCACTTAAAATCATACAAGTTAAACTACAACATAGCTTGGCTTGATGGTGATGGTGAGCTAGCTCTTGTGACATTTGATGAGCCATAGCAAGAAGCAAACCAACTAGGAACCTCCAAGCTTCTTCAATGTACACGATGGGTTCAGAAAGGTACTAGCCATTTAAATCTCCAAAAATCTTGGTAATCAACTGATTATGATTCACTGATGATGCAGGGAAGACAGAAAGAAGCAAAAGAATCACCTTGAGTGCTAATAATTTAAGACGATATTGGTTCATAGGGATATGAGAGCCATGGATGTTTTAGTGCTTCTGATGCACTTGGACGCCTCTTTGGGTTTACTTCAAGGAGATGAGCAACAAAATCAATAAACCCTTGATCGCCCATTGGCAACCTGTGTCTCAATGATGTCTTCTTAGGAATCAAGTACTCCAGCCGATTGGTTTCCTGGAGTATAACAGAAAACTCAAATGCTGATATACATGCAGATATGATTGACAACAGTACACTTTTTTTTGGAGAAAGGCGATAAAGCACAACAGTGCAACTTTTTTTTTTTTGAGGAGACAGCGCAAAAAAGACAGATCACCAGTTACGCTATTGATACAATTCAGAAAACAATAAGAAGCCAAACCTGATTCCTTTCATACAACATATGGTTTTTGGTAAAATATTTGTATGCATCTCGTCCCTTGCAAAGCATCTCTTGGTCAATAGCACCGATGATTCCGATCACACGTGCAAGCAATGTAGCAGGAGAATCATTTTGGAAAAGAACCTGTTAAATAAAAGAGTTTATTCCCCCTAGAAAAGAGTTTATTACTTTCATTTCCATACCTAATAAACTAGGAATATCATCAACTAATTAGCTCAATCTATCTCCTGAAATGTGAATGGACTAAATCCAGGAGTCCAAGGTCACCTAACACGCTACTAGGAAGTGCAGTTGTACATCAGCCAATAAATTATATTAGAGTATAGAAGTATTGAGGAATCAAAGAGTTATTGAAGTGATGCCTGATGTTTGTATATATGTGTTCAGTTCTACAAACTAAAATCTTTTTTCCCGTGGCAAGAGATGCTACATTGAGGACACTGAAGACCACATCCATTCTTTTAACTAGAGACTGGTGAGTTTTGATTTATAGCTGAATAGCTTCAAGCGACATCAGAGATCCAATGAATTATACCATCAGCATATTGAAGATTGAAACTTGCTACATCATACCAACATCATTTTCCAAGGGAAGAGATGTTGCGTTGAGAACACTAACCACCACATCAATCTTTTAACTAGAGACTAGGGAGAGCTTTGATTTTGTCCCCCACCTGTATACAACTTTTGTTCTCATATCCATACATGTACCTCCCTCAATCCATATATTTGCATATACCGCCTTCTTTGCTCATCCAATTACCACCACAACGCCTCCCCCCCCCCCCCCCCAAATAAAAAATAAAAAAAAGGCTAAAGAGTTGTCTGTCTTTTCTATTTTTTGTCGCTTGTATAATATTTTGAGGTTTTATAATATCTTCTAGACCAATTAATGTTATTCTTGCTGTTTTTCCTCTTAGTGCATGAAATTGGCATCAAAGCAAAAGATCCTACAAAATATTGTGATTTTCTTTGTTTTTGTACATGGTTGGACCTGGCAGAGAATGAGAATGAGATAACCTTGGACCACAGGCAGAGATGGTTGAGATTCAACATCTGATCAAAGATTTGTTGTGAATGCATTCAAGCTTACAACAAGGAACATGTAATAGCTCATGTGGAGATATTCCGGAAGGTGGCCACGATCTAACGGACATAACAAAACGTAGTCTTGCAGACGATACTGACCAGGATTATTTTGATAAGGAAGGTGGAGTTGAAAGCAAACCCAATGCAAAGTCATTTGATGGATAAACCGCTTCATGTCTAGACCTAAACAGCGGTGATTTAAGACTGAAATTACTGATTTCAATGTAAAAATGTATATTGAAGATTATTTAGATTGAGAAACAAAATGAGAGAATCAGTTTGGCAAAACTGGTGGCAGAAACTAAGAAATTTGTTCGTGATACTGAAATTGAAGGGCAACACGAATGACAACACAAGCTGAAAATTAGCATTTGGGAGCACAGAGATTAAGATATGGAAATAATTGTAACCATTCGACTATATTACAGACTTATATGAGAAGTTTCATTCTTTGAAACAATGAGGTATAATTATTGCAATGAGGTATAAATATTATTGAAGAGTAAATTTTAGAATTTTTTAATCTGCCAATTTGTGTTAGATTGAATGAAACTAGTGAACAAATTGTCACTCCCTATCTTGCTAGACTTAATCACTCTATTAGAGATAAGATGCTGATTTCTCATGTAAATCCTCTTGGAGATGCCAAATAACAAGCTATATTGGTTAAAAAACGTGTATGGTAATATGGTGCATGCAGACCATTAATTGGAAGATCAAAAAGTATGATGCATGGACTTGATGCCTCTGGAAATACAAAAAATGGATAATTTGCACAACAAAGCAGCAAAAAACCTATGCAATTCCACAATTGGAGATTCAAATAAATTTCTTTAGAATGACAAAGGGAAAGTTATTATGGTGGATAAAACAATTCTATAATCACAGTTTTTAAAGGAAACATACAAATTTGTTATTTCACTTGTGGTGAAAAGGAGCATGGTTTTTACACTTGACCAAAGGAGTAAATCTAGTGGAGCTACAAAATGAAAATAGGAACAGAGACAAAATTATGATTAATATGTAGATGAAAGTGAAGAAATAGATGTTCTTTATGTTCAAGAAGAATCATTGATGGTACCACAACCAAAAGAGGAATATTTTGACAAAAAAAAACAAAGGAATATTGGAGGTAGCATAGCATTCTCATAATATGCATCCATTGTGAATTTGTGATTACAAAGTATGATCCAGTTATAGATGGAGATACAAACAACAACAACAACAAAGCCTTATCCCACTAGGTGGGGTCGGCTAAAAGATGGAGATAGCATGAATAAAATCTTTCTATAGATGCAATAAAGTTTTTTGAGAGATGCTATAAAGATATTAAAGTTCACTTTTAAAAAAAAGAATAGTGATATTTATGCTATCCTAATTAAAATTATTTCCATCCTTATTAGATTTATTAGCTTAAGAAGAGCAACGCGATTTTTATTACTTCTCAATATTTAGTGCAATTTATGAAAGGAGGTTATACATGAAGTTTGTATGGTGTAGTGCTTATGGATATTGGTCACGTTCTTGTGGGAAATTGATTATTTGACCATAACATAAAACACCATATTCCTTTGCAACAAAGAAAAATAAATAAATCATATTAAACCCAATACTTATTCAATCCATAGGGATAATAGGTACACCTTGTATCCAATGGAGGAAGCAAAACATGTTGGCTCATAGAAGAATTCCAAGATTAATAATTTCTTATCTATACAAAAGTTTAAGTAGGGTGCCAAGAATCTGAAATTGGAAATGATCTGACTTCACATTTTGAGGGAATTTTCATATACGATTAGAGATGTCTCATATGAAGAACGCGTTAATATAGTTCATGAGGAAAAAGCTAACTGAAAGAGAATGAAGTTTATGTCAATGCAGATAATCAACATCATTATGTCAAAGAATTTGAAGGAGAGTTAGTTCTTTTTTTTTGAGAGGAGAGTTAGTTCTAGTACACTTGAAACAAGAACGACACTTGTTACAAGGTTAAGTCAAGATAGTTTGGGCCATGCAAGGCACACAAAATTGTAAGTTCAAATTCTTTTTGTTTTTTGGCTATAGAGGGGTGAAGTTTTTTTTTTTTGTCTCCCACATTGGATGCTTTAGTTTCTCTGAGCCATACATGCAAATCTTTGGAGCTCATATTTTCGACTCATATAGACACATATATGGATCACTGGGCTTTTCAGTCATCCTTTTACCCTTCAAGAAAAATAAAAACAAAACTTGTAAAAAATCTTACTAGAATCTTAGCACAACTAGTATGCTCATACTGATCCCATTCAAGCCCCTCAAGCCTTTTCCCTCTGTAAGAATAAGCGCCAAATGACCACTAATAACTCATGTAACGACCCAAGGGTTTTTTTGTGGAGAGAGTAAATCAGAAACAAGGAGTTTGATGGTGATAATACTTGTGCTAGAAGTCTTACTCATCATAGCCAGGCATGTGACCTCAGTCAACCCAGATTAATTCCGTGATAATGAATTCAAATCTCTATCCAACCACTCTGGATCTTGTATCAACAAAAAATTTCATGTATTGGCAGACATATTCTATATTCTAACGTGATCATCATGTATTCTTCTTTGAGTCCGAGGGTGCTTGGTTATGTATACTTCCTTTGAGAAGGGAGTTTTCTTGGGTTATGGACAAGTCAATAGGTTCTAAATGTTAAGACCCAATCATTGAACATTGATATATTAGAAAAGGTGTAACATTTATTTAGGATATATCATACTTTAAGAAAGAACGCCTTCTTCAGTGGGAGGAAACTTTAATAGAGAAATAACGGCTTCATATTCTCTTACGAGATGTTTTTTTCAGAAGAAAAAAGATGACGACTAGATTATGTGGTTATCATCCGGGTGTATATATCACTGAGAAATCGGAATCATACACAAGTGTGGGCTCTCAAAGAGAGAGCGGCAACAGAAAGTGGAGAGGTATCTCAGCTAGCCAAAACCGCATTATCTTACCAAATGATGAACTTCATGGGCAGATGCCACTAAATCTAATGGATCATCATATATCCGATCTGGGAAGAATCAAGCTCAACAAGTTCAAGTAGTTGAAAATAATGTCAAAACAAATCCAAAGCAGCAACAACAACAACAAAGCCTTATCCCACTATGTGGGGTCGGCTACATGGATCATACGACGTCATTCCGCTCTATTAGTAACCAAACATTTCGGTATTATATTCGTTGATCCATGTTCATAAGATTCGACAGGATTTTATGCTGGCTGTCGGGGCCTAACACAACCCTCCTCCTTTATCCGGTCTTGGGACCGGCTATAAAATATAGGCGGAGTTCAAAACAAATCCAAAGCAAAGAAGATTAATCAAAGGCAATTTAATGGAGTTGATGACATGATTTTAACTGGCAACAATCATGGTGAAATGTTTAAACTCGAGCAACTTGTTAGTAATTTTTTTTAGTGGGTAAACGATGGTTACTAATGTTGCAGCCATCCATTTATTATTTTTCAATTGCAGTACATGCAAGTCTCCCCTAGTTACAACAACAACAACACAATATATTCGTTGATCCATATTCATAAGATTCGACAGGATTTTACGCTGGCTGTCGGGGCCTAACACAACCCTCCTTTATCCGGGCTTGGGACCGGCTATAAAATATAGGCGGAGTTCTCCCCTAGTTACATGCTAGAGAAAATAACATTTTCCACATAAGATCTCTCACCCTAAAAATGTGTTCCTTGATGCCAGATCGAATACGAGAAAGCAAACGGAGTTGCTCTTCGTTTCCTTGAAACAAATACAACAACAACAACAACAAAGCCTTATCCCACTAGGTGGGGTCGGTTACATGGATCATACGACGCCATTCCGCTCATATTCGTTGATTCATGTTCATGAGATTCTACAGGGTTTTACGCTGGCTGTCGGGGCCTAACACAACCCTCCTCCTTTATCCGGGCTTGGGACCGGCTATAAAACATAGGCGGAGTTGCCTCAAACTAAAAAATGAAAGGAAAAAAAGATTTTTTTTTTGAGAAGGAAACAAAAAAAGAGATTAACATGTGCATCCATGTTAGTAGAAAGAGAAAAGAAAGGAAACTGCTAGGATAGATACTACAAGGCTTCATGAGTGGAGAAAGAGATAATCGGATTGCTAATGTGATGATGCTAGATGATGGAGAAAAAGTTTTTTTTTTGAGGATGGAGAAAAGGATTGGAGGAAGATAAAAATAGTGTAATCAACAACAACAAAGCCTTATCCCACTAGGTGGGGTCGGCTACATGGATCATACGACGCCATTCCGCTCTATTAGTAACCAAACTGATCCATGTTCATAAGATTCGACAGGATTTTATGCTGGCTGTCGGTGCCTAACACAACCCTCCTCCTTTATCCGGGCTTGGGACCGGTTATAAAATATAGGCGGAGTTAGTGTAATCATGGACACAAAAAATAATGTGAAAAAAAAACAAGATGAGACTATGACTGATTGTACGAGATTCTTGCCCCACAGAAGAAGAGTAAGGGAATTGGAAATATGGCAACCAAAAACAAAGAAGAAAACCAACTCAATGTCTTTGATACCACCTGGTGCAGTAGGTATAGAAAAGAATTACAACCTTAGGAGGATGAATCCTGAAAGAAGCTAATGGTTCAATAGCAACATCAAAAGCTTGATAGACATTCATTGTTTTATATATAGATGGATGACAACCACAACTCTGGTGGTCATCCTTTTTCCTTCTCAAAAAAAAAAAACTTGATAGGTAAACACCACGTGGGTTGCCAAACTAAATTAATTATAGACAAAAAAGAGAGATTTATTTATAGACTTTTTTTAGAGGATTTATTATAGACTTCTACAACCAACTATTTAATTTCAACTAAGATGCTAAAATAAATAAGTAATAAAAGGAAACCGATTCCAACTTCATTAAAAAAAATAAAACCCCCAACTCCACTAAAACTCTTATAATTCATAACTAAGTGTCCTACATCACAAGTATAAGTGGAAAGATAAAGCTGTCATATAATCAAGCAGAGATAAACTCGTCTTGGGGGGACTGAATCGCATGTAAAAGGGGAAAACGTAGTGAGCTAAAGCCCACAACATGAGATAACAATCCAATATAAGATGCTATAGCTTTGTGTTTGACAAGTAGTGGTACAAATTGTCAAAACTAACAAATACTACAATGGCCAAGAAGGAATACCTATTAAGATGTTCCTTGGGAATAGATGGCAAAACTTCCTGTGCACGTTCCAAATCACCACGCATGACAAGAGTCTTATACTCAATCAAACTGAGGAGCAAGGTATAGCCCATCACATTGAACTCTTTATCATGTTCCGAATGCCAGGATTTTTTTTATCATGTTCCCCGCTGAATGTTCTCTGGGGGTCAGCTCACGATCAACACCGATCCACTGACACCAGAATCCTGTCATATTGTTCTTGCTATAGGACATCTGAGAAGAGGTGGTCATGATCCTCATTAGCAATGTCACAGAAAGCATATGATGCTTTCTCCTCATTCCATCTTGTTGAGTAACATTTAGTAGGCAGTCTCCATCATCTTAAGATCCGTTTTAATCGCCTCTTAATATTGCACTATAACATTAATATTTGTCATCTTTTTTCTCAAAAAATAAATAAATAATTGACATCCTTTTTTTTAAGGGGAATTGGCATCCTTCTTGAACTTGGGAAGTAGAACATTTCAGCATGAAGAAACTCCAAATTAGCTTTCATCTGAACTCCTAATGTGAAACCAATAAGTCAAGGATTTTACTGCATATATCAGAAGATTGCCTTCATTGCACTTAAACATTTATAAACGTCATCCTTTTTCAATGTTGGAAGTACAACATTTCAGCATGAATTTTTTTTCTTTTTTGAAAGAGTCAGCATAACTCCGCCTATGTTTTATAGCCGGTCCCAAGCCCGGATAAAGGAGGAGGGTTGTGTTAGGCCCCGACAGCCAACGTAAAACCTTGTCGAATCTCATGAACATGGATCAACGAATGGCGTCGTATGATCCATGTAGCCGACCCCACCTAGTGGGATAAGGCTTTGTTGTTATTGTTGTTGTTGAAAGAGTCAGCATGAAAAGTCTAAAAACTCTAAATTAGCCCTCCGAAACTCCTAATGTGACACATTTAAGTCCAGCTTATATCAATATTTAAAGTAGGAATTCATTCACTAATTTGATGTTATCATACCATGATAATCAACCCTTCCATATGACATTCGTAGTCAACAAGAATCTTGGATTTACTAGGATGTTCTTGAACCAATATAGAACAACAATGTGGTCACCTTAATCACATGAAAGTGGGTGGAAAATTTAGGGATCCACGATTACAAATTAGAGACTATTAAAGGTATAAATACCAGAAAGCAACAGTGTGCTGATATATGGTAATATTTAAATATACACTTTTTCAATTGCCAAAATATGAATACATGGCTAAAGTTGAGAATAATCTTACGGTTCCAGTGCAAAGTTCGGCCAAGATACATCCAAGCGACCATATGTCTATCTTTTTATCATAGGGAAGGCCCAAAATGACTTCTGGTGCACGATATGAACATGACTGTACATAAGAACATAGGTGATCTGTCTCAAAACAGCTACTGCCAAGGTCAATAACCTTAATTTCGCACCTACTGTAGCTTTTCACTAGTATATTTTCAGGCTTCAAATCACAATGAATAAGACCAAGGCCATGCAAAAACTGAAGTGCCTCCAGGCATTGAATAGTGATAGACTGCAAAATAAACAATTGACACTTTACATGAGAAAAAGGCATCATAGACAAACTTTTAGAACGGACGATGACATATCGTTGTGAGCAACCTGCAGCCTTGGCATTGTAAAATAGACCTCTCCTCCGGATTCTCTGTTGAACTTGTGAAACTCATATAAGTTAGCCTTCAGAAGTTCACAAACTATCAACAGATGCTCCTGTAGGACAGAAGCATCAACTATCAACCACAGAATATTTCAAGCCCGTCTCAGAAAGAAAAAAAATACATCAAGCATCCTCTGAAGGAGCAAAAATGAAACAAAGTGATACGACATCCAGATTGTCTAATTCAGAATAGTTTAACACATCTTACATAAAAGATAACAAGATTAGCATAGTGAATCAAAATATTGAAGTATGACTTGAATTTCAAGAGAGAACACTATTTTAACATTCAATATGTGGTATAAACCGCTCTAAAAAAAAGTGGTATAAACCAATAGTATATCATGAATCAACGGAAGATCAATATTTATAGCCAGTGTTATGGCCTATGAATGGTTTGTTGTCTCCACTGATGGTGAGAGTTTGAGGAGAAAAAAGTCTAATGTTATCTAATTGCCTTTATCTAAGTATTATGAGTGTGAAAATGGTCTGTTGCAAAAGATTAATAGAGATAAAGAGAAGGAATAATAATCTTCAAAATGCTTAGTTGAATAGTAAGTTAGTAACCAGATGTAACAATAAAAAGCCATAGCTTGTATTTAAATTAGAGTTTAACCAGATGCAACAATAAAAAGGCATAGCTTGTATTTAAATAAGAGTTAAACTAAATAGGTTAATAGAATACTTTATCAGGGGCTATCATTTGCTTTGTTGCTTTAAAAGCAAGAGATATAACCTGACCAGAACAAAACTCAAAAATTTTCAGGTTCATAAAAGAGATAATGCAGGGATAGCATTTCGCCGCTGAACAAGGATGAACATGAAATAAGATGCAGTTGTTCTCTGACCAATACCATCAGCAAGCTTTATAGGATTTTCTAGAAATTCACTTCATGTTGCTTTAGTGTAAGACTGAACTAGTGCAGTTTAGGAATAATTTGTCTCAGTGTGTTTCAATTTACAGGAATAAACTGCTTTGTGATAGGATAGAATTAGGTTAGTCCAAATATGAGCTAGGTTTCAGATACTTGTTACTATTTGACATAAAGGTTTAAGACTCCAGCTTAATACTCAAATGACAAGAGATTTCCCACATGAAAATGATATGCAGATCCAATCTTCTCTTGAGAATTTCAAATTTAAATTAAATTAGATAGTAATCCATGGAATATATGAAAAAGAATTTCATGACCAGATTATGATATAAAAGTTTAACAATAAATTGAAAGTGATTTTCCAAGTGAAAATGATAAGCAGATCCACTCTTATCTGAAGAAATTCAAGTATAACTGCAAATTCCCATTATGCTCATAAAAGATATGAAAACTGAGCATAGAAATACCAAAATACTTACACGATAGTAGAAGTAATCATACAAGCGCAGAAGGTGATACTTGTCCGTGGGATCATGCTTGTTTACATATTTCAAAAGCTTAATTTCATCAAGGCTCTGATCAAAAAAATCTTTATTGTTCTTTATAATTTTAATGCAAACATCCATGCCAGTCTGCAAGTCATGTGCCTGAACAGCTTTGCTGAATGCCGCTGAACCTAGGTATTCAGTAACATGATATCTTCCAGCAATGATAGAATTCAGAACAACATGGAAATTCTTGTCCTATTCAAAGCCAGTTCTGATGATATAATGAAGGGAATAAATTTATGGTCAGAACACCGGACAAGAATAAAAGTGAAAGGACTTGATTTAATAAAATCAAAGGGAAAAACAAAATGAAATATGATACTGAAGCTAGGCACAACCATGGTTGTTTTGAATATTCATTTTTATTTCTAATAAGTTATTCTCATTTGGGTCAACTCTAATATCATCCAATAGTTCAAATATTTGTTTTCTAGGGTAATCGTTCAAAATGTTAATTTTTTTTTGTGAGGAGAATCGTTCAAAATGCTGTCTTAGGAGTTCACAATTATGAAGTCTTTCATCATCACACATAAACTAATATCATATTTTATTTTAAGACAATATCGTGCTTCTTTAATATCCACCATTATATAATTATTACTTACTTTTTATATTTACTTAAAAAATATTATATTGTGCTTCACAATATATGCAAATATGAATAATTAACTCTGAATAGATATATCTTTTTAAATATAAATATTTTTTTATTCATAGGTAGGATTTTATGATTCTTGATCCGATCTTACGATCCCCGATCTTCAAAACTCCTTATGTCAAACAGCCTTGGGCACAACAAAATCAACATAATAATTAAAATTTCATGTTAGAAAACAGGCCATAGTTTTATAGCATATGTTAAAACTCCGTCTATGTTTTATAGCTGGTCCAAGCCCGGATAAAGGAGGAGGGTTGTGTTAGGCCCCGACAGCCAGCGTAAAACCCTGTCGAATCTCATGAACATGGATCAACGAATATATTGCGTCGTATGATCCATGTAGCCGACCCCACCTAGTGGGATAATGCTTTGTTGTTGTTGTTGTTAGAAAACAGGCCATAGTTTGGTCATGATTTTGAAAACAATTGTATGGTTCTGATGCAAAACATGCCTGTTCTTTCGATGAACTATCTTAAGATTGAATATCTCGAATTCCTCCACCTGATCTTTTATTTGCCTTATTTGTTCTTGCAATGCCGCTGCTTCTTCATCCTCTAATGTGGGTACAGGGTCTTCTTCTCTTGTATCACTTGCTTTTTCATCTTGTCCTTTGTTGATGTCCTCTGCTGCTGCATAACCATAATTAGAGGTTGATGATGCACTTGAGTTTCTTGATCTAGCAGCATCAGAAGTTTTTTCATCCCTGGAACTTCTTACAGGTGAAGAATCACTGTTTTTTCTTCTCCATGTAGCAAGCATGTCATCTGTAATTACACCATTCCCACATTCATCAATGTTGGCATAGCCAGAATTGCCCTTGCTTGACCTCATTGATTTACCAGAATCAGCCACTGGCATATCTGCAGATCTCCGATGAGGGAAAGAAGAACTGTCATCAACACAATTCACTCCAGATTGGGAGTTATCTTTTCCAGAAGACAAAATGTAAGCACGTTCATCCTGTTTATTATCCCTTGTTATCTTGTCCTGATTAGACCGGTTCAAACAGCTAGTTTTATTATGGGAATGTTTTCTAATGCTATTTATCAACATCACAATCAGGAAAGTATTCTATGCCCCCTTCATTACTTCCTCCAACCAAGCTTTCACGAACTTCACTACAAATATCAGCAATGTCACTGTTTATGCCCACACCAATTGACCTGACTGAGCCATGTTGATCAACTTCCAAAAAGGAATCATCAGGCCTAGGTCCACACTCATTTATCACTTTACCATTTCCTAACAGCATTAGCTCATTATTCTGTGACACGAAGCCCTGCCAAACAGGTTCTGATCGCATCAAATTTAGCTCTTCCACATCCAATAACTGCCCATCATAATTAGCTATCAGATCATTTTCATCTGTTTTATGGTGCAGTCCTGACATCTTGAGGATCATTGACCCCAATGAAGAAGTTGCATGTTCAACATTTCCTGCCTGGATATACTTCTCACCTGACAAGTATGAATCCTCCTCTGCAAAAGAATGCTCATCATCGTCATCCTCCCTTTGAACACTGTCTTTCTGATCAGGGAAACTCCCATGACCGGTACCCTTTTCATTATCATTTGGATAGTCAATCTCATGAGCCAAAAACCAATTTTCATCTTCAATAGATTGCCGTATGTACCCAACATCATCATCATCTTCATATTCATCAGAATCCCAATATTCATTTGGATAGTCAAGTGAATCATCACCAACAGTTGCAAAACCAGATACCAAATCAGACGTATCCTCTGCAATTCCTTGACTTACAGAAAGCCAGCTACTTCCCATTCGTTTCCCCCCTGTTTTCGCATGCTCATACAATCAACAAAATGCAACAATAACTAGTAGTCACTCTAATAATAATAATAATAATAATAACAACTCATAATTCCAGAAAAATGATCATAGAAAAGAAACCCATGAATACAATGGCATGCTGAGAATATTCCTACATTGGAAAGGAACAATAACGCGATATTGAATAAATGTCTATCAAAAAGTGGCAATGTCGATGTCACTGTGTAGCATGTATAGTAAATCATATATCACAACTTGATTTAAGCTAAAGTCATGCTACATAGTAAAATCAACAACAACAAAGCCTTATCCCACTAGGTGGGGTCGGCTACATGGATCATACGACGCCATTCGTTGATCCATGTTCATAAGATTCGACATGATTTTATGCTGGCTGTCGGGGCCTAACACAACCCTCCTCCTTTATCCGGGCTTGGGACCGGCTATAAAATATAGGCGGAGTTCTACATAGTAAAATCAAACAAAGAAATTTTGAAAATTAAATATTAAGGTTTTTTTCTTTTTTTTAACTAGCATGAATCACAAATCATACCAATGGAAGAAATTGGCTAAACATTGCAGTTACGCTTGTTCAACCAATTATTAGGCTTTTATGTACACATAATTATCTCAAGGCAAACCTTCAAATTTCTGTGTGGCTAAAAGCAACAGAATTAATAATACAAAGTCTTTGTTGAAATGCCACTTGGCAAAGACCCTGTTGCCCTAACCCCTACTTAAGAACATAGATTCAATTAGCATGAATGGCGAAATAATGTCAGCAAAGATTTTCTATTCGTTTTTAATTTTTTTGGAGAGGGACCAATGAAGGAAATTCGCTGGAGATTATCCAATTGCTCTTGTTCAAACAATTTTTAGGCACTTACCAACGCAAGACTATCGCATAGACAAAACTTTTAACTTGTCTGCTCAGCCAAAAGCAACAGGAAATAGTACAAAGCCGTTGTTAATATTCATCACCTGAATGCAAAAATCATGTTGCCCTTCTTCATATCTACTTAAAAAGATGTCAGTGACACTTTATTTTTCATCTTATTTGTTCAACGAAAACTGACACCATACAAAAAATGTATCCCCAATAGGTTCTAAGGTTTAACCATTTTTTCCTTCCAATTTACCGTTTTTCTTAATTCCTTTCATATACTTTTAGCAATATTTATACTTGAAACCTAAATTAGGAAAATAACACATAAGACACCATAAAGGTGGCCATACTTTTCCATGCTCATGAGTCATGAATATGATGTATAAAGATTGGCAGAAAAAATGGCATGATGCAATGTAAGCAAACCAATCAAAGATGCCATGGAAGTGGAGAGTTACTACTTAGAGTAGATGAGTCAGGCATTACAAGAAGATGCGATAATATAAGGATGATAATATTGACACCAATGCGAAACAATAATGAGAGTGGTTCTTTTAGCAACAATACCTGATGATGTGATTTCTTGGCCAACAGGTACATCAAGAAAGGATCCAATCATAAAGGCGTTGTCATCACTGGATGGATTTATTCCAGATCCACTTCGATCAGTCTTATCCTCCCAATTCAGATTTAGTAACTTATCTTCAGATTTTAACCGTACAGGAGGCAACCTTGGGAAATCTTCCTTGTGAGTTTCTACTACTAAAGAAAAATCAAAGCTCCTCGAACTTTTTGGATTTGCCCTTTCTTGAGACCTCCCCAAAAGGTGTGGCTTTTCAAATCATTTATTGGCTCTTTGGTTGCTTCTGGCAGATTATTACTGATCAGTTTGTTTTTAGATTCCCTCCTACCATTTACATTGTCATTAGTATCATGGCTGAATGATGCATTGTCTGAGGGAAATGGAAAAAGTGTCTTCACTTGGCATGAATCACCTGTTTTTACCCACAAGTTATTCAAAAAATGATCCTTAGAGAAAGCAATGTTATCTTTACTCGTGTCATTATCATGACAGGTTTCATGTTTGATGTCTATCTCCGCATTTGGTTTACCCCGTTCATAAATAGTTTGCTGAGCGGGAACATCAGTTTCAGTACCAACAGTGCTGAATCTCTTCTCCAGTACAAAAGAACCTCTCGGATGCTTTGGTTCTTCAGAGATCAGTAGGTCTGAAAATTTGTTCAAAATGAAGCCACCATCCTTGGCTATAGAATTAGCAGTGCTGCTAGCAGAACTAAAATTCCAAGGGTAAAGGTCGACCAATCCACTCTCGAGGCCTGAGTTAGAACTGATACCCTTCTTGCTGCCCGAGCCATTTCCTACATCCCGAAGCTCAATCTCCTTCACGATAAACTCCTTTGAGCTGTCTTCACTGCCTACTTCTGCATCCTGCTTCCGTGAGCTGTTGCCCTCTTCAGCAATCTCCCCCTCCTGTCCTCTCTCCTCAGCGAGGTGCTTCTGAAGGAATCCATTCGAATCCGTCTGCACACTGAGCTCACCTTTCAATGCAGCCTCCGCTTTTGAGAACCGGTTCTTCCTCAAAAACTCCAGCACCACGTCCACGGAATCCATTTCATCAAAGCGAACCCGAGAAAGAAAACCGCCACAAGGTAAAAAGAAGAGTCGCAATTACCTGCGGAACAACCACGAAATCGTATAATCATCATGTCCGGAACCAACTCCAAAATGACTCTAGAGCCAACATCGGTAAATAAAAAGGATTCTGAAACAAAAAAGGATGTTTTGTAAAAATGAATACAATAAAGTGATCGGGAGCTAAAGGGTGGCGACGATAAGGACGACGCAACCTCAGGGAGCCAGTTCGGAACCCTAGAGCGGGAAGCCTTGAAAATGGCGAGAGAACATGGAGGACGCGGGGGGCAGAGGGAGGAGACTTACGGATCGAGGGAGCGGGACCGCGCGGGATCACCGGCCGGAGGGATAGGAGGACGTGGAAGAGGAGGCGGCGCGACAGAGGGAGGCGGAATCCGGCAGCATTAGCGGCTGAGGAGGAGAAGAGAGAGGAGGAGGAAGAGGAAGAGGAGGGAAGAGGCGAAGAGCATTTTTGGACGATTTGGATGGTAGCGCTAAAAAAATAATTAATTGAATTATTTAGAGAGGTTTCGACGACGATGAGGTGGCGAAGAAAATGCAGTTTCGTATTAATTAAATTAAATAATAATACTTATCGGAAAAAAAATTAAATAATAATAATTAGTCGAAACTCCAAATAAGTAAACGGAGGTGTTTGTTATAATTTATTTGCATCCTTTTTTATTTTTGATTTTGTTTTGTACTTTATATTCTTTTTGTATTCTCCACTGATATTAATAAGCTAGCGATTCTGTCGTATCAAACAGTCTCAATGATCCCATCAGTTGATATATATTAAATATATAAATAATATATATATAGTCTTAATTGACATTGTATTTGACAATGCAATACATAGCAATAAGGTAAGCGTTCAAACGTTTTCAAATAACAACACTAAAAAAATACATTTATTAATATTTTAGAGGTTTTTATTCCTTTTCAGTCTTATCCTACAAATTTATAATTTCTTTCTTAATTTATTTTATTATTTTTATGTTATCATTATTCAACTATTTTTGAAATTTTTTTATATGCATGTTTAGTTAATTGTAAACTGGATAAAAAAAAGTTAAATTAATAACCAATATTTTCATTAGCTTACATGTGCATTATAAAATTTATTACAAATATAAATGTTTGTGGATCTCAAAAAAAAAATTTATAAAAACTATTGATTGTGAATTTTTGTTACTTGATCTGATATATATAAGTTATTTACTTATTTCATTAGAATAAAATTCGTATAATATTTAAATTAAATAATTTAGCATATACTCAATTATGTAATTTTATATTCATTAACTAATGCTCTTGTTAAATTTATCATATATTTGTTTATTAATATCTTCAATGAACCTTTAATTGTTTATCAATATTCCGTATGTGTTTGTTCGTTGATTGAATGATTATTTACTATCAAATTACTATTAATGCTAAATAAAGTAATAATCTAAGAAGTGGTTCATAGCAAATTAATAAAATAAAGAAATTAGAATTTAATAATTTAATATGATTCCAATATTCTAAGGGTTAAAATCATTGCATTACATTACTTACACACTCATTTTTTTCCCTTGCATATAAATCTTTTGAGGTAAAACATTTTTTTTCAAGTGTAATGAACTATGCATACATACATAAATACATAATAAATAAATATATATATAGGAAAAAATGTAGGTGTTCCTATATAGTTTAATGGGTATCCCCTACTTAAGTAGGAGACACCATGTTCCTATATACGATGGATGAATGAACCGGCTTAAGCTAAAATCTTTCATAACCGGTCTAATAGAGGAAAAACAAAAAAAATCACTTGGCTAGAAGTGAAACCCTCTTTTGGTCATGATTTCGAACTCCATTATCTCCACCACCCCCAATCTCCTACATCAATGCCCGGTGCACTTGAAAGAGCTTGTCACGATGGTGGTTGTCTTCTTCGTTGCCACACACCGACAACGACTACAGGCACAAGAACGTTGCCTCCCTAAGAAAATATGTGGACGAATAGGGTCCACATGAAGAAAATTTTGAATATCCATCGGTACATGAAATGAGCAAATACTTCACTTGTCGTTCATCACATCAGTGCATGAAATTTAAATTGGAATTGTAGGAAAGGAGAGAAAAGAAACTAAACAAAGGACAAACAAGAACAAAAAGGAAATGAAATGCCTTTTGAAGTTTGATGGGAAGGGAGTGCCTCGTCTTTGTCATTTTTGCAACAAATTAATCAACTCCAAAACCCATTATTGTTTTTCTAAACTCTGTCCAATAAATCCTCTCCTCTCTCCCCCTTCCACCGATATTGCAATGGGCAAGTCCAAGTTTCCAACAACAAATGATTATGGAAAAACTATTTGTGCATATGTGATGGTCTGAAGTGTTTAAAAGAGTAGAGCAGATTTTTTCTCCTCTTTTAAATTGGTTATAACATATAATATTTAAGTTAAGCAGCATTTTTATGTAGATGCATTTTATGTGTTCCTATATGCTATGTTTTGCATCAGGTCAAGAAGTACCAAGATGAAAGGTCATAGTCTTTCGTATTCTTTAATTTTTTACAAAGTGTGTATCTTTTTTCTGTTAAAAGGAGGTTCATGGACCTAATGAAAGAAAATTAAAGACTTAAAATAAAGGGACACATACATTCCACTCATGGGATTCGTGATCATTCAATTTCAGAGTGATGGTGTGTGTCATTGTGCTATATCATTGATAAAGTAATAATCTAAGAAGTGATTCATAGCAAATTAATAAAATAAAGAAATTAGAATTTAATAATTTAATATGATTCCAAGATTCTAAGGGTTAAAATCATTGCATTAGATTACTTACACACTCATTTTTTCCCCTTGCATATAAATCTTTTGAGGTAAAACATTTTTTTCAAGTGTAATGAACTATGCATACATACATAAATACATAATAAATATATATATATATATAGGAAAAAATGTAGGTGTTGCTATATGGTTTAATGGGTATCCCCTACTTAAGTAGGAGACACTATGTTCCTATATACGATGGATGAATGAACCGGCTTAAGCTAAAATCTTTCATAACTGGTCTAATAACGGAAAAACAAAAAAAAACACTTGGCTAGAAGTGAATCCCTCTTTTGGTCATGATTTCGAACTCCATTATCTCCACCACCCCCAATCTCCTACATCAATGCCCGGTGCACTTGAAAGAGCTTGTCACGATGGCAGTTGTCTTCTTCATTGCCACACACCGACAACGACTACAAGCACAAGAACGTTGCCTCCCTGAGAAAATATGTGGACGAATAGGATCCACATGAAGAAAATTTTGAATATCCATCGGTACATGAAATGAGCAAATACTTCACTTGTCGTTCATCACATCAGTGCAACAACAACAATAACAACAAAGCCTTATCCCACTAGGTGGGGTCGGCTACATGGATCATACGACGCCATTCCGCTCTATTAGTAACAATATATTCGTTGATCCATGTTCATAAGATTCGACAGGATTTTACGTGCTGTCGGGGCCTAACACAACCCTCCTCCTTTATCCGGACTTGGGACCTCATCACATCAGTGCATGAAATTTAAATTGGAATTGTAGGAAAGGAGAGAAAAGAAACTAAACAAAGGACAAACAAGAACAAAAAAGAAATGAAATGCCTTTTGAAGTTTGATGGGAAGGGAGTGTCTCGTCTTTGTCATTTTTGCAACAAATTAATCAACTCCAAAACCCATTATTGTTTTTCTAAACTCTGTCCAATAAATCCTCTTCTCTCTCCCCCTTCCACCGATATTGCAATAGGCGAGTCCAAGTTTCCAACAACAAATGAGCATGGAAAAACTATTGTGCATATGTGATGGTCTGAAGTGTTTAAAAGAGTGGAGCAGATTTTTTCTCCTCTTTTAAATTGGTTATAACATATAATATTTAAGTTAAGCAGCATTTTTATGTAGATGCATTTTATGTGTTCCTATATGCTATGTTTTGCATCAGGTCAAGAAGTACCAAGATGAAAGGTCATAGTCTTTCGTATTCTTTAATTTTTTTACAAAGTGTGTATCTTTTTTCTGTTAAAAGGAGGTTCATGGACCTAATGAAAGAAAATTAAAGACTTAAAATAAAGGGACACATACATTCCACTCATGGGATTCGAACTCGTGATCATTCAATTTCTGAGTGATGGTGTGTGTCATTGTGCTATATCATTGTTCCCAAAACGTGTGAATCTATATATCAAATTTTGTGGGGTTGAATCGAATCATTTTCTTCTGCAATTATTGATCATCACCAAGTTTTGATCCATATTAGACATGAGTTATGCTGGTTCCAAATTATCTTCGTCACGTAAAATCTATATTTTTCTTGTTCCAAATAATTTTTGTCAAGTGAAGAATGTAATACTATTTTGATTACATGTTCATGTTTATCTCCTTTTTTGATCAATGATGAAAAGGTGTTTTAGACCATAGACATGCGTTCATCTTGAAAACAAATATCTAATTCGCTCACCTAAGTGGCATTGAGCATGCCACAATTTCTTTTATTTTCATTAATATGGGTTATGCAGGCTAATTAGAACAAGAAAGAATAAAACCATCAAGCAAATTTTAGTTTTCACGCTCCATTTTTCTTTGATACTTCCTAACAAATCTTTCAAAATAGTGCATTGCATAATGTACATTTCAAACTACTTCTTAATGCTTACATTTTCACAAGCTAAAATATTATAACCAAAGAAACACAAAATAGATGCTCTTGACTACGAAAATAAGTGAATGGGAATGCATTAGAAAAGAAAAATGACATTATAAAAGAAAGAATTTGCACAAGAAGATTTTGTAAGGAAAAAAATTAAAGGCTCTCAAGCAAACAATATAGATGACATGCGTACCGTTTAAAGAGAGATCAAATCTAATGTTCCAAGAGACCAAACTCATATACAATATATAGTATGATCCAAAGAATTCATTCCCCTTCCTCGTGCCCCCTCCCGAATTTGGCCCAACTCAAAGAGTCATGAGGGGAATCTTGGGACATCAAGCTCATTTGTCATATCATATACTTAACATACAAATTGTAGAAGACTTTTGAATAAAAAAAGATTTGATTAAAAGAAAATAGTTAAGTTTAACATATCATCCTCGTAGGAAGAATAAAAAACTAACCTATCTGAATAAAATAGCATTGGATTCGATGTCTTTATTATAAGTCGTGAAGATTTATTTATCCTAGCATATGCGTCTTTGATGTCATGAATTCATAGCAAATTAATAAAATAAAGAAATTAGAATTTAATAATTTACTATGCTTCCAAGATTCTAAAGGTTACAATCATTGCATTAGATTACGTACACACTCATTTTTTCCCTTGCATATAAATCTTTTGAGGTAAAACATTTTTTTCAACTGTAATGAACTATGCATACATACATAAAAATAGATATATATATATATATGGTTTAACGAGTATCACCTAGTTAAGTAGGAAACACCATGTCTCCTAATTTATCAAACGTTAGATTAGAAATATACGATGCATGAATGAACCGCCTTAAGCTAAAATCTTTCATAATCGATCTAATAGAGGAAAGAACAAAAAAAAACACTCGGCTAGAAGCGAATCCCTCTTTTGGTCATGATTTCGAACTCCATTATCTCCACCACCCCCAATCTCCTACATCAATGGCCGGTGCACTTGAAAGAGCTTCTCACGATGGTGGTCGTCTTCTTCGTTGCCACACACCGACAATGACTACAAGTGCAAGAATGTTGCCTCCTTAAAAAAATATGTGGACAAACAAGGTCCATGATGCGTAAAATGAAGCAAAATAAAATCGTTAGCAAGTGCACTAGTCGCTCAAGTAATATAATAATAGGAGTAAAGAGTATCGAACCCATGAAGAATATTATTAATTTAATGTCTAATTTTATAAATTAATAAGAGAAGAAAAACATGGAATTTTGGAAAGAAGTTTTGTAATTGGAAAATAAAATAGAGAAAATAATAAGAAGAAAATGACGTTGAAGTTGGTCTTAGGATGATAATAAATTAAGAAAAAAATATGTGAAACAGAAAAGATAAATTAAAATTCTTAAGATGGATTATAAATTTTCTCAAGTTATTAATTTACAAGATTAACATCACAGAGTCCACAAACTAGTAATTCTACTATTTAATCTAGCAAATCAAACTATCTTAAATTTAATCAAAACTGAAGTCCCACAAACTGGTATTCATGCAAATGAGATTAAATTTAAGATACATTAATATGAAAATCCTAAACTATTAATCATTCCATAAATTGGTATAGATTAACAGATCACACAGATCTAATTCTCCACACACTAGTTATTAGATCTATGTCAATTTTTAATTTCATAATAAATCATTTAATTTAACTAAATAAAATTTGTAATCAAGTAGTCCACAAACTGATAATTACTTAGCTCAAAATTTTAAATAATTAAATCAAAAGCACTAAACACAATTAAAAATTGATCAAAAGAAATTCAATAATAATAAAATAAGGGTTCACATAATTTCCCTTCAATAATAATCTCCTAAAAATAAAATAGCTAAAACATGGAATTTATCCTAGAATTGTAGAGAGATAATAACAAAATAATAATAAGTGGAAGAATTACACCAAAAAATAATCAGGATCTTCAGATGTTGTCGGAGCATCTGAATCAGCCGTCCGATCAACTCTCTCTCTTAGTCGAAGCCCGCGAAGCTCACGACTCGCTGTGAAAGAAAACCAAACTTCAAGGCACGAGTTGGGACGATGGTATCTTCCTCTATTTATAGGTGTGGACGGGTCTTCAGGTTGATTACGGGCATAAATCGTACGGCTGAATTTAAGTCGATACGGTCTCGACAAAAAAGATAAGTTCTTTTAATTCTTACGCCCAAAATGATAAACTCTTCTTATCTTTTACACCATTTTTTTAATCTCGGCCAAAAAGATAAGTCCCTTCTTCTAATCTCGGCCAAAATGACGTATTGTTAACCAATAAGTTTCGGCCATGTAAGATTGATACTTCATGTTACACCCAAAAAAAATCAAGTTGCATTGCTTTTACCCCCAACGAAGTGATTTATCCAAGGTGATAAACTCAATTTTACGCCCAACATGATAACTTCTCGGCCATAAAATCTTGGGGGTAAAGATCATTCTTTCATCCCTATGTCACCCAATGATTTCAGGTCGTAATAATAAATCTTCAACCGTGGCACTTCAAACTCTTCTACGTATACCCCTTGTCTCATTCGACTTGTCTGCAAAATAGTTATAAAAATTAAGTAAAATCTTCCTTAGTTAAAATATTCAAAGTATTAATAATCAAAATTAATAAATATGGAATTGTGATTACAAATGATCTAAAATGATGCATGCCATGATTAAATTATAGAAAAATTAACTGAAATAATAATCTAAAATATGTTATATTTTGCATACATCAGTCCACAGGAAAAAAATTTGAATATGCATCGGTACATGAAATGAGCAAATACTTCACCTATCGATCATCACATTAGTGCATGAAATTTAAATTGGAATTGTAGGTAAGGAGAGAAAAGAAACTAAACAAAGGACAAACAAGAACAAAAAGGAAAAGAAATGCCTTTTGAAGTTTGATGGGAAGGGAGTGCCTCGTCTTTGTCATTTCTGCAACAAATTAATCAACTCCAAAACCCATTATTATTTTTCTAGACTCTGTCCAATAAATCCTCTTCTCTCTCCCCCTTCCACTTATATTGCAATAGGCGAGTCCAAATGTCCAACAACAAATGAGCATGGAAAAACTACTGTGCATATGTGATGGTCTAAAGTGTTTAGGAGAGTCGAGCAAATTTTTTTTCTCCTCTTTTAAATCAGTTATAAACTATAATATTTAAGTTAAGCTACATTTTTATGTAGATGCATTTTTATTTGTTCTGATATTCTATGTTTTGCATCAGGTCAAGAAGTACCAAGATGAAAGGTCATAGTCTTTCGTATTATTTAATTCTTTTAAAAAGTGTGCATTTTTTTCTATTACGAAGGAGGTTCATGGACCTAATGAAAGAAAATTAAAGACTTTAAATAAAGAAACACATACATTTCACTCATGGGATTCGAACTCGTGATCATTTGATTTTCGAGTGATGGTGTGTGCCATTGTGCTATATATCAAATTTTGTGGGGTTGAATTGAATCATTTTCTTCTACAATTATTGATCATCACCAAGTTTCAATCTATATTAGACATGAGTTATACTGGTTCCAAATTACCTTCGTCATGTAAAAGTTGTATTTTTCATGTTTCAAATATTTTTTTTTGTCAAGTGAAGAATGTAATACTCTTTTGATTACATGTTCATGTTTATCTCCTTTATTGGTCAATGATGAAAAGGTGTTTTAGACCATGAACATGGGTTCATTGATATTTTGTAATTCTTTTATGTGCTTGAAAACAAATATCTAATTCTCTCACCTAAGTGGCATTGAGCATGTCAGATTTTCTTATATTTTCCTTAATATGGGTCTTGCAGGTTAATTAGAACAAGAAAGAATAAAACCATCAAGAAAATTTTAGTTTTGACACTTCATTTTTCTTCGATACTTCCTAACAAATCTTTCAAAATAGTGCACTGCATAATGTACATTTCAAACTACTTCTTAGTGCTTACATTTTCACAAACTAAAATATTATAACCAAAGAAACACAAAATAGATGCTATTGACCACGAAAATAAGTGAATGAGAATACATTAAAAAAATGACACTATAAAAGAAAGAATTTGCAAAAGAAGATTTTGTAAGGGAAAAAAATTAAAGGCTCTTAAGCAAAGAATATAGATGACATCTGCACCGTTTAAAGAGAGATCGAATCTAATGTTCCAAGAGACCAAACTCATATATAATATACAATTGATCCAAAGAATTCATCCCCCCCCCACCAACTCAAAGAGTCATGAGGGGAATCTTGTGCCATTTAACACACAAATTGCAGAAGAAATTGAATAAAAAAAGATTTTATTAAAAGAAAATAGTTAAGTTTTAACATATCATCCTCATAGGAATAAACAAACTAACCTATTTGAATAAAATAGCATTGAATTCAATGTCTTTATTACAAGTCATGAACATTTATTTATCCCAGCATATGCATCTTTGATGTCATGAGATGGATTCATCATCTCTAGTTCTGATTACCTGCATGGATCCATGATATAGGGGAGATTCTATTGCATGTAACACACAAATAACTAATATAATAGTAATATGCATGTCATGCGGTACTTTATAGTCCTTACATGTCAAATAAGGAAACATACATTCATCTGACTTTGGAAATAAGATCAACACAAATGAAGATTAATATGTCATCAATTATCATAACATAAGTACACTTATAAATATGCTTTCTTTTATAATGTAATGTTCTTCACTTACTTGTCATAGAAGCCTCATAAACGTTGCTCCATAACTCATTAAAATTATCTTATAATATCTTCTCTTTTTTATCACATGCCACAATGAAATTCTATATTTCACATTGTTTTTTTACCATGCAATATCTTTCATCTTTATTTGGAGAATTAGAGCATCATTACTATCTTGGCTAGCAAGGTTAAAATGTGTCTCTTCCCATCGGCAAATATCATTAAGAAAATACAAATACAATATGTAAGATATTATTTCTCTCATTTCAAAGAAATATAACCATAAGATGTAAGACAATAATTTTTTAGAAATAAAAATCTAAGTGTAAGACATTATTTCTCTTTTTTTTCTCAAAGAAATACAAACACTAAGCATAAGACATTAATTTTCATCCATAGTAATGAGTCTAAACATATTCTCCATTAGTACATTAACCCTTTTAGCACGATAATTATTTAATCAAACAATATTCAATTTTTAACCTAATTACGATAGTTCATGTATAAATATATGTCTAGGATTCAACAATCATCATCAAGGTTTCATGGTCATAGTTATATGATGTGTACAAGTCATGGCATAACAAAAAAAACTCATGATAATTATAACGACATTAAATACATTTGATAAATAATAAATTAAGAAATCCCTAACTTTCATATCATGACAATTGAGTCATGATTTATGACATTGTCATTACGGTCATGAAATATCATCTCACAATGGCGAGTGAGAGGTAACAATAGCCTCTATTATATTAAAAAAATAATAGCCTATACTTTTTAGCTTGTTCATGATTATGGCAAGGATATCATGCTCGTGATACACCACGTCATGCCCATGAAAATCTGGTTCATGCCCATAAGAATGAGGTGAAAATTATTCATATGATTCCTCTCTTGAAAGATCAAGAATGAGGTGAAAATCTGGTCGCCTTCATAGATTGAGTTTGTACCTAAAATATTGAATATGCATGGGAAATGAAACTTCCATGAATCTTAACACTCAATATGTAAATAAGTAAACAATCATCATAATGATATAATCATATGAGAAGAAAATGAAATAAGCATTATCAAGAGTAGAAGGGATCATAATGAAATGAATCTTGTAAGAGTATCATCGTCAATGCCAAGATGGGTCATAAAAGTCATAATGAGAGGATGTGTAACAATATTGATAATCATTGTCATTTGAAAAGATCATAATCATCATATTAAGGGGACATTCCATTACTATTATGCTTCTTCACCATCTTCATCGTTATATTACATTTTTAATTTATAATGAGTATCTTTCAATTCGTAAAGTGTTTTTCAATTCTTGTAAGAATATCTTTCAATTCCATAGAAAGAATATATTTCAATATGTTGTGGGAAGGGGAAACTCATTCCCAATTAAACATCGTCAATCCATCATCATGAGGGTTCTTCATTAATAATTTACATTTTTTTATCTTGTAAGATTTTACATCATCTTTCTAGGACATCATAAATTGGTAAGAATCATAATTAAGAATCATAATTAAAATCACGGTGAATTTAAAATCAAGGATCATTGAATATGATTATAAACGTGTAATTGGGCATAATTAGAGCACACAAAATCTATCATGATATGTTGAAACCTGGGTTGGATCCCTAAAAAATTTGTGTTGAGTTCATATGATTAGAAATGATTGACTATTCTATAATTCCAACTAGTCAACCTAGGCCAAGTTAGGTGTATTCTCATGCCATGTCTTTGTCGGCCTATCCCGGGTTTAGGAGTTTTCAGTTTTGAGAACTCTTGATCATGGAAAATCTAGGTTGGATTTACAAAAAATTAAGTCATCTTCCATTGTTCTATCCTTGAAATGATAAAGCAACATGGCCGGGTTTAGGATTTTAAAACTCTAAAATTGTGGGGGAACATGATGATTTCCATGTTGTTTTCTCTTGATGTCTACCAACATATCAATGATATCTTCGAGAGGAAACATAGACTGACAATCCCGTAATCAACTAATATCTATGGCATAATGATCATGTCGAAACTTACTTCCTTTTCCTTTTTCTCTTCCTATAATTCTTTCTTTTCCTTTATCCATTGTTCCCAAGTCATGTGCTTTGAGTTCTCCTATCCTTGATGCGTCATTATCCTAGGGTTCCTCTCTTGTAAGCCGATGGTTGTTAGATCCGAGAAGGAGAGACATATGGGCAATCGAGACAAAGAACGAGGAGGGAGAGAGAGAGACAGAGATGGAGGGAGACGGGGGGGGGGGGGGAATGTGAGATGGGAGAGATCGATGAGATAGATTTATAGGCTCTGTCGGTCATCACAACCACCCTTCTCTAGAAACAACGATTGTTGGTGCCAACACGACCACTTGCAACATTACTCGATGATGACCGGGCCACTTGAGGCAGCGCCCATCATCAAACCATCGATGACGAGTGGTGACAACCATGTCTGTGTGGCCATCCTATGGGGTTGTCAGTAGTGATTGTCATGTGGGGCGGTGGCGACCACACTTGTGCTATTGTCACGTAGTGGTGACATAGTTTGACAAGCAAGATTGAAGAGATCCATCAAAGGCTTATTATAACAAGAAAGAAGAAACCATCAAACTTTACCTTTGTTTTTAGTTGTTATTATTTCATATTATATGTCTCTAAATTTGCTCTTATTTGTTGCTATTTTTTTTGTCTTCATTCATCTATGGGCCATTAATTTTCAAAATAAAAAAGTAAAATTTCGGCTCCAAACTAACATTTTTTCAACTCCATGCTTTAAGAGTCCAATATCATCTAATAGTACATCGATACCTCAAATAATATTGCTTGATTTTGGATTCTACTCTAAAGCTTGGATGCCACATACGACCTCACCATATATGATATTTTTAATAACATAATATATAAAAAAACATATTTTATATTACAACTTATTTTAATCTTATTAGAGTAAATTTAACAGAATATTCGATAGGATAAAAAATATTATCCAATGGATTAAAAGAACATGATCAATTATAAACATAACATCTAATGTAATCATATTAAAATAAATTAACAAAAGATATTATAATTATCAAAGATCACATTTTATTTTAATCCCATTAAAAATTAAAATATTCATAAAGATTAAAATATCACTTTTAATTAAATCACATTTTAATCATATTAGAATAGATAAAAAATATTAAAAAATTTTCAACATTATTGATTTTCATAATATCTTTCTTGATGAGATACTAATTGAAGATAACATATGAATCAAGATAATATCAATATAAGGAATGTTTTGATTAGTTACCTCATGAACGTAATCCAATAGAGAAAGACTTGATGGAGAGGATTACATCAGCAATCCTAATGATATTCATGCCAAGACTCCGAGAACACTTACACAATTCTTGGACCACTCTTATAGAGAAAGATGATGAGAGATAAGAGAAGTTATTAAGAGATAGAGGACAACCAACATACTTCTCCTTTAGACAATACTTTATTGAGTATATTTTCATAATTTCCAACCTTACTTTATTTTTTCAATTATGTTCTCAAACTTTACTTTATAATATGAATGTCCTCCAATTATTAACCTATTTCACTAAAGGTCCTTTTGACCATATACCGACACAAAAAATAATAGGAAAAAATAGAATAACATAATAATATAATATAAAAATTAATAATTTTTTTAGCAAAAGAGTGGCACTGCCCCTCTCCCTCCGACGGCCTCGATGGTGATGGGGGAGAGGAGTTGGGCAATGCTCCCTCTCTTGTCGGACAACCGGAGGACCACCACGACGTGCAATATGCACATCACACACATAAGGGGGGCGACAAACCTCCCACCTCCATCATTGCCGTCAAGAGATGGCCCCCTCTCCCTCTCCTTTCGATGGCCTACTCGTCGACGGCGAGGCAACAATATTTTTATAAGTTTTTATATTATATTATTTTTTATATTAGTTTAATCTTTAATGATGTGTCACTTAGGCAATAGTACCAGTAACGGTCGAATTTAAAAGTTGAAGGATAATTTTCTTACAAAATAATTTTGAGGACAAAATTGAAAAAGAGAATAAAGTTCAGGTAGTCTTATGGAAATTTACCCATCCTTTATTATATAATAGAATTAATTACTAATTTGCAATTTCCTTTCCCTCATTTTATTTTAATTCATGATGGATGACAGTGAGTTATTTTATGAGAGGATAAAATAATTATGACACAGTTAAATCTATTATTATATAATTATTTATTTTAATATCAATAGTTCAGATTCATTTTATCATTATCGTAAAATTTAGCCACGCAATCAATCATTATTTAATTGACATCATTTGAGATTGGGCAACAACCATCTCCGTTTTCCAAACGCATGAATCCCCTGTCTTGGAAACTCATGAATGCCTGAAGTTTCTTAATTGAGTTAGCCAACTTCCCTTGGACTTTTGGACCAATTGCGAAGAGAAGAAGAAAAAAAATGTATGCATTATGCAACGTATGATCAAGCTTCAATATCGCCAAGTACAATATCAAGAAACGACTCTGAACGCAGCAGCACCCAGTGGTAGATGAATCTACATGATAATATTATCGATGGGGACGCACACGGCACAACAACACCAACAAGGAAACAAAAAAAAAAAAGTAGAAATGATAAAATAGTGCCTCTCACGAAATTGGTAGCAAAACATTGGAACCGACCGCCTCAAAGATCATGCATGAACACTGGAAAGCTAAACATGATCGTCTATATATCACTTTAACTAGCAGATGATGTTGTTGCCCTTTTTGGCCATGACAAATTTCTTCCATATGTCAGTGACCGACCTCTGCTTCTCGATCGCGGTCTTCCCCAAAATGCTGCTGGCGGATCCGTTGCGCGCCTGATCGCCGTTGCCTTGAGCCTTGGCGAGCAGCTTCGACGGCAGGGCGTCGAGCTCGTGTAGCACCTTCTCGATGTCGATGACGAGGCGCTCCGCCAGGGTGCGGCTGAAGTCCTCGCGGACGACGACGCGGAGCACCGTGATGTGCTGCGCGTCCGGCGGCATGGTGTAGGCGGGCACGATCCACCCGAACCTGCGCAGGTAGTCGGACACCTCGAACTCATCGTGCCTGCTCCTGTCCTTGAGCGAGAACGCCACCAGCGGCACGCCCGCGTCCTTGGACACGATGTTGAACCGCCCCGTCTTCTCCAGCCCCTCCTTCAACACCATGGCGTTGTCCCGGCAGTTCTCCATTATGTTCTTGTACCCCTGCACGAGGCGCATGCAGCATGCATGATAGATAAACATACATTGCGATAACCGAGAACTGTATTCCAAAAGGAAAACAGAAGAAGATAACGTGAGGCAGAGATATATATGTTGAGTTACCTCAAAACCCAAGCGAATCAACTGGTAGTACTGGGCAATGACCTGGCTGGAACCTGCAGAGGTTGCGATGATATATCATACGTCTTGGAACGTAACTAATGCTGGAATATATAATTAGATAGATACATTACGTACCCTTGGAGAAGTTGAGGGTGAAGGTGGGCTGGTCGGCGCCGAGGTAGTTGATGTGGAAGATGAGCTCCTCGGGGAGGTCCTCCTTGCTGCGCCAGATGACCCAGCCGATGCCGGCGTACACGAGGCCGTATTTGTGGCCGCTCACGTTGATGCTCTTCACCAGCGGCAGCCGGAAGTCCCACTCCAGCTCCGGGTACAGGAACGGCGCGATGAACCCGCCGCTGGCCGCGTCCACATGGATCGGCGTCTCCCAGCTGCACGCATTATATAATTATTGATCGCTTTACACGGCAAATTAAACTATGCATCATTCATACTACAACAATACAACAGAACATAATAGAACAGAAGTTACAGAATGTGTACCCGGTTTGCTGGTTCTTCTGGGCGAGGAGGTCGTTGAGGCGCTTGACGTCCTCGAACTCGCCGTTGAGGGTGGAGCCGAGGATGGCGGCGACGCAGATGGTGTTCTCGTCGACGAGCTCCACCGCCTTCTCCGGGTCCATGACGTAGAACCCTTCCCGCAGCTTCACTTCCTTCAGGTCCACTTCGAAGTACCTTGCAAACTTCTCCCAGCACACCTATATATATACGATTACTTTCTTCATTAATTAATCATATTGCCTGTATGATATATAATGAACAAATTATCATATGCAATTAAAAACCTGGACATTGGCGCCGGTGACGATGTTGGGCTTGTCGTAGGGCTTGCCCTCGGCCTTCCTCTTGTTCTGCCACTTCCTCTTGAATGCCAAGCCGGCCAGCATTATGGCCTCCGACGAGCCCACCGTTCCGACTCCGACGGCCGCCTCCGATTCTCCCAGGGGGGCGTTGAAGAGATGGGCGATCATGTTAACGCATCGGTTCTGATCATATATAATAGATATAGATACATAGACATAATTAAAGGGTTAAACGAAAATGAAACAAAATTTGTATGCGCATAAAAGTATGCAAATCAATCAGACAAAAAAAATCAAAGAAATCATTTGTAAATGTAACTAAACGGGGCCTAATTAATTAAATGTATCGAGGTTCCTAATTAAACCATGAGCCTTACACCCTAGGCTTGTTTAGGCACCCCCAAAGATTGAAGGAAAAAAATTAAAGGGTTATTTCCTTTAACCCTACGAAGTATAATTTTTTTTCGCATCTAAACATAAAATATAAATTTTAGTCTCCAAACTTATTCAAATTTGATACTTTAATTTTTCCGTTAAATTTAAATTAAATTTCATTAAATTTAATTATGAAACATCATTTTACCCTTATTTTCATATTACAATAATTTTTTTTAAAAGTAACACATAATTAATACAAATAAAAATGTCAATTGATAATAATATTTTACGAAATATTATGGTTATGTCATTTTTTATTCTTTTACTTTTTTCATATTAAAAATTAAGGGCAAAAATGTCATTTTATAGTTATTAGAAAAAGAATTTTTTAAATTAGATTAAAGTTAACTTAAGGATCTAAGTGTCAAATTTAGATAAAAGTCCCAAACTTGTAAATTTATAATGTAAAATTAGATGAAAAAAAGTTATAGTTAAAGGGTGTTAAAGGAACTAGCCTAGACAAACAAACCATTGGGTGTCTTTAATGTCCTTGGACTTAAAAAATTTTAATGCCACTCTTACCCAACTTTGCCTACTACTAAAAGTTGACAGCCCCACTTTCTGTCACTTTCCAAAAAAAAATGATAAATAGAAATGAATGAGTGGCTCTTTTAGTATTCTATATTAACACTTCTCTTGGTTATTATATTTAATTCATAATTTAAAATAAAATTTATAAATTAAATCATTATTTGATGAGCTTGTGATTATTATATTATTAAATTTAACATAATTTTAAAACATTTGCGCAATCCAAGAAGCAAAATAAGAAGTTAAATATTATAAAATTGAAGATACAGAAGTAAATAAAAATATAAAAGTAAATTTAGCCTAGAGTTATATTTTGATTAACATAACTTCAAAAGATACCCGATGTTTGCATATATAAATTTATTATACAAGTAGAAGTGTAAATGAAATAAAAAATGCTAAATAAATTGAATAAATTATATGCACCATGATAGAACAACCGCGGTAAAAAAAAGTAATATTGAAGGATTTTGATGTTGATTAGTTAGTATAAAATAATAGCGCTTTTTGTTGAAGAAAGAGAAAGGGTGTCTTTGATTTTCTAATATTCTATTTTTTAATGTTGATTATTATAAAATAATAATTTTATTATTGAAAAGGAGAAATGACGTATTTGTTGGTCCGGATCTACGGGAGATCTTTAATGTGCTAACACTTGAGTAATCCGGAATTGAAAAGATAAGTAATGAAGATTAATATTCTATTCAAGGAGTGACTTCAAGATTTGAACATGAGGATATTAACACTTAACGAGCGCAGCTGAGTCTTGGACAAATATTGTCTTATAATATTATAAAAGTAAACTAGCTTCTAGGCAAACCCAAATTGGGACCCTTTTATACGACACAGTGGTAGTGGCTGTGGCTACAATAATTACTATTCATAGTCGCCGAATATTTTGGGGAAAAAGGTGTCGCTAAATTATTGGCAATGGCAAGCATTACTGCCACGCGGCGCGGAATGATTGGACCGACTGTGAAGTTATGTCGATTATGACACCAACTGAGATTTAGAAGGCGGTGTGAAGTTTTATGTTTATTTTATTATATAAATATGTTTTTAAATGAATAATTCATAGTGCCCCTAAAAGTTAATATAAAACTAAATTAGTGACTCTTTTTTCATTGTCGGAGAGATTTATTTAAATTAGTGACCCAAATTAGTGACTCGTGGATTTCTCATCTTGTGCTTCATTAAATATTTTTTATTGGTAATTAAAAAAATAGTAGTATTCCAAAAAAAAATATATCTTGACCCTTTGGAGGAAGGGAACAAAGGTACAATTAAGTGCAATTAATATAATTAGTGGTTAAATATTTAATTTAAATTTATTACATACTACATTAAAGAAAATTTAAATTTGTGGATACATATTATCATGTATAATACAAACTCAAAAACATTTTGTAATATTTTAAAAGAAATATTTTGTAATACCAAGTGATCATTATTGAAGTAGCACGTCGATGAATGATGAGTCATATGAAAATAAAAATAATAAAAATAAAAATAAAAATAATGATGACTTGTATTGTGGCAAGTGGCCATTTTGCCTTGTCGTCCCGGCATGGCATGGGAAGTGGTGCATGGTTCCACACCACTGCTAAGGATATGGAGATCTATCCATCATTATTTTTTTTTTTACTTTTTAAAATGTCCTTCTTCACTACTATTCGCTACTATTTGTGTTGGAATTGGAAATGAAGCAACAATTTTATTCTATTTTTTCTTCTTAAAGACAAAATAATTGATCTAAATGATTTCGGGGTTTTTTTAGTCGAGACCTAGTGTCAATATTCACATTATATCATACGAAATGTTTAGAAATTTAAAATCCAAAATTTTAATTTAACTGTATCACAACAGTGTATTATCAAAATACGTTAATATTAGTTTTATGTTCAATTATTATACCAAAATAGCTTAATTAATAATGCTCACATTCAATTATACCAAAATTTTAAGTAAATAATAATTCTCAATTTAACAAGGGTGTAACAAGAAGAGTAAAGTTATGAAACAATATTTGAAATAAGAGTAATGCTTTAATTATATTAAATATATTTTCAAAAAAAATAATTTGGTTGGCCTCTGATTCTTTTTAGTAGGGGCCCAATTTAAACGGATAAAGCCCAATTTACTTTCTTAACTATTTTTTTTTGGATGAATAAACTTTTTGGGTGTATAAAGTTTTACTTACAACATGTGTATATACAACATTTATTTTAAAGTTAAATTTGTTTTTTTCAATTAATCCTATGACTTAAACAACAGTTGTAATAATGGTAATTGGATTAATATAATGACTGTGGTTAAAACATATATAATAAATAAATTCGATAATAATGGTGTTCAGTATTATTTAAACCATTGAATTAACTGAAAATGATGAACAAGTCAAATGTAACATAAAAAATGAACCACACTTGAAGGAAAAAAATGTCTAAAAACTTCAAGAACAGATCGTCACAAGTAAAATTTGCACTAAATTGATCAAATTTGTTTGAGATAACTAGTAGTGTCTCAAAATTGATGGAAGCCAAGAGCTTCACGTCCAATTCTCAAAATTTGAATTATTTATTCTCATTTATGATTAATTATTTGCTTGTTTTAAAAAAAATCGATAAATGGACGAGTGCTTTTTTTACAAGAGTTCTGATTTTTTTTGAATTTTTCTTAAAACAAGTGATAGAAAAAGGAGAGCAATTTGACTTGACAAAGCACTTTGAAGGGATGCTGATCGCCACTCATCAATGAATCTAATAAAATATGATTAAATTCTATAATTTAAAAATATTAATTATCTCAATCGTTGATCCATTGATCAACGATTGAGATGCGCTCAACATTCCTCCAAAGCGAAATGTGTTTTGTAGAAACATTAATCCCGTATATATATATATATATATATATATATATATGTGCCTTAATTTGCTGCATGTTTGAAGTTTCTCATTGTGAATCACATCAAATTACAAAATGTTAATTAGATTTCCGTGTATCAAACGTTTAAACAAGAAATTAAATTGTAAGTTGGAATATTGATTTTTCACATTTTGTTTCTTTTCTAAATTGACAGATAGATTTTGTTGTTTCTTTTTCAGTGTGGTTGTATTTATTTAGAGGTATGGAAAAAAAAAAAGATGTCACATTGGCCAATACAAAGTTGGCTTATGATTCCAACTTCAAGAAGAAGTCTTTGGCTGGCTGCATTCACTTTCTCTTTCCAGTTAATTTCCAGATCGGAGACATATAATAAAGATCACTTTCACTGCAAGCCTCAAACGTCCTCCGTCTATATTGACCAGTCAACTTTATGCCAAAGTAAAAAGAAGGGCATATGCATAATGGAATGGAATGGGGCACATCCACATATACAAATATAAAAATGGCCTAGTGGAAGCATATACCTTCTTCGTTTACTGACCGATGGCAATTTCATTGGCATTTATATAAGTCCCTATCTACGTTAAATCATATGCCATTAGACCTTCCCCCATAATTAAGTAATAGAAAATAACATCATATATACCTTAATTATTATCTATCTTGATAAAGTGTACCATTATTTCAGGGGACCATTAATGTTATCTATGCATATAGTTGCAATATAATGCTGCAACCATATGTATAGTCTCTGATAATTCGTCCAGTAAACTTAGCTTAAGTAGACGAATTAATTAAATTATGAATATTAATGACCAAAAAACAAAAAGAACGCATGCATATAACACCATGTGCAAATATATATGTATATGGATATAGTGGTGATAATTGATATAATTAGTGGTGGATTAATTAGTTAACCTGGAGCTCGGTGGTGACGGGGTACTCGTCCATGTCGACGTAGTTCTTGTTGATGGCGGCCATGATGAGGCGGTCGCACTCCGGCTCCATCCACGTCGTCACGAACGACGCCAAGTTCAGCCGCGGGTTGCCGTCCAGCATCAGCTCGTCGTTTATGATCTGGTACGCCGCCTCCTTCGGTATCGAACTCTCCGGCATCCGAAACCTGCAGCACGGCCCCAAAAACTTAAATTAACCATCCTACATATAAAGTCAGTTCAGTCTCTCTCTCTCTCTCTCTCTCCTCTCTCTTCCTGCTTTGATCTGTCGTCTATGAGATTGAGGTATATAGATAGATCTGTCAGCTGAACATGCATGCATGGGTTTAGATCCCTGACCTGGGAAGGGGAGTTCGGACATAGCGAGAGGCGAAGGTGGAATGGACTGAGTCGTCCGTCTCCGACCCGGCAGCATGAGACAGCACCATCTTTTCTCTTCCCTTCCTTTCTTTTCCTTCCTAATGCTCCTCCTTTCCTTTCACAATGCGGTCTGAAACGTATATATAGACGCGAGAAAGAGAGAGAGAGAGAGGAGAGAGAGAGAGAGGTGCATTATTTTTATTTTATGTTTCGATATTGACATCAAGCGATGCGACCACAGTTTTATTTTGTTTTCTTTTTCTCTGGTGAGGAAACCACTGCGTGCACTGTTATTAATAAATAAAAAGTAAAAGATGCTCATTCATACGCAGCAGTTAATTGTCGATGTTGACTTCATTAAGTGGTAGCAAATTAATATTAAACTTCAAAAACTAACATCGCCAAGTGTTGGTTAAAAAATTAGGATTACCAGGGAAAATCAATTTGTAATTAAAAATAAATACTTCAATATAGAAAATAAAAATAGAAAAAAGAGCAATAATCGATTGTCACATTGACTGCCCCTGCGATTTTTTTTTTTTGAATTTAGGACGATTGTTTTGCTTTTTTTTTTTAAATCGCATTTATTTTCAGTTAAAATAATAAGCCTCATGTTATTATAAAGAAGAAATATAAATGAGTTGTAATATACACAGTGTCTTCATATATTTTTTACTTTGAAATATGTTGACAGGAAAATATAAACCAAGTTCACGCTTTTTGTCTTCATATATAATCGGAACATGATGACAACATCATAGGAAATTTATTTTTCATCGAATTATATTATTGAACGCACTTTTGAACACCAAAATTAAACTGGAAATTAAAGAAATGCAAAACTCAATGTTGAAAATCAACCTTGTTAATGGTTGGATGACCGGACGTTTTTTTCTCTTTCTTTTCTACGTTTTTTTATTCCTAAGACCTTTTCCCACAGACAAGGACGGCAACTTTGAGGCAAGAAAAATGACATATAATATATAGTAAAAGTAGAATGCAAAATTGAAACTGAATGCTTGGATAGAAATTGGCATTTCGAATAAGAACTAAACAAAAAGAGGTTGGGAGGGACAATGGATAAAGAAAAAAAACTGATGCAGGTGGAACCCTTATTAGTTTTCCTAAAAGTTGTAACATTATTGATTTTATATTCTTAACAATCTTTCACGTGTGGAATAACTTTTGGTCTAATTTAAATTCATCACGTGAGCAAATAAGGGAGGAAATTACTTTTTAATAAAATGTGCTGATCAGTTTTTCTAAAAGCTAATTTTATATTCTTAACACACTCTCTCACGTGTGGACTACTGACAACTTTTGGTCTAATTCAATCTCAACATGTGCAACTAAGGGAGGAAATTATTTTTTTAATAAGAGCTTAACGAGATTTAAAGTTAGGACGCCTGACTTTGATATCATGATGTGCTGACCAATTTTTCTAAAAACTTAAGCCGTTACGAAAAGCAACATATTTTATTTTCTTCACACCTCGTAGAATAGGAACTCCGTGAACTGCTCGAGATTCAATCCAGTTCTAGAATTGAGTTTCTCACAGTGTTCATGGATTTACTTACTGTAAGCATAGTGTGGAAGTATGTCATTATTCATAATAGGTGGACTGCAAACAATCTCCTAGTGGTGATCACTGATGGTTCACATGACACTCTAAAGAATTGAAGGCATAATAAAGTTATTAATACATTTGTAATGCTCACAATTTTTAAGCAAGTGTATTTTAATCTTAACCAAAATACTCGCTCAAGACCTATAATTATAAGATCCTAACAAAGCATCAAATTGTACTAGATTACGATGTTATCACTACAAAAAAATCACCAATTAGCGATGTAACAATATAGACTCTAATGCATCGCTTGCTCGGCGCTGAAGACAATAGTGACGCATTAGCATCGATTTCGCACCATAGGCTTGGCGACGCTAACAGCGTCGACTTAGTACCCACAGGTTTGTCGATGCTATTACCGTCGAACGGTGGCGCTAATGCAACACTATAATGATGCAAAAAATGTCATCGTGAAGCGCTAATATGTGTCGCTACTCCGACTCTAAAGCGGAACTGAAACCGTCGATGCTCATCTGATGCTAATATGGCACTATAATTCGATTTTTCTACATCGCTACTGTGACGCTAACATGGCACTAAATATTGAGACGCCATTGCGATGTTAAAGAGACTCTAAGAACAATATGTGATGCTAAGAACAAAATTCACGCCAAAGACATCATTCAAATTCACATCATTTATGTTCTCGGCATCCTCCTCACACATTTCAAACAATTTTACATTCAATTCAAATGATTTTACATTCAATTCACGTTCGATTTTTTTACATTTCAAACGATTTTACATCAACTCACATCTTAATCTTAACTTTACATTCCTCCGCTCCAGCCGACGGCGGAGTTGGACAATGATGAAGATGTAGAAGAAGAAGGTAGCGAAGATGACTCCACGTTCGACCGCGTGTCCTCGAGCAGCGAGTTGGACTTGTCGGGCGACGCAAGGATGAAGTCCATCGAGCGGATCTCCTCTGTGCTGAGAGGATCGGAGTCATAGCATGACGAGTCATCGGAGTTCCCTGCGTCATCGTCATCACCGCCGCCCAGTGGCCGTGTGTCAGCCTAATTTCTCTCCTAGAAATTAGATGCAACCGGCCTTGAAGACTCCTCACCGAATCACTCAAGCAGCCTTCCTGTTCACTCTGATTTTTCCTCTCAAAGATGAACTCGCACCCACTCTTGAACTCACACTTAGTTTCTTACCTAAGTCAATTTACTCACACACACAATGCAAACATAGAGAACTCGGCCAATGAGGGAAGAAGACATTCATTAACACTTGTCCCAGAATGTGGGAACCTTACATGTATTTATAGTGTTTTGGATCAGCCAACTGCTGTCCAGAATTTGAATTCAAACCATTCAATTCAAATTCAAATGTTAACCATAACTACCTACTACATAACTTCTAATCCAATGGCCAGGATCTTCCCATCACCTTGATTGAAGTTCCTGCCTTCAGGATTACTTCCCTCCATCATAGGACATGTCTTGGTGGACTCCGGCCACCAAGATTCTGGCGCGGCCACCTCCTGCCCGCCGGCCATGGCCGCCATGGCGGTTATAACCGCCATCTCTTCATTGCCTTCCTTCCAGAGATGTCTTCACGCATGCTCCTTCAAGTCCAATGAACTCCTGCGACCTCTACATGCCTGATGATGCTCTAGGATGGTCTGGTTCGGTCCTGGGACGACATGCCCCAGAATGGCCCGGGCGCACCCGGCCATGTGCACCCGGCCATGTCATATGGCCCCGCCAGGTTCCGGCCATCCTCTAAGTCCCATCTTCTGCACCAAGCTTCCTGGTTGATAAAGAAGTCCCGAGATGTGCTCTCCAGTCCCTGGGATGTCTCGGCTCATCCCATGGATGCTCATGGCCGCCATGTGCACCCGGGCGCCCAGGGCGCGCCCGGCCATGCTCGGCCATGCCCAGAAGCCCTCCACTCATGGAGGGTGACATTCCTCCCCCGCTGAAGACGTTGCCGACCCTGGCAACCGCTGAGCTTCACCTGTAGTTGGGGAAGTAGACATGTCGTTGACCGGCCTTCGAACTTCGGACGCACGCCCTGGTTCTTCCAAGTCAGCATGGTATGCCTTCAACATACTTACATGGAAAACAGGATGCAATTGGCGAAGATGAGCAGGAAGATCCACACGATAGGCCACCTTGCCTATCCTCTTCAAGATGGTGAAAGGACCCTCATATCTCCTCATGAGGCCTTAGTGCAAGTTTCGGAGAGCCTTGAATTGTCGAGCTCTCAACTTCACCAACACTTGGTCACGAAACTGGAACTCCAGATGTCTCCTCTTCTTGTCTGCAAACTTCTTCATTTTCCTTGCCGACTTCTCAAGGATGGCCCTGGACTCTTCCAAAGCCTCTTGCCAATGGTGTGCCACCTTGAAGGCTGCAGGACACCTCCCTGCATACCTTGCTGCCAAGGCTGCTGGGGTCACGGGCTGCCGGCCAGTGACGAGTTCGAAGGCACTCCTTTGTGTAGCCTCGCTCCTCTGCATATTGAAAGAGAATTGAGCAACATCTAACAACTTTGCCCAATTCTTTTGGTTAGCATCCACAAAGTGTCGAAGGTAAATCTCTAGGAGATGATTTGCCCTCTCCGTTTGGCCGTCCGTTTGAGGATGGAAGGCCGTTGAGAAACGGAGTTCAGTCCCAAGGAGTTTGAACAACTCCCTCCAGAATGTACCTGTAAAGCGAGGATCCCTATCACTCACAATTACCTCAGGTATGCCCCAAAACTTCACCACGTTGTTGACGAAAAGTTTGGCCACTTCTTCGGCCGAACAATGCTTAGGGGCTGGGATGAACGTGCCGTACTTGGAGAACTTGTCGATTACCACCATAATCGACCCATAGCCTCCTGATCTTGGTAGAGCACTGATGAAGTCCATGGTTACGACCTGCCATGGCTGTTCGGGCACCGGCAAAGGTTCCAAAAGACCCGCTGGTTTGAGTTGCTCCACCTTGTCCTGCTGACACTTGAGGCAAGTCCTTACGTATGCCTCAATGTCTTCCTGCATTTGTGGCCAATAGTAGCCATCTTCCACCAATGCCAATGTTCTGGCCATACCTGGATGTCCAGCCCATAATGAGTCATGGCAGTCCTTGAGAATGCGACGTCGAAGGCCCTCCCAACGGGGCACGTACAGCCGACGCCCTGTTGTGAAAAGCAGGCCCTCCTCCTTCCAAAATCTTCGAGTCTTGCCCTCGTCCACCAAACGAAGGATCTCCACAGCCTTGGAGTCATGACTCAAGCCTACTCGCACTTGATCTTGGAAGTCGCCCTTCACACTGCACATGGCCGCAAGTTGCACTTTCCTGCTGAGGGCGTCAGCCACCACATTGGTGCGCCCCACCTTGTACTCAAGTTGATAGTCGAACTCGGCCAGAAAGTCTTGCCAACGTACCTGCTTTGGGGACAACTTCTTTTGATTCTGAAAATAAGAAGTGGCCACATTGTCAGTTTTTACAACAAAAGTACTTCCAAGAAGATAATGTCTCCAAGTGCGCAAACAATGCACTATGGCCGACATCTCCTTGTCATGCACAGGATACTTGCGCTCCGTCTCGCTGAACTTCCTGCTTTCAAAAGCCACGGGGTGGCCCTCTTGCATAAGGACGCCTCCTAATGCAAAATCTGAAGCATCGGTGTGTACCTCAAAGGTTCGGCCATAGTCGGGCAGCCTCAAGCATGGCCCCTGGACTATAGCACCCTTGAGATCTTCAAAGGCCTCTTGACATGTGTCTGCCCACAGCCAAGACCTATCCTTCTTTAAGAGATCAGTGAGAGATGCTGCCCTCCTGGAGTACCCTTCCACAAATCTCCTATAATAGTTGGTCAGCCCTAAGAATGACCTCAACTCCGGAACACTCGAAGGGGGCTGCCATTCTTCAATAGCACGAACCTTTTCCTTGTCCATGCTTATGACTCCAGCTTTGATGTGATGACCCAAGAACATTACTTCAGGTTGAGCAAAGGAACACTTCTCGGCCTTCACGAAAAGTTCATTCTCCCTTAACAACTTGAACACCTCTTCCAAGTGCTTGACATGGTCGGCAAGAGATTCTGAATACACAACAATGTCATCCAAATATACAACCACACACTTATCCAACAAGTGGTGGAAGATCCTGTTCATCAAAGTACAAAAGGTGGCAAGTGCATTAGTAAGCCCAAAGGGCATAACAAGAAACTCATATGCACCATAGCGAGTAACACAAGTTGTTTTCTCTTCATCACCCTCGGCAATCCTCACTTGCCAATACCCTGACCTTAGGTCCAATTTGGAGAAGATTCTTGCCTTCCCTAACCTGTCAAACAAATCTTCAATCAAAGGAATAGGATACTTGTTTCTCACCGTTAATTTGTTCAAAGCCCTATAGTCGATACACATTCGCAATGTGCCATCATGCTTCTTTTGGAACAAAACAGGAGCCCCATAAGGCGCCTTCGATGGCCTTATGAATCCTGCCTTCAAAAGTTCCTCCAATTGCCTCCTAAGTTCTGCCAACTCAGGAGGAGCCATCCGGTATGGCCCCATGGCGGGCGGCCGCGCCCCGGGCACCAAGTCGATGGAGTGGTCGACGTCTCTTCGAGGGGGCAGCTTCTTGGGCAACTCCTGGGGCATGATGTCCTTGTATAAGGCCAGGAGTTTCTGCACTTCCTCTGGGACAGGAGCATCCCCTTGAACTTCATGAAGTTTGAGGGCAGCCAAGTAAGTCTCTTCCTTGTGCCGGACACCCCTGCACACTTGCATGGTGGACAGCAGCTTTGACTTCACATTGGCCCTCTTCAAAGGGACCAAGTGTGTCCCCTCCTGGGACACAAGATGTAACCCCTCCTGGGTCACTCGAACTTCGGAGAACTGGTCCAGGAATTCCATGCCAAGGACCATGTGGTGGTCGTCCATGGCCACCACTGTTAAGGTCACGGCGCCTTCCCAACTGCCTACTCGCACCTGTACATCTTTGGCCATGCCATGTATAGGTTGTGAGGCTGCATTCACCGTCTTGATCAGCCCTGGTTCATGCCTGAAGTCGATGCCCAGCCGCTGTGCCTCCTCCAAGGCCATGAAGTTGTGGGTGGCCCCGGTATCGACCAAAGCCATAGCCGCCTGCCCTTGCATCCAAACTTCAGTGAACATGAGGCCCCTGGTGGCCTCCTTCTTCTTCTTCAGTGGGATGGATGCAGAGGTTGAAGTGAGGGCCATAATGGCCCCCATGTGTGCGGCGCCCTCCTCATCTTCGGACGCGCCCTGCATAGTGGCCAGGGCGCCCTTCTTTGGGCACTCTCGGGCATAGTGTGGCCCTCCACACGTAAAGCACTTTACTGACTTCCTGGATGTACCTTCCTTGCTGACCTTACTCTCCTTCTTCTCCTTCTTTCCCTTCTTGTCGACCTTCCTTGTGTGAGACTGCCCCTTGTCCGAGAGTGCAGCTTTGTCCTTGACTGCACCCTGGTCGCGCCCCACACTGAACTCAGTGAGAGCCTCGGCCACTGCCAAGGCCTCCTTGATGGAGACAACCTTCTGCCGCTTGACCTCTTGTGCCGCCCAAGGTTTCAGGCCTCTAAGGAAGAAGAATATCCACGTCGCTTCGTCCATAGTACCTGTCATTTCAAGCATTAGAGGCTGGAATCGTTCGATGTAGTCCTTCACCGAACCCGTTTGTCTCAAGTTCGTCAACTTGGTCATGGCTATCTCCTGGGCATTTCCAGGATAGAATTGCTTCTTCAATTCTTTGGTGAAGGTGCTCCAAGAGTCGATGACGATCTTTTCTTTCGCAATCTCCTCTTCCATCCTTCTCCACCATAATAGTGCGCCCTCCGCTAGGTACCGCACCGCCAAGTCGATTTGATCTTTTTCCACTGAAATTTTGTTAGTCTTGAACCCCTTCTCAAGACTCCAAAGAAAGTCGTCGATGATGGTGGCATCCCTTACCCCTTCATACTTCTTTGGCTCCGGACCCGTGAACTTCGGTATGGCTGTCCTCACTCGACAACCAGTGGCGTCCAGAAGGTGCCCCTTCATCATCATGATGTCCATTTCAATGGACTTCAATCTGATCTCCAGGGTTTCTTCAAGTGCCTTGCTTCTGGCCGCACCCAATTCACCCCTTGTCCTGGTCTCATCTAAGGCCAAGGCCTGCTGGGTCATACCTTGTTCAAGGGCTCGGACTGCCATGTCCATGCCTTGGACGGTATGATCCAAGAGGTCTAAATGCCTTTCGAGATGAGGGAGAGGATCAGTGGAGAGTGAACGAGTCTTCTTACCTCCCTGATTCGCAGGTCCACCACCAGTGACTACCTGTGATTCTGCACGGCCCCTGGTCACAGGACCTTGCTGATTGCCATCCTCACTCATGTTGCAAAGGTTGGAATGGGCTCTGATACCACAATTGTCACAGCCTAATTTCTCTCCTAGAAATTAGATGCAACCGGCCTTGAAGACTCCTCACCGAATCACTCAAGCAGCCTTCCTGTTCACTCTGATTTTTCCTCTCAAAGATGAACTCGCACCCACTCTTGAACTCACACTTAGTTTCTTACCTAAGTCAATTTACTCACACACACAATGCAAACATAGAGAACTCGGCCAATGAGGGAAGAAGACATTCATTAACACTTGTCCCAGAATGTGGGAACCTTACATGTATTTATAGTGTTTTGGATCAGCCAACTGCTGTCCAGAATTTGAATTCAAACCATTCAATTCAAATTCAAATGTTAACCATAACTACCTACTACATAACTTCTAATCCAATGGCCAGGATCTTCCCATCACCTTGATTGAAGTTCCTGCCTTCAGGATTACTTCCCTCCATCATAGGACATGTCTTGGTGGACTCCGGCCACCAAGATTCTGGCGCGGCCACCTCCTGCCCGCCGGCCATGGCCGCCATGGCGGTTATAACCGCCATCTCTTCATTGCCTTCCTTCCAGAGATGTCTTCACGCATGCTCCTTCAAGTCCAATGAACTCCTGCGACCTCTACATGCCTGATGATGCTCTAGGATGGTCTGGTTCGGTCCTGGGACGACATGCCCCAGAATGGCCCGGGCGCACCCGGCCATGTGCACCCGGCCATGTCATATGGCCCCGCCAGGTTCCGGCCATCCTCTAAGTCCCATCTTCTGCACCAAGCTTCCTGGTTGATAAAGAAGTCCCGAGATGTGCTCTCCAGTCCCTGGGATGTCTCGGCTCATCCCATGGATGCTCATGGCCGCCATGTGCACCCGGGCGCCCAGGGCGCGCCCGGCCATGCTCGGCCATGCCCAGAAGCCCTCCACTCATGGAGGATGACACGTGGGAGTAGAGGATATGGAGAAGATGGGGCCATCGGCGCATCGTCGGAGGAGAGGCATTAGATTCGGCAAGCACTAGAGCAGTTTGAAGAGATGAAGAGGAGTAGGAGGCGGAGGCGCCCGGGCTACATCGGGGCAACAGCAATAGGAGGAGGAGGAGACGGCGGCGTCATCGGAGTAGCAACAATAGGAGGAGGCGGCAGTGGCAACAGCGTTGTCGGAGCAGCAACAGTAGGAGGAGGAGGAGGAGGAGGAGGAGGCGGTGTCGTCATTGTCGTCGGAGCAGCAACAATAGGAGGAGGAGGCGGCGTCATCGGGGCTGCAGCAACAATTGGTGGAGGAGGAGGACACATCGGTGTCGTCTGGGCAGGCAGCAACAGTAGGAGAGGAGGAGAGTGATTAAAAGGGGGAAATGGCGATGTCCGCGCAGCATAAGCACTACGAACCGTCGGATTAAATGAAAGGATGGTTCAAATTCATTCTTTGATGAGCACACGGATCGGCACTTAGCGTCGCAAATTTGGTGACGCTATTGCGTCGCTAATGTGGCGCCAAGTTAATTCAATTTTGATAAGTAATTAATTCTAAAATATGTTAAATAGCATCGCAAATTCGACCCAAAAATTACGATGCTAAGCTAGAATATAGCATCGCCATTTGAATCCCATGGAAAATGAAGAAGCATTATTCCCCAATTTTGAAATTTGGGAATAGGAGTATAATGTATGTATAACATAGTATATTATTTTTTGTATATTACATAATAGAATAATATAGTATAATATGGTATATAATATAGTATAGTATATAGTATTGTATAGTATAGTATAGTATAATATAGTATAGTATAGTATAGTATATTATAGTATAGTATTTTATAATATACTATACAATATATATCATATATTGCCAAAAGAACTCAGCATCTACTTAGCGTCGGAATCCTCCAACGCTAATATAGCGTCGCATTTGTCAACGCCAATACAATGCAAGACGCCGGCGCTAATATTGCCTCATATTTTATCGTCTACTTAGCGTCGCCGTCATGGTGATGCTAAGCATCGCAAGCTTGCGATGCCAATACAATGCTAACATCTGCCGCACGTTTTTTAGTTTTCACACGTGATAATAGCACTGAAATAGCATCGCGATGACGCCTCACTTAACGTCGACATATTTTGACGCTAATATGACTCTATAGTGACGCTATTGAGAGGTATTAGCGTCTGCATTTGTTGACCCAATGATGACGCTATTGTAATGTTATTGACGTCTATTTAGCGTTACGTGGTATGGCGATGCTAATTTTCGTCGCTATTCGGCATTTTTCTTGTAATGTATGATGCATTCATTTATATACATGTTTTTGTGTATCTCATTTACATTATTTTTCGTAATTTTGATCATTGCATTCATCTATTTACTTATTTATTTATTTATTTTTAAATTTATTTGAGTTAAAAGCAATAGACTTTTGGTTTATTTTATTTTAAGGACAATTATTTGAAGGTGAGGAGTGATGAGATCGAAAAGGTACATAAAATAGAGTCTAAACAATTAAAAGTCAAGTTAGAAAAGAACCTTCAGGTTGGCATTATTCATGGATCGATTTTCATTAAAAATCGATTTCAAGTCGAATTCTATCCGAAAACAAAATATGTACATAACTCAACCCGTGTTGCAATAAACCCACCCGGTTACACTTTTCTCATGGACCACTATACTTTTTTGAACAACTTTCACTATAATTTAAGTCTCAAAATCAAGTCGGAACCCCCCTAGGAGATCATCATATTAATATACCATGAACCCAAGAGACCTGTGTCGATGTTTAGAACTCTAAAGAGAACAATTTCTATTACACGTCATTACAAGTCAATACAAGGTTTTCAGTAATTGTTTTTTTTATGTAGTCTCAGTCAAAAAATTGTTCGAGGCATCATTCACTACTTAGGAGTTTGTTCAATATTTTCTTAATCATTTTATTATATTACTTTTCTCAATTTTAATGTCAAATAATTAGTTTATGAAGTAGTTTCACCATTAGGAAAAGACTAATTTTGAATAACATTTCTCTTAATATGTGTCAATTATTAATTGCTGAGTAGGAATTACGTAATGATGAACTTATATTAATATATTAATTATTCATATATTAATAATGTGTCAATATAACATGAATTTATTTTCTTTACTAAAGATCATATAAATTTATACAATCATATTCTTGGTGAATTTATAAGTAATTAATTCCCATAACTATGCAGAATTATGTATAAAAATGCATGCTTAATACACTAATTAAAATTTATATGAATTTAAATAATTATGCACACTATTTGATCATAATATTATTTGAATCATATAATGATAAGTTAAATTTTTATAGAAACAATATGTGCATTTATGTACATTTTTGACGAATAAATCATAATAATATTTTCTTAAACAATTTGGATAATGAGTTGAAATTAATAAATGTATAGTAAAATTTATCAATTATTATTATATTTTATAGTGAGGAATTACATTTACTCTGATATAGTGAACTTGATTGTGATTTAATTTGGAGTATTGTGTGTGTATGTGTGTCACCATAGAAAACTAGTGTGACTATACGACTACACATTTGGATCATCCGATCATGGACGATCTACTTCTTCTGCCGTCGATCGTGTGCGTCTTCCTTCCTCTCCATCCCGATGTCTCGCGAGCATCTTCCTTCCTCACCAGCAGACTCCTCCTTCCTCTGTCTTCATTCTCATCCGATGCCTAATGTGCCACGTGCCGCGTCTTCTTTCCTCGCCGACGTCCTCCTCGTTCCTCACGTCTTCCTTCCTCGCTAGCGTCCTCTTCCCCCCATCGCATGCGTCCTCCTCCTTCCACTGAGTCTTCCTCCTTCGATGCCTCGCGGATACAACATCTTCCTTCCTCGTCAGTGGCAAGCACCTCTGAAACGCCCTCTGCTTTGCCACTTGCAATCTCTTTGACTTCGTCACTTGGGCAGAAGTAGAGCAGCCATCTCCCTCCTGGACAACGATGCTGCCGCACAATATGTCGATCAGGACTGTTGATGCCACCGCTCAAGATGTCGATCCTGGCTGTTGGCCTCCCTGCAGTGATGCATGCGTATTCCCCCTTTGATCCTCTCCCTTCACCGATGTTGATGCCAAGTTCCCTCGGCTGTAGTTATATATATATATATATATATATAGAGAAAGAGACACTACAAGAAAATGGGCGCTTAGCGACGCAAAGTAGCGTCGCCAAAGCTGTGACGCTATATAGACGCCACTAGCGCCTTTATAGCGTCTACTTTGCGTCACGATAATGAGACGCTACTTGCATCTCGACAGCGTCTCATTAGCGTCTTCTTAGCTATTCAGTGAATGGACGCTAATTCTGGCGCAATCAAGACGCTACATAGACATTATTATTTCGCGCCACAAACCGGAAATGCGCGGCAGCACCTAGCGCCGTTCTCGTGTCGACGTCGTTAAACGCGAATCTAGCGTCGCATGTTTGGCGGCTCTAAAGAGACACTATATGGCGTCTTAGAGATAGACGACGCTATTTGGACGCTACCGTGTTACTCATAACTTATCTACATTTATCTCGCTATTTATTTTATATTTAAACACTATATATTATATATATTATATGACAATCAATAAATTCATTAAATATTATATTAGTATTAATTATACGATTATTAACATATTATCAATAGCGTATTATCAACATATATATATGTATTAATTACACGATTATATATATATATATATATATATGTATTTTTACATGATAGGAGTGTTCCTAAATATATAATTTGTTACCTATATTATTTATGTTATCTATACATATAATATATATAATATCTTAATTATGCATATATTATTATATACTTAATCATGAAATTATGATGGTTAATTGAGTGATTTGCTACCATTGTAATGTCACAGTGGCGACTCAATAGCGTCCACGTAGCGTCTAACTAGAGCCGCCGTTACAGTCGACGCTATGGTGACACTATTGGCGTCACTGTAGCGTTGTAGAATTGAGACGCGAAAATGTATTCGACGCTAGTTCGGTGCTACGATGTCGCTAAATGTAACTAGCGACTCAATAGCGTCGGTATTGCACCTCCTAAGCTGACTTCCCTCACTTAATCGGGCACATATAAACATATAAATACGCGTATATGCTTATACTTATATATAATAAGTGCATATATACATATTATTATAACTTAATATCACACATATAAACATATACACATATATTCACTTCGAATACGTATACATATACACGTTATCTATATATATATGGCTCGCACATGTATAGACATATACATTTATAATACATATAGATAAACACATTATTGTAACTTAATCTCCCACACGTAGACATATATATACATACACATATATTACATATGTATATATATACACACACAATTTTGTTATATACACATATACATACATATTTATAATTTTGTATACATATATGATAGATTGTCGGAAGGAAATAAAATGATTGGAATGGGGCACAATGCGATGAGACACTACATTGATAAATAAAATTTCATACATACTAAAAAAATTTGAAAAAAACTTTTAATGAGCGTCTCAATGGCGTCGCATTCTTGAGACGCTAAACCCTTTGAGACGCCTCGACGACGCTATAGTGTCGCTACATTATCTTAACGACACATTAACTTCTCTATAACGCCACGCTAGCCAAATTTTGACAGTGTCGGCGCCTACATGGCGTCTACGTAGTGTCGCGTTCTTTGGCGATGCTAAAAAATTACTTAAATCCCTAACCCCTCTTCTTCGTTTTCACTTTTACTGTTTACCTTCTTCGACGTTCGGCGCCCCCCCGACGCCCGACCTCCGACGCCCGACGCCACCTCCACTGCGCCCCTTCGACGTCCTCCACTGCCGCCTCCGCCCTTCGCCCGATGTCTGACGCCCGCCACCTCCACCGCGCCCCTCCGATGCCCGACGCCCGACCTCCACCGCCGCCGTCGCCCTCCGCATTCGACCGCCGCCCTCAGCATTCAACCGCCGCCCTTCGCCTCCTCCTCCTCCTCCCTCCCCGACGCCCGCCCTCCACCGCCGCCGCCGCCCTTTGCCTCCACCACCCTCCGCATTCGACCGCCGCCCTTTGCCTCGACCGCCGCCCTTCGCCTCCTCCTCCTCCTCCCTCCGCCTCCACTGCCGCCTGCCGCCTCCGCCTCCACCGGCGCCTCCTCCTCCTCCTCCTCCCTCCGCCTCCACGGCCCTCCACCGCCGCCCTTCGCCTCCGCCGCCTCCTCATCCGCCCTCCGCCTCCACCACCGCCTCGTCCTCCCTCCACCACCGCCTCGTCCTCCCTCCACCGCCGCCGACGTCCGCCTCCGCCGCCATTGCTCTCCGCCTCCACCGCCGTCTCGGCCGCCCTCCGATTAAGAAGGTACTAGCCCGCCACCATGTATGTTAAGTTAATTATTAATACATGAAGTTAAATTAAGTTAATTATTTATGTTAAGTTAAGTATTACTTATTCATGTTATGAATTAAGTTAAGTATTACTTAAGTTAAGTATCATCTATTTGGATCAAGCTAGTCTTCGCAGAAGAACATAAATTATAATGTATGCAGTAATTGCTCGATATTATTTCTTGCTGAAGTTGCATAATTTAATGTTGTATGATATAGCAATGATTTGAAAGTTTTCAAATGCGTCAGTGCTTATGAATCACATCTTGCTAGTTTTAATAGTTACACATTTCGATAAAAGTTTTAATCGCTCATATCTTAGGTCGATCTCAAGCCAATTATTATATACATAATCGCCACGCAAAAAAAAAATGGCATTCGAATATTTTTTATTACTTAAGTTAAGTTAAGTTAACTTATAAACTAATTCATGTACTTTCACATTCTTGATGATAAAATGAGATTATGATTCGATGATGAAGTACTTGAAACATGTGATTTTGGACTTCATAAGTTCAAAATCACACGTTTCAAGTACACGAATTTGATTACTTGGATTAATGTTCTCCGTTACAGAAATGATAAAGTCAGATCGTAGTTGGATTCATTGTTGGAAGGATAAACATGACGTCATAACTGAAGAATATAAGGATCGTGTTGATGAATTCATTAATGTGGCATATCAAAATGAAGGTGTTGCTTCTTCATATGACGAAATCTTATGTCCATGCCGGAAGTGCAAATGTTATCAGTGGAAAGTAAGATATGATGTGAAGAAGAATTTATATTACAACGGTTTCTTACTTACATACATCAATTGGTTCTTTCATGGCGAAGAAAGATGGACTAAATAAACAAGTATTGTAGATACCGTTGTGGGTGACTTGAGCAATCCGTATAGGGACATGATACAAGATGCAATGTTAGGAGAAAATATTGGCAAAACATTGATTGAAGAAGACGCGAATCCTTCGTATTCTAAGTTTTATAATCTTCTCGAAGAAGCAGATGAACTTTTATAGGATGGATGCGTGAAGCAAACTACACTTTCTACAGTGGCACAACTAATGAACTTAAAATCGAAATTTAATATGAGCGAAAGTTATTTTGTCCGGATGCTTGCCATTATTAAGAGTATGCTTCTAGCTTCAGACAAATTACCGGGACATTTTTACAAGTGCAAACGGTTGATGAGAGATTTAGGGTTGGAATATCAGAAGATTGATGCATGCTGCAATCATTGCATGTTGTACTACAAGGAAAATAACTCACTTATGAGTTGTTCTATTTGTGGCGAACCCAGATTTAAGTCAAAAAAGAATTCTCAAAGTTCGAAAAAAATGTGACAAATGCAATATTTAGATACTTTCCGTTTGTTCCAAGATTACAATGATTATTTCTTTCTGAAAAAACTGCATCATTTATGAGGTGGCACAGAGAAGGGGCACGTGAAGTTGATGTCGGACCTTCACAGCCTACCCCAGCTGTACCGGATGATGATTCCTCTTCGAGTGATGAAGAGGGGTTACACGATAATGGGGTGATAACTGTGAATAATATTGTTCGACCGTAAGTTAAATAAGTTGTACAAATTTTGTTATAGTTTTGGTTATCATTGAAAATTAATTCTTCTTTGTAATTGGAAGGACCACTTTCATACCCGCTAGTATCGTGCGGGATGTCAGTGCTCTCGTTCTTTTCTACTTACCGGAAGGGAAAGGATCCTGAAAAGATGTCTCAATTCAAGTGCGGAATGACATCTTTCGAGCCTTTACGGTACGATCTTCTATTTGGGTTACATAATTTGATTTATATTTATTTTAAAATTACTAAGTTATAACGTTCTATTTATAGGAGGCAAATCAGTTTCATCCGGATATTAGTTTAGGGATGATCTGGAGAGCTTTTGAGGAGGTCGCTGCGAAATGCCTCCGAAATCGATGATACAAGTTTCGCAAGGTCGTCACGTCCGCCGGCCTCACTTTGGAGCAGGGCATACAAAGATGCTCAAGACATATTAGGCGCTCGGTTTGGGAGTCCCTCTGTAGGAAGTGGTAAGTATGTATACTTTTACATTATTTTTATGAAAATTATAGTTTTTTGAAAGTGTAAGTATTTGATGTTCACAAAGGACGGATGAACGATGATAAATGATGTCGGAAAAGACAAGAGTTAACCATCTTTTGAAGTCCAAGGCCCACATCCACATAGGAGGATCGATGCAATTTGACGAGCATCGACGGCGCATGGTAATTTACATATAAATTCAATTTATCAAATTTTTAACTTATACTTATGTTATCAAATTTGAAACTTTATTGTAAGAGGAGAAAGAAGGCGGTCCCGTAGACTTTCGTGTGGTCTATGAGGCCATGCATAAGAGCCGGAAGACAAACGACCTAGTCACGCCCACTGCTCGTAGGCTTCTGGTAAGTCTTATGATATGGTCATTTGGTTGTTATCGTTAATGCACTATTTTTGAAATACATAATGTTTAAATTTTATAGGATGAGTATAATGTGAAAATGACTGAAAAGTATGGAGATGATCCGAGTACTCAGCCACCAGGGAATGTTTCTTTGTTGGTTTTGTCATATTTTTAATTTGTGTTTCTTGATATATAATTTATATATTAAATGATTGTTGTATGATTTTTTTATTTCGTAGAGGACCCTGCTATTTGGGAGGAGGTGACCGGCACGACACGAGGGGGATACTTACGTGGCCTCGGCACAGCCGCTCAGATACCTAGGAGGATCGGAGGATACATGGGATGCATCTGCTCCGAGCTCATCCGCTGCACCTGATATGACGCAGCTATCACAACAGCTATCGCAGCAGTTATCAGCGCAGATATCGCAGCAGCTGTCGCAGCAAGTGTCGGAGCAATTGTCGCATCAATTGGCTCCGATATTGCAGGCGATTAAGGGATTGATCCCGACACAGAATCCATCCCCGCGAGACCATAGACCGAGCACGTCTGGGTCGAATGTCCGGAATGATAACAATAACTCCCAAACCTAGAATAGAAACAACCCATGAATATAAAAAATGCTTTTGCTACTTTTAGATTTAGATATACATATAGTTTGTTAGTTCGGTTTATTACTTTTCGTATTATTATGTTCAATATTATGCCTATGATGCTTTTATATTGCCTGTGATGCTCTTATATTGCATGTGATGCTCTTATACTGCCTGTGATGCTTTTTATATTGCCTGTGATGAATATCAATGCATTTTTATATGCATTATATAATTGTATAGTTTGGGAAGGGGAAAAATGAGGATTGAATGTGTAAAAAAAATATGTAAATGGCGTCTCCATAGCGTCTCATTCGCGTCGCAAAGGCTGTCGACGCTAAGTTAAATATATCGTCCTTAGCGCCATAGTCGCGTCTCATTGGCGACGCGTACACCATTATATTGCGTCACCTCAGCGACTTCTTAGCGTCTAGAGTAGCAACACGTGGGTGCCGAAATACTGTCTCATAGCTTGCGCCCCTTGCGCGTCGACGTAGCGATGCCTATCTTCTACGCACAACTCACAAACCTCGCGTAGCGCTCACAAATCGGACGACTGACCCTGCAAATCGAATGCTCAAACCACTCGAACTGGCGTATATCTCGTCCACTCATCTCAGATCGGACGGCTATGAATCCGTGGACGCACATTGCTACCAAAGTGGTAGCACACTAGTATTCCTTATATATATTATATATTCTTGAAGGAAAATAACAAGATCTTATCTTTCCATTATGCTTATATAAAATATTAGTTCAATTAATGCCATACATGTGGGATTTATAATTGATAATGACAGACCGAGAAAAAAAGCCTAAAAATTGCAACTATTGCAAGGTAGTTGGATCGATGACATTCCCAAAGACATGGACAAAAAAAGAATTATTTACATCTTGGACTATCCCTTCCCTCCATATAAAAGAAAAAAAAATCTTGATGAGCAAATGGATCAATCAAGTGTTCTCCTTTCGAATGGATGTCATTATTTGAGGGGGAAAATAATATACATTTATAATCAATCAATTACACATGACTCATTGATCTTTCATATTCAATATGTAAAAGACATTTAGCAGGTAGGACTGCACTTTAATAAATTGGTCCATGAACGATGAACGTGATCGCTTTCACTTCTTTTTTTTTTTCCTGGAAAATAAAAATATCGCTGATGTGCCTCACATGTCGAAAAAACAAGTTGAAGAGTTGCATCGCTGATATCATACCACGATTTTAAATTTTAGTACGTTGCACGACCAATGAAATGTCGGTAGATACATATAGTAATAAATATTTAAAGACAGGGTCCGTATTTTATTCCTTGGCATAAGTATCTTTCTCAAACCCTATTACTCTTCAGCTTGACAGCTTCCGTGGGTTCCCTTCCACAAGTTAAACTTCAGATTATTTGTCGGCATCACATTAAATTTCTTCTTCCTTTTTTTTTTCCTTTGAGTCGCACGTCAAACAAATCTTCTTTTTTTTTTTTTGGCATACATATGACATGTACATGTGACGTGGTAATTGTCATGCAAAACATGCAGTTAAAGAAGAAACTTTGTGACCAAACTTCAACAACTGAGATAAGAAGAATACATGTGTTTAATAAGTTACATGCATATTGTACGTTCTTTTTTTTTTCGATGACCGACATAATATTTGAAGTGATCGAATAAAGAGATGAGATTCGACTAATTTGTATCGTCTGAGTGTTTAGTATATATGGAGATGAGATTCTTAGCGAGAATACGACAAGTTTCGAAACGGGGTTGAATGCAGTGTCCATTCACATAATTCCAATGGAATATTACTGGAAGAGAATTCAAAAACTAGTTTGTCAAAGGAAGACTTCAAGAGAGGACCATTAGTTTCTTAATTTCTTGTGCTCAAAGAGACAACAAAAATTATAAGGAAATATGAGCCTACTATTATTTTGTTAAAGGGGAAAAAAATAAGTATTTGACTTGTAAAAGTCTAAAGAGAAGCATTCAACTCATGAAATAGTATTGTGACGACTGGTATAAGAACGCTTCTATTCATAAACAATGTATTGAAAGTATAGTCCGAGAATAATTCTTCTTACGGCTATCTCTCGACGATAAAAAGAATTCCCATAACAAATAAATAACAAGCAACATGTATAATTAATAAGAAAACATGTGGAAGAATTACAACGGCACAAAGAAGATCGATGGCATGACCCATGGGGACATCTGGATGCAGATGTGTTTGTCACGGGAATAAATGCTTGGACATGAGTTTTTGAGAATAATTGTCCACAGTTTTTCTTAGAATAATTGGCCCTAGTTTTTCTAGAATAATTAGCCATACTAAACACTAGAAATGTTCAAGAAAAAACTTGGCATATCCAGCAGGAGAGTCTCTGAGCGTGCCCCAAGCAGAAATTCCAAGGTTTCTTTATTTCTTGGTCCAATAAAATGAAAAATGACTTCAAGCAATGTACCTTTAAAATAAGAATTCTAGAAGCTCAGTAGAAAATTGACATCATACCGTGCCCTGAAATTTTCCACACCCACGGGAACCACATTTGCTAATGGCCATGCGAGTCTAGGTATCATAGGCCCCATTTAGGATACCCAGAATCCGCTTAAAAAGAAGGGAGGAGCGGATGGAGTCCCGAAGGCCCAATCCCCTCTGCACTCCGTTCCACCCCACGAAATGCATGCTAGGCCTATTACCTAGGATTGAGCACGATCCGAGTTGATCCGGTCGACTCGGACCGCATCGACCCGGGAAATCGAGTAAATAATCCGGTCCGAATTAGATCCGAGTCAGGACTAGAAAAATCCGTCGGATATCGGGTTAGAACAGGGTTTGCAATGCAGATGCCCGACCCGGACCCGATTCGATATTATCTACTATATAACCCCATCTCCACTCTCTCCTCTCATTTCAACTTATTTCTTTCTCTCTCCCATCTCTCTCTCGCCCTCTCCCTCTCTCTCACGACGATGGCGGCACCAGCGACTCCGACGTCCCTTCCTCTCTCCCGACTCCCTCTCTCTCTACTCCGGCCGTCAGATGCTGGATCGGCCACCAGATGAGTCAATCTGGCGGCCGACGCTTGGCGGCCGGATCGGTCACTGGCAGGCCGATCCGACGCCTGGCAGCCGGATCAGCTCATCTGGTGGCCGATTCGGCGCTTGACGGTCGGATCGACCACTGGCAAGTCGATTCGGCGCCTACGATCGTCAGGCGGTCGGATCGGCTCGCTTGGCCGGGTGGCCGATCCGTCCGCCAGGCGTCGAATCATGGCCTCCAATCGCGTGCGATCCGATCATCCATTTCTTAACGCTGGCGATTTTCGGTCGCAAATCCGGTCGCATTCCCGGATTGCCGGGTCCGGTACTGGGTCAAAATTTTTTTGACCCGACATAAATTGGGTCGGTACCGGGTCCGCTCAGACCTGGACCCGGTCCCGGGTTTGCTCTGCCCTATTATTACCTGCATTAGTCCATAAAAAAAATTAGAACATTTCTTCAACGAGTTAATCAAGCCCCAAGAAATATAGACTAAAGACAAGGAGTGAACACAGATTGAGTTAAGCACTGCTTTATTAAGTGCACTTCTACTGTTAAGCATCTTATCTTTCCAACCACACAAGCGAGATGAGATCTTATCTATGAGATTCATGAGTGATATACTTAAAAGAAATGGAATCCCTAAATACATAAAGTAAATTTTCCTTGCCTGATGCCCATAATTTTCATGACCCTGCCCCTTTTCGAGTGAATTAAGTTTTGGAGGAAAATAGAGTTCTGATTTCTCATTATTGACACATTAATTAGTGAGGATGTTATGAATATGTAGAATGTCCTTGATATTTCTTGCCTTTTTAATAGTGGACCTTAGACAAATATCATTTGTGCATAGTAAATGCCTAAGGTTAAATGTGTTGATGCTGAGGGGGAATGATATGCTTCATTGAGCAATGAGGAGAGAGTTTGAGAGATAATAGTAAAGAGATAGGAAAAAAGAGAATCCCCTTGCCTAATGCCAATGTGTGAATTGAAGTATGGTGTTTCTTCTCCATTGATATGACAAGAAAATTTAGCCGACTTAACACAAGTTAGGATTCACTTAATAAATTTGGTAGGGAAATTCATCATAGACTTGGCAATACTAATGGTGACCAAGAGACTCTGTCAAATACCTTAGTCATATCTGCTTTAGACATTAGGAATTTCTTGAGCAACAATAAAGATTGACTGGCAGGGGTCGATAATTGCGGGGAGGGTAGGCTTTAAGCAATTAGCAAGGATGTTAGCAACAACCCCATAGATATAGGTCAAAAGTTAGATACCGAGGTAGAGTTCAACTTCTTAGTCATAATAATGCAGTACGTCCCCATTCCTCAGGTAGGATGTAGTTGTTAAAAAAATTTGAATGCCAGCTATAACTGTACCCCTAATAATATCCCATTATTGCATGTAAAATTCTAGTGTGATTCAATCCGGTCCTACCAAAAACCCACCTTAATTTTAGGAAGCATAGAGGCTTGGTGTGAGTGTTGCCAACAAGGGTCAAGTGTCGGGAGAATAGGCCAGAGATCATCAATATTTGGCTGGTGGGGAGAAGGAGCCCATAAGATTTGTAGTGGGAAGAGAAATAATTTAAGATACCCTAGGTATCTTCAATAATCTGGCCACTTGGGTCCTTAACAGATGAGATAATGTCTTGTGTTTGTCTAATTATAGTACTAAGATGATAGAATTTGACATTTTTGTCCCAATTACTAATTTAACTGATCATAAACTTACTCCACCACTTGAGGGATAAATTTCGAATGTTCTCCAACTTTGACGTTTGCTTAGCGATATCTCCAACTTTAATTTGTAACAAGAATATCCTCCATCTTTTGACTCAAGCACCGAATGCCCTTTTCACATTCGATCACCCATTCTCCAGTCGCATATCTAACATGGCGACGTTCTTTCTCCTCCACACATGCACTCGTCCGACGTAACACCGCTATGCAAACTGCCCTCCACATCAACAAATTATTTTAAAATAAAATAAATATAAAATAAGATTAAATCAATAATATAATAATAAAAAATAAAAAAGAGGGGAGGCTACCCCTCCTCTCTCTTCGATCATCAATCGCCTGAGTGCCGATGACTGGAGGGAGAAGAGGAGGGGGCGACAAGAAGAGAGAGGGAAGGGGGTGGAGCACCCTCCCCGCACGGGCAGAGGAGGGGGCGCCGCCCCTCCTCTGCCTCTCTTCTTTAGCGATGGAGAAGAGATAGGAGACCCTCCTCTCACACGCGGGGGTGAAGATGGGGGTGGTGGTGCGACTTTCGCCGGGGCTCCCCCCTTTCACTACCAACACGCATAGAGAAGGGAGGAGGAGGAGGACGAGGAGTTGGGGGGGTGGGGGGGGGTCGCTCCCCTCCGGTGACCTCTGACAAGGTTGGGGGGGGGGGGGGAGACCCCTTTTCTTGTTTGTCGATGCATGCAAAGGGGAGGCCTCATCCCCTTCTACGACCTCCGGTGCGACTGCAAAGGAGAGCGAGCCCCACCCCTTCCTCTTCGTTAGCAGGAGGGGGACAACCTCACCCCCTCTACGACCCTTGGTCGCCCCCTTCATGTTTGTCGACGCGTGAGCGGAGAGACAAAAAATATTTTTTAGTTATTATTATTTTTTAAGGTTGCCACACCAGATGACCACTTATGTGGAAGAGAGAAATGATCGCGTGGGCGTCACATAGACTAGGCAACAGGGAGACATCCGATCGCATGTGAAAAGAGTATTGGGTGAAACAAGTTAGAAGATGGAGGACAGTCTTGTTACAAAGTGAAGTTGGAGGATAACGTTGAGAAAACGACCAAAGTTGAAAGATATTTGGCATTATTTACTCACCACTTGAGACTAATTTGTCTAAGAGGGTACGGGAGACCCTGAAGCTCATCCTTAATTTAATTTGGCCTTCTTTGCTCTAACCTCGAGACAACCTAAGTCATGGGTGATGCGTGCATTTTACAACATATAATTAGGCTTTCATTTAGACTTATTTTGTATAATTTACTCCTAGCATGCATATATTTTTATGTTTATTTCTTTAAATGCTTTGGTGTATTTTGTAGGAAATTAAAAATGACGGAGGAAGGAAATAAAAACAGAGTCAAATCAACTTTCGAAAATTAAAGCTTAGCATCTCACAAGCCGTTACATTCTTCTCACGGCCGTGAAGGCGTTACTAATTTTTTATTACGTTTGCAAAATTTGTAAGCATTACTCAAGACTAATTTTTTTTTTGTAGTGGTACTACAACAATATATATGGTAAACAAGAGAAAATAATTGTGAGAAATAACAGTGGCAAAGGAAGTATGAACAACAAAAACTATGGGGGGTAAAAAATATCGAAGCACCACAAAAAAGTATTTAATTTGAACTATTTAAATTTCAAATCGCCTATCAAAAAAGAATATATTATAATGCTGAAATTTCGGAAACTATAGAATGGACACAACAATAATATTACATATTGTAAAGCAACAACTAAGGTCTCAGTAGAGCAGCTACGAGCCTACGCCATCTCAAACATGAAAATCCTGGGGTATGTTAAGAGCATGATTAAAGCACCTGCTTGGTTGTGCCCTATTCGGAACTAAGAAAAGGTGCTAATCTCTAACAATCTCAAAATAAAAAAAGTCAAAATGGAACTTAGGTCAAAGTACGATCGAATCTCATCAATGAACTCTTCGCCTTCATATTTGCTTTATATCCCCCTTCTCCTCCCCCATTCCATTTGTTACTTGAGTATTATTTTATTTGACTTTTAATTTTACCAATCAATTTTGTGGTACCCTGACTTAATATGAAAAGTCAATTTTATCGGTTCAACACCAATTCATCCTTCCTTTCCATATCTTGTGATACCGATGTTTGGCATCTTGATTATTTTCATTTATCTTGGAAGCACGGCATTATTTTTTAAAGGAAGATAATAAAATTCTGAACTGCCAAAATTTAACGCTTCAAAATTTTCTTATTAGAAATTGAGATTGAAAGCTTATTTATGTTTCTCAACCTCGATATATGAGAAATTGTCTAAAATGATTTTTAAAATATTTGTGGATCTGTGTTACCTAGATAAAACTTTGACCCGCAAACAAAAGAAGACTTACTCAATTTAAAATATTTTGTCATTGTTGGTTATCTTTGAATCGTTTGGTTGCAGAATAACTCAAAGAATATGTCGATATTTCGAGAATATAATCAAACACTCACCGGAATTAGAATATCTGGATCAAACTTTGAAAAATGTGAAACTATTTAAAAAATGTAAAACCATCATATTTATTCCCAACAGGAGAATATAAACATTCCTCTAAAATAGAAGAATATTTATATTCTCATATTTTCCAACTTTTTTAATTAGATTTTTTTAATATTTTAATCATATATTATTATATTAATATTTTTACTATTATTATAATATAAAATATCAACTCTTTATAATAAAATACTTTAATTATAAAATATATTCTCGTTCGGTAGATGAAATAAGGATAAATTTAACTTTTCGATAATACGATATTACATTTTTTTTATTCCTATTACTTTTATTCTTAAACAAACGGCCTTGATTTCCAAAGCTGATTAATTCGTCCTCCTTAGGCACTCTCTAACCTGTTAATCAAGGCATCTTCCACTTTCTCTGATCTATAAAAAATGTTTAATATCATCCTCGTGTACTCTTTTTTTTTTGGTGAATGCCGGCGAAAAAATAATGTTAGCCAAAACAAAATGAAACTGATGAACATTTCCTAGCCAAGCAGCTTCCAGACCTGATCACAATTTTATTTAGGCATATTGTTCTAGTCAAAATAGCACGCATTTAGAAAAGTATAACTCATATGGGATTCAAAAGGTTGTTTCTTGGCCAATTTTGCCAACTCCTGGACCATTTGTTGCAATTTTCTAGTTTTTAGAATATGCTCAGAGAGTTCCAATTACAGTTCAGACATGTCCATCCACAAAAATAGAATGTGTGGTACTACAACAATATACATGATAGACAACAGAAAATAATCCTGAGAAATAATGGTGGCAGAGGAAGTACGAACAACAAAAACTATGGGGGCTCAAAAATATCAAAGCTCCATGCACAAGAAAGTATAATGCAAAAGTGGACTTGCTAGCAAAATTGATAGGAAAGCATTGAAGTGACTCCAAGACTATTTAGAAGCTCTTCCTTCCACTAGTTGTTTTTTTTTCTAAATTTCATAACACCCAAGATGGTAATAATAAGCTGATGAAAGCATTTTTCAGAGTGATAACTCAAAAAAGTTTTCCGCACCAATTTTGTTGGGTTAATGGAGCAATGAATTAGCTCATGAATGAATTCTAAAGGGCAGAAGTTCAAACTAAATGGACAGAGAGTTAAGCTCTACCAAAATGAAAATCTTGCACCATATATGAAACTTCACACCTTGGCTGATCCACTGTGACGATCTAAAAGAAGTGAAGGAAATCAGGCCATGGGCTATGAGTAATTAAGCACATTGACTAGGAGGCGACCCAGAGAAGACACAATTCCTCTTTTTTTTTTTTTTTGGTTATCTTCTGAGTTTTCCGACATGAAACTTTCGATCTACATGATAAGTAGGAACACATCAATCAGTATTACACAATAAGCTGCTACAAGCGAAAACTCACAAGTGAAGATTACACATGAAGAATTACAAAAATTATGATTCGTTGTGACATCAAAGGCTATGATAACACGAGCCTTGCTCAGGAGTCACAAGTATATCAGTAATTACTTATAAGGGCCAAAGAAGAGCTTCAAGGGTCATGGAATTTTTATTCCATCGGTAACAAACAAGTTTCATATATACGTGCCTGACTTATAATATATTAGTATAAAAAGGAGAGACTATATATCTCACAATAAGAAATAGGGATAAGAGCATTAAAAAAAAATCAGCAACAACGAGAGCAAATAAATAGCTAATGCAACCCATGAGAATCACATAAAAGGAATGAAGTCAAACACAACAATGAGAGCAGGAACAATTTCTCGACGCTTCTTCTTGGCACTGAAAGCTTGAGGCCTTTTGGAGGGACTTCTCTGCTGCACAAATCATGAATACCTTCGCATTCAATCCGAATCAGACTCAGCACTCCTTGTCGCAATGGTCAATTGGACGCAAGAGATTCATTGGGAGATACACGCTATAATTCATGACATATGGGACGTCACTTCAAATTTTGTCTCCTTTTCTTGTTACCACACTAGTCGTAATGCAAATTGTATGGCATATTTTTTGGCCAGCGTCGACCGGCGATAATCGTTTTTGGGAAGAAGATCTCCCCGGGGACTTCTTCAGTTTTTGTATGAGGACTCAAACACTCTAATCACTTAATCCAATCCTTAGCTTCTTTTTTTTTTGATAAAAAACATCAATCAGTATTCTAGCCTCAGCTGGGTTTTTAACCATAGAATGAGATAAAAACTAGCATAAAAATCAATAACTCCATCTCCATATATATCACAGAGACAACACATTAAAATTGTCTAAAACTAGACTGGGATAGTGGAAAAGATAAAAATGCAGACTTAATGTTCCTCAGCTTCTCAGCTCTAAAAGTCACCCTGAATCCATGCATATGACAAGTCCAGCACATGACATCAGGAGTACATATGCTAAGAATAATAAGTTCATGAGAGTTGGTTTAACTGAGCCCAAAAAGATTTTTATGTCAATTTGCTTGTCTTTTGTTCATGTATTTTAATATTTCATATGAACGTTCTATCATACTTAGATAAACCTAAAAAGTCTTTCACTATTATATATTTTATACTATGTAAGACGAAAAGGCTTGACAATGTAAGATCCCTCAATCGACACTTTGCATTGGTTCAAATTTAGGGATCATTACAGTTGACGTACTAAGGAAATACTTTTAAAAAATAATTAGTTAAATTAAATGTTCACTAGGAACTTTACAATATGATTATTCTTCATTGATATTTAATATATGTAACATTACATATGACAATGAAAAATAATATGTAACTGGAGAACAATATAAAAGAGAACAAGAAAGATAACCCATTGTCTCTCAAAATAAGTTGTGTAAATATGTCGGTATCTCACTCTATTCTATTAGTAGTTTTACATTTTTACCGAAAAAATAAAGATATCATTTATTTGTATACTCAGAGATATTTTTGAAAAAAATTATAGGCAATTGGGCGATAATTCGTGCATAACACATGCAACTTTTTTTTTTATATTCTAACACTTAGAGAAATTTACCCATCGTGGTCCCTGAAATTTCGGATTAGAATCCTGCCTAATTAATGACTAGTGTCATTGTCCTGCAACAACTAGGTATAAGTCCCTTTGAATTTATTTATTTATCTATCTATCTATCTATCTATCTATCTATTATTATTATTATACACACACACACATATATATATATATATAATTATTAGTATTTAATTAATTCGATGCTAAAGTATATACTCGAAAAAATAAAGATTATTTTCGAATACTAACACATCTATTTTTTTTATATATCTATATATCAATCTCTCAGTTCCCTTGTTCACAGAGGTGGTGCTGCAGGATTGGTGCCCCCCACATGGTTTCCACAGCACAAGATGAGGAAACAACTGCACTGGACTAATTGGCTGGTCTGATCTGATCTGGTCTGGTCTGATCTGGTCTGGTAGGCTGTGCATGAGGACAAAAGAGCAGTTAGCGGGCAGGCCAACACAAATACAATCAATCCACCACCACCATCACCATGTGATCAGCCCTGAAACTTCGCCCTGTTTTCCTCCCCAAGGCAAGGAGATCACTATCATCGTCATCGTCACCTCTGTTTCTGTGCAGGCTGCATCCTCCACTACTGCATGATCACTGTGTGCTCTGCTCTTCCTTAAGAGCCACCCATATATAGGCACATATAGATTAGCCTCAGTTAGAGCCTATACATGACAGATCATATAATATGATCCACACCTTCTTCTTATTCTTCCTCTTAATTGCAGCATTAATTTCAGATCCCATCTGCATGCCATTGAGGGGGCCTCTTATCCATCTTACGAGCAAGCAACCATGTTTTGACCTGCGTAATCGTATTATATAGTTCTGCTCATTATTATATCTTATGTAGGGGTTCATATAATCGAGAGAACTTTCAAGTACACATGAGGCTTGCAGCCGGTTGCAGCTAGTTTGAAACTTTTAGGCCATTATGATTGGTTAATAGCTAGCTAATTGCTGTCACTGTTTTCAAGTTTCTTTTCAAGATTGTAAGAAAACGGAAAAAAAAAAGGAAAAAAAAACAGCTTGTCGGCGAAAAGTATGAATAATCGTTCAACATTCAGCAGTACAACGTTATCAAGTAATATTCATATACATAATTGGTTCAGTACTCCCTCAACAAGCTAAGGATATGATGTATGAATGTTGTCGCAGGAGAGAAATAGACAGAAGATGACTAAAACTTAAGGAATTAGAGTTTGATGCCTGCATTATCCATCCATCTACATATATTATAATCTTAATATTTCACCTCTTCTTTCACGTTAGACTAATACCAATTTGGACCTATCTCATCCTACCGATTAAATAATCAATGAAGAGAAGAAATATATATATATATATATATATATATATATATATATTTGGGAAAGGCATTGTGCATACATTAGAATCTTCCGGTTGATATTTGGGGAGGGTCTGCCTCACATTTGGGGGAGGCCTGTCCATGCACGCATGCATGCCGCAGGTCCATATCCATCTGTTACAATTACTTGAGAGCATATGGCATTTTGTTGTCATCCCATGTTATCAGTTCCGCTGCGTAGTCTGAAGGGCTTAATTGCGTTAATTATGTACTTAAGATGGAGTTCTGTACAATTGGAGTAAAGTTTTGAATTCTGAAATAGATGATAATGATGATGCAGCATATGCAGCCCGCTGATCTGAACCAGTGCGGCATGGCTGCGCAGTCTGTTTCAGTGCTCTTGCTGATTCCTGTAATGTTTCAGTGCTCGAGCAGTGGATCAAACAACTCCAATTCTCCATGAGGTACTAACGCAAGTCGTGAGCTCTGACACTCTTGTGCTCACTGTTCATGCAGGAAGATGGTCACCGTCCAAGAAGCACCCCGTGAGGTCATGTCATTTCCCTTACTGTACATAAATAATCTGCTACAGCCAAACCATCAACCACAGCAGACAACAGAAACAAAAAAAAAAAAAAAAAGAAGAAGGAAGATAATACACTGAAGTCAGACAAATATCATAATCTGAGTAGAGATCGACCAAAAGTTCACCTATATAAATATAATATAAGGCATGAATCGGACTTAATTCGATCAATCTACATCAAAATCACATTCGATACCGTAAGCATATAAGCATGCAATATATTCATTTTACCCATATTTATATGTTATTTGCAGACAATATTCAACTAGAAGCAAAACCTTGTTTCATGAATCTCAACAGTTAATTACGTCGATAAACTAGAAGTCTAGAACTGACAGAATATGTTTGAAAATGAATTCTATTAAGAAAATCACTATTTCCAAATGACAATGAGAGTTATTTCTTCTGCCATTCAACAGAATGCTGCCATTGAACAGCATTTTGTGATACAGCGAGCACACATACACATATATGGCGAATGTATGACATTAAAATTTAGACTATGCCTCAGTGTGTGCTCATTTCTTTGTCATGTGGGGGATGTGTATGTGAGAGCCAATAATTGTAAACATATAACTTTTTCCTCTCATGTTCTTGTTAATATTATTTTCTTTGCCCAACGGCTGGCATAATTGATATTATGAGCAAATCTGTGTCCTTTGAGTTCAATGCAACATATTTAAGCACCTACATCGCCTTCCCACTATATTCATTCAGTGGCCAGTAAACACTACATCTTCTGCCTCACTTTTTCTTGCTATTTGTTTCCCTCATCACAGATTTGTACTGGCAAAAATGTTGCGCATCATGGCTGCATTCTTGGCTCTATGTGCCGTATCGCAGGTCACCTTGGCCTTCAACAATGGTGAGCTAGCTCTTCATATACTTCTAGTCTCCTCTGCTTCAAGTGCTTCACTTGCATCCTGCATTCTGTTGCTGTACCCATTGTAGGTTCTATTAATTACTAACCATATCATGAAACTTACAGCAAATATAATCTGAAATGTTCTAGATCCAAGGTTCAAATTTAGCTGTTCCACTTAGTTTCCACTTTCTAGATGCTAAATGTTAATGCAGAAAGTACTAGTTATCATCATTTACAGTTTCCAGCTGAAATGGATACCAATTTGCGCTGTGATAGAACAAAGCTGAATAGTCTGCTACAAGTCAGAGAAATCGTTTCTGAGTTATTGCTTTCTCATCAATAAAGAACGCATTGCATCATTATAACTCCATTAGCATATGTGTCTTTAAGACACACAGTACAGTACTCAGCAACAGTCAATCTTGTTCAATCCTTTCATCCATGTCGTGCTTGGAAAAGAAATTATAGTATCAGATTTAACGAATCCTAGTCATGCATAAGCATCTAGTTGATCATTAATTTACTTACCTATATATATGAACCGGGCTCAAAAGTTAAGGGAAACAACGTGCGAGTTAATTAGTTGTTGGAATGCACTTTGTTTCAGAGCCATTTGCTGGCAGCATCTTGGAGATCTGACATGAAGTACAGACAAAAAAGTCCTGATTTTGAGGATGATGCTGTGAATTAGACCTTGATCTGATTGTATCTTTTTTTTTCTTTTTACTGTCCAATACCGGAGTCGTTGAATGAAAAAACATACATAATCCATGACTGAATTCAATCATGACATGAGATCAGAGTGTTCAAAGACATTAGAAATATCAATTACTTCAGCATTAGATCAACATGTCATAACGTATAATTAATTAACATATTTCACAATCCATATTAACATGCATCTAGCATGATGTATTACGCCTTTTTCCAAAACATCAAAACATTGTCAAAATAAGGAAAGAGAAAACAGAAGTTAGAAGGGCAAATAAGAAAAAAAAGTAAGATGTGGTAGAACTCCGTTGTTCTCCTAACCATATCGAGATTAGTGCAGTTCCAGCAAAAAAAAGAAGAAATCGACTACTCATGCACTGCTTCAGATTATGGACCCTCCAATTTTGTGTCGAGGTTTTCGATCGAATTTTATTCCACATGGTTATAAACACAACCACAATGTGATGAATGATCAAGGACTTGATGACTTGACTTTGAAGTTTAACTAAAATACAGCGACTCGTTCACAAGATAAAAGTAATGTTTAAGTTTGATTTCTTATATAATTCAGTGCTATTGAAAACACAAAGTTTCCTTCCACAGGCACCAACCTATACATCTGTGTGTTACGTTGCGTGCACTGACCGCTTTCAGTTCATATATATTTTATAATCAGATAGGGGGAGAGAGTTGAGTATTGGTTAATGTAAACATATCATTTAATGTAGGTACTAATGACCATTGCAGGTTTGTTGCCCAATGGCAACTTCGAGCAGGGACCGGGGGCGTCGCGACTGAAAGGGACGGAGGTGATCGGCCGGGACGCGATCCCGCACTGGGAGATCTCCGGCTTCGTGGAGTACATCCAGTCCGGGCAGAAGCAGAGCGACATGCTGCTGGTCGTCCCCGAGGGCTCCTACGCCGTGCGACTGGGCAATGACGCCTCCATCAAGCAGCGGATCCGCCTCGCCAGGGGCGCCCGGTACTCCCTCACCTTCAGTGCCGCCCGGACCTGCGCCCAGGACGAGCGCCTCAACGTGTCCGCCTCCCCCGAGTGGGGCGTCCTCCCCGTCCAGACCATGTACAGCAGCAACGGCTGGGACTCCTACGCCTGGGCGTGGTTGGCCAAGTCCGACGACGTCGACATCCTCATCCACAACCCGTCGCTCAATGAGGACCCCGCCTGCGGCCCCATCATCGACTCCGTCGCCATCAAGCAGCTCTTCACCCCCAGACGTACCAACAGTACGTCGCATGCACGTTTAGATTTAATTCACGTATATGTGCACATGTGTCGATTAAGTTTAAGCTCATGGCCGCCGTGACCGCGCGTGCAGCAAATCTTTTGAAGAACGGAGACTTCGAAGAGGGGCCTTACATCCTCCCCAACACGACGTGGGGCGTCCTGATCCCGTCCAACATCGAGGACGATCACTGCCCCATCCCCGGGTGGATCGTTGAGTCGCTCAAGGCCGTCAAGTACCTGGATGCCGCGCACTTCTCTGTGCCGCGCGGCCTCCACGCCGTGGAGCTACTGGCCGGAAAGGAGTCGGCGATCGCGCAGGTGGTGCGCACCGTGCCCGGCCGCGCCTACGCCCTCACCTTCTCCGTCGGGGACGCCAACAACGCTTGCGAGGGATCTCTGCTCGTGGAGGCCTTCGCTGGGGAGGCGACGGTGAAAGTGCCGTACGAGTCCAAGGGCAAGGGCGGGTCGCGCCGCGCTGTGCTCCGGTTCGTGGCCAAGTCGGTTCGCACCCGCGTCGTCTTCTACAGTTCCTTCTACAACACCCGAAGCGACGACCTCAGCTCCCTCTGCGGTCCCGTGATCGACGATGTCGCCCTTGTCAGTGTCCGCAACGCAAATTAACCTGCGCCGCACCCTCAGAGCGCGCTTGTGCCGCGGACTAGAAGAACAACGCATGCATGCATGAGGTGTGCCGACTACATGCACGTACCTTACGTACTCATAGGAGGAGGGGTAAGGAGTTGGAGATATGAGATATCGACTGGATAATCAAAATTTTTCCCCAAGGTCATGCATCGAATTTATATTTTTGAACTACGGCTTAGTTTATAGAATGTTGCCATGCAGTTGAGTGTTGATTGCCTTGCTTAGTTACATGTGTTTTTAAATTGATTCTTTGTAACACCTCAATTTTTTTATATTTTATTAAATAGACAAATGAAATAAATATCTGTTTATTTAATTAAATCCAAAAAATTTAAAGAATAAGAGATAGAGTTAAGGAAAAAGATATATCTACAAGAAATTAAATATTACAATATAATAAATTAAACTCGATATCTGACGGCCCAAACCGTTAAAACTATTGTCATATCTAGTTGAGAAGGATTCATTTATCGGTCGAAAAATCCTTCTGAAGTTGAGAAGAATTTACAACTGTCGAATATATTCCATCGAAAAAATCACAATTTTCTTATAGTGGTAAGAAGTTAAGTATAGATGAGACTCTGAATGGAAGAAAATAAAGGAAAAGAGATAAAATATTAAAATAGGATGATTAATTATTAAATAAAGTAAAATATAATGTTTTGAATTAGATTAAAAAGAAGATAAATACCTAATCTCTGATTAAGATTTAACCTTACCCAAAGTCAATCTCTCTATTCTATAAATGAAACTCTAGACCCAAGCGACATGTGAGATGTTATCATGGCGCACAAAGGTGGAGTTGACAAAAATTCAAGTGGGGTCACTAGGCTTCAAACATTGGACCTTAGCTTGTAAAGTGCATGCTTAAACCACCATAATTACTAAACACTTGTGTAAAATTAGACTCGCAGATAGTACTTATCCATCCTTCCAGTGCATGCACGTGCAGACACGGGAAGGCACCTCGCTCCGTCTTTGATGACCCGAAAAGTGGCATTGCAAAATAGTAAAATGAGTTGCTACATCGACGCTAAGTTGACGCTAAGGTAACACTAACATGATGTCGTATGGAATCTCTATGGTGACACTAAAGTGACGCTAAATTTGGTGATGCTAAGTACAATATGCTTCATATGGAGCCCAACCCTAGTGCATCGCTATTGAGACGATAAGGAGGTGCTAATTACCAATTATTTTGCGTCATTTCACCTCCATTCTTCCTTTTCCTCCTCATGCAATTTACAATGCATATATATAATACATTCTTGGCATTCATCACAATGATCTAAGTATAAATAACAATAAGTAATAAAGAGTAATGCATAAAAAAACTAATAAACATCACAAAATTGTTAATAACATAACATAATCATATCAAACATCACAATAGGTATCAAAAGTTTCTATCCTAAATTATTATTGTCATCTTGGTCCTTGGCCTCATGGAGACTAGGTCTGAGATTGGAGCGAAGTATGAATCATCTGCGAGATGGGAGCCAGTAGTTGGGAAAGTGATCTATTTGGATATAATTTTGGATTCACTTATTAATGTTAATGTTGGATTCACTTTTGAATATAAATTTTTAATAGATATGATCAAGTTAAGAATAGAAATCGACCCACATGTTTTTTGATGATCCAATAATAGTTTTCTTTTGATTTTGTGTTGACAGCATGCATGTATTGATAGAAAAGTTAGGGCAAAGTTATGATATTTAGACATCAAAATTCTTTTGTATAGGAATCCGAACAAAGCGCTAGAAGAACCCGGCCCAAGGCACTCAACGAACAAGTAAACTCGCGCGACGGTGTTCTATTTCGACCCGAATTTGGCCAGAACTCGGCCCAAGATCTAGAGGACAAGAGTCAAAATTTTCCCTAAAAAATAATGCATATTCAATTTCAACTAGTGCTGTTAAACTCGGTCCTGCCCGACTGGTCGAATCGGTTTTCAGGAGAGGAAATGGGTTGTGGGTCACTTCCAACTCGGCCGACCTTTTGACCCATGTTGAATCGGTCAAATCTGATCAAAACTTGAGTTTGACCGACTGACTCATCGGGTTCAAGTGAGCCAGAGCTGGGTCTACATCTTCTTTCCTTGACATTCTTTCCCTTTCGTTGGTGGCGATCTACAACCTGTGAAGAGGTCTGTGCCAAAGCAAGCCGCACTCTTTGCCATCTAGCCAAGGTAAAGGAGGTCAAGGGCGAGGAATGAAAGAGGCGGATGGCCCATAAAAAGGGATGAAGGAGCCCAATGCATAGAACTGTGAGAGGATGAAAGCAGTTGTGGACATCATTGCGGAATGAATAGTAATACGAGATGGTTTGTCAGGTCATCGAAAGTGAAGGAATGGAGGCGTCGGACAGAGGAGTGATCATTGAAGTGGAGGATGTGATGGGCGCCATCACTAATGAAGAAGTTCCCTCCCCGGACAGGGGAGTGATCATTGAAGTGGAGGATGTGATGGGCGCCATCACTAATGAAGAAGTAATGGAGGAAAGGGATTTTCTTCTCCTGGCTAATGCAAAAGAGGTCATTGAAGTAGTGGCAGGTGGAAAGGGATTTAGTCGACCAGAGGAGGGAATGTAAACGTGGGAGAGGGGGAGAAGAAGGATGGAGGAAACTGTAGCCCAATACTTTTGCTTCTCCTCTACCTCTCTCCTCTTTGCTATTTTTTCTTTTTTTCCTCCCACTCATTCTTTGATGAAATTAATTGTTGAGAAATGTAAAGATACAAATAGTATTGTGATATTTTTTGTGTTTGAGAGTTAACTATTTTTAGCTTATTTTTATTAATTTTTTTATTTCATGGTAATTATATTGTCTTAATAATTTTTAGAGTGGAAAATTAATTTTTTCCTAATTTTATTCATATGGTATTGTTTTTATTAATTTATTATATTTTGGTTCGACCATTTGATCTTACTCGGTCCAACCGGTCCGACTTGACCCGTTGATCAATCGGGGTTAGTGGCCGGGTCGAATTTTACAACATTGGTTTCAACCGAACAACCCAACTTGAGTTCCGATCATACTCAATTTTCATTGACAAAAACTAATATATACTGATTCGACCGTACCTGACCCGATCCCTTAGACCCGGCCTGGGTTCATATATAGGTTAAGTTAAAGATTGGTTTTATAAAACCTGACTCGTAATGCCAATACTCGACCCGGTCCATGTTTATTCTAGTTCGGCCTAGATGTTGTTTGTTTTTAGATATGATTTTATATTGATTGACTATATTTTTGCCCATGCATTGATATATGATGAACTAAAATAGAAAAGATAATTAATAAAGTAACAAGATAAAAGCTGAAAAAGGTGGGATGTCATATTTATTGATTGCACACAGATGTTTTTGGATTGCGATATAAAATCTTAGCAGAAGGTCAAATAAAGTACCCTTAACCATAATGAATTGAAACTATGAAGAAAATGTGAGTCATTTGAGCCACCTCTAGAATTCAATCATAATCAACGAACTACATGAAAGTATCATGACTTAAAAAAAAGAAGAAAGAACATGAATATGAGAAATAAAGATCATGAACATGAAAAGAAATATGAACAATTATATGAATAAGTGCAAGGACTATGTACATGAAAATAAAACATGGACAAAAATAAAACTATGAACAAGGGCATGAGCATAAAACATGAATATGAACATAAACAAAAATAGGAAAAGTAAAAAAAGAGAATGCTTATTGTATCACATGATTATTGATCATTGATTATCTTATGATTATGTCATAATTAAATTTGATATATTTTTATCATGAATTTATATTCTTTTGTATTATATCATCTACTTAGTATTCATTACTTATGAAAATTTTATTTTTTCATATTCAAATCCGACAGATAGTTCAATTGATAAGGATGGAGGCGTATGCAATAACAAGGTTCATGGTAATGTAAAGTGCACATGTCTACCAAGTCAATAAGTTTTTTATTGAAACATTTCATTGAAAGTTAGTTAGTCTTTGGATGACTAGTAGGAAAGGATAGTTAAAAAATAAAAATAAAAAACATTCCGCATTCTGTTAAAGAATAGTTAAATGTTGTTTTGCTTCCACATTATATGTAAGAAAGGCTCGAGAAGAAAAGATTGTAGGTAACACGGTCCAAAATAAATCAAATCTCTATGTGGTAAAAGGGTGAAATTTTGGAGCATTACATTTTTCTTTTTGTACAATAGTTTTTTGTTTAGTTTTATCAAATTTGTAATTGCATACATATTATACATATTTCTATTGTATAACAACTATCTTGTCCTTTTTACAACAATTGAGGCCTTGCTTAAGAATAGGATGATATTTAACTTGGCGAATTAAATAATTGAACCCAACATTAAAACTCATTTGGAATGCAAACACAACCTGACTATCAATTACATCACAAAAAAAATGAAGAATAACTGATGTAAAATTAGCATCTGCCACTATGCGGCTCAAGAAACATATTGACTCTTGGACCCTCCTATCATAACTAGGGGTCGGATGGACTGTCATTAGTACATCATGTTTTTAAATGATTGATAGTAGGTGACCATCATCGCTGAAATTGAGTGATAGATGTACCCATTTGCCTTTAATATATATGCTAGGTGATTTTAATGTCTCTTGGGTTACATCTATGTGCTTTCATTATAGAATTTGCTACCTTGTCTTCTTTCGTCGTTGTATTCTTTACAAAATTGATGCATCATAATATGACAATCAATTGAAATCTACATCATGAAAATTACAATCATGTATGTAGAAAAATTCTTGTTTTCAATTGTCATTAATACCTTAGGAACTTACTTGGTGGCAGCGGCCACATTCATCAAAAAACTTATTTCATGCAATGGTAAACTCAAAGCAATAAAATATTTTTTTGAAAAAAAATGAAAGAATGTGATGCACTAGAAACAAATAATACTATAATAGCGAAACCATTTATAGATAATGTACGTCTAATAACATCAACATCTGTTCAGAGTCGCATTTTCTTGAAAATTGTAGACCTGGCATTGCACTAGATTAGTTGCACCTTTGACATCGCATTGACCTTATCCTCTTGATTCGTTATGGGATAATATCAAATGTAGTTACCATGTGCTGCAATAGTGTAGACAAACATCAATATTCATTTTATACTTGCCAAGGGTGGAACCTCCCATAATTAGGATAAGAGCCATTATACCGCATTTGTTGTTGTGGTTCTTTATGTTGTGTCTGTCATGGAGGTTGCAACAACTTAGTAGTTTGTTATTTGTACAATAACAATCTTATGTACTTATTCAACTCATGCTACTTTAGTGTGCATTGGTACTATGGGAAGTAGTGTTTCTCATATTAACTCTTCCAAGGAATCACATATTGGTTTCTAAACTTCAAATTTTTTGTATGTTCTCCATCATTTCTGCATATCATTAGTCAAATGTCTAGCAACATTCAAGACTTATAGATATTCGTTGCACTATATTAACAAAAAAACATTTTTTTCATGAATCCACTATTCAGCCTTATCGAATTCATTAATGTCATCAAACTGCGTCGACTATAACTTGAGGAATGCTTGCATGATGTTCTAGGTAAATGTAAAGAATGTATTCCTTATTCTATTTGAAATGAAGGAAGGCTTAGTAGATTCTGATGGTTTTGGGTTTGAAAACTCGGAGTGGATCATAGGCCAAAGTATATAACTAAATCTCATCAACAAACTCATTTATTCTTGTGCTTGCATTCTCTCCTCTCCTCCTTCCCATTCTATTTTATGTTTGCCTTTAAGTTTGATCAATCCGTTTTGCATTTCCATGCTTGATTTCATAAATTACTTTGATCAATTTAAACACCAATTCAATCTCCCCCTTTTCTTAGTGCCTTGTAATATAAAAATCTAGAGGTGTGAATGATTTATGATGGTATTTTTTTTGTCATTCACCGAGATATTGTGACCAATCATTTGAGAGGTTACCTTCATATGAGAACTCTATTTTGAGGGTCTATCCTGATTGCAAGATTTTTTTCGTCTAGAAATTTATATTTAATCTTGTTATATCATCAATACTAAGGCACAAGAGTGAATGAGGATTGATGATGCAATTGATATGAGAGTATATTTGCCTCTTGTTAATTTGATTTCAAGCCATTATTTTATTATTTTCTATGCCACATTAAACAATCTAGTCACTTACTCTTTTTCTTAGTTGACTTTTAATTGCTATCAATATTTCGAAAACATATTTCAAAAACCATAAAACTTAGTGCAAGCCACTTTTGTGTGACTTAGTTAAAAATATGAATTTTCTTTCAATCGATTCGGCCCTTGTGTGAATAGCTCACTTTATTGATAACAATCAACTTATTCCTATAGTTTTTTCTTAAATTATTACAATGAATGTTGTGCATGTGCCTTGAGATTGCGATAGTAATTGCATTGTCTTGCCCGAATTTGAGCGTTAATTTTGTGTATCTTAAGATTATTTGACCTTATGTTGAGACATACATACTTAGGCCCCCATTCATACAATGTTATTCACGAGATGACTTTTTTCGTACTTGTTAAGAAAATCTCTAGTCCATAATAGATCAAATTTGTTAATGATTAACCATTTGCAATAGATAAAATTATTACTATTATTTGTTGTCCAACGAAGAAATTATATTGTTAGTAAAGGTCATTATAGAGACATTAATATGTGTTACAACAAAGTTTTCCAGTTGGATAGGACTTCAGGAAATAATTGTAGAAGGTTAAAGTGTTCCTTTTATTTTTTTTTTCTTTCATTATAATAATATGTCTAATTCTTAGTTCTTTGTTGGAAGTTGAGACCAACTTCTTAATAAACTTGAAGTAAAAAAAAGATGCAAAATGTTTTATTAATAATAATTGAATTTAGAATCCATTAGTTAACACCTAGCTGTAAAAATTAAAAAAAGAGAGGAAAACAAATGCACCTCATGAGATAAGTAGGTCTACATGGGCTTCTGTGTCTCTTTATCTCAATGACATAACAGAGCCCATTTTGATGCCCGCAGTCAAGATTAAAGCATTTAATTTGTCATTCCATGTACACATTATTATTATTATTATTATTATTATTATTATTATTATTATTATTATTATTATTATTATTATTATGGGTAAATAAGTGTACAAAAATTTATTGTATAAATACATAACCCTGAAATGTCTTCTATTATAGGTTCATTTACCTTTGCATTATGCTTAGTGGCCCTATTATCATTAGGGAAAAAAAATGAATATGTATGAATCATTTTATTGACTGCAACAAACATATTTTTAAGTATCAAATCTTATATTTATGATTGTGATTCACTAACAAAAAAAATCCATATATAGACCATCCATATATATATATATATACACCAGTCATATATAAATATTTTAATAATTGATCAAAATTTTAAATTTTAAATAGTTCTTAAAAATATGTATGACATATATAGGTGATGTCAATAAAGTGGTGCATTGCGTCCTCATTCGTCCCTATAATCATTGCTATTGTTGCTTCAGATATGGAGAATGCTGACAAATTCCAGGAAAATATTTCTTGCGTTGCCGTGTGTATATATATGTTACTTGAATATTAATACGATAGTTGAAGATAATTAGCTAACATGAATCAGTTTAATAAATTAATAGAAGTGGAGTTAATGAAACACAATTACTCATGCATTCATGATGCATATTGCAGGCCCTATATATCATCCCGATCATGTTAGTCATCTAATTTTCTTGTTTAAATATGATGCGGACGGAAGACCAAGAATGTATCGGTTACGAAAAGAGGGAGAGAGCGATCGCACGGAACACAGAAGAACACGAAGAGAAAAAATGGCGATGACTCTTTGTTATGGAAAACGATGATTACAAGGATGGGTCTTTATCTAGACTCTTAGGGAGTTTATATAGACACTCTCTCTGACAGATAATAATTACATACAGACTAAAATTCTAAAAAATTCTTTGAAAATAGGACACCTATCTCGTGATAAGAAAATAAATCAAATCCGAATCACATACAGAATACGCCAAATCAAATCCGAGATCCTCGCAGAAAAATTCTACTGAAGCGCTTGACTATGTAGAGAGACCAACTAAGTTCAGATTCAAAACATTATTAACAGTATCCATGGAGTGAGTGCATCAGGGTCCCTGGAAGTTTACACCTAGAACCAGATGCATGTAAGCACTGCAGCAGAAGAAAAGCCTGAATCATGGAGCAGACATGCAGATGCTGATGCTGCTGGAATGGCCGGGGAACAAGTGTAGTTTCCAATCCGTATCATCTGATGGATGGACTTGAAGCTTCATGGTTCTAATCATGCCATGTCATGTAGATATATAGCAGCTAATGGACAAGGCAAAAGCGGAGCAAAGGCCCACGCCTCGGCGCCGCTGTCCCTTCAAGACTGATTCAATTCTGATCAGAGCTTATATTTCCATGGACCAACGCATGCTGCATGGCCCCATCCCCATGGCATGGCCTCAGGGTCGATCAACACAAGCTATCCGTCTAATGATCAGAAGATCCGGCCGGTGGAAAAGATGGCCGAGCTTTGGATGGACTACTGACGCGGAGAGACGTGTTTACACTTTACAGATCAATGACGCAGGTTTTGCATGGCGCTTTAATTGTTCGCTGTAGAGCGCATCGATCGCTGGAAATTCTACAACGCCCACATGCACATGCACTGACCGGCCGTTCATGCATGCATCTACAAATGTAGTAGGATATACGTGCATATGCGTCTGTATATAGATTGGATAGATAGATAGATGGAAGCCAAGCCATGCAAAATGATCCCGTCTTGTGAATTTTAGTGTACAACTTTTTTTTGATAACAATCTATCAGTATCCAAAATTAATTAATTCGATAACGATTATGAGATTACTAACATTCGTGGGACCACTTGAGACCGTCGAATGCGGAAAAGTACCATGACTACGTGCATGGAATGGACAGTGCATGTCACCACGAGCAACAAAGCCGCAAACAAATCAGAAGGCATTAAACTCCTGCTCCCTCTCTCCGTCGTATTAACAATATTGTGCAATTGAATGCACCCACATGTTTCGGAGAGGGGTCTCCCTAACGAACTACAAAAATGACGACACAAGGACGAGATTCACAAATGCTTTTAAGGCATTAATTAAGAAGGGAATTAGTGCACCCAAGACAGAAGAAAGAAACAAATAAAATGGCGGCCGGCATGCAGGTATTGTCTTGGACTTGGCCTCGACGCCGGCATGGCCTCCCGTAATCATGTCAGCAGCTGCTCGCTTCATGATTTGGATGGCCGTGCCGTGCATATGTGCTCTCCTCTTTACATAATAAAGGAGAGAGAAATAGGATTTGATATATATATCAACTTTTTATTGCATTAAATGGATTGTATATATATATATATATAGGAATATTGATCTCTTTTAAGCTCCATCTCACTCGAGAAAAATGAATTTGATCGGATAGATAAGACAATTGAAAATGTATTTGACTTCATTTCATTTAAAATAGATGATCATTTCATGTCGTTAGGTTTGGTGTTTTTCTTACCCTATTATTTATATTTTAGTAATTAAATAAATAATAAAAGAAAATTAAATCACTCATAATAAAAACAATAAATTAATAATTATTTTGCGACATGCTATCAGAGAATATTAGTGGATCCACTCGCTTCGAATTCAAATGGATATATCCCATGTTGACTGAACGCGTATAAGCATTAATAATTTTACACGAGTGACAGAATTGGTAACATGCTCTACTTTCTCTGTCTTTGCATTATTATTTTGAATGACGACACGTTATTTAGTTTATTTCCTGATATATATATATATATATATATATATATATATATATATATATTCCATTCTCCTCGTTGCTATTAAAATTTAGGTCCTTGATATGCCAACCATGCACTAAACTTCGCGGTTGCCACTATAGCTTTCTTAATTTGCCCTTTTCTAGAGGATTAAATACCAAGTAGTGACATATATATGGCGATGATCCTGTCATCAAAATATTTTTTGTTTCCTCAACCTTCCATTAATTAATTATTAACCATTCCATATTTAATATATCCAGCTAACTGTCTGAATTAAGAAGCCGTTGACAATATTGGTCAATAACTTTTTGCTTGCAAGGTCAACCAAATATTGGACCCATTGTGCATTATATAATATATATGAGCTCCTATGAAGCTTGTTTCCCTGTGAAAATGTGAGGGATCGATGGGCTGAGGGAGCACATAAAGAAAGACTTCGATTATGGACTCACTAATTAAGGAGATTAATAATTGCTCTATATAGTATATACCAATTAAACGAGCACGATTTTGATGCTATTTCAGCAAGTTTGGCTAGCTAATTAATTAAGGACGAAGCTTCCGTTTGTTTGTCTGTCAAAGCTTGGCAATGCATTTCTTCTTGCATGCATGTTCAACAACATATCAACCTTTATGAATTCAATTGGTTGAGTCGATCGAGAGCTGATCAAATACTATTAATATTAATAGTTAATTACTTATAACTTTAATTTCTTTGTGCACGCACGCGAAGTCTCTTCTGTCATCAGTGAGATCATATCATGATTAAGTAGTTTATGCATGTGACCGCAAATAACGTGTACTTTCATAAAGAAAGGAAAAATAAAAATTAGGAGACGTTGAAATAAGACAAGATATTATATAACTTCATGGCTTCCGTTGACGAAAATTAAATCGAGAGATTCACCACAACGCATGTCAAACAACTAATGAGAAGAAGGAATTCGTAATATAATGTACACATACATACATATGCACACGCATAAAACACGATCAACAAAAGTAATATATTCAATTTCTCTTTCCAAATGAAATTATAGAATGGGTTTCGATCATTGCCTTATAGTCTTGAACATTGAAGATGAAAATTCAAACAATAAGGAGGCATTTAAAAATTTGATTTTCAAAAGTTTTCTATTCTCAATTTTTCTAAAATGGAGTTAACTCCATCTAAGGTACAATTGGATGCGGCACTATCAAATAGACCTAAACCCTAACTTTTGACATAAAGCCAAATCTTCACATTAAATAAGCATCTCCAACCTTCTCTTCCTTTTTCCCCCCTAAAAAATGACACAAAAAGGAAGAAAAAAGAGAAGAAGAACAAAGAAAGGGACAACAAAAAGAGATTTTCTTCTAAAACCTTCAAGGTATAGATATGTAAAGGGGAAATAACCTTTCTTTCTTCTCAGTGCTTGGATTGAGAATTTTAGGACACATTATTCCTACATACACTAAAATGCATTATTATGACTACTATTGTAATAAATATTTAAATAAGTATTACTCATAAAAATTTGTAGATAATATATGGTTAGAAAGTCTCAAAGTCTAGTTTATTTAAAATTATGACTCATCTGGTTTAAAGATGTATAGAAATACACTACAAAAAAACTGTCGAATAGCGACGCAAATTAGTGTCGCAATATTACGCGACTCTAAATTGACGCTAATAGCATTACAATAGCGCCGTCATTGGATCGACAAGATGAGACGCTAAGTGCCTCTCAATAGCGTCCATATAGCGTCACAAAAAGTAGACGCTAAGTGAGATGCCAAAGCGACGCTATGTCGACGCTATTATCACACGCGAAAACTAATAAACACGCGGCAGATGGTAGCGCTATATTGGCGTCGCAGGTCTGCGATGCAAAATTAGCATCACAAGCGAAGTGACGCTAAATCGACGGAATGTAAGAGCCGATATTAGCGCTGACACGTTGCGCTGCATTGACGTCGCAAGCATGAGACGCTACAATAGCGTCATTGTGACCGCGACGCTAAGTGGGCGCTAATATCATATAATGTATATATAGTATAGTCGACGCTGTCTTTTATGCTTCTTTTAGTATAGTTTATATAATACTAACTACACTATATTATGCAATACTATATAGTACTAACTACAATACAATACTATACTATACGAAACTATACTAAACTATATTATACTATATTATACACCATACTATACTATATTATTCTATTATATAGTATACAAAAGTTAATATGCCATGCTATACATACATTATACTCTAATTCTCAAATTTCAAAATCGGAGGAATAATACTTCTTCATTTTTTAATAACTTCAAATGGCGATTTCTAGAGATCTGACAGTCAGATCATCACAAAATTTGTATCTCCCATAGATCACGACAACACAAATTTTTTAGTATATTTTTTGCGATTTTAGGAGGCCGTACGACAGAGTTCTAAGAACCTAGGAAAAAAGTCTTCCAACGGTCTTTGACGTGAGCCCGGCGGGAATTAGTTGAAATGAAAATTACTGACTTGTAGAGATCGACACGAGCTATCCACCCGCACAAGAATCGCGACAATCAGAGGTTGGAAGAAATTCATTAAAATGGGCAAAGTTTCGTAATAGAAACGGTCGGTTCTCTGCGCTCCTAGATCGGATTGCTACGAAAGAATAAGCATTTCGAAAGGCTCGAGAAGGTTGGGCAGTGCATACATTTCACGTTTCATGTGTTTTCCGTTTCCTCCGATTCTCAAAATACCTATTTTTCGCAATTATAAAAATTTCTCAAGACTTCCATCTGCTCTAAGAAATCTAAAAATGCACATTCTTCAAAATCGGACCTTTCGAGAGGGCTCATAACAGTCTCATTTAGTTAACATAGAGTTTTCAAATTTTTTTGAGAAATGCTAATTTTTTTTTAGATTTTTTTGCTTCGTATTCCAAATTTTCGTCCCCCTATTCAAAATGGTCTATTTTGCTTCGTGCACTTAAAAAAATACATACATACATATACACATACACGTACACATACACATACACATTTAATCAATTTATAATTAACAAATAACTTATAGTTTGGCGCCACTTAAGCATCACAATAGCGACAATATCATTTTAGCGTCACGGTAGCGCCACAATAACGACGCAAAGCTGCGACGCTAAATTAGCATCTCGAACGCGCGACGCCAATGCGACATGATACTCCAACTTAGCGTCACAATATATTGAGTCACTAACATGAGACACCATTTGGCATACAACATGGTGCCCTATTAGCGACTCAATAGCGTCGCATCATTGGCGTCGCTAACTAGCGATCCGGGTGCTCATCAAGGAACGAATCATGACCATCCGTTCTTTTAATCCGATGATTCGTAATACCTCTGCCGATTTCTCTCCCTTTTTTAATGCCTGCAACATCCTTCTCCCCTTCTGCCTCCTTCTCCCCTTCTCCCCTACCGCCGTTGCATCCGTCGTAGCATCCGCCGCCGCCTGCCTCCCTAGACGAGACATCGCCTTCTCCCCTTCTCCCCTGCCGCCACCGCGTCAGCCACCGTCTGCCTCCTTGGTCGAGACATCGCCTTCTCCCCTGCCGCCACCGCGTCCGCCATTGCGTCCGCCGCTGCCTGCCTGGCCGAGACATCGCCTTCTCCCCTGTCGCCACCACGTGCCTCCCTGCTCGAGACACGGCCTTCTCCCCTTCTCCCCTGCCGCCGTCGTGTTCGCCGCCGCCTACCTCCCTGCTCGAGACACCGCCTCCTCCCCTCCGATCCCTTCTCCCCTGCCGCTGACACGTTTGCTGTCGCCGCCTGCCTCCATGACGCCGCCCGCTACCACCGTTATCGTCTGCTTAGCGTCACACAATGAATTAATAAATCCACTGATGAATTTGAAATGTATATGTAAACTTGATGTATTGTGTAATTTGATGAACCTGATTAGAACGTGTACATGATCGAGGATCGTAGTTAAACTTGTGTAAAGAAATGTGAAATGTAAATTAAATTATACAAAGCATGCTATTTTCGTTTGATGAAGATGTCGTACTTAGCATCTCTTTAGCGTCATATTAGCATTGCACCATTAGCGCCCCATTAGTGTCCGCTTAGCGTCACAATTGTGTCGCTATTTAGCGTCGCACTGACATCTACGTAGCGCCACAACCAACGACGAGAATAAACTTAAGCATTGTTTTAGCGCCATACCAGCGTCAAAACATCATCATATTAGCATTATGATAGCGTCAACCTGGTGTCGCCTTAGCATAGCAAACTCCAGCGTCATTTTAGCGTCGAACTAGTAACGGCGATGCAAATAGCGTTGGCCCTTTGGCGTCGCCATTACTGTGGCGCTTAGGTGATGCTAATTCGTCGCTACATTGTTCAGCGACAAATTAGCGATGCATTAGAGTCAATATACGTGTGTCGCTAATTGATTAATTTCTTGTAGTGATAATATTAACCTAGAAACTAGACTACCATCTCAAATAGCAACAAGATAAATTTTAAATACAAAATAATTTATAAAGATTGAATTAGGGTTTGAAATTATATAATAGTTACCCTTCTTTATCACTTTGAATCATCTACAAAGAACAAGCCTAAAAGAAGTTAGTACTTTAGTGTCTACTGTCACTTGTTGGGTATAACCAATTCGAGTCGAACTTGTCCCAACCTGATGGCTAGATTAGGTCAGGTCATTTTTAAGGTTAGATTTGATCCAACTAGACCTAAGGTACAATTGGATGTGATAATATCAAATACATAGACAGGACCTAAAACCTATAGCTACCTTGGATGAAAGCTGTAACAACTTCAATTTAATTTAAGAGTTTTTATGACTTTTGACATAAAACCAAATCTTCACACTAGAAAAAAGATCTCAAATCTTAATTCTCTAATTTTTTCCCTCCATGGATATATGACTCAATTTGAGGGAGAGGAGGAGGAGAATGAGGATGAAAAAGACATAAAGAGGAAGAAAGAACAGAAGAAAAATAAAAAAAGGACAACAAAAAGTGATTTTGTTCTAAGACCTTCAAGGTATGTAAAGGGTTGTAATTTTTTTTCCTTCTCAATATCTTTGATCTATTTGGATTGAGAATCTTAGGACACCTTGTTACTATAAGGTGAAGCATATACATTATTATACATTTTTATGACTACTATTAGAATAAATACTTAAATGTATTTTACTCATTAGAAAATTATAGAGAGTATAGGATTAGAAATGTCTCGAAGTTTAGTGTCATCTAATTGAGAGATGTATAAAAATAATTATACCTAGAAACTAGACTATTGCCATGCTGTCTGAGATTGCACCAAGATAATTATGACACAGAAACTAGACTAATGTGATGTAATTGTAAAATAGATCATAATTTGAAAAAAAATAAAATTAGCATTTGAAACTTATGGAGTAGTTACCTTTCTGTAGCACTTGGAAGGGGTGGTGGAGTGTGGTGTCATTGGAAAGTTCATGTTTGGATAGTAAGGTGTAAAAATGATGAGTTGAAGGATGAAAGTTTTAATTACTAAAAAATTATTTTATCCTTTATTATATATAAACTATTATAATATCTAATATGTAATAGATATTTATTATTTACCACTTAATTTATGTTTCTCTTTTATTTTTTGATCCACCTATTTTTTCTATTTTCAATTAAATATATTTTAAAAAGTAAAAAATGTGAGATGAATATTTATAAAAGAATAATTATAAACAAAAAATATTGTATCAATGTAATATTCATACGAGAGAAAAAGATAATTTATTAATTTAAGAGAGAGAAAGATATAGAATAGAGAATTTGTTTAATTTGGTAACAAGAGAGATTATTTAATTTAGTAACAAGAGAGGATCTAATTTGATTTAAAATAATTTATTCCTTCTCATTCTACCAATTTGGTGGAATGAAAATGTGGTGTTAAGATGATTTATCCATTCAACCCCACTCCTCTTAACTTAAATAAAAAATGTAACCAAACATGATTATCTAATCTCATTCCTCACCCCACCCCTTTAAAACCCTTAATCCAAACAAACCTTTGGTGTATGTTGTTAGTAGGGACATTCACGAATTGATTTAGATCCAATATGATTGATTAAATAAATTTTGGTCTGACTAAGTTGGGTCAGATCACACCCACTTTTAAGGTTGGACTTGATCCAAGCTGATCCGGTTCGAGATGAGTTCCATCAAGTCAAATGGCTGGATAACCCTATTGCCATTTTTATTATTCTCTTTTTTCATTATTTAATATAGAATCTAAAGCATAAAATTTTCCAAATATTTTGACATTATTTCTCACATTTAATACTTTATTTTATTTCTAAATAAATAAATAAATAGTCTTAAAGTTAAATAAAAGTAAAAAAATAAAAAAATTGGGTTTTTAGGTTGTATAAACTTGGATGGAATTTTCCAACCCATACCTGATAAGACGACTAGTTATACCATTATATTCGCTGGGTCATCCAATCTAATGAACACTCTATCTGTTAGATATACTATGTAGTAAAATATGTTTAGAGAATTATACAAATTTCGAAGAATAAATTTCAAGAGATAAAGTATGTAAATTTTATGTGTGACAATTCTATGCAAATCCACTTTAGTAGAATCATCCAAAATGAATGTGTATACACAGAGTTGTTGATTTCTAAATGATGTCATGATTGTCTAATTTGGAAAGTAATATTACATTATTTAAGTATGTTAATATTCTAATTTTCTCTTAAATATTTCTACACTTTCCAAAGGTATTGAAAACACCAAATTGGCTAAGTTGTGATTAAGTTTAAAAGATGAAGATTGTTTGATGCAAATGTTTAATGTATCGATGATACATAATGTACTCCAAAGTTAAAGAGTATTATCAAAGTAAAGATGAAAATTAAAATTCTGCATGATGTATGTACTTGAAAGTCATAATGTCCTACAAAGTAAAGCATCATGTGAAATGCTTTCCAAAAAAATTGTTTGTCATAAGAAATGTTATGCTTATTCTCATGGATGATTGAGAATGAAATCCTCATCATGATGACGTGTGTATATTTGAAGATGTGGCATAGCTAATAATTGTGATGATGATAACATAGGTCTTCAACAAGTTAAGATGAAAGACAATAATATCAGTGATGAAGATGAAAGAAAGATGAAGTATAACACTTCAAAATCTTACATGAGAAGTAAAGAGTAAAATAGGTCCAAAGAGTTACAACCTTGAGAAAATGTAAAGTTAATAAAAGAAAAAATAAACAAAATTAATAATGTTATGGAACTTAACAAATTTAAGTGGAGTTATGAATCAAGTAAAGTAAAGAAAGAAAGAACGATGAGCTAAGATCAATGAAATAATATGGATGTTATGATAAATGATGTGATGTGATTGTATGTTTTCTTCATGTAGTATTTATCGATGATGGTATCTGTTAAAGTTAAGAATGTTATATCATATAAGAATTTCAAAATAGTTCATAGCATGCGTTGGTATTATGTTTAGAGTCAATTGCATATCATACCATGATTAAAAATCATAGCATGCATGATTTTTACACACTCTAATTGAAAATTTTTGGTCTCTAAGTTCGTACAAGTATCATGATAGGAGTTTTGCACATGCTTAGGATCAAATAAATATTATAATTATAGAACATTGAGTCTAATTATATAATGTAGTCTTTATGCAATTAAAATCTTTCAAGTTATTAGTTAAGGATATTATGTTATAATAACTATTAATTTTCTCTTTATTTTCATTTACGATAGCAGCATGTACTTGTATTTTTAGGATAGAAAGATCGATTTGTGGAATGGAACTGAAATGACATCAGAATCACACAAGATAATTACATACAGATGTACAAAGAGATCCTTTACTGTAGAAAATATCCAAAAAATGAGAGTAAAAAAATGATGGAGATGAGATCGAGCCAACAATTTCTTTACAGTCAAGTAATATTTTTTCGCAAATAAGTTGATCGTCTTCATCATTAATAATAAAGTATCAATAAGGTGAAAATCAAAATGAAAGAATGTCATCAAAATATGATTCTTGAATGTTTCTTTTTATGACAAGATGTACAAAATTTATCACCAAAGTTTTTCTTCTCCTTAAGTTTCTCAACAAAAAATGCAACGAACAAATGGGAATGAGAGGAACAATAAATAGGTAAAATAGGATAGTGTAATAAACAACAGAGACATCCTCCTTTAGATTTTTGTTCCTTTTCTTTTGACAACTCCAAACACAAAATACCCAAAGACCGGATTTCCCATAAGAGGGAATAAATTCATAATGACATAGGAATTGTCTCAAACCAATAATGAAGCAACAATGCTCAAACTTCTCCTTATGCAAAGCCTCCATAATTGTGTCGGTATTGTTATTGTTCGTATGAATCTTATCAAGCACAAACTTTATATCCAAATATTTTTGTTTCTAATGGTATTGCACATGAATATTCTTTGATCTTGTACTCTGGCTATCACAATGCAAAACATATTTATCTTGTGTACCAAAATATTCTTGTAGAAAGCTCTTCATCCATATTAATTCTTCACTTGTTTTTATAGATGTAATGAACTAAACTTATGTTGTGAATGAATCCACACGTTTTGTAACACCCCAAGATTTCAATAAATAAAGTAACTTGGCCTAAGTATAATTGTTAAAGAAAGATTAAGTCCTACTTGAAGTAGAAATTATAATTAGAGTGAGATTAGAAATTTCAATTTGATTTGAGATCCAAAAGAATGTTTAATGAATATAGGACTCTCAAATAGGATAGGATTGAGAGTTTTGTGGCTTAAAAATATTTCAGCCATTAAAATAATATTTATTATTATTTTAATCCGAAAATTAGATGATAAATTATTATGGAATTAAATAATTCCGAAAATTAGAGAAAAGGAAGAAATAAAAAGATAAACTAAGTTTGGCTAACATAAGTTATTGATAAAAGATGGAGATAGAATTTGATTGAGAGAAGTTATGGTGGAAATAACAAAGAATTTGAGTAGAGATGAATTTTGATAAGTATGGTTATAAAATAATTAATGAAATTCGAATTTAATTAAATTTGAATATTTAAGAGATGATAATTACTGATGGATGGTTATGATTGATGGAGAAATAATCCAAGGCCCAATAAGAGTCAAAAACCTTAATTGAGAGCTATAAATAAGGCTAAAGGGTGGTTAGAAAATATGATTTGTCTCCACAGAATTTCTGCACGAGAGTCTTTCTCCTTCATTTTCTCACAATCGAGGCACCTGCGAGTGCATGTGATATATCATTTCAAAGCCCTGACAGAGGAGAATAAGATCCAAGCGATAGCCGAAGGTTTCTGAACGTCAATAAGGAGAAATCATCAGCCAAAGTCATGACGTCCGTGCAGTCCACCGGAACATAGTTGGTTTTTTTCAACCAACTTAAGGTACGTAGGGGGGATATCGTATGGCATAGATAGGATGGCCGAAAAGTCGCATCGAAACGCGACTTCCTAACGACGGTAGAACCCGGCTCGGGTTCTGCGTTGCTTGGCCCGGATCTCGTAAAATTTGGATCGAGTAGGAGTCGGAACCGGAGGGATGCAAGACCCGTCCCGGGTTCTCATTGGCTTGGGTGCGGTGCGATCGAATCAGAGGTGAACTGGCCGATCCGGCCCGGGTTTCACCCAACTTGGCTCGGGTTATGTTATAGAAATAAGAAAAATTGGATTGTTGGATCAGGTTTTGACATGTTCGCCCCTGACTCCGTTGATAGTAATTGATGAACGAAAAAACTAATAGGATTCGGATCGGATTTTGGATAGTCTGACTCGGGTTGATCGAATTGGAATCGGTTTGCACACAGAACGAACCGACCTGAGTTTAACCTCACCCATTTCGGATTTTGTTCAGGAAAAGGGTTTTGATGAGTTATTTATGATAGTTAATTAAGATAATGTTATAGAGGTGATTCATGAACATAGAAGTAACGTAATTAACCATTGTTTATTGATTGTTAATTGAGTTATAGATATGATAATCATTTATCATAGATTGAGATATAGATTGATTATAAATTAGCTATCGATAAACACCTTATCGGTAATATTGAATTATGGACATGATGATACGTCATCACATATTGATATATATTGATAACTGACAATGGAGAATTGTAATCGATGGAAATCATTTATGGATAATAGATGTATTGATTTATTGATTGACAACTAATTGATATGGCATGGTTGATATGATCCCATGATTGTATTTCAAATTGAAAAGATGCCTAAATTGATAAAGATAGAAGTTATAGGTAAACAGGATAAAAGATGAAAGTTGTGGGTCTTCATGCTTTGCATATTGTGATCTTTATGGCTGATTGACCCTACGCGGCATGATGTTCCCTTAATAAATGAGAGCTCTCGACACGACCTTATGGTTCGTATGGTAACTTCAAAGATTAAATGGATAATTGAACAATTGTATTGTGACCTTTATGGTATTGACAATTGTATTGCAAATTGATTAATTGACAATCGTATTGTGACCTTTATGGTATTGACGATTGTATTACAAATTAATTAATTGACAATCGTATTGTGACCTTTACGTTATTGACGATTGTATTGCACCCTCTGCGGTTAAAGAAAAGATAATTGACTAATTGACAATCATATGGTAACCGTTATGGATGAACGATTGTATTGCAACCGATATGGTTGATGAATAAGTGAATTGTACCTTAATGGCTGATGGATAGTAGATGGTGGCCTTTGCGCCTAATCAATATTTGATAAATAATTGTCAAATAGGCCTCCATTGAGTTTGGCTATTGAATAATTGATTAACGATAATTGATAATTAATAGTGATTGATATTGATTGATCATCATTAGGTTGATGGTATGAATAATTGTATAATTGATCAATTAGTTATTGTTAATAGATAATTGCTATAGCATAAATTATTTATCGTTAATCATGACCTTATTTATAGATTATTGATTGTTCATGGAATTTGATAGTTATTATTGATATTGATTTATGGTTCATATAAATATTATTGTGGATGACCCTACGTACTGAGTTATCTCATTGGGCTTTGCCCTTGTATTTGGATCCATACAGGTGATGGTGATGGCGATGGTGAGATGGTTGGTGGCTCCTTTAACGGGTGACATGCACATGGATATATGATCCATTATTATATAGACGTGGACACTAATCCACAAGTTATTGAATATTGTATAAATAGCTTTCGCATGTTGTAAAGTTTATTATATAAATTAGTCTTCCGCTTATGTAAGTCAGTTTGTTGACTAGTCAAGTTAAGTCATAGAATAAAGTGGCGTCGCCGAGATAGACTTCTGGGCAGGAAAAGAAAAAAATCTCGATACGTTACACGTTTTTTTATGTTTTGATTGTTAATAAGTTCATCAGATAACATTTTGGTACTTAAAAAATCAATTATATATGATTTTGTATAACCACAAGCACTATGAATATTTTACTCCTTATCCTACAAATATATCACAAAATCCATTTGATCACATACAATGCTTTCTTGAATTAGAAATAAACTTGATGATAATTCTGATAGAAAATGCAATATCAACCCTGATAGAAATTAAAGCATACATAACACTTCCAATTGTTTAAGCATATGAAATCTTTGTCATCTATTTCTTATTTGACAATATTTGATTTACCTCTTGTGTTCTCATTGTGTTCAACCATCAATATTGCCCCTCCTCCCTTAGTGTTCTCATTGTTTGTCTCTTACATTTTCTATGCTCCTTGAGCTCCTCCATCCACTGCACCTTCCATGTCCATCCCTTATTTGTTCACTATTTCCATCTCTGGTACACTACATCTTATGCCCTTACTACTCCATCCCAACACGTGGTGTTGCACACTTAATCAAAGGTTGACTATAGGTCTCTAATAAGCTTTGAACCGTCCATGAATTCAAGTGTTGCCACATGTGCAAAGTTTGTTCATCTTACATACTTTACTATTGTCACAAAGCTCACTAGGTTTGCCAATAGTGACACAATGTATTGCCTTCAAACATGCACCTGGAACTTGTTCTTTGTCATCTTTCCATGAACGTTGTTGATGACAATGCACTAAATTTCACCTTGATGGGCCTCTTGATCATCATAAGAGTCAATTGGTTTCTAAGGACATTCATCGGTAATTTCGTGTTGAATATGTGGATACATTTAGTCAAGTAGTTAAGTGGTCGCTACTCTCTTGGTTTTATCTCTTTCCATCTCTCGTGGTTGGACGATTCTGTCAACTCAATGTGAGTAACTCAAAGTGAGTAGTGCTTCCTTATGGAGCAACCTCTTGGCTTTCATGACTAATATGGTATTCAGACGACAGTGCTATTGATAAACTTTGACTAACATGGTGACTTTAGATTTTGAACATGGGGCTACTAGCACTCAGCTCCCCAAGATACAACCCCTCTATCCGGTTGTGCCAACCAACATTTGATATGATGACAATTTTTCTAAACATGTTTGCCATCTTCATAAATCACTTTATGGCTTAAAATAGGCACCTCATGCATGGTTTCATAAGATTCTTTCCACGCTCCTTTGAAGACTAACACATCTTCATTTATTCTCTCTAATTAATAGATAACCATGTTTGCATTTGTCTATGTTGATGGCATTCTCATCACTACGTTCACTGATATTTTGTTGCAAGATTTTCAATGATATTTACAATTGTGCTTCACTTTGAAGAATCTTGGTCACATCCATTATTTTCTCATCATCGAGGTGATTAGAGACGCCCATGGTACACTTTTAACACAAAAGAAATAAGTTGCAGATCTTTTACAATGTGCAGGAATGCAACATGCTCATGCCATCTCATCTCCAATGTCTATGCAACATGCTCATGTCATCTCATATCCAATGCCTATAATGATGAAGTTAGTACCTACCACTACTGAAGCATTATGCTTCTCTATATTGCCAGCTAGTTAGTTCTTAGTTATCTATATCGACATGAATTCAATTCAATAAACTTTTTTTAATACTACTCCTTTTTTTTATTTCACAATTCAATTTAACAATTACTCATCTAGATATTTCCTTTGTTATTAGTGTCATAAGTGAGTTTATGCAGTGTCCATCCAAGCATCATTGGAAAGTTGTTAAACAAATTCTATGTTGTCTCCACAATAGACCTTAGTTCTCATATCGTTCTTGGGTGCACTTCTAAATTACGTGTATTATTTAATGTTTATTGGACATGATCTCTTGTTGATGAAAAAGTTGTGGGTGTGGTTACATCGTTTATCTTGGTCCTAACTCAATTTCTTTGTGTGCCAAGAAATAACGAACTATTATTAGGTCTTCTATGAGTCAGAGTATCATGCTTTAGCTGCAACGACTATTAGCAGGTCTTCTATTGAGTTAGAGTATCGTGCTTTAGCCAACATAATTGTTGAGGTTATTTGGATACAATTTTTTCTTCGTGATAGCTTGGGAGTTATGCATTTAATCGCTATTCTCATATTTCAAGCATGAACCAAACATATCAAGAGTGATTTTCACTTTATTTGTGAGCGTCCCAAAATGTAAATGTTTTTTTTGGTAGCCAACCGTCAGTATCTGGGAAGCGGTGCCGACTGTCCAACCCACACGACGCTACTGACCGCACTGGCCATAGGTTGGAAGGCCGGCCTACCATCGAGCTCAACTAATCCAGTAAGATCGCCTCAGGTCACGTGCTTGGCAGTGGCAGGTGAGGCTCCCAACAAGAATTTTCTGCATTCACAGGAACTCAAACTCGAGACCTCTGCTTAAGCAAGGAGGAGTCGCTACCACTCCACCCCAATCCTTGTTGGTCAAAATGTAAATGTTCACTACAAGAAAACTGATGAATAGAGACACAACCAACGCGACGTTATTGCGGCGCTATTTTGTGTCTAGAAATAATAGCGTCGCTTTAGCGTCAACCTAATGCCTAAAACATGAGACACTGGGTATCGATGGCTAATAGCATCACAATAGAGCCAAAGAAGAAGGCGACGTGACTAGTCGATGCTACCTCGAAGTTAAGATGATGCGTAAAGTGTCATTGTGAGCAATCGAGTTGCGTTGCTAACACGACACGAAAGTGGCACAGAAAGTAGAGATGTTATTTCGATGCTCAAGTGATGCTACGTTTATACATTTGTTACCGCTGGTGCGGCGCTACTGTGACAGCAAGGTCATGTATGTGGAGTCGCCAAGGAGACGCTAAAGTGATGCTCAATATGTTGATGCTAAGGAGACGATAAGTTGACGCTAAGCACGATATATTGAAGTTAGCATCGACTATTCTTGCAACGCCACTAAGACGCTACAAAGGCGCTAATTTCATATATTTTTGCCCCGTTACAGCCATTTTTTTTCCTTCTCACACTATACAATTATATAATACATATAAATGCATTCATCATTCATCACAAGCACCATATCAAAGATAACAATATGAAAAGTAATAAACTGAACTAACAAAAGTATAACTACTACACATATATCTAATAACAAATGTATAAGTAACAAAAGTATATCTAATAACATGCAAAAGTTTCTATCCTAAGTTTGGGAGTTGTTATTGTCATTTCGGACGTTCGATCCCGACGTGCTCGATCCTTGGCCTTGCGGAGATTGATTCTACGACAGGATCAATCCCTAAATCGCCTGCAATAAAGGCGCCAATTGCTGCGATAGCTACTGCGGCACCTGCTATGATATATATTGCGATAATTGTGTGACATCAAGTGCATCGGATGAGCTCGGAGCAGATAGGCCGCCTGCATATCCTCATAGGTACCAGAGCGGTTGTGCCTAGGCCACGCGAGTACCCTCCTCGTGTCGTGCCGTCCACCTCCTCCCAAACAGTAGGGTCCTCTACGAAATAAAAAAATATACAATCATTATAGATTATATAAATTATATAACTTCAAAAAACATAAATTAAAAACGTGAATCGCTTTTGAGAAACGTTACCTGGTGGCTGAGTACTCTGACAATTTTCGTACTTTTCAGCCATCTTCGCGTTATACCCATCCTTAAAATTTAAACATTGCGCATTTAAAATTTAAACATGTGATGAGACTTACTAGAAGCCTACGAGCAGACGGTGTGACCAAATTGTTGGTCTTTCCGCGCTTATGCGTGGCCTCGTAGACCACGTGAAAGTCCACATGACTGTCTTGTTTCTCCTCCTGCAATAAAGTTTCAAATTTTATAAAATAAATATAAGATAAAGTGTGATTATTCGATTTTATATGTAAATTATCATGCGTCATCGATGCTCGTTAAATCGCGTCGACCCACCTGTGTGGATGTGGGCTTCGGACTTCAAAAATTGATTAACTCTTACCTTTTCCGACTTTCTTTGCCATTGTTCATCCGTCTTGTATGAACATCAAATACTTATACTTTGAAAAATTATAAATTTAATAAAAATAATTCAAATGTAAAGTTACTTATCACTTCCTACATGAGGACTCCCACACTGGGCGCCTATTATGCCTTGGGCATCTTTGTATGCCCTGCTCCAAAGTAAGGCCTGCGGACGTGACAATCTTGCGAAATTTATATAATCGATTTTGGAGGAGTTTCACAGCCATCTCCTCAAAAGCTCTCGGGATCGTCCCCAAACTAAGATCTGAATGAAACTGATTTGCCTTCTAAACAAAAGTTAGTAATTTAAAAATAATATAAAACAAATTATGTAACCCCAAAAGAAGATCATATCGTCAAAGCCTGAAAGATGTCATCCCGCATAGAAATTGGGACACATTTTCACGATATTGCCCCTTCCGGCAAGTTGGAAAGAACAAGAGCACTGACATCCCGCATGGTAGTAACGAGTATGAAAGTGGTCGTATAATTTACAAAGAAAAATTAATTTAATTTCAACAATAAGCAAAATTGTAATAAAAAAATTCTACAACTTATTTAACTTATAGCCGAGCAATATTATTGACGGTGACCACCTCATTATCATGTAATCCATCTTCATCTGTCGAAAAGGAATCATCACTCGCTATAGCTGGGGTAGGCTGAGAAGGTCCTACATCATCGATAGGCCCTATTACATAATAAATCATTAGTGTCATATCAAATTAAACTAATGATAATTGATATATGTACAGTAAAGTTCTCCCCTCGAGTGATGTCTACCACTGCATGATCCGTGATAGTCCGCTCATCAGAATGTGACAAGCCGAGTGCTTGTGCTATCGGCGACGTAGCAACTAATATTATTAAAAAAAGATTCATGTAACTAAATACAACAACAATATATTCGTTGATCCATGTTCATAAGATTCAACATGATTTTACGCTGGCTATCGGGGTCTAACACAACCCTCCTCCTTTATCCGGGCTTGGGACCGGCTATAATTCATGTAATTAAATGATTAAAATAATTTTAATAATAATAAATATATCACCTGGGGTAAGATGCCTCTCGCCAACACTGGAATGTGGTGAAGCGTCCGATAATCTCGACGGTGGCATATCAACTATCATCGTAAAAAAATATTTAAAATACTTGCATGTATTTAAATTTATGGAATATACAGAAAATGACCTAGTGTGACATGTTGATCGTCATCGTGCGATCCAGACGTCCTGACTATGTACCCCGTTGATGGCGGAGCAACTGACACAATAACAAAATAATTAGAACGATTGCATGTATAAGATAAATTACATGCACAAGAAATAACCTGGAGTGATATGTAGAGACGACCCACCAATGGATCGCCTACTATGTGACGATCCAGCTACGTGCCCCGTCGATGGCGAAGCAATTGACATTATTAAAAAATTAATGTAATTATTATAAGCAACTATAAATAAACAACTAACAATAAATATATCACATGGTAGTCGTGATGGCTCACTCATCTGGAGTGAATGTTTAGAAGAGCGAGTTGACCTAGAAGCTCGACCCTAGTAACCATAACTGAAAAAACTAACAAACTTGTGTTATTATTATATTTAATTTATAAAATAAAAAACACAATTTTATAAATTATTAAAAGAACTATGAGATTCATTCGCTTGTTTCGTATTCTAATTCATTTTCATCATCTTCGTCATCGTCGCTATAATCTTGATTCGAGTCATCATCAATGAAATTGTCAACGTTCACTTCTAAAAGGTCATTTGAATTGAACTCTTCCATTGGCTCAGCGTCATCAACTAATTGAAAATTCTCAACTTCATCGGCTACATCAATCGTCTCATTCACTCGAATTTCTTAATAGTAATTATTTACGGGCACATCATTGTATATGGTTGATGTTTCATGATCATCTACCATTGTTTCTTCTAAGAACAGTATACTTCTCACTTTGCATGATGCTCACCGTTCATCCTTATTCTTTTCGATGGATACTTAGTGTAGTATGTTTGTTGCGCTTGTTCTGCCAATACGAATGGATCTCGATTGAGGATTAATATCCACCAATTTAAACTTTTGATCGATCAAAACTCCTTTCTCTGGATCGAACCAACGACATTTTAGCACCATGACTTTGTTCGGTTTATATTATAAGTTCATATTACATCATAAGATTATATTACACCATATTCAAATAGGCTTTATTATATTATATCTATGTATAAAAATATATAATGTATGTATGTATGTTAGGTCTATATATATATAAACTATAAGTGTATATTCATATGTAGTTCATACGTACATACATATTCTAGGTCTATATTATAAGTCTATAACCATATATATATATATATATATTAAGTCTAAATATATATGTACATATGTATAAATGTATATATCTATATGAATGTATATAGTTAGTAGAATGTCAATTAGCGACTCAAAAGGGTGTCTCTATTTTGGCGCTATTGATGTTAGCGACTAAATAGCGTCGCTGTTATGAGATGCCAATGTAGCATCGGCGCTAACTCGACGCGATTGTGGCTCAAATTAGCGATGCCATGGCTTGCATCGTCATTGTGATGCTATTGTCTCGCAAAATCATGTCACTTAGTTCAACCCTCATAATTCCATGATTAAGAGTATAAAAATAATTATCAATAATACATATATATGACATATGGTATAGGATCACATGTGTACGTAATATATATATATATAATGTAGCTAACATATAATATACAAATATATTCAAACGTAACACATATAATATAGGAATACATATGTAGGTAACACACACACACATATATATATATATATATATATAAGAATATTTAATTCGCAAGGAGCCTACTTAGCCCCTAACTAGCTAGCGTCACAAATGTGACACTAATAAATTAAGAATATAAAAATAAATTATCAATAATACATATATGTAACGTATGGTATAGGACAAGTTAGGTGGGGTAACACATATAGTTAGGAATACATATATGCAACATATGGTATTTAGGAATACATATGTAAGTAACATATATAATTAGGAATCTACATATGTTGATAACATACATAATATATGTAACATATGGTATAGGAATACATATGTCGGTAATACATATATGTAGCTAACATATAATACATATAATATAGGTAATATATGGTATGGGAATACATATGTAGGTAAAATATATATGTAATTAGGAATATTTAATCTATTTATTCATTAAACTATAGTGTATCGGCATCTTCCTAGCGTCGTCGTAGCATCGCTGATGTTGGGACGCTAGTTAGTGATGCAAATATTGACGCCAAAATAGCGGAAGTTGTCGGCACCCATATCGACTCTATTTTTAGCGTCAAGGTAGCGTCACAACGTTTGTGATGCTCCAGTAGCATCGCTACTCGTCAACGGCAATACAATACTAAAATTTACCGCGCATTTTCTATTTTTCATGCATGATAATAGCGGTGAAGTAGCGTCTCTAGGGCGCCAAAATTTGCGTCGACGTCTGGTAATGCCAATGCGATGCTAACTTGAAGCTATGGTGATGCATTAGCGTCGCATACTCGTGAGACAATATCGTCGCTAAGAAGATGCTAATGGCGTCTACTTAGCGTCTCCTGATTTGGCGAAGCTAATGTGCGTCGCTATTCATCAGTTTTCTTGTAGTATTTTTTCTTCAAAGGATCAATTAGCGAATGTCTCGATGAAGCCAAATCTGTTGTTCAATTCATATTCCTTCATGACATCTCTCATTTTGTTAGAGCCGGTCTTGGGGCAGCATGTTAGAAAAGCTATCAAATTTTCTTGCTTATCTAACTCTTCTCATGAATATATTTATGTTTTCAGTAATATGGTTAGTTCATTATTTGGGATCACCTAAAGATGCAATAATCTCATTGTAGGTAAGACTTAATTTGTTAAACATAATTACATTAAAATTGGAAGGGGAGACTGAAGGCCAAGCTACAACAAATTCATTTGTCAAATACTTGACTTGTCAAAGACATGAAAGAGAAGAATCACCCTTCCGTAAATTTCAAAGCTTCATTGGGAGTTGAAGAATCCTAGTGAAGGAGGGAGCATCAAATGTCTATTGTAGATTCAGCCACATTGCATTCCATGTGTGAAGGCCAAGCGACACACTTTGGAGGATGGTGCCATCTACAAAGCCTTCAAGATGGTGTCCGCTTAATGGAGGTTGAAGTTGAATATACCAATGAAATGGTTTAGTAGGTGTGAGTTTGAGAGTAAGAAAATGGCTAACATTTTCAAAGGAAGGAAAGAGTGATCAAATTTAGTGAAAGAAAATGACCCAACTCATGGAAGATGATCCAGTAGAGACATGTATGTCAATTGTGTAACACCCCCTTAGCTCCGTCAAGATTTTGTTCACTTTGGGCCAAAGACCCACACGAATTTAAAACGGGTCTTGATAGATAAAGGGAGATTCCACTTATAAGCCCATGACCACCTTCGTATTTTGTCCATGTGGAACTATCTTTCTTCACCCTTGGTCCTTTCACCTTGGGGCCTTACAATCACCCCCTCATAAGAGACTCAACGTCCTCGTTGAGTGGCCCGTGGGACGGGTTCGTTCCCACATGGTTCAAGTAACCACGCGAGGTCGACTCTGATATCATTTGTAACATCTCCTTAGCTCCGTCAAGATATTGTTCGCTTTGGGCCAAAGGCTCGCACGAATTTAAAACGGGTCTTGATAGGTAAAGAGAGATACCACATAAGCCCATGACCACCTCCGTGTTTTGTCCATGTGAGACTATCTTTCTTCACCCTTGGTTCTTTCACCTTGGAGCCTTACAATCATCCCCCTAAGGGACTCAACGTCCTCGTTGAGTGGCTCGTGGGTCGGGTTCGTTCTCATATGGTACAAGTGAGCACGCGAGGTCGACTTTGATACCATTTGTAATATCCCCTTAGCTCCGTAAATATATTATTCATTTTGGGCCAAAGACCCGCACGAATTTAAAATATGTCTTGATAGGTAAAGGAGATACCACTTATAAGCCCATGACCACCTTCGTATTTTGTCTATGTGAGACTATCTTTCTTCACCCTTGGTCCTTTCACTTTGGGACCATAAAACTTCAATGTGGGGAATTGAACACACAACCTCTCAATGTATGTTTAGCCTTTTTTTCCAATTTGATACGAAGTTAGAGATATGGGTGGGTAGTGTAGCTGAAGGCAACACAGTGAAACTACGGGCCGGTGAAGGCAACACACCGTTGAGAACACCACTCCTATTGTACGGGACTCTCCACCCTGTGCAACAAATAAGAATTCTTGAATTCTTGCTCCATTATGGGGACTGTCATGGTGTGTACAACCATTGATGAAATGATGCATGAAGTGACATGATGTACCTTAGAAATATGAAGATCTCTTCAAAATAATAACAATAAAGAAAGAAGTTAAATGTACAACTTCTAAGGCACAAGTTAAGGAAAGAATGATGGAGAAAGAAAAAAAAATGAAAGAAAAAGAAATGAAGGTGATGAATGAAATGTTCATAGTCTATGAGTGATTTTTTTTTAATTTTATTTATGATATATGTTGCACTCATACGCATTTGTTTATGTTATTTATGTTGGCTTATGAAAAGAATGAGATGCTTTAAGATTTTGTGGCTATGAATGTATGCTTATTAACGTTATTTTTATTTTGGACGTTACATACTGAGTAATACTCACTGGGAGAATTTTTCCCATGTACCGGATCCTACAGATGTGCAAGAATAGATGTCCTGATGCTTTGCTTGATGGTGATGCTCATGACAAGGCTGCTTGCACACGAAGAAAAGTGTTCTAGTCTAAGTCTCAGTGTCTTTCTCTTTTATAAATGTTGTTATGTTTAAAACAATGTCTTTAGAATTTTAATTTGAAGTCCGTTATTTGAATTATGAAATTTTATTTCCGTGTTAAGACCATTATGTATTTAATTAAGTTTTCTTCCGCAATTGAGTTTTCCCATGTTGACTAACCTTGAGTTAGTCAAAGTCAAAGTAAAGATCAAAAGTAGCGCTCCGGGAATGCATTCGGACATGTGTCAAAGGGGGATTCGACGGTGCTTTCGGGTGTAATTTTGGGATGTTACAAATTGTCAATAGCTGTAATACTAAGGAAGGAAAGAGTGATCAAATTTAGTGGAAGGAAATGACCCAACTCATAGAAGATGATCCAGTAGAGACATGTATGTCAATAGCTGTAATGCCATATAAGAAGTTGGGTTTTTAAGATGACTTTCCACCCACCTTTTTGTATGTTTTTATGTATATTTATAAGAACATATTGTCTTGTACACAAGATTGGCAAGAGAAGAATATAACAAACTAAAACATTAACAAAAGTGTATACATACCTATAATATGAGTTAGTTAAACAAGATAAGAGATAAGAGATAACATGGCAATTTTATCATAAGATAATTAGTTATCAAATATTTGGTTTAAATATTAAATTTGTTTCAATTTTTTTGTAGGAACGCCTTGAAAGATTGAGCATAAAAATTAGAAAAAAAATATTATTATTTCATATCCATTAACATTTATGAATTCCGATTGATTACACCTAAGTTATATGATTCAAAGAAAAAGTTAAAACAAAGTAAGCAATCAAACAGTTTATAATTGTACATGTAAAAGTTGCAATCGAACATAATTTTCTTTCTTAATCTATTGAATATGAGGTTAACGTATATAGGTGTGGAATCTGAATTTCGTATGTTGCAGTAGCAACAGTGTTGGAGGGGGGAATCTCCAATGAGATTGTGATCAGCAGCATTTTCTTTTTCTGTGTTGTATCCAAAGCATGGCAGAGAGGAGGCCAAGCATCTAACATGTTGTCACGTCAAAGTGAGAGGGGAGAGTGCTTTATAGCTTGAATCAAACAACAAACATCCCGGGCCTTCATGTCTGAAAAGCAACAAATTCTTGCTAGCACTTTCTCTCTCCTCCGGAGCTGCCATTGTTTTCTTGTCAGCTCTGCTGCTGATATCAGTTAAAATGATCAGGCCAGAAAAGGATTGAGACAAGTAAGAACACTGATCACAGAAGGCCTGCAATTGAGACTTGAGAGGAGTATAAGCCAACGGTTTCACGGGGGTCCCGTAATTGGCATCTCAGTCGGAAACTTTTGGTCATTTTCGATGGGTACTCGTCACCTTTTCCATCTCTCTCCTCCCCCTCTCCCCCTCTACTTGTCAAGTGAGATTGCATCTTTGTTGCTTGTCCTGTCGCAGCACAGTGAGAGACATAGACGCAGGTGACCTCCTTTTCTCCATCACTCCTCTCTTGCGTCTCAGTATCAAATCTCTCTCTCTCTCTCTCTCTCCTGCTCTGGAAGATAAACTCTTCCTCGAGGTTTGTGACCCCAAAAAAGAATATGTGCGTGCAGTATTTACAGCTGCCAAAATGTGCATTGCATAACAAACTCTCAGAAGAAACCAAGAAGAAACAGACGGTAAAAACTGTTGGCTAACTCTTCTCTCCATCATGTGTCTTTTGTCTTCTTCACAATTATTTGGCAATTAGCATCAGAGAGCAGTTAATCTTATTTTCCGTCCCAATGTTCCAAATTGCTACTTTTACTTCTACCAGTACAACTTGTGGCAACTTTTTTTTGTAAAGATAGAAACAACACTAAGGCATGTTTCAGACGTGGTAATTTGAAAAGATATCAATGTTACTTTAATTATTTGATTTCAGAACGTCCATATAATACCATAATGTACCAAAGAAATTAAATATATATCTTCATAAAATGAAGGAAGAACAACCTAACATTACTCGACACACCATTGATTGATTAAAGTCACATCTAAAAGGATATTAAGATTGAAAGAGGCACCATATCAATATCTTAATTCCTTGGTTGGATCACCAAAATCATGTTTAGCTTTTAGATGCTAAGGTTCACCTCATCAATATCTGAAGTATCTTGAGTACTGTTCACAAAAGATCACACCATTAACTTCTAAAAACTGTTTATATATATATATATATATATATATATATATAGAATTATGATTTTTTTTCATATTAGAGTGGATATTACTAAAGAAACAATTTCTTTTATGAGGTGCCTGTTGCATTTGTTCTCTGCATTATATACAGTTGTGATGTTAACTTGGCCGATTGACGATAGTAAATTAGATGTTGATTGTCTTGATACTAGTAGCAAGGCAGGAATGTCAAATGGTGACTAGATATGTAGTGTGTGGTGTGTCACATTTTCTTGACAAAATGATGTCCAAAATAGTATACTATATATATAGAAGGCTCTTTAAATTAAATTAATGGTAAGATGTATATACCACCATATATGAAATATAAGGTGATTTGGCACCAAAGAGTTGTTGAATGTTGTCATGCATGATGGGCATGGGACACCTACTCTGGATATATGCCTCAAGATCAGGGGAGTTGATTAATAATTGGAAGATGGAGTTGCATTCGCAATTAATACTTGGACAACGAATAAAAGTCTCCCTTATAGCTAAGCAACAAGTCATTAGCAAAGTTTTAAATCACGTCTTAATCTTAAACTATTAGCAATATTTTATGATCGAGAGTGAACATGAGATAAACAAGTAGAACGTGACCTTGCCAAGAAAGACATTACAGCTTTGTTACAAAATAATGGGTCCCATGCACGACTAATATATCAAGAAATTAAATGTTCCCTTATTGTAAAATTCAAATATTGAAAAAATATCTTTTATTTTACTATGCTAATATCACCTCCTCCTCTCCTAATCATAAAAGATGATAGATGGGTGTGTCATTTAATACTTGATTATGGTTGATTCTTGATCAAGCCAATGACACAAATAAGTCCTCGTGTAATAGATATACACCATAGTCCATAGTTCATAATTGCTCTTATCTAAGTAATAAAAGAGAGGCATTGATGATTAATTAGTCCGTTGATAATTAAACAAAATTGTGGTCCTTAAATAGGTTTGTTATATATAAAATCAACTCCTTATGAAACTCTTACGAGGCCAACAAAATAATCAAATAGACATATGATGATATGTTATATATAAAATTACTTCTTCGATTCCAATGATAAAATTTATACAAACGAACAGGAATCTACATAACTCTATACTCCTTTTTCAATTTGCGTACTAAAGATGCGAATTTTAGAAATTTTACCTATTTTTGCATTAGCTTTGCTTTTACTTGTTAATTTTCTCCCTTATTATGTGTTGAGATTAAACTTTGTCAATGTGATATTTATGTCATTTAAAAGAAATATTCTTGCATCTTTGTATAGCTTCTAGTAATAAAAATATATATTTTATATATCAATAATAATTATTATTTATAACTATATTTATTCGGTGCATAAATTTTCTAACTTTACCATATATGATTCTTTTAAGTAAAATGTCTATTTAGATTATAAACACAAGAGTACAACAAACTCAATCTCAAATACGAACTGTCAAATTTGCATAACACTTTCCTACGCATGGTCTAAGTAAATAAACAAATAAAGGACATAAAAAAAAGTGTTTCTTTGTGTGCAAACCCTACAAGAAAACATTACTGTCTCCTCACTTTGGCACCCCAAAATCAATTATCCATTCATAAATCTTATGGAATGCCATTTTCAAAGATATTGTTTGGAGATTATACTTGTACACAAAGACGGTATATATGGGATGAACAATAATCTTAGGAAAGATCGAGATTAGAGAGTAATTGCATAACATCGTCATGAAAACAATAATGTTACAACGTTGGAATAATCTATTATGAACATAGAGAAGCAATTTGAGGTAAACAAGGGCTATTTAATAATGTGAATAATTGTTAGTAGTTGGGGTCTTTTCCTTGCATAAAATAGATTTATTTGCTGTAACATCACTTGATGATGACACAAAGCACAGTTGTGTCTCGTTAGTTGACCACAACACTACACAGATAAAGATTGCTACCAACACATTATTACTGAAGAGAGGAGAGAAACATTAAGAATAAGTAAAAGTCAAGTCATCTAGATTCTTATCAATGATTTTTCTTTCTTTCTTTTTGCTTGGTACATGATTTCTTCTTTGTTTTCTCTCTAAACAAAAGATAATACTAGTTGTTTCGTTTCTTTCAATTCAATTATGTAACGCCAGATGAGACTTGAATTTTCAGAAAGATGAAGAATTAGAGTTCTTGTTGCCATTTTTTAATGACCTTTGAGAACTTGATGTATATTTTCTATATAATTTTAAAAGTACCTGAAAGAATAAAAAGATGCAAGTGGATAAAATTTAATCACTCATACACTCGAATGCCAGCAATGTTGATTTCACTTATCGATGATATATATTTACATACACCAACACTCTAGACCGTCTGTTTTGTAATTAATCACCTGGGAAATTTACATAATATATATTACATACATATATATATATATATGCATATTATTGATGCGCCTTGAATTATGTACCCTTTACCCAAAATTGTGAAAGAAAAAAAATGAGAAAGAAAGGAAAATGAGAATCTGTGACGGAAGCGGAGGTTAGGCCCAAGCCCGTAGCCCGCCACTGATTCTCGTAGGGGGTGTGGGGGGCGAAATCCCCCGCAGTATGAACCTTTATATATGAGGATTAGGGTTTTATATGATGTACTCTCTTTTGACTCATAGTGAAATTCTCCTGACGACGGTCTCCTTTGCCAGTGGATGTTTTCTCTCTTGTTTACATTGATCAAGAGAGTTTTACAATGTTAAATCTTTGTGTTCATCTTCTCTTTCTTTCGTTATTTTTATTGTTCATTGATCCTCGGTGTTTTATTCCCAACAAATTAGTATCAGAACCGAGTTTCTTTCCGCGAAGATGATTACAACGAAGTTCGACATCGAGAAGTTCGACGGGAACACAAATTTCAGTCTGTGGCAAGTTCGGATGCTTGTCATCCTGGTTCAGAACGGATCGAAGAAGGTGCTATCAGGTCAGAAGTCGGATGCCATGGAGGCGTCCGCCTGGGAGGAACTCGACGAGAAGGCGTTGTCTGCGATCCAGTTGTGCCTGACGAACGACGTTCTTCAAGAAGTCCTCGCAGAGAAGACGATGGCTGGTCTCTGGACGAAGTTGAAAACTCTGTATCTGACGAAAACCCTAGCGAATCGACTTGTGTTGAAGCAGTGGCTGTACACCTTTCGTATGGCCGAAGGTACGTCGATCAAATCGCACATCAGTGAGTTCATTGCCCTAATCAATGATTTGAAAAATGTAGATGTGAAAATTGATGATGAAGATCAGGCCATATTACTCCTTTGTTCTCTACCATCTTCATATAAAACTTTTAAAGAGACAATGATCTACGGTAGGGACAAACTCACGTTTGATGATGTTAAGGGCAGACTGCTGAGCAAAAAAAAGTTGGATAACGAATTGGGATCAAGCAGCAAATATGATGATCAAGCCTCAGGTCTGATCGCAAGAGGCAGACATCAGACGAGAAATCAAAATCAAGATAGATCCAGATCCAAGTCGAAGAACAGAGATAAAGTTTGCAATTATTGCAAGAAGAATGATCATATCAAAGCAGAGTGTTACAAATTACAGAATAAGAATAAAAGGATTAACGATGGCAATGAGAAGGAAAATCAGAAGCTGAAGTTGCAGATGCCGATGTAGCAGAAAGTGAGAATGAAGATGTTCTGTTGGTAATGACATCAAATAAATCCAGATAATCAAGTGAATGGATTCTCGAATCTGGATGCTCATACCATATGTGTCCTAATCGAGATTGGTTCTCCACGTACAAATCTGTTGAAGGTGGAGTCGTTCTTATGGGCAACAATGCTACCTGTAAGACTGATGATATTGGGTCCATCCAGATTAAGATGCATGATGGGATTATTAGGACATTATCTGAAGTCAGATATGTTCCTGATCTGAAGAAGAATCTTATTTCTCTCAGTGTCTTAGACTCAAATGGTTGCAAAGTTATTATTGAGTCCAACGGAATGAAGATTTCACGTGCTCTTGTGTTGATGAAAGGCTTCAAAATCGGTAGCATGTATGTTCTCCAAAGTTCGACAGTGATAGGTTCAGCAGCAGTCTCATCTACCTCAGAGGAAGATTGCACAAAGTTATGGCACATGCGTTTGGGTCATATGAGTGAGAAGGGCATGCAAGTTCTCACCAAGAGAGGTCTTCTTCTTGGTGCAAAAGTTGGAAAATTAGAGTTGTGTGAGCATTGTATCTTCGGAAAGCAGAAGAGAGTAAGTTTCGGCTCAGCCATTCATAAGACGAAGGGAACCCTTGATTACATCCATTCAGATTTATGGGGTCCTTCGAAAGGAGGAAACAAGTATTTGCTGACATTTATTGATGGCTTCTCTAGAAAAGTTTGGGTTATTTTCTGAAGCATAAAGATGAAGTATTTGAAATATTCAAGTCATGGAAGACTCTGTTGGAGAAACAATCTGAAAAAGTTGTGAAGAGGCTGAGGACTGACAATGGACTAGAATTCTGTAATTCTAAGTTCAATGAATTTTGTGACAAAGAAGGCATTGCAAGACATCACACAGTTGTGAGAAGTCCACAACAGAATGGAGTCGCATAAAGAATGAACAGAACTCTACTAAAAAGAGCACGGTGTATGCTGTCAAATGCAGGACTTGGCAAGAAGTTTTGGGCAGAGGCTGTCAACCTGGCATGTCACTTAGTGAATCGGTCTCATCACCGATCCTTAGACTTAAAAATTCTTGAAGAAGTGTGGTCAGGTAATTATCCTAATTACTCACATTTAAGAGTTTTCGGTTGTCCTGCATATGCACATGTTAATGATGGAAAGCTTGAACCTAGAGCTAGGAAGTGCATATTTCTTGGTTATAAATCTGGTGTTAAAGGTTATAGATTATGATGTCCTGAAATCAAGAAATTTATTATCAGTAGAGATGTTACTTTTGATCAATCTATGATGCTTCATTCGAGAAAAGATTTGTCTATTATTGGTGATACAGAAAAGCAGAAAACTTTGGAGAAGGTGGAGTTAGAACTGTCAAGTTCTTCTGATGAAAAGAATGATACTCCTGATGCTACTGAAGTTCATACATCGCCTCAAGTTCAGCAGCAATACATGTTAGCTCGTGATAGACCGATGAAAGAAATAAAAGCACTTCAAAGGCTCGGATTTGAAGAACTGATGGCTTATGCATTAAGTGTTGCTGAAGATATCGAGTTACATAATCCGTCCTCCTATTCTGAAGCTATTCGAAGTCCTGATTATAATAAATGGTTAATAGCAATGCAGGGGGAGATGGAATCTCTACATAAGAATGACACTTAGAATCTTGCAAAACAACATGTGAATAAGAAGATTAATGGCTGCAAATGGGTGTTCAAGAAGAAAGAAGGAATCAATAATGAAGAGACAAAGTACAAAGCAAGATTGGTGGTAAAAAGTTACAGTCAAGTGGAGGGTATTGATTTTCATGATGTGTTTTCTTCAGTTGTGAAGCATACTTCTATTCGTACTTTGCTTGCTATTATTGCTTTGCAAAATCTTGAACTTGAGTAGCTAGATGTTAAGACTGCATTCTTACATGACGATTTAGAAGAAGATATATATATGGAGCAGCCATAGGGTTTTCATGTTGAAAGTAGAGAAGATCAAGTTTGTCATCTGAAGAAGTCCTTGTATGGACTTAAACAATCCCCTCGGCAGTAGTATAAAAGGTTTGATTCATTCATGTTGAGTATTGGTTTTGCTAGAAGCAAATATGATAGTTGTGTTTATTTGAATAAACTTGTCGATGGTTCATTCATCTATTTGTTTGCTCTATGTTGATGATATGTTAATTGCAGCGAAAGACATCTGAAATTAATATTTTGAAAAATAAGTTAAATTCTGAATTTGAGATGAAGGATCTTGGAGCAGCAAACAAGATTTTGGGAGTGGAAATTTCTAGAGATAGAAGTTCAGGAAGACTATTTCTGTCTCAGCAGAAATATATTGAAAAAGTCTTAGAGCGTTTTGGAATGCAGAATGCTAAGACTGTCAGTACACAGATTGCAGCACACTTTAAACTCTCAGCTTCATGTTCACCACAATCTGATGAAGACAAAATGTATATGTCAAAAATTTCTTACTGTAGTGCAGTTAGTAGCATCATGTATGCAATAGTTTGCACTCGTCCAGATATATCTCATAATATCAGTGTTGTTAGTAGATATATATCTAATCCAGGAAAGAAGCACTGGGAAGCTGTTAAGTGGATACTGAGATATTTAAGAGGTAATTCTGATGTATGCTTAGAATTTGGTAGAAATTCAGCTGGACTGGTTGGTTATGTTGATTCAGATTTTGCAGGTGATCTTGATAGAAGAAGGTCCCTAACTGGTTATGTCTTTACTATTACTGATTGTGCTGTGAGCTGGAAAATTATTTTGCAAGATACTGTAGCATTATCTACCACTGAAGTTGAATACATGGTCATCACTGAAGCTGTAAAAGAAGCTATCTGATTGAGAGGATTAGTTGGGGAACTCACTATGAAAGAGGAAGCTACTATCATATATTGTGATAGACAGAGTGCAATACATCTTACAAAAGATCAGACAAAACATATAGATGTGAGATATCATTTTGTTCGAGATATTGTGGAAAAGCAATATGTTCAAGTTCAGAAGATTAGCACACATGACAATCCAACAGATATGATGACAAAGAGCTTACCTGTTGCCAAGTTCGATTATTATTCAGACTTCAATCGTTACGCAAAGATCAAGTTAGCCCCACGTGGACCATTCGACAAAGGAGAGCATGTTGAGTATTTTATTTTTTAAAAATTTTGTGAAATTCAAGTCAAGGTGGAGATTTGTTGATGTGCCTTGAATTATGTACCTTGTACCCAAAATTGTGAAAGAAAAAAATGAGAAAGAAAGAAAAATGAGAATCTGTGACGGAAGCGGAGGGCTTGAGCGGTATAGACCTTTATATATGAGGGTTAGAGTTTTATATGATGTACTCTCTTTTGACTCATAATGAAATTCTTCTAGCGACGGCCTCCTTTGCCCGTGGATGTTTTCTCTCTTGTTCACATTGATCAAGAGAATTTTATTACGTTAAATCTCTGTGTTCATCTTCTCTTTCTTTCGTTATTTTCATTGTTCATCTCCTCAGTGTTTTATTCCCATATATATATATATATATATATATATATATATGAGAGAAAGAGAGATTTAAGATGATAATTTATATTATTGAAACACTACGTATTGAGCACACTTTTAATAATAAGAAGCGGTCGATTCATATCTGTATTCACTTGAAATAAGGTATCATTTTCAAATTTTTGTCTCATATAGATTTCACTAAAATTTTGGATACATGTGGTGAAAGAAACAATCCAATCGAATCCAACCACCCGGCCAGATTCTGGCTCATACGTAGGGAGAGAGATCTAGCGAACCTGTCAACACTTCTCTCTAATCATGTCTAAGCTCGGCCCCTAAAATGAGCACGACACAGAGGAAAGCTGTCAAGGTGTATAGAGTGAGAGACAGACGGAGAGAGAGAGAGTGCATGATATTAAGGGTGTTTGGGTGACCAAACCCAGGGCCGGGGCTTCCTTTGTTGCACAGGGCCAGGGGAAGGAGATGGCACAAGGTCCCCCATCCATGTCTTGCTCTCGCTAGGACATGGGTCAGGCGTGCCGAGAAGAGAGGGGAGGTGTTGATGTTGCCACTGTTTTCTCTCTCTCTCTCTCACACATGCATGGTGGAGGTGTGTGTGGGGGAGGCATCCGCCACCATTGTGGGGGGCAGCCATGTCCCCCAGGTAGACATGGTCTGTTGCCATGTGCCCTTATTTATGTGCATCCTTCCAAAGCATCAACCCCCTCTTTGTGCCCCCTACCTCTCCATCCAATACCCTTCGAACTCTATTAACAACATCAAATTAGAAGCCAATATGATGAATGATTTAAGCCCATCAACAAGTCCTCTCCAATCATTAACCCTTCAAAAGTTCCTTTCTTTTTTTTTTTTCTATGTTGCTCAGATTGGCAGAAAGAGCTGAGGTTATTTTTTTTTCTGTGCCCCTCCCCTTAGATCTTTCTTGGTGTCACCCTCATATACTTTTGCTAACTACTATTTCCAGCTGGAAGCTGACATTTTGAGATGACTCTTGAGAAGTTTCTTTCTTTGTGTTTAATCCCTCACTCCACGTAGCCATTTTGGAGGATACGTCCCTGTCATTAATTCAAGATCCTCTTATTGTGATTCCTGAAACTTTAATGCCATTGTTTTGATCATTTTATCTTTATATTAGATAATATTTATTATCAAAATGTTGATAGTGAAAGTCCAAGTGTAAAATTCTCCTAAAATAAGTGATATTAAGATTCTAAAAGTGGCAATAAGAGGATTTTTTTATTTATTATTATCCTGTATAGATGGATCCTGTCTGGACTTCAAGTGGAGCTCCATTGTTTCCAATGGCTCAGAATCCAGAGTCAATGAGATTTCCTGTGCATATGTACAAATGATGATAATTGTGTTGTATACTCTAATGGAAGTGATTTTATTTATATTAAGAGTATAGATATATATATTCCAAAGACAGCACTGACCAGTACAATAATTAGCTGTGGAGAGAGAGAGGGTGGTTTAGAGTTTGAAGTGGTATTAATCCTACCAGGTTGTACAATTGTGCAGAGAACATACAGAATGACAAACATTGGATTAGAGGCAGCTGAGTCTACTGGGGAGGTCTTAATTTTGTGGCACTATCATCATTGTTCTTTTTTTTTTATCTTTTCCACTGCTGGACATGATTTTTTCATAGGGACTCTGATAATTTTCTGGTGGTTGGGGCCTAATTTGCAGACACAAATTGGGATTGTAAGTATAAAAATATGTACCAGCAAAAAAAATGAAGTGGCATCCAGAACACGAACCACTGCACCATGTGGCCCAGTTGCTCAAATCTATTCCCGTTGCTAGACGTAGCAGTAAACAAGCTGTGCAAGCAAGAAAAAAGAAAGAACAAAATCTTGCTTATCTCTAAAAATCCTGATGACGCCGTTTGGTTCGCGAATAAGTCAATCCGAAAATCTTCATTTAACTCGTCAAATATCTTCTATTCTGTCGCACACATATCGCCGTTTGGTTCGTCGAGAATATCGGGAGCTGAAGGACATTTACGATGTTGTCGTCAATCGAATACCGCAATATTTGACGTCATCGACCGAATATCGCAACCTGAAAATAGTTCAGCTGACAAGATTAAACATGCATCGAAAGTAGCGCGCTTATTGTCGGTGCTTATTCATATTTCGCTCCCTGTTTGACAAAATTCAGACGATTAACGCATTATTCCGTGACTTATTATTGAACCAAACTGCGCCAACATGTTTATAGATTTCATGAAGATGACAAAGATGAATCCTCAACTGTTAAGACTTCTTACACCATTTTACTGTTCGAAAATAGAATGATAAAGATTAATTAGCATAAATTGTCATTTTGTATCAAGTCTTGACGTATTTAAAAAAAACATTGAATTTGAGTTACAATGAACCAAACGAAAATTACTGAATGTAGAAGAGTTCTCGACGCATGGTGGTATGAGGTCAGATTAGAGACTGGTAGGAGAGCTATTAGGAGCAAGATGGCAGTCTGGCATGGCAGCTGCCAGTATCCTGATTGGCAAACTGAAACTGAAACATAGAGGAGGAGAGAGAAAGAGAAGTGGAAATCATAAGAATTTGGCGGCACTTCCCTCGCCGGTTTTAATTGCTTGTGTATTCACATTCTTTTTCCTTTTCATCATCAAGAAGAGAGCTCCTCTATAAATGTTCCCTTTTTGGATTTTTCCAACAAGAATGGGAATAAATGCACCCATCTGCTGCTCCAAGCGAGAAGAAGTGGAGAGAGAGAGAGGACAGAAGATGGACTGCATCTAATCTGATATATAATAATGAGCCTGAGGGCACTCAGAAAGCAATCATCACAAGTGGCATTCTTATTCTCCTTCTTCTGTTAACGCTACTTTCTTCCATCCCCCCTCCTCTCTCCACTCTCCCCTGTAATGCGTTTGTGTCAACCACTCTCTCTCTCTCTCACACACACACAAACATTGGAGATTGAATCCTGCATAACTCACATTTTCTTTGTTCTCTTTGTTTTGCATATATGTAACATCCCATATGTGACATGTGAATGGCGAGGGGACCAGAAAAAGCCAATACATGGCCCTTATCTGAGTTTTTGCATGCATCTTTCTCTCTCAGATATTCTCAAGGCCTTTCGCCTTCAAATAAAAATATCAGACTATTAATGAAGAATGAAGTCAAGTTGTGACTAACTCTCAACAACAACAACAACAAAGCCTTATTCCACTAAGTGGGGTCGGCTTGTGACTAACTCTTCTTTATGTAAAATTTGAATTTGACTCCTTTTAAGTAAAATAATGTGTGGATAGTAAATTACACATAAGGGTGTATAATAAAATATTAAACGGCATAAGTTAAAGAAGACATGTAGAACTTGGTAACATCAAAATATTTGTAATATGTTGATTATATATTAATGATTTTACGGTGTGAGAGCTAATACCAGAAGATATAGAACCTTAAGAAGCCACTTTTTTATTTATTAAAATTCAAATGTTCTCTACTTAAAAAAGGAAAAGAAAAAAAAACTTAGTTTTCCCTCTTCCCCAAACTCCGTTGACCCATGATATAATACGTAGTACCCCTTCGACGGCGGCCCCAACGGCGCCGGTCCTGCCCCTCGCTCTATATATATAACCCCCACTATCCTCTGTATCTCCTTAACAACCCCTCCTTCCCATCTTGTTTCTCTCTCCTCTCCCCCAATCCTCTGTATCATTCTGCACGTTAATCCTTGCTCCCCCCCTTTCTGTAATATATTACTTGCTCTGAACAGCGCTCATGCTGTATCCTTAGCAACAGACAGGGGAGTTGTTCGCAGAAGAAATGGATTGTACGGCGACGGGGTGGTGGGAATGGTCGTGGTGCCTGGCGCTGGGCGGCGCGGGGCTGTGCATGGCGGCGGCGGCGGCGATCAAGGTGGCGGACGTCCTGTGGCGGCGGCCCAGGAGGCTGGAGCGGCACTTCGCCGAGCAGGGCATCCGAGGCCCCCCTTACCGCTTCTTCTTCGGCTCGCTCAGGGAGTTGGTGGGCATGATGGTGGAGGCTTCCTCCAAGCCAATGGTGCCACAGGACTCGCACAACGTCCTCCCCAGGGTCCTCTCCTTCTACCACCACTGGAGAAAGATCTATGGTACACACCCACACATCCCTTCCACCATGTGATCTGAGCTTTAACTGCGGCAGTAAATGAAGCTTTGAGTTTGTCTTCCTTCTTGTCTAAATTGGGTCGGGTTGTGCTTTCTCTCTCCTCGTCCTTCTTTCTCCCCTGCTCGACCATGCACTCAAGTGTGTCGTGTCGATGACAGGAACTAGCGTGTTGCAATGCTTTCTTGGGTGATCTGTTGTGTCATATGTAATTGGTTTGCAAAGTAGCAAATGTTTACTGTCCTCATATGATTGTCGTCGGTCTGCTTTCTGGCCACTTTGTGTGTGGTATGAGCTTTGAGGGGGCACGATCACAGTGATCCCCGGCCACCCACCCTCCCAATTTGAAATGTTATATGTTTTTCTTTGATCAGCTCCCTTTCTGCTGTAATTTCCATCCTGGTAATTAATTCCCGTAAAAATCTGCAAAATCTCTCTCTCTCTCTCTCTCTCTCATCTAGTAAAAGCCAAAGGCCAAGCCCAACTGTTGTTCTTTCTATCTCTCTCTCCCTCCCGCAGCCTATCCATTCAGAGCACTGTGCCAAAGTTCAGCTATTTCCACAGTTGACCCTTTCTCTTTCTCAACCCTGGGAAGTTTGTTTTGGTGTTATTATCATTCATTTCCCCTTGTCTCACTCTCATAATTGATCAAAGACATCATCTTCGATCATTCCGTCATCTCTGCCCCCCCCCCCCCCCCCCCCCCCCCTCTCTCTCTCTCTCTCTCTCTCTCTCTCTCTCTCTCTCTCTCTCTCTCTCTCTCTCTCTCTCTCTCTGTTGACTCAGGCTGCTGTCGCATTGGTTGCAGGCTCCACGTTCCTGATGTGGTTCGGGCCAACGCCTCGCCTCACCGTGGCCGATCCGGACCTCATCAGAGAAATACTCCTGTCCAGGGCCGAGTACTTCGAGCGGTACGAGTCGCACCCGCTGGTCCGACAGCTCGAGGGCGAGGGCCTCGTCAGCCTCCGAGGCGAGAAATGGGCGCACCACCGCAAGGTCCTGGCCCCTGCCTTCCACATGGAAAACCTCAAAGTAAGTAACCAAATACCATTCCAACATGTAAGAATGGAGCACCATGTCGGACGTGTTAATTTACCGGTAGCAATTTGTCGATTCCAGCTGTTGATACCGCTCATCGGAAAGACAGCCGTGGGGATGGTGGAGAAGCTGCCATCCTCCGGCGAGGTCGAGGTCGACGTGTCCGAGTGGTTCCAGACGCTGACCGAGGACGCGATCACGCGGACGGCCTTCGGTCGGAGCTACGACGACGGGAAATCCGTGTTCCAGCTGCAGACCCGGCAGATGGCCTTCGCCGCAGAAGGCTTCCGCAAGGTCTTCATCCCCGGCTACAGGTGACAAGCACATCCTCACGGTCTTTTGATTCCGAATGGCCTCCTATATACAGAAAGTATTTAATCAACACCTGCTCGATCCAACCGGCACGCACGTCGTCAGGTTCTTGCCGACGAAGAGGAACGCGCGCTCGTGGAAGCTTGACAAGGAGATAACCCGGAGCCTGATCAGGCTCATTGATCGGCGGAGGGGAGACAGCGTGGACGCGAATGAGGCGGAGACCTCGGCGAAGCTAGGCGACGACCGTGGCGGCGGCGCCAAGGACCTTCTCAGCCTCATGATCCGCGCCAGTATGCCGACGACGAAGAAGGCGACGTCTCCGCTGCCAGAAGCCGCCGCCACCTCCCTCCCGCCGCCGTCTTCGTCGTCGATGTCGGAGCACGACATCGTGGAAGAGTGCAAAACGTTCTTCTTCGCCGGGAAGCAGACGACGTCGAACCTGCTGACGTGGACGACTGTTATGCTCGCCATGCACCCCGAGTGGCAGCAGCGCGCGCGAGATGAGGTCCTCCGCGTCTGCGGTCCACGTGGCGCTCCCTCCCGCGAACACCTCCCCAAGCTCAAAACAGTACGCGCTCTTTTTCCGCTGTCGTGTTCCATCGTCATTCACGTCGTTAGTTAAGCTAACTAATTAATTTGATTACTTAATTAAATAAACTTGCAGCTGGGGCTAATAATAAACGAGACCCTGCGGCTGTACCCGCCGGCGGTGGCGACGATACGGCAGGCGAAGGCGGACGTGACGTTGGGAGAATACGAGATCCCGGCGGGGACGGAGCTGATGATCCCGATCATGGCCGTGCACCACGACCAGCGGCTGTGGGGTCCCGACGTCGCCCGCTTCGACCCGGCGAGGTTTGCGGACGGAGCGAGCAGGGCGGCGTGCCACCCGACGGCGTTCATCCCCTTCGGCCTGGGCGCACGGATGTGCATCGGGCAGAACCTGGCGCTGCTCGAGGCCAAGATCGCCCTCGCCGTCGTCCTCCAGCGTTTCGACTTCCGACTGTCCCCGTCCTACGTCCACGCCCCCACGGTGCTCATGCTCCTCTACCCCCAGTACGGCGCTCCCATTGTCTTCACTCGCCTGCCCTCCCCGGAGCCAGCCGCCAACGACCCTGCCGTGGGAACTAGTCCTCCTTCCTCCAGATAGCCTACCACCTGTTCGACAGAATTCCTAAAACACGATCATGACTGCATAGGATGACAGGAGAACTGACCTGAGAATTACACACCACGCTAACTATCCATACTTCGGCATTACTGCCTTTGTTCGCTTGCTTTCTGTTGTAAAAAGCTCGCTGCCAAAAGAAAAAAAAATACCAGTAAGAGAGAAAGAAAAAAGCAGCCTTTTTCTTTCACCCTTTTTAGCTAGTGACTACATAGGAGAACATGAAAAAAAAGTCTCTTCTTTGCTTGTTTTATTTTTTAGTTCGTTTATTTTGTGTTTTTACATGGCATTGTGTGTAACTATTTTGTATCATAAGTAATCCACTGTTAACTGGCTTGCTGTCAATTGCTTGTTTGGTTCTTCCTTCTCTGTGACACAGTTGATCACAAGAATGCAGCAGATCGTGACCAAATTGTTGTTTGCAGTGTGATTGTGGCGGCAGCTACACCTTACCAGAGAGTGAGAGAGAGAGAGTAAAAAGAATGGGAACAAATGGCAGGTTGTCCTGCTGGCTAAGGCTGTCAAAGGACAAGGCAATTTTCCCTACCGGCCGGATGCCGGCACTGTCGCAGGCGATCTGTCCCGCCGACCCCTCGGGGCCATGACTAGTTCCAATATTTGTGTTCTTCTTCCTCTGGGATGTTGCTGCTGCACTGAGCCGTTTCTGCGATTGCCAACTCAAAATCAATCAATTCGCTGATGCTGCTTCACTGCATTTGGAATCACGTGGAATAATGATAATTCACTGCCGAGAAGAACTGTGCTCATTTGAATTCTGAGCAACTTAATCAGAGAACAAGCTACCGGTTCACTAATTGATTCAAATCTTGCCACTAGGATGACAAGAATCCAATCAGTATCCCAATGTCCCCTGTTCCTTTTCTTTCTTGTCTCTTCTGATCAAGGCGTGATATCAATCATAGAGAGAGGTGGAGGGTAAACAAAAACTGTGCAATTATATGTAATGGATTTACATAATGTGACATCGGGTAGGAGGCATAATTCAGTTCTTGTTGAATGTTATGGCACTTTTTTTATGTTAATCTCCTGATCGAACACCAGTGTTCTTTATCTTCCATTGTAGTGCTGGTCCCCATGGCGCAGCATGAAGAACAAGTTTTTCTCTCCTAAAAAGGCTACAATGCTGTTGTGCACCTACACTTTCTTCTCTTTTCCCTCTTTAATATAAAAACAATTGCAGGGGAGAGAGGTAAAGCATACAGGGATATTATGCATGTGATCCATACAATGGAATAAACCCTTACTCTAATGTCATCATCAAACAGTCTAAAACTAACCACCGTCTGTAGGCCTGAAACCTTGGGGGTTTGTTTTCACCTCCTGTTATGTGTGGACTATACTGTTTCAGATCATGGAAAGTTTAACTGCAACATTCCTCTTCAAGAACTAAAGTTTAGCAGCATGCTCATCTCAAAGCTGTTAAAAGATAAAGATCACAGAGGTTAACTAAAATAATATATAGTCCAATTATAGTTACACCATAAATCCTAGGGAAACGGTGCAGTCAATCCATGCATTATGGAAGAACATTATTGAAGAAGCTGCATTAACAGCTTGCATGCTAACTTTCTGCATGCATACTTTTTTTTTTCCTTTCCTTCTAAAATTTAACCACTTTTGTAAATCTGTAATCGAAAAAAAAAATTCTATCCGTTCTAAGTCAGTTCAAATGATAGGATACTATGGTTAACCTTCGTTCGCAAGCACATTTGTCAGAATTCGATCTCACGAATTAATTATTGAGAAATCGATAAATTTATTGCAGATTTCAAGTTCATGCAATGAGCATATCCTTATCACATTCAAAAGTAAAATGAAATTTCTACATTCATATCTTGCAGAAGCTTTGGCTGCATTGATGAGATGATTATAAACCCAACTAATGTTGCCATCTCAGTAGGCTCAATTTCTCGAATCCAACCATAAGTGATGCTACATTTGACTTTGGTTTGACACTATATATACATGACAACTTCTATAATTACGTCATAAATAATAAAACTGATAATTGCATAAATATCATAGCAGAATACTTAATTAAACATAATATTTTTTAGTATTGTCAACAAGCTTATGGGATGGCATAAGCTCTTATATGATGACCCAATAAAAAAGTTAACATAATACCTAAAAGAACAAGGTTCGAGTAAAGGTTGCAACTTAAAAACTCATAGATAATGTTGTAAGATTCAACCTGGCCATCGACTCTTATTGATGAAGAGGTCAAGTCAAATTAGTCGGACTGGATCAAGTTGAATTATTCGATCAAATGAATAAAATAAATTAAATACATTTCTCGTGTATTATCAATGTCTTTTATATTATCAATGTCTTGTAAAACATATTAAATACATCAATGTCTTGTAAAAAATAAATTAAAATATAATAAAGTAAAACAAAATAATTTAATAAGTCAAGTAATATAAAAAGTAAGATCAATTAAATAGCTGTTACATAAAAATTATTTCTTTTTTAATTATATCGATAATATATGGTGAAAAACAAAAAAATGGAGCATAAATTTTAAACAAAATATATGCAAATAACATGTCCTAAAAATTATTAATTTTTTGTCCTAATTTTTTGTTCTATCTTGACCTAACTAGATCACGTAAACCTATCAAGTTAGTCAGTTGAACTTGGGAGTTACTAGGTTTGATTAGGTCAAAATATGTCTACCTCAAGGCTAGTTTTGAGGTGACATGCACACTAGCCATTTCGATGCCTACACACTAGTCCAATCGGCAGACCGAGTCTTACAACACTGCTCATAGGCTATACAAGACACACTCGTTGGCAATATAACATAAAATATAAAATAACTTGGACTTAATGGTTTGATCACAATATGTGTAATATTCCATCATGTGTAATGCTATTGCCAAACCTTGGCCTCCTCACATGCACAAATTCATGAGGTATAAAAAAGAGAATCTCCCATTAAAATAAGTCAAAGCCATGCGTGCTATGACCTAAATCATGATTCATGTAAGGCATGTCCAACAAAATTGTATCATAAGCATAACTAGCATATCATGCACACAATGAATTACTTTATGCACCATCCATGACATGTGATAAATCACACAAAACAAGATAAGACATTTAACATCTTATGGAAACATTTAATATTATGTAAATTATGAATTAATCTTGATTATCTTTAGCTTTGTGAGCATAAAACATTTAGCGATAAGCACATACATTCAATGCATTAATAATTATGTATAAATAGTTCACATCTTCATCTTTACGTACAAGCCATTACATCTTCATTATGTCATATGACTTTCTTTACATGATCATCATCTTTCATTTTTATCTTCACATAACTTATTATCTTATTTGATTGTCGAATGAATTACATAATTAGATGGCTAGTTGGGCCATAGGATTATTCGTTTATCCATTTTGAAAACTTGATAATATAGATGAGGATTCAATTTTTTATCTCTCCTATGACTTATGCATATAAGACTAGCCCACAATCTTTAGGAGATTTAATATTCACGTTTAGTGGTCACACTCCTATGAATTGGACACTCGAAACGCTATGAATCAGCATGCCTTAATCTCATACGCCCATATCAGACGGTCATGGAGACGTGAGCTTCGGCTGGTTGTCATTACCATTGTCATGTGCTAGATGAAAGAAAGCATCTGGTATTTGACACTTGGCTCTATCATCTAACATTTGACTACAGTCACGCCAAATATATCCTAAAATGTATAATTGGCAACATACATCAATTGAGTAAAAAAAATGAAACATACATAAAGAGATTGCCCTGCGCCACAAGGAGGAGATTTTTGTGCTTTAACAAAATGATACATACAGAAACATAAGGACTTGGAACGAAAAGGTGAAAAAGGAACGATACTAGGAAGAAAACTAAGAATACAATGTTTTTGCTATGAGACGAAAGGAATACTAAGCAAACATATCAAAGGGTGACCAAATATCCAAGGGCAGAATGTTTATAAATAGTAGCACTGACCTAACAAGTGCACGCAATAAAGAAGATATGCATCTCAGGCAACAATGGATGCAAGGCGTTGCGAAGGCGTTGACCAATGTTGTGGAATCGGGATGGCTACTCGGGTAGCAAACCTAACTAAAGAAAGAGAAGGAAGAGAGAGTCAAAGAAAGAGAGGAGAGAGATGGAATGAGGTATTTTGTTGGCAAAGGAGGAAAGTCTCATGAGGGTTAATTGCAGAGATATGTCGGCTCCGAATTTTTTTTTCTTTGATACCTTTTTTTGAGCCACTGTTGAACCGAAAGGAAGTTTGATTAATCTTAACTACACCTTTTAATCGAATGACTAATATCAAGAGGGTACATCATGTCCCCTCTTTAGAGAGAGCACACCCCCATTTATATATATATATATATTGGTAATATAAGTTTAACCATTCCCTAATCATATATATTTATTTGGCCACAAGTTAGATTATCAATTATTAATATTATTATTTTGTAACAATTTGGAAACACCATTGCCCTCTTTTTGTAATTATCTAACTTAAGCCAGTCTATAATAATAATGTTTTTTTATTATAGTAATGTTTTTATTATAGTAAAAATTATTGTTATATTAGTTAAACTAGTTATACAAAAAAATGAGTAACTTAGTTAGCCTAATATTCTACTTTTTTTTCCTTTTCGAATTAACTATTATGATTCACCGTTTAATTGGATCAACTATTATGATTCTCCATTTAACTGATCAAAGTTTAAGGGGAAATGCATATCATAGCAGCAGGTTAATAAAGGTGGACTAATCGGCCTCTTAATCGTAGTTATTCCTATTCATCAATATTGTTAAGTAGCTGAGACTTCTCACCCAATTCGTCGTGCATCCCAAATGAAATTACTATTTTACGTATTCCAGAATCATTAATCCTAATTGAAATAAGGATTTATGCACTTGAAGAGGAGTCATTGTACATTCTGCTCGCCGGAAAAATGAAGCAACCATTTCTAGCAACCTTGTTCGAACTCACAACGTCCAACAGCCCCCAAGAGAAAGCCTTTAGATCGATCATGTCGCTCAAGAGGAAGGGATCGTCTGTGTGTTCTCTGTGTAGTTTGCACTTGGTTTGAAGGCACACCGAAGGTGATACTTCAGCCTGATATTTTGGGGCTGGTCAGAACTTAGAAGGCTGTGACGCATTTTGTTGTTGTCAAGTTGCGTCAAGGTGTTGTGAAAGGAGCATCAAGTGTGTTCCAAACTTTGCAAGATGAAGAAAACTCGTGTGTGCTGTCTCTCTCTCCTCACGAGTTAGTCTGTGCTCTCCTGCCACGAGCAAAAGAGCTTCCAACTGGCGGACTCATTCCATGTCAAGGGCAGACAAGAAGGTACCAAACAGAAACAGGGAAATAATATTTAACTCGATCGTATGCTTATAGCAATAAGCCACAAACAAAAAATAATAACAATTTTATCATCATGAGATCATGTCTTCTATAAATAAAGCACATATAATGATAAGTTTCATATGTTGTTTCTAGCGAGTGAAAACTCTGGTAATATGCTACACAGAAACTGATTTTGGGATCTTTCCTGTAACAACTGCGGACAAAAAGTAAAAGTTGTAATGCAAATCACATTGTGACGGTAAATTAATGAAAATAAATGAAATCTCATGCGCCCACTCCAATCTCCACTGCTTTGATCCCTTGCTGAAGACACTCGAAATGAGTTCTCCGGTATTTACATGGACGCCATTCAAAATGCTCAATTGTGGAGGTTAACAATTAATTCCACACTGTCCGATTGCTGCAGCTTTCTGTTCTGGAGAGGTGAATGGGTCAATATGCACCCAGAGCAATGAGAAGATGGAGGCGAGAAGAATGGACCAAACGATGACAATGGTCGGAGTTCGATTTTGCCGGCCGAGCAGACCCTTGAGGAATGGGTACAGATGGAGGATCACCCATATTGAGAAGAAAAGTTTCCCAAACAAGGGACCCCATGACTGGTAGCCACTATTTATAGCATACGAGACTCCAGCAACTATGCCCACCAAGTTAATGACCAAGACGGTGGTAGGAGGAATGAGGAGACTTGTCCACTTGAAGACATACAACTCAGCAAAGTCTCCATCCTCATCAGATGCCTTGGATGTGACAGTGAAGTTGGTATCTATCCCTGCTAGCACTTTTAGCAATCCTTGGAACACGGCAAATAAATGTGCTGATGTGCCACCAATCACCCAGAACTGTTCGTTCCTCCACCAGTCCTCAATTCCTACACCACTCCATCTCAGTTCCAGGAGCCCAGTTGTCAAAATAGAGGCAAAGAGCAGGATGAACCACATTCCTGCGTAGTTGCTTATCTGCATGCCAGGTGGAAGAATTTTAAAATTCCTGAGCCTCATAAAGAACTAGAAGAATAAGCAAGGAAAATGTCCCAACAACTAAGTTTAGCTAACACAGTGAATGGGTAAACCGGAGTTTATATTACAAAAGGCAAGAATGTCAAGGACTGATTCTGATAATTTATTCTATAAGAATCCACATATTTGTCAGCAAAAAAGAATACCATTACCTGCGAAGATCATTGAATATAGTTTCAAATTGCATTCAACAACAACAACAACAACAACAAAGCCTTATCCCACTAGGTGGGGTCGGCTACATGGATCATACGACGCCATTCCGCTCGAATAGATTCGTTGATCCATGTTCATAAGATTCGACATGATTTTATGTTGGCTGTCGGGGCCTAACACAACCCTCCTCCTTTATCCGGGCTTGGGACCGGCTATAAAATATAGGCGGAGTTTTCCTTGCATTCATGAAAAAAAATTCCATCCACAAGGAAACAATAAAATGAATAAAATTAGAAGGTCTAAGCCTGTGTATAACCATAGATTTAACATGGAAATTATCTTGCCAAAGACCATTTATGTTTTTTTAGCAAGATTGCCCCACAAAAACATTTTTTAGCATGATAAATTAGAGTTTATCCTCAAAGTTGTGTTGTTAATGTCTCTTATAACTTTCCATTAAGGTCAACAAACATCAAAGAAAAGAAATATGCCTTTTGAATCATACACATCTACAATCAAATCAGAATTCCATAAAGTCTAGTCTACTAACCTCTGGAATAATGAATTTTCCAGTAAGGAGGCAGATAGCGGGGAGAACACAGTAGGCAATCAGTGGGATGGATGTGATTGGATATACGATTGTGTTAATGTATGCCAGTCTCTCCAAAAGCTTCAATCTTCCACTGTAACCATACCAAATAGGGCAATGCCTACTTAGAAGGATTTCAATCGATCCCAAAGCCCACCGCAAGACCTGATTAAGACGGTCAGAAAGATTGATTGGGGCAGAACCCTTGAATGCAGGGCGCGGAGGCATGCAATAAATTGAAATCCATCCACGAGCATGCATCTTGAATCCAGTAAGAATATCCTCGGTAACCGATCCATATATCCATCCAATCTGCCAGATACGGAAATCATCTCAATCCAACATATCAACAAAAGAGAAAAAAAAGGTTAAGCTCCGATACTCAGACCCCTCACCTCTTTTCCCCATTCAGTCTTGTCTTCGTAACCACAACTGATAACATGTATGGCTTCCTTTAGCAGAGAAGCTGGATTGGTGGAAGGTGGTATGCCTCCTTGCTCCATGAAGGTGGATGCAATGAAAATTGGCGACTGACCAAATCGTTTTTCCAAGCTCCTTTGTGACATAAGCATTGTTCGTTCGTCATCGTAACCTAAAGTAGTTCATATGTCACATGAGATGCAATTTAGAGTTCATGCTTAATTTTCACAGCTGAACTAGGGAACAAAAAGAAGCAGGACAAAGTTCATTTCTTATTCCAGTAAGCAATGTAGCAAGTACTTCGACCCAAAAAAGCATAGCAAATAAAAATAAGAAAGGTATCAGGCTTCTGTTAATCTTTTTAGAACGAAGACAAAATTTATTTAATTCAGCTTCTAACAATTAGCAATGATTTAAGCAATAAGACACTACCTTCTACTCCTTCCTCCATGTCTTCCATGTTGAAGATGGGTACAGTGGATTCAGTCCTCTTCATAGCCCGCGTCTTATCAATGTAGCTTTTATTCCCATGCTTGCTTTTCTTTCTTGAACCACAGCAGCTCTTCACGATTATGTTTGGCTCCAAGTCAGCTTCAGTCAAGACAGGATCATAGCCATACAAAGCCTGCCTGTTGAAACAACAACCTGTTCCCACATAAACAGGACCTTGGATACCATCCAATCCTTTCAAGTTGATCTGTAAAATGTTGTATCAATCAGAAATCATATTATACACTTCACTTACTGCACGAATAACACAAATACTTACATCAAAAAACACAATGTTACGGTTAGCATATCTATCATGCAAGTCGATGCCATCAAACCGTTGAGGAAATTGAACATAGCATGTTTTCCTCCCCAATGCAGGATCCATCATAAAGCACATTGCTTCCCTGAGAGCTTTGCTGTTATTGAAGTAGTGATCACAATCAACATTTAGAAGATAGGCACCATTTGTCAGGACAGCTGACACCCGAATCTGATTGAAGTCATGGAAAAAGAATTTAGATCACATGCAATTCCAAAAATGCAACAAACAACTGAGTTCATAAGCATATAGAAAACAAAAGAAACTGACCAATGCATTCATTGCACCAGCTTTCTTATGATGCTGAAATCCTGGCCTCTTTTCACGGGAAACATAAACAAGGCGAGGTAACTCATTGCCATCAGTATCAAGCCCACCGCTGTGACCCAAAAAGACCTGCAATTAAGCAACAAATACAAGAAATATAAACTAGAAAGGGGACACCCTTTAATGTATGTCACGAAAAAGAAAGATAAACAAGATTGGAAGTGCAAAGAATGGAGTAACATGAGAGATAACAACACACCTGTATCATGCCAGGATGATCTCTTGAATTATTTCCTGGCCAAGGAGTTCCATCCTGCATTATCCAACCTTCCTCTGGTGTCTTTTGTGCTTTAGCAACAAGAGCATTTATACGGACCTTGAACTCTTCATACTCTCTCTGAAATAACAAGTTTCAATGTTTATATTTTGTTATTTCAACACTCCAAGACATAATGCATCTTATTTCAAAGTTTCTTCCTCACCTTCATTGCACGGCGTTCCTTGACAAAAGAAGGCTGAATTTTGTCCTTCAGATAATCAATTTTTTGGGCAAAGTAAAATTCTGGGGCTCTGGGCTCAATACTATGCTTTTTGCAGAAGGGCACCCATTTCCTAGCAAATTCAGCTGTTTCAGACAGTGCCTCAAATGTCAACATTGCTGAACCATCATCAGAGACATAGCAGGAAACTTTATCAACAGGATAATCCACAGCAAGAATAGACAGCACGGTGTTGGCTGTTATAAGAGGAGGTTCCTTCATTGGATCCACTGTACTAACAAAAACATCTATAGGAACTAATTGTGATGGCTCTCCTTCCCTATCATATCTGTAAGTATCAATATCAGTGGTGTTAGTGGAATCAAACTTCATGTTGCATGGATGGCATATAATAATAAAAGTTAATATATGACCTCAATGCAAGCCTCTCAAGGTATGTCTCCCGGTTGATTGGATACCACTTGGGAAATTGATCAAGAAGCCATGACAACGCAAACCAAATCTCACATATAACTGATGTCAGCCACAAACCATAAGCATCCTTTACAGGATGAGTGACACGATACTGGAAGAAGAAACACAGAATGATAAGCCGGAGTATTATGACCACACGGTAAAGATTGAGTTGGTTGGAAGGAATAGGCACTATGCGGCTCATAGGTTGACGTGCATCATCAGCCCTGCAAAGAGGTAAATCTAAGTTTTTGTAGATTGAAGAACGAATCATAACATCTAAATCATTTACTACTAGCATGCTGTATCGTCTTAGGTAGTTTTTTTTTTTTGATAAGATCATCTTAGGTAGTTCTTAAGACGATCTTAGGTAGTTCTTATGCAAAAAAAGATTCATGGTTTTGCAAAATAAGAGTCTTATCGTAAGAATTGCATAGAGAACATTTCTCATGTTTTCATGTTCTGCTCAGTATCATATCAAAAAATAAACAAATAAAATTATTTAATTCTCTATAATATTATGAACTCCGCCTATGCTTTATAGCCGGTCCCAAGCCCGGATAAAGGAGGAGGGTTGTGTTAAGCCCCGACGGCCAGCGTAAAACCCTATCGAATCTTATGAACATGGAGCAACGAATGCGTCGTACCCACCTAGTGGGATAAGGCTTTGTTGTTGTTGTTGTCTCTATAATATTGTGATAAGGTCAAGATCAAATAGAAAAAGGGGAAAACAATCCTTGAACGACACATAGTCTTCTACTTACACATAATCCGAAATCTTAATGTCCAATTCTTAATGTGCCTACTCCAAGGTTCACTATCAATATATATATATATATATATATATACATATCCCCTAAATATATATATATATATATATAGAGAGAGAGAGAGAGAGTTAAATTAGGGTGCATTCGCAATCTGTGATTGCACCACGCGATCCCATAGTTATGGGCTGTTAGATTGGCATCATTTTGATGTGACGGCCCAAAACACAAGCAATCTGGATCAGATCAAACTGATACAAATCTGATGGCTCAGAACTATGAGATTGCACGGGCACCCTAAAAACTGGAGACGAAATGAGGTGGGAGCAAGTCCGTACATTTGGAGATCTTCACCATTAGAACCAGTTCCTTCAATATCTCCTTTTCCATCATTGTATTTATTTGTCATTTGCAACATGTTTTTATCCTGCTTGAGTTTCCAACTTTCAACTCTATCTTTCCAATCAACACTTCCAATGCCATACGAGTTAAGATCTTTGGAAGGATCCACAATTCTAACTGGAACTGCATTTATATCACCATGAAAGTAATCAAATCAACCAAAAGAATTTTTTTTTTCAATTTTTAGACCTATTGTTTTTTAGTCACATGAAGATATATCTAACCTGGCATGCTAGGATCCACATAACCTGCTGTCGAACTTCGAACAGAATGACGATCAGGTGTAGCATCAGGTACTTCCCCAGAAACCTGAAAATTTTGCATTAAATGGTTATAATAGGACTGGTGAATGGTACAAATAATTCTTCTACAAAGTATATCTTTCTCAAAGAGAAAGAGGTTTTCCTTTTCATACCTGTTGCCCACTGGTCAGGCGTGGAATTCGGTGCTGAGGCTCACGTCTAGAAGATGAAGATAAATCAAGATCATCTTCTGAGCCTTGAAGATGCCACTGATGCACTGCCTTACTATTGCCTTGCTTGTAACTGAACTCATTATCCAGATCGTCAACATCATCTTCTTCTTCATCACCTTCAACGCGTGGACTACCTGAAATGAAAACATGAACATTGAGTTATAAGAAAAAGAATAGAAACAACAACATGTAAAAGCTATTAATAACAAAGTTGAAATTCAAGACCTTTATGTCTCTTGTAACGAGTCTTGCACTGAGGACAAGACTGATTGCCTTCCTTCCTTTCGTACTCATAACAAGGCCTGCAAACTGGGAAAGCACACTCATTGCAAGCAACAAAGACATCCCCTGTTGCTGAAACCCCTACTGTGTCGCTACAGATCTGACATACTTGTCCGTTTAAGTTTTTCAGCGGCTTGGACTACATCAAAAGGAGAAGCAAATCATCAAGAAAATTATATAAAATATGCAATTTAGAAATAACTAACGTACACAAAAGAAGGCACTGGGTCTTAAACCTGAAACTTGTTGCCTTAAGTGTTAAGCATGGATGAGCTTGATGGAAAGATGAAAGAATAATTATAATAATTGAAACACCTCTAGAAAAAATATTATGATCAATGACAAGAAATAAGTAATCCAGAAGTTTAGGAGATGAGACAATAAAGCAGATCTAATCTAAGAATGTGTGATTTAATTTCTTAACAAACTTGGTCATAGAAAAATATACACAAAGACCACAAAAAATCCATTTTTTTTCTCTCTTTCACCCATCGGCATTGCATATTCTGGAAAGATTCAAAAGAGCATTATGCACAAACAGGTCAATTAAGGATATCAAGTTAACAAGAAAGATACCAAATCCAAAGCAAGTCCTTCTTTTAATAACAAATTGAACAATTCGATTTTGAAACCAACAAGTTACTAAACATGAACTTAATCTCCATCTACAAGCCACTGAGATGGAATAGCAAATAGAAGAGTCCCACCCACGACCAACCATCCCAATATCCAACCTTTCTCTGGAATCTCAATGATCAAAGGACAGATGACTTCATTAAGATCAACCCAACCAAATACAAAAAAAAAAACCAAATTCCACCACTTCCCAGGTCAAACGCCCTAGTGTCACTCGAGTCTACTGATGAACACTTCACAGATCCAAGCGAACAAAACAATCTTCTCACCCCATAACGCAAAGATCAAATCTTTACATCGAAGTCAACCCCAAAACTAACACATTCCACCTGAAAATTTGCACACTGAAAAATGTTTTCTATGGGAGAAAAAAATGGAGAGGAAAGGAAGCACAGCACTCACCCCAGGTTCCCCGTCGTTCCGAATCATAACGAACTCGTTCCTGTTGTGCGACCCGGCCACCATTCCCGCGTTGGCCTCCATCCTGTCGCCTCAAGATCTAATCTTTTTTCTTCGATTCCTCCTCTAGAATTCCTTGGAAAACATCAACAAGAGAGCGAGAGAGAAGAAGGGGGGAACCGGGATCTCCCTCCGCTTCCACAGCCACCGCTCACTGCATCACACACTAAAAGGAGAAGAGATCCAAATCCCGGCTCCTCTCTCTCTCTCTCTCTCCCTCTCTCTCTCTCGCCTCTTCGCTCTTACTCTTCCTGCCAAAATCTCATCTTTTTATTGCAGGCTGCCATTTTTCGCTCGCCCCCGCTAAAAATTAAACCGACACATCTCATGGGACGACTGGCGACCGCCGGTTACCCAGAGTGGGGCCTATTTGTTCAATGAGCTCGACACCGTCCGATCGGGGAGTCGCGAAAGATGAACCGTGGGATCGCTCGATGCGGCCGCTGCTACGTTACGCTCGAAGGGCACGCCGTCGTTGTCTGGCGCGGACTGCTGCCAGGCTGGAAACGGGAGGGCGACCGGCAGGTGTCGGTCGGAAGGCAGCGTCGGCTGTTTTTTTTTTTTGGTTACTGGTAAAAAAAAACTTGAAGTGTTTGTGTCGGTGGAGGTAGACGTGATGTCAATGTAATGGAGGAGCTGAAAGTTGTATTTTCTTTATTATTTTTTTATGCTTTTTTTTTATTTTTCTTGTTCTTATTTTGATCAAATAATGTAAGCGTCGGCGTGGAAATTTTATATTTTGAGGTTGTCCCGCTACCAAACTCGTATTTGCTTCTTTTTTTTTCTCACTAGTGAAGGTGACAGATCACTAGCTAAGTGAGAATTAAGGTGCCATTTAGGTGCTTATAAGTTTTAATAATTTACATAGATGCATATAATAAGGTGCAATTAAAAACATTGATTATTACATCGTAAATTTGTTCAACCTCTGTTCATATGGTATAATATAACTTTGAAACATGAGAATTTATGAGAAAAGTTTAGAGTGGATAGAAAATGTAATTAGAGTTAAAAGAACATTGATTGCAACTGAATTTGGTATGTATAACTTTTTTTTTTCATTCACTTTGTCACTATTTTCGGGTCTTCACAATTCCACTTAACCGCTTGGCTTGAAAAGTTTGCCTGCTTGTTCCTTAACAAAAACTCCAATCATTAAATTAATTTATTTAACATATGGATTAATTAGTTTATTTATTATAACGATTCTTTGTCTTGCTCCAATGTTATTAAAATTGGACTGTGGTTTAATTGAATCAATCATGAATTGACGACTGTTCGATCTAATTTAAAGTCAATCATTTTTTTTTCTTGTTGAGTTGTGAAAATTGACGAATCGATTCAACTCAGTTCAAATTCATAAAAAAAAAAGAAAAGAAAGCTAAATAGAAGGAAAAGAATGTGATGTATAAAAATAAATAGAAATAGAAATAAAAATGATAATATTAAAATTTGAATAATATTGAGAAGGAAATCATCAAAGGGCATAAAAATGAAAATTAAAAAGAATAATATTAAATAAAAATAAAAAGTAATTTAAGATAAAATTTATTAATGCAATCTCTATCAGCATCAAATAATAAATGAAAAAAATTAATAAAAACCTATTAATATTTATAGGTTGACCATTTCTATTTATCATTATTAAAACTTTAAATAACTAAAATTTATATCACATTAATATTTTTATTAGTACGATATTGATATGTTACATCAAATAACATATATCGTCTTTAAAATTATTATAAATAATATTATTTTCAAAAATTCGATCTCACAAGATTGGTTGCAACTAATATATTTTGGAGCATTAACTAGTGTCACAATTTTGTTGCTACGCGAGTCCATTGGCGTGCCTCAATTTGGCCTGTCATGAGCTTGACAACTACTCACTGTGGAGGAGGCGAATTGAATGGAAGTTTTTACGCATGTCGCATAATATACAGATATATTAATTAATATGTACCATATGTTTAGATATGTATCGCGCATGTTGTTAACAGCTGTCGATTGATTAATTATAATTGAGTTAGGAGTTTGCGTTTGTATACGCACTAATGGCAATTATTATAGTTTAACTGATAAACGGTGTTTCTGATCCGATTTGAGTTCAAAATCAATTTGAGTATCAAATCGATCAAAATCCGATCAAATCGGTGAACCAAGAACGGATTTAATGCAATTTTTAGAAACTAATTTAAAATAGGAAGAAGATAAAATAATGAAAAGTAAATTTTAAAAAAAAGGTAATTAAGGAAGGAAATAATCAAAGATTAAAATAAAAATAGAAAGGGGAAAATAAATATAAGAAGATAATTAATAAGAAGAAAAATGGTAATTGAAGAAAAGAAATGATTAGGGAAAAAAATTAGAAATGATATGAGTTGACCAACTAAAAACATATGTAGAGTTGACCTAAAAAATTAAATAACGATAATAGTGATTTTGGATTAAAAGATATTAATATGCCTACCATTAATAATAATAATAATAATAATAATAATAATAATAATAATAATAATAATAATAATAATAGAGTAAGTATTAAGTTTTTTAAATATAATAAGTAATTTAAAAATAATAAATTTGCAAAAAAAAAAGAAAGGAACAATGATGGAAAATATGAAAATAAAAAGGAATAAATACGAGATAATAAACAATAAGAAGAGTAAATGAAAATAAATAAAAGAAGAAAATTTTAAAAGTGAATTAGATTTCATATAAGAACACAAAATATTCTATAAAAAATAAAAAAATATAATAATGTAGTAATCATATAATTCTGGATAGTTTAAATTTATAGAATATAATAAATAATAGTTATATATTAATTTATTACTAGTAATAGTAACATGATATATTATATAATATATTAATTATGATATATATATTTAAAATTAATATCCAACTATGATCCGAGTCTGATTTTAAAAACATTGGTTTAATGAACCCTTTCCCCCTTAGCGTAAATAAAGAACATGTGGGGGCATTAATGAGTAACGTATATACTTGGATTAGTGAAAGTTACATATACAGGAGATAGCCCACTCCATGAGCAAGGGTAAAAATAAATGTTTAATATTAAAAGCTGATACGAAGAAAGCTTTCGTGTTTCCTGGAATGCTGTTTTACAAGTTCTTAATTTAATGAACTTTCCCCCAGATTCACCAATTGGATTATGACTTGTATTCAATCTCCAATCTTCTCTTGTAACAGAAATGAGTCCTTAACTTATCAGTTCAAAAGCTTTAAAGGGCTAAGATAGGGAGATCCCTTGTCTTCTTATCTTTTCATCATGGTATCCTAGGTCTTCTCTTCTCTGTTAAACAGCCAGGTTAACAGAGGCTCTATCAAGCCCTTTAAGATTGGAACCCTTGCTATCAGCCATCTCCTCTATGCTGATGATTTATTAATCTGCATGGCTGCCACTGCTTGCAACTGTCTTAATCTCAAGAGACTTCTTAAACAATACAAGAATCTAACAAATAAAAAAATCAATGAACTTAAATCAGCTATCTACCTTCCTCCTAAATTCCCACTAAGAAGGAAGAATCTTATTAGAAACATACTAAACATCCCAATTGACTCATTTCCTTTCACCTATTTAGGAATTCCAATCTCTTACAAATATGTCAATCGTAAATCTCTTACTCATATTGAAACAAAAAACCATCTTAGACTTGCTGGCTGGAAGAAAAAGAGTCTTACACAGGCAGGGAAACTCACTCTAATTAAATCCACCTTGTCCTCCACCCCCATATATACTCTTAGCTCCTTGCATGTTCCTGTTGGGCTCCTACACTCCATTAAGAAATCAGCTAGGTCCTTTCTTTGGTCTTCCTCTGGAGAGAAACAGGGGCTTCACCTCATTTCTTGGGAGACCACTCTTTTTCCTAAGGAGAAAGGAGGTTTAGGCATCTAAGTCTCTATCACACATGCAAACTGCTCTTCTCTCAAAAAGAATCATTAACACACTCAAGTACCCTCATGACCTCTTCTCAAAACTCATCACTCAGAAAATACACTCTTCCTCACCCATGGCATAATATCAGCAATCACATCGATTTCCAAAATCCTACAAAATTAAAGCATTCATGGTGCTGGAAACAACTTCTGCAGGCCTTAGACAAGACTAAATTGGGCATTAGGAAGCACATTGGTAACGACATCACTACCCATGCTTACTACGACCCCTGGATTTTCAATACGCCTTTATGTTGTATGCCAACCTACATTAATGTCTCCTCACCTATTGCTACTTATATGACTACTGATTTGATATCGAACAACTTCTGGAATGTTGATATTCTTATGGAATGCTTTGCTCCTTGTTTAGTGGATAAAATTATGTCTATTACCCTGCCTGCTTTCCCCAATGAGGACTTTTGAGTTTGGACACCAGAACCTGTTGGGATTCCAACAGTTCATTCTGTTTACAACTTTATTAGTAGACCGTCCGTGCCACCTCAGTCTGCTGGATGGCCAGGTTGGAGTAAGATTTGGTGCATCAATGTTCCCCCAAAGATCCATATCTTTCTGTGGAAATTAGCTCACAATCGGTTACCAATAAATTATCACCTTTCTAGACTCTTTTCATCTGCAAATCCTATCTGCCCCCTCTGTGGCACTATCACTGAAACTAACCGCCACCTCTTTTTTGAATGTTCTATCTCCTTGACATTATGGAACCTTTTCCAATGTAAAACTGGTTACACATTTCAACACTTTAGCAGTTGGGGAGATGGGGGACGGATTCTAGAGGGCAATTCTATTCCTGCCTCCTCAAAAGCAAGCTTGCAAACCTTACTTGCTTTAACTCTTTGGGGAATTTGGAGAATGAGGAATGATGCACGCTTTAACTCCAACCTGGCAACCGCAACTGCGGTTTGGTCGCGTGTACTGGTCTCCTACTATGAGTTAAACCCACCCATCACTGCTGAGGGGATTTCCCCAACAAACCAATCCTTGGTTTCTTGGGAGCCTCCACCCCAGTCCTAGTTCAAATTGAACTCAGATGGCTCCTTCGTGAGCAGGACTGGAGTGGGGGGAGCAGGCTACATAATTAGATATTCTAATACCACTTTCTTTTGTGGAGGAGCTTTCCCTTGTCATGGTCACTCGGTTTTGGAGATTGAAGCGCGAGCGATTCTTGCCGGCTTGCAGCAAAGTGTTTATCATGGAATTCAAATGCTTATCTTAGAGTCTGACTCCACTCTGGTAGTGGTTATCATCAACAAAGCATCACCATGTCCATGGAGGCTCGGCAACATCTTTAATGACATCCTCGCGCTGACTGCTTCCTTTTTGCAATTCAAGTGCATTCGTGTAAATCGTTCATGTAATATTGAGGCAGACGCCTTAGCTTCTTTTGGTCGTAGATCGTTTATCGATCTTTTTTGGATCGACATTCCACCTCCGGGTGTTCCACTAGTTTTGTACACGGATGTTATCACAGTTAATTTATCATCTTTTCTTTAAAAAAATGAATATTCTAAGCACCTTCCGCTCAGCACCTTTGAAGCAAATTTATAGCCATCCAAATCAGACCGAACGCCTCATATCAGATCGGATGTCGATCTAATCTGATGGTTGATATTCATCTCGTGAGATGAACCCCCCCAACCCCAGATTTGCTTTCCGACCCTCCCTCTCTATTGACTCTCAATCTTCGACCGCCCTCCATAGTCGGCTGCTCCCCCTCCCTCCTTCCTCTCACTCTCACGTGCGCAATGCAGAACCGCCGACCCTCGTGTTTGCGTCTCGTCATGTTGGACTCGCGTCTCGCCGGAGATAGAGAGATTCTCCAAGCGATCGAGATGCAATGCCATCGACCTTGCCTCATCGTCGCATTGCCTCACTGTCGCCATCGCCTCGCCTCTCCTTGCCTTGTCGTCGCATCGCCTAGCCATCTCTATGCATCGCCCCTGCCTCACCAGAGATCGCTAGAGGGGAGAGCGGGGAGAAAGGGGGAGAGATCGGGAGGGAGAGAGTGACACCAAAATCTCGCCAATATTTCATGAGATGACGCCAAAATATCGTGCATGATGATCTAAGTCATCCAATCTTATCTCAATGGTTCAAATGTCGCTTCACATATGCGGGAGGTTCTTAGCACATTAATTTTATCCTATATATATATATATATATATATATATATAGAGAGAGAGAGAGAGAATATAATGGGTGCGTAAAACTCATTTTGTGAAACATCACAGAGCCCCAACATCATTTCCCTTCATTGAAAGTCAACGGTGGGGATCGAAACCGCTAAATGTTCCTTGCCATCATCTTCTCCTTCCTTGACCTATACCTCCTTCCAACATAAGCTTGGTTTCGGCAGCGCTATCCACCTCCTTTTCCTGTCACTTGGTCTCGTGCCATTCATCCTCAGCAAACGTTTGTGCACGGACAATGATCATTCCTCCAACAAGGATGACGATGCTAGAGTAATGGAAGGAGGGATGATTGCAAGCATGGGAATTAGGCTTGCTGTTGTGTTAGGTTTTGGGTAGTGCCAGCGCATCCAAACTTCAGACAAGTTTGGAGCTTCGCAATGCTAGAGATGATGATGTCACCGGCTGTCGTAACCGCGCTGACCGGGAGGTTCATGAGGCAGCCTATCTAGGGGAGGTGTCAGCGGTAGGGTCGAGAACTAACTGTCGCTACTGAGCCACCTCAACCTTCTTGCATCCTTGTCGGGAATGCCCCACACCCCTGTGACGATGGCGGTATAGACCGATGACGAGCCGCACTAAATGCTTTCATCATTCTCGTCCCTCATATCGCGCCCTTAATCATCAACAAACATCTATGCACCAATGACGACCATTCCTCCGGCAAGGACGTGATTCTAGAGTGGCAAGAGGAGGGATGATGACAGGCATAGGGATTGGCCCTGTTGTCACGATTGGGCTCTACATAATGCCAGCATCTGGAGTTTGGACATGTCCGGAGCACGAGTCCGGAGATGACGATGCCACTATCGGGCCATGTCAACCTTCTCAAATCCTTGACAAGGATGCCTGGCACCGCTGCGACAATGACGAGCCTCACCGAACACTATCGTCATCTTCGATCTCAGTTTTAACTTTTTAGCAGTTTTGATCTCCACCGTTGATTTTCAATGAAGTGACATGATGTTGGAGCTCCACGACGTTCCATGAAATGTGTGTTGCATGCCCATTATACCCATATATATATATATATATATATATATATATTATACACATATATATATGTATATAATGAGCACCTAAATTCATTATACATATGAAACACTTCGATATTGTTCATTTATTAATCCACATGTCATGTTACTCAAGAATGTACTATGGACAAGAGCCTTTTATCGCACTCTCTCTCCAACTAGTTGATCTGCGCATGCATGTCCCGTTGTCGTTCCTATATCTATTGTCCCTCTCGTTGCCATTCCTTGTTTGGCAAATAACTAATGGAGGGATGGGGTGGGGGTGGTGTGGTGAGTGATGGGGTGGTGAAGTGTGATGTATTATTAAAAAGTTCATATTTGGATAATAAGATGTAGGGTGGGGTAACGAAGGTTTTATTTGTATAAAAGTCATTTTTACTCTTCATTGTATATGTAAAGTATTTATAATGATCAATTAAGAGTGACCACCAGTCGGGATGACTTGGTCATCATGGCCTGTACCGGTATGAATTTTTCGATTTTTTTCCAACCGGATAGAAAACTAGGGTCGGGAAGGGTCTCATTTCCTTAAGATTCGGCCAGATCGGGTCGGGACCAAATCCGAGTTTTACGTCTCGACCTAATTGAATATATTATATTAATATTAAATTATTTTAAATAGTATATTTATGTTTATTTTAAATAAAAATTTATATTTTATTTGATATATAATGAGCAATAAATAATTACTTTACCACTTAATTTATTTTTCTCTTTTATTTTTTTGAACTATTTTATTCATAAAAATGATAGATTGGGAGAGAGAGGTGACTTAATTTGGTACCAAGATAAATGATTTCATTTGGTAATAAAAGAAGGGCTAATTTGTTCTAAAATTATCTATTCCTTCTCATTCCACCAATATTTGGCAGAATAAAAAATGTGATGTTTGAAGGGCTTAGCTATTCCACCCCACCTTTCTTAACTTAAATAAAAAATATAATCAAATATGGTTTAACTAATTTCATTCCTCTTTATTACACCCACCCCTCCAAATTCCTCAATCCAAACAAACCAAATCTGATGATCTCTTTTTGTCTCTCCAATATGCTCTCTTCGTCTCTTTGAATCGGCAAAAGACAATAGCAACAAACGCACATAGTAACAATATCGCCTTCAATCGAAGGGCAAATATTGGTGCTATGCATCTGTACTGAATTTAGGTGCTCAACATATACATTTATCCTATATATATATATAGTATATGTACATATATATATATATATATATATAGACGTCATTATTAAGATAGAAACATATCACGCTTCAAAGAAATTATTCATATTCTGTAACAACAAAGAGAAAACTCAACTGTGGCACAATAAGAGAGAGACCAACAGGGCGGACCCAAGTAGAAAATTTTCAAAATCTTATTAGTTATATTTATTATTATAGAAAATTTGGGGTTAAAATATATATTTGTCCCCCCTAAATAATATTTAGTATCATAACTTACATAACTTCTATCTTGTTTTGTTGGTACTATCATCAAACTATTCTTCAAAAGTCGTATGAGCAAACCTTCATGGCTTAACTTTTTTTTACAATATTATTTTGGCCCCCCTCAACTTTAAACTCTGGTCCGCCCCTGGAGACCAGTACTTGTTGATCATTTTAATTAACAAAGTTGTCCAACATATAAATGAATTATAGAGTTAATTCTTAAGTTATTGTTATAGAGATTTGTAATGAATTATATATACTTATAATGTGATATATATATATATATATATATATATATATAAATATATTATCTCATCATGTAAAAACTTACCTTCTAAAGAAATCATAGTAAATTTTCAATAATAGAAATCAGCACGTTATTTAACAGTGCACGAGATTATAAGATTTATCAGAATGGGGAGTCGTGATAATCTAGAATAATCTAAAATATTTAAATATTAATTATTGTATAATAGTAATATTTAAAGAATATATTGTAATAAATATAATTATAATAGTAGTTTATGTGAAAATTAGTTTTAACAAAAGATATTATATCATAAACTTGTAATATAATGTTGAATTATTGGATGGTACTATGCAAATAAAAACAACATAAAGATAAATATGACATAATTAAAATGTGATTAATTGAGACATTTACTTTCGATACTTTTATTCCTACAAAAGAGATTACACCATTATTGCATGATCGCTATATCCTATCAATTCTAAAATATAAATCTATGTAACACCCCCATAAGTAATTCCCTTTGTGAAGCAAAGATACTTTTTTGAGACACTACAAAATATTTTGACTTTGACTAATATATTGATTAAGATTGGTAAAAAATTAAAACACATCAATAAGGCTAATAAATTTATATAAATTGATAGAAAATAGAGATAAAATAATTTAATATCAAATCTATTTATGGGATAGTACTATTCTTATTTCAACATTAGTTAATAAGGAAGTACAAGGTAAAAGACATAAATGTTCATTAGTTCGTGTGCAAGCCATGATTCGAGCATATTGTCATACACCACTTAGTCCTATTAGTAAAATGCTGATAGTGAGGGGTGGATTAGATCACATTACAAATGTCCTTTTTGAGAAAAATCACTCACATTAGGAGGAACTCTTATCATTGAATAGTGATAATAATGCATTCAGTTCAACAAAATATCCCTTGCATTTTTTCAACTTAGAAGTTATTTTAAATTTTTAAACTCTCAAGGAAATACTAGGAAGGAGGCAGCCCAGTTCTCAATGCATTAACAATATACGAAGATTAACTATTAAACGATATAAACAATGTTCGTTGGTGCAATATGGGATGTTCAAACATATTTCTTGACCTCCAATCTATGTATGAACAGTGTTTGAATGGTGGATCCATACCATTACACAGTTCAGATGTCTAGAGTTCAGGCTAAACAATTGAACTTGGTTGATGACACACTGAAGTTTTAAATTTGTCTTCCAAACATTAGGATCAAGTGACTAGTCATTCAGTAACTACTCGCTAATCATGAAGGTCAGACGACCAAGTATGGGATTCAATTTTGTCTAATTTATTTTTACCTAAAACTTTAGGGTTAAGGAAATTCTAAGGTTTTAATTCTCCATTTGAAGTACTTGGTGTAGGCTAATCTAAGGTCTAAGATACATATTAAAACAACTTTAGAGTCTCATCCCACCTAATAACTAACACTAAATAAAGTTTGATAAGTACTGTAGTAACTACTTTAGTGATGAATGAGCTAGGATCAAGAAACATGCTTATTTCAAGAAGGATCATATTTGACATCTTCTAGAACTTAAACGCATCAAGATGAAGATAACATGTTGAATACAGTGAAAAGGAATAAATAACATACTATAAAGTGCTACTAAATAGGTTAATTATTTCTATCTAAACATGGTGTACAACCTTTGGAAAATGCATGACTTAATAACTTAACAATGTCTCAAGGCTTAGCTTAAGTCATGCAGTGAAATCATTAATTAGCCAGTATAGAGATCATTACTTGAAATCATGAACAAAAGAATTTAAAGACGATAAGACATGACAAACCAATTGCATATACCAAACTCTAACCACTATAGCTTAAAACTTATCTTATCATTCATTATATAATACTAACATATAATATCACCGATTATCATATTCTTCACTATATTGAATTATACAAGGTCACAATAAACCATTAACAATAAGATTTAATTCAATAACATTTGAGTTGACACACATAATCCATTGGAGTAATGAAAATAATATCAGTTTAAGCCTTTCAGAAATCAATGGTCATTGTGCACAAAAATGGTAGTGCAATGAGATTAAGGAATCCTTACACAAGAATAACATGTGAGTCAATCAATTAATTAATCCTTCCACAACATTGATAATTGTATAATTATTCAATTATTCTAACATAATTATCATCAAGATTGATGCGTTTTATATTATTTCATCATTAATCATCAAATATTACAATACATTATTTTTTGATGTGTTTCAGGAACCGTGAAAATTTGGTAAAAGTTTGGCAAAAACACATCAATAGAGACTTAATATGGGCAGCTAGTATTAAAGCCTTTCAGCCAGTATTAATTAAAGCCCTTCAGATCATATTTAGCTCGCAGTAAAAAATAAGGGCAGACGTATTTAAGCCTCTGAGTCCGTATTAAAGCCATTAAGATCATCTTGAGCTCTGTAACAACGAAATATAGAAAACATATATAAGGTTGAATCATGCTTCAAAGGAATTATTCATATTCTGTAACAACAAACAGAAAACTCAACTGAGGCAAATAAAAGAGAGACCAATACTTGTTGATCCTTTTAATTAACAAAGTTGTCCCGCACAAAAATGAATTATAGAGTTAATTCTCAAGTTATTGTTATACAGATTTGTAATGAATTATATATACTTATAATGTGATATATATTATCTCATCATGTAAAAACTTACCTTATAAAGAAATCATATTAATTTTTCAATTATAGAAACTAGCACGTTATTTAACAGTGCAGGAGATTATAAGATTTATCATAATGGGGAGTCATGATAATCTAGAATAAATTTAAATATTAATTATTATATAATATTTAAGAATATATTGTAATAAAATATAATTATAATAGCAGTTTATGCGTATTTTAACAAAAGATATTATATTATAAACCTGTAATATAATGTTGAATTATTGGATGATACTAAATATGCAAATAAAAACAACATATAAAAGACAAATATAACATAATTAAAATGAGATTAATTGAGGCATTTACTTTTGATATTTTTATTCCTACAAAAGAGATTACACCATTATTGCATGATCGCTAGATCCTATCAATTTTAACATCTAAATCTATGTAACACCCCCATAAGTAATTCCCTTTGTGAAGCAAAGATAGTTTTTTGAGACGCTACAAAATATTTTGACTTTGTCTAATATATTGATTAAGATTGGTAAAAAATTAAAACACATCAATAAGGCTAATAAATTTATATAAATTGATAGAAAATAGAGATAAAATAATAATATATCACAAAAGTTAAAGAGTTTATGTAATAACCAACAACCAACAGATAAAAAAAAGAAAAGAAAAGAATTCGAGTTCAACTTGGAACGGCCATCACAAGATAAAAATTTGATTCCATTAATTAAAATTTGAATCAGATTAGAAGAGAGGGGATTGTTATAAATAAAAATCAGCTTTTCATTCATAAACCCTTTTCCCCCAAAAAGAACCCCACGCCCTCTGTTTTTTTTTTCTTCTCCCCGAGCGGCTGTTTGTGCACGACCAGAGCAGAGTCCTCTCCATCGGCTGGTCTGCAAGTTGTGCTGAGGTCTCTTCCGCCTCTCATCGTCTTTCGAGTACTGTCTTCCTTATGCCCTTTGCTGGAATTTTTGCAGAGGGTGGCCGAGAGGAAGAACAGGGAGATTGGGGGAGAAACAGGGGAGGGCGCTATTAATCGAATTTCTGACGAACCGAAGAATGAATTAGCCGCGAACCGAGGTGGGTGAATCGAAATCATCTTGCATGACCTCTAATTTGTCCTAATCTATGCCCTAATTGATTTTGAAACGAAAAGGATCAAGAAGTTTTCCTAGGGTTCTTGTTTGATTATTGAATTGTTTGATTCTTGATTTGCTTATTGTTTGAATTAACTCTGTTTGTTCTATTTTTGTCCTATTGATTGCTAGGATGTAGAAATTAGGTTAGGATGAATGTATGTTAAAGATCTATGAAATTTTCGTAGTGAAACTGGCTGGAACTAGCCGACGTCATGGCCGTGCCGCTCTCTGGCATGCCCGTGCCATTAGTGTTATGGCCGTACCACGTCATGTACACACCCGTGCTAAGACTCGATGGAACTAAGTAAAAAGTCGGTCGAGGTCGATCGACCGAACGTTCAACCGATCATGGTCGTGCCACCCTTCCAGCACGGCCGTGCCCTGACTAGTCTAGCCGTCCGTAGGATAATCGGTCGACCGACTTGAATCGATCGACCGATCTCACCCCTGTCACGGCCGTGTCCTTTTTATGGCACGCACGTGCCACCTCCTATGTACCCGTCGTCCAGATCGGCACGGCCGTGCCGATATGATGTCACGGCCGTGCCAGGCCACAAAACAGCCCTTGATTTTCCACACATTAGCCTCCCCTTATTTTGATATGAACATTATTAATTGCCTTATGATTCCAGCATGAACTCTTTGTCCTAATTTCCCTCATACTGATCATATCACCTTCATCATATGATACAAAGAATGATAAGTTACTAAAAGTGATTAATAAGTTTAGATGAAAGATTAACGATGGGTTGTCAGTCCAAGCCAAGTGCATCAAGATAAGGGTCGCTCCCTTAGTCATGGTTTGATCACCCATTGACTCGCACAAGGCCGTATCGTTTGCTGGGCATACTCCAAGAATTAAAGGCACCTAAAGTCACCCTGATTTCTAATAATAATTCAAGATCAAGAAGCATGTTCAAGTCAAGTTAAGTTACTGTCATGATTTCCAAGTATGCTATAAGTTCAAGTTTATTAACCATCATGTTACTCTCCTGATTCATGATATCCTATGATCCTATTCTTATTATGATCCATGATACTGACATGTTACCTTTCATGTTTAAGTTAAGCATGATTATTTACTATTGATTATTATATTCATGTCATGCATTGTATATCATGTGGTTCCCCACTAGGCTGTAAAGCTTACGGGAGGACATCCTCTCATGTGTCTGATTTCCATAGGACCAGATCAGTGACGTGGTGGAGTAGGCGTGTGATGATGAAAATCTAACGATAGGACAACACATGAACCATAGGGCTTTTAGAGTGTTTATTAGTTTTCCTTTACTTTCCGCATTTAGATTCATGATGTAAAAACTTATTCTATTTCTTAGCAATGATATAGTCACTTTTTAGACTTCCACGTATTTATGTTATCTTCCTTTATTTTATTATTTTTCCGATGACGTGTCTCGGTTTTTTATTGAGATATGGTCAATATTATGGTCAAGTTATAGCACGCCGTAGCATCTCCAGGTTGGTCTTCGCCACGTGGCGGGGGTCGATTTGGGAGCGTTACAATTTAATATCAAATCTATTTATGGGATAGTACTATTCTTATTTCAACATTAGTTAATAAGGAAGTACAAGGTAAAAGACATAAAGGTTCATTAGTTCATGTGCAAGCCATGATTCGAGCATCATTGTCATACACCACTTAGTCCTATTAGTAAAATGCTGATAGTGAGGGGTGGATTAGATCACATTACAAATGTCCTTTTTGAGAAAAATCACTCGCATTAGGAGGAACTCTTATCATTAAATAGTGATAATAATGCATTCAGTTCAACAAAATATCCCTTGCATTTTTTTCAACTTAGAAGTTATTTTAAATTTTTAAACTCTCAAGGAAATACTAGGAAGGAGGCAGCCCAGTTCTCAATGCATTAACAATATACGAAGATTAACTATTAAAAGATATAAACAATGTTTTTTGGTGCAATTTGGGATGTTCAAACATATTTCTTGACTTCCAATCTATGTATGATTGTTGTAAACAATTTTGAACTAAAGTCTGGGCTCATTGGTGCAATTGAATCAATTTAGAGGGAAACGTAATAAAGACCATCTATCTCACATCAATCATTCTATGCAAATGTGCGTCACTATCAAAATGAATTACGTTAAAGAAGATGTCATCAAGATGAAGCTCTTCTCATTTTCACTCAGAGATGATGCTTAGGATTGAGTAGACTCTCAACCATATGGAGCCTTTAGTACATGGGATGAACTATTCCAAGCGTTCATGAAGAGATTCTTTCCTCATGACAAATTCATCAAGTTGATGATGAAATTTACATGTTTTAAGCAAGAAGACAAAGAATATCTAGGCAATGCATGAAAGATATTCAAAAAGCTACAAAGACAATGTCCACATTATGTCGTACCTACTTGGCTTTTAATAGAGACATTCCATAATGGTCTTTCCCCAAGTATGAGATTTAATGTGGATTTACCAGCTACAGGAGGATCCATCATAAACCTCCCTTATTCACAAGCATGCAACTTGCTAGACCAGCTGGCAACGAATGATGAAGAAGGATCATCAAGAGTAGCATTTGTTAGAGACCATGAAGAATATAGAGAAATGAGTGCTAAGGTGGATTCTCTAGTGCAATTGGTGGCAAGTATAAATACATCACATCCTATTTGTAACAATTGTGGAGGACCTCACAATACCCTGAACTAGCCAATGTCATAACAAATACAAACATGGAAAACAATCCATATACCACCTCATATAATTCAGGATGGAGGAGTCATCCCAATTTCTCCTGGGAAAATCAAACTGGACCATTGCGACAAGCAAGTCCACCACTTTCGGGCATTCCACCTCGGCCACACTATCAAACTCCATACCATCCACTATATCAACAACCGCCACCACAATCTCAGGTGGAAAAAATAATCTTGGGAGCTTGCGATTGAAAATTTGGCGAATGTAACAAATGACATATTTGAAAAGATTGAGAAAGGAATGGAGAAATCAAGCAAAACTTAGGAGAATCCTCGGGAGCATTGCAAGGCAGTGGAGTTGCAAAGTGGCAGAGCATTGGAACCACTTTTGAATAAGGCCACAAACAAGGGAAAACAAGTGGTGAAAAATAACGAAGAGGAGCAACCAACAAATGATTCTGAGCCATGAGAGCCTCCATACAAACCTCCAATTCCATTTCCACAGATACTTCAAAAGCCTAAATTGAATAAGCAATTTGAAAATTTTGTTCAACTATTCAAACAACTGCACATAAATATTCTTTCTGCAGATGCAATTGCTCATATTCCTGCATATGCCAAATTTTTAAAAGAAATAATGTCAAAGAAGTGATCATTGAAAGAATACAATTGCATTGACAAAAGAATGCAGTGCAGTGATTCAAAGAAAACTACAACCCAAGTTAAGAGATCTATGGAGTTTTTTTATCCCTCGTACTATTGGCAATTTGAACATTGATAAGGCTCTATGTGATCTTGGGGAAGCGTATGATTGATGCCCCTAACCATTTGTAAAAAAATTGGGATTGAAAGAGCTCAAACCCACTACTGTGTCTTTGCAATTGATCGACCGTTCCATCACTTACCCTATGGGTGTTTTAGAGAATGTCAAGGTGGACAAATTCTTTGTATTTGTTGACTTCATTGTTTTGGACATGTAGGAGGATCAAGAAATACCCATCTTTTTGGGTTGACCATTTTTAGCTACTGCTGGAGATCTTATTAATGTCAAGAATGAAAAGTTGACATTCACTATTGGGAACGAAAAAGTGGAGTTTGACCTTTCACAATCTCCTAAATTTCGAACTCCTACTAATCAAGTTCTCTTTGTATACTGCATTGATGAGAAGGAAAAAAAGCTTTGCAAGACATAGTGCAGAAGAACCCTTACGAAAGCACATCGCTGAACTCAAGCGAAGTTGAGTGTAAAGAATTGTATGAATTGAGTGCCACATTAGGAGTTGACACTAACCACGCTATGAGATTATTAATGTTCATTGATCAGAGACTGAAGTCATATTTATTGGTTGATGAATTTGAGAAGAGAAAACAACCAAAACTTCCTGATCCATCACTTGGATGGGCCTTCAATACATCGGGCCAATGACGTTAAACATAGGCATTTCTTGGGAGGCAACCTAAGATTTTTCTCTTATCATTTTTTTCATTGAAATATTGTTTTTGGAATAAATAAGTGCTCATCAATACATGTATGATCATTGTAGGATAATATTATGCTAGGAGGGGATTATACCATGGTTTACAAGATTAGTGACTAACACACTAATCATAGTGATTGGTCGACATTCCCACGTCCACCATAAAGCATGTAAGCTTTCTTTTGCCCAATCCTAATTTTATATTTTGACATGTTAGAAACATTGAGGACAATGTTCGTTCTAGGTTTGGGAGTAACTAGAGTCTTTAATGTTAGCATGAGTCGTGTGTATTGAAAGTAGTGCTTGGTTGTAAGTGTCCCTGGTTTGTAGTGAGTCTAGCAATATTGTTAAGTAATATTTTCTTTTGCATGTGTCGAGTCAAACCAACTGTCATGTATGAACCCCTTACCTTTTAATCCATGTCGTTGGCATGTTTTGAATATGCATGAGTGATGTATCTTATTACACACACACACACATATATATATATATATATATATATATATATATATATATATATATTTGTGTGCATTCTCTCAGTGTGTCGAGGAGTAACACATGTCAGCAAGCATTAATTAGGAAATATTATACATGACAATGTTGATCCTCTAGTCCGCATGATTGATTTATTTTGAACATTCCTAAAGAAGAACATAAAAACATAATCAACTCTGACTTGGAATCAAGTAAGTAACATGCGGACTGATTGTGCCCATAACTCAGCCTGGGATGTAACATTTGTACTCTCTTACATGATGTTCAACTATGATATTTAGCATTGTAGTAGAGTATGTATTAAATTTGTGTCTTACACTTCTCTTCTCTAGTAATTTGGGGAATGCTTTTATAATTTTTAACAAAAGTCCGAGTGCCTCATTTAACCATGAAAAAAATAAATAAATAAATAACTGAGGAAAACTATGGGCAATTTCTCTTCTCTATAAATAACTAATCTGTTCCCTCACTTGAGGAAGACAAGAGTATGGCACATATGGCACCACTAGCACCCAAGCCGAGTATTCTCGAAAGGAAGATGAGGAAGGTACGTAGTGAAAGTCTTCTTTTTATTTTTAGTTTCCCATTTTACAAAAGTGGAGAAGTGACAAAAAGGGGGCCAAATGAAAAGAGGTTAGTGAACCCAAGGATAGGTAATTGTCCTCTAGATGCTTAAATCAACCTTGAGTATTAATGCAAGTGAGGTATTAATGTGAGGTCTCAGGGGATAGTTATGTGAATGATTAGTTTGCAGGATAGCTTTAATAAGCATCCATATAGCACATACTTAAGTGGTTCCGAGTAAGAAGTTAACAAATCTTTAATGTGTAAATAATGTTTAAGTAGAGAAGTCTAAGGACTATGGAGATGTAATGTCATCTATAATGTGGTCAGGAGAATCTAAAGATTTTTTTATTGATACTAAGTTCCTAATTATTGCTTGAAGACAAGTAAAGAAATAGGTTTGTGGGAGTTGATAATCATGTAATTATTCAATTATTTTAATATAATTATCATAAATATAGATGTGTTTTATGTTATTTAATTTTTAATCATCAAAGATTTTGGAATCTGCATTATTGCTTGATATGTTTCAAGAACTGTGAAAATTTGATAAAAGTTTGGCAAAAACACATCTATAGAGACTCAATACGAGCAGCTAGTATTAAAGCCTTCCAACCTGCATTAAAGCCCTTCAGGTCATATTTAGCTTGAAGTAGAAAATATGAGCAAGCTGTATTTAAGCCTCTTAGCATGTATTAAATCCATTTAGGTCATATTGAGCTTGCACCAGAAAAATACGGACAAACCGTATGTAAGCCACTTTTCCCATATTAAAGTCCTTTAGACTGTATCGCACTCTAGAATCAATATAGCTTTAGTCAACAGACGTTGGACATCAGCAGCAAAAAGCAAAGGTCATATAAAAATGACGCCTCATCCTAAGTCGTATTGGACCTATCATGGTCATATTGGGCTAATTTTTGGGATATTTTGAGCATTTTTGTAATCCTAATTTGAGGAGAGTATAAAAAAGGAATTTTGGCGACGAAAAAGGGAACCATACTTTATTTTTGAGGGGATCAAGATGATTGGGGATGAACTCTTATTTTTCTTTGCATTTTTGTACTTTTCTTAGACTTAATCTCATTATCTTTTCATGAAATTTTACGTTTTGATGATGATTTCTTTCTCTATGCTTGGCTAAACTTTTTTTTTAGGGTTTGATGAAATTTAGATTTGATCATTAGAGAATGTTTCTATTTGATATGATGTGTTCTTTGTCTTTTATGTGCTTGATGAAATGATTATATTAAATTGACCACCTAATTAAGCGATTTAAGATCTTCTTCATTACGAAAATAATTCATTAAGATTAGTTAAAATGAATGACATGAAATGTATTATTTTTTAGGAATAAGGATAATAATTTTACTCATGAATCTTGGTTTGTAATGCAATTAAAATAATTTAAATGATCATGAAAGTAGGCGTTTATTATTTTAATTAAAATGCATGAAAAGGAGATGTATAATTTTTTAAGATTGAGTAGAGTACTCATGATTTTATTATCTCTAAAATTCATATGATCAATACCTTCGGTGCATTCAAAATTCTAGGACTTTTATTCTCATTTTTTCTCATAATCAATTTTCGCTCTTTCTCGTCGTTCTAAATTTTTTGCACTCATTTCGGCATTTTACTTTTATTTAATTTTTATTATTTATTTTTCTCTTTTCTGCACTCATATAATTGTAGTAATTGAACTCTTCCCTATATGACGATATTTTATATACTACAACATTGACTCTGTATATTTACGGGAGATTTGTCAAACATCACTAATCTAGTAGGAATAATATTCATTGTTAAATTCCAATTTCAATCCATCCCTTCTGCTTGGACCTTTTGTGGTCATCGAGCACAAGAAAGATTGAATCATAGAGCTTCATCAATGGGAGGAAGAAAAAAATAATGGGAGATGGACTAAAAGGAAGAAGAATAATGCCATAAATGTCCATGATCTGGAAATTAAAAATGAGAAAAATAGCCATAACTTTGGAGTATATATGAAATAAGAAAATTCATTTCCTTTATGGGTGTTATACGAGGAGAATGTAACAGATCTATTCTGTTTGATTTTTTGTTAATGTTAGTTCATAGGATTTATGTCTTATCTAGTTATATGTTAATTCTGCAAATCCAGAGTGTTTAGCATTCAATTTTTTAGTGTAAAGAATTTAAATTGAAAATGATAATCTTATGTGTCTAAATTTGAATTACTCTTTGACTATCTCACATTATAATTTAAATGAGATATGAATAATTTTAAATAATTTTGTTGCTTTTTAAAATAATAAGGAATTGTATCATTCCCATATTTGTGCAAAAAGATATATACAAAATAATGAAGGTCTATTGAGTATTTAAGTCAAATATATGGAATGAATTTTATTTTAACATTTTCATCTAATTTGGATGAGCAATGAATATAAAATTTATTGATAATTCTTTAAGCTTTTCAAAATGAAACAAATATCATTTGTATAATTATGTAAAATGTTGTGTTTCAAAGCATGTAGATTTATCAAGATAAAAAATTACAATGTGTAGTTTTTAATCCACCGAACTAATTCGACTAGATTTTGAAGATTTTCCAACATATCATATGGTAAAATTAAAGAAAGTGAAGTCATAATAAATTTCAAACAAGTCATATGATAATGAAAAAAATAAAGAAAAATTAAATACGGTCTAAAGGATTATAAAATAACTCTAAAAAATGTTAACAATGTTCGTTAACAAATGATGGAAAGAAATTAAGAATGTTATGTAACTAAGTAATGGCAATGAAGTTGTAAAGAAACTACTAAAGAGTTACATGAAAAAAATGAAATGAAATGATAAAAGAAATATCATAAATAACATGATGTAATAATTGATATGGTGAATGTTTTTTTTTGTATGTATCATGTTAAGAATGATAAGTATTATATTATGCCATGTAAGAATTCGTAGAATAGTCCATAGCATGCATTGTTCTATGATGATAAATGCATTTCATATCGTAGCATGCAATAAATCATGGCATACATGACCTTTATATGCTTTAACTAAAAAATTATGCACTCTCAATTCGTGCAAGTAAAAAAGAATAAAAATGATGATTTAAGCTCATAATAAAAGGTTACAAGTGTTAGGATCGAATAAATGTCATGATGTCTTAGGAACATCTAGTTCAATAATAGTTTTATGTTATGAATGTTACAAAGCTATTATACTATCTAGTATAATAGTTGAACTTTCATTAATCAAGGGTATGTTCTTAAGTTAATTTTTTTATATGCTAAAGTCTTCTATTGATTTAATCATTACAATGTTATATGGGCGATCAAACATAGCACCAAAATCCCTAAATAACACCTAGCTTTTAATTTTTGGATTATTACACCTTCAAAGTCTTTCAATCATATAAAAGTAAAAATATCAATGAGGTAAGGATAATGCAAATATATGATAAATGAAATGCAAATGCATGATTATCATACCAATATGATATCATGTAAGGTATAATTGCATATCATATTTTGTAATATATAATTGCATGAATTACAATTCGATCACTATGTAAATCTACAAAGCATTGTTTCAACTTTACATATAGCAGATAAAATGATGCATAATATAAAATATGCACCAATTCCATTGCAGTGACATAAATTTTGAATGAAAAAACTTTATCAAATATAATCCACTTAAAAATCATAATATGTCTCATTAATTATGTGTTGAAGTATCCCCTTTAATCATTTTTAACTTTGTAGGTTGCACATAGGCATATATGATTTTTAATTTTTTTAATGGCTTTTCATTATGATTTCCAAGAATATCTTATCTTTTAGGACCATATTTTTCATTCATATTCTCTTTGTTTTGATATCATGAATAATATGCAATTTAATTAAAAGAGATGGATAAATGTTTTCATTTCTTTTGTCATATAATAAAACTTCAAGTATTGTCATACACAAAAATAGCACCCCTATGCCCATTCACAATTATTGAAAAAAGTAACATAAGCATCAAGAACTTTATATAGTTAGAATATCACATGATGCTTGTAAACAACAATGATGAGGTAAATCTCAATTAGATTTTGTCATTTTTCAAAATTTAACGTGTGTAAAATACCTTCACTTATCAATATTATGTCAATTTAAATGAGAATTAAGTAGCATTTCAATCTTTTTTCATACACTCTCCGTTTGATGATGGTAATTTTTGTTTTGGGATATTAAACAAAATCTTTTGCACATTTTCTCCTTTCATTCAAAAGAAGTAATAACTTTTCAAACTTATAAATAGAGAGGGGGAAATGATTTATTTTTCATGATATGAGAGATAACTAAGTCTCAGAAAAATCATGTTGAATTCATTTCAAATCAAGTTGACTATGCACATCCAAATTCACATAGTAAATAGCATAACATGAGCATAACATGACATAGAAATCTCAAATGTCAATTGATTGTGTTCATGTATGTACATGAAGCCAAAATATTAATACATATATTTAAAGCTCGTATGATTACACTGTTAAATATGTGACCACAGCGATCACGAGCGTGGCAACTTATTGTCACGCTCGTGACTCCACGATCATGCACAACCGTGAACAGCTGTGCACATGATCACTAGCGTCGACGGTGAACGACCGGCGGAATCCGTCATATTAAGAGCCAGCCGCGAATATGGAGGAATGATAACGACGGATACGTCGCCGGATATTACGAGGCATGGATCATGAAGGATCGTGCAACCTTCGGGCGTTGTCGGCGAGCATTATAAATCAAGGTCAATAATGACCGTATCGGCACCTGTCGGAAGTCCCCGATGGCCTTCATCACTTTCTTTGCCCTGCTTCATTGGTATCAGAGCCAGATCGGTGACTTCCGACGAACTCTCTCGATCCTCTTCTTCTCAGTGCCGGTGTTCTTCCCGAAGTCCTTCTGCATCTCTATAGCAACGTCCAAAGGTTCCAAAGGCGTTCTCTACCGGAGATTCGTGAACCACCAGCGAATTCCGGTGAGCCCTTCATTTTTCAATATCTTCAATCCGCTGCCGGCGTCCATGACTCCCCACTGCGAACGACTCACAATTGACGCTGCCGAAACGCTTACACACTCTTGGCGAGTCTTCTCCGACCGTCGATTGCACCTCCGACGAGTCCCTGCCGGCGTTCACCTCCTCCCCGATTGCCTACAGTGAACGGTATGCCTGGAGAAGACGAACAATAGCAATATGACTTAAACCATCGTAACAAATCTGCGCCGTTAAATTTCATTTTTTATGTGTGATCCGCATGCTGTTATTTCCTGATTGCATCATAACAAATCTGCGCCGTCAATATTTTTGTTTATCCTGATCTGCATGCTGTTTTGCTTTGCGCCATTGTTACATGATTGATTAGATCGCCACCTGTTGCTTGCTTGATTAGATTACTGCATGCTGATTTTTTTAGATCGCCATCTGTTGCGCAATTTTTTACATGTTATTGTGCAGAAATAATAAACCTTTTTGCATGTTTTAATCTAAGCCATTAATCATAATCTTGGTCTCGATAAGTATCAACTTTAGATTTATTATTTAGTTGCTTAAATCAGAATAAATCTGCACCAAGAATTTCTGTTTGATCCGCATACTATTATTGATATGTGCGACGCATGCTTGATTATATCAGATTTATAATAGTTGCTAGATATAATCTGTTTAATTTTTTTTATAATTGATCTGCATATTTTAAATCCTTGGAGTAAATTTAATATAAAAAGGGACCATAATTATATTTTTATAATCATCAGAATAGTAAGAGGCCCATTACGCTTGCCTTATATTCACAGTTCATGTAGTTCTGCTATCATTTGTCGTCGGCTTATATAATCCTTACCTTATTCTTATTTGTTTGAAATATTATTATTTCTCATAAATTTATTGTACTATTTAAAAAAACATGTATTTTTAGCAGAAACTATAATTATTATTTGTTTGATAATTATTTTTAAGTTTCCAGCGTGTTTTAATCTTGGCCATATTATTTTTAGCAGAAACTATAATAATTGTTTTTATTATTTTAACAATCTGTTTATGTAATTTTTGCCTTGCGACATTATTTCTATTCTACTTTAGATAATATATATATATATATATATATATATATATATATAATATTCGAAACTGAACTTGAAATTTTTATATATTCGAAACTGAATCTGGAACTTTTCTGGGATTTTATTTTTGAACATTAATATATTTTTTATAGTTCTGTTTTGAAATTTCACAAGGTATTACTATTATTATTACTCTATTTTCTAAGTAATACGTAAAGTTATTACTTGTTCATAACTGTGAATATATATTTCGTGAATAATTTTTTTGCAAGTACTTAAATATTTATTTTGACAATTAGTCTATCGGTAAAATTATTTTGATATAAGTACAAAACAACATTTCTATAAAGATTTATTTTAACGTAAGGCAATAAATTTTAAGGACTATTTTGCATTATTTTTTTATTATTCAAAATTTTTTGTTCAGTGAATTTTTGGTGGAATTATTCCAACTCTTAGCTTTTTCTTAATTATTACTTGTACTAATAATATTTTTTTATGATCTTTTATAAAAAAGCGTCACTTAGCAAAATGACTCACAAGAGCTGGGTCAAGATGGAGCGCTTGAATGTCGTTAATTATGATATGTGGAGCAGAAAATTTATGTATGACTTGATGCATGACAATCTGGAACTAATAATTGACTCCCCCTGTTTTAGTGCTTCAAGAAGAAGCTAACGCTGAGGAAATAAGGGCTTATGAATAGTGGGAGGATAAAGACAACAGAATTAGATCTTTCGTACTGATGCATATGGAAGATCATCTGATTAGGCAAAATAAGTTTTTGAAGCGGAGGACGCTGGAGATCCTGTTGAAGAAAGTCATTGGACCTGACAAGAAGCAATTGAAGGGAAAGCACGGACGAAAGCCAACTAAGGGTGCTTGCCATAATTGTGGAAAGTATGATCATTTCAGGGCCAATTGTCCTTCTAACAACAAGTCGACAAGTCCAAGTAGGGCTTCGTCTAAGCAAAGCCAAAATAAGCCTAAATTTGCTGTAGTCGTCGAGTGTAATGCCTCGACGACATATATTAAAGGCTAGGGGATTGACTCTGGTACCACCCGTCACATATCCAAAACTATAGAAGGCATTGTTGACTTCAAAGAAATAAAAGAAGGTTAATAGAGAATCTTCATGGGCAACAACACCTATCTGGATGTTAAGGGTGTTGGAACTTACAAATTAGTTCTAGAAGAAAGCATCATCGCACTTCATGATGTACTGTATGCCCCTGGAATTCGTAGAAATCTCATCTCTGTACCTGTCCTTCTGCAGAAGGGTTTTGAAGTTAGATTTTATAATGATCATGTATCCATATGGAAAAGTTTGTTCTCGAGCATGATCTGTTCTGCCTTCCTACCGCGAATAATGAATTTATGAATGTGGCTTTTGAGTATTCTGTGTGTGTATCTAATAATGATTTATGGCATGAAAGACTTGGACATCAGAAAAATCTAAAATGGAACAAATAAAGAAAATGGATTTAGTGCCCAACATAACAAAGGCAAAGTACTGCACCTTGTGAACATTGCTCGATCGAGAAAGTGATCCGGAAATCCTTCCCAATCGGAATTAGGTCAACAGAACTATTGTGAGTAATTCATTCAGATATTTGTGGTCCGTTAAGTGTCGCTACACACAACAGAAAAGAGTACTTCATAACATTCATAGATGATTACTCCAATTTTTTTTATATTTATCTCTTAAAAAGAAAAGCTGAAGCTTTTGAAATGTTTAAGAGATATAGGATGAAAGTAGAGAAAACATTGGGAAGACCAATTACTACAATCAATGTATTCAGCTTCCTATGTGTGTCTAGCCATACATCCTTGTTTCTTGTTTCTCCAAGAAACAGCTACACCATCCAACATAAACAAGTGACCTGATGTGAATTTTCAATCAAAATATGCATCTGAATAGCCTAGAGGCTCAAGTGTATCAATTTGGTATGTCAACCTCAAGTGCACTGTACCTTTCAAATATCGTAGCATCCTTTTCATGGCTACCCAATGTGCCTTTCCAAGATTACTTTAAAATCTACTTACTAGGCTTACATGATAAGCTAAATCAAGTCTTGTGCATAACATGGCATACACTAGACTTCCTGTCGCTTGTGCATATGGAACTTCCAAAGGTTTTTGTCCAAGATTAGGACACTGACCTTTGCTAAGCCTTTTTCCATTCACTGGGGACAGAGCTGCAATTATGCATCCCAAATCTCTTTAGTATCATATTCAAATACTTTTCGTGAGTCAAACTCAATGTTCTTAACCTTCGATTTCGAATAATTTGAATTCCGAGGATGTAAGATGCATCTTTCATGTTATTCATTTCAAATTTTTTGCCTTTTCTTTTATTTCATTGAGCATCATGACATCATTTTCGATGAGCAAAATGTCATCTATATATAGTGACATTATCACAAATTTGCCATCTTTTTTATGTACACACAATGATCCAATTTATTTGTCACAAAACCAAATTGAATGACCGTCATATGGAACTTCAAATACCATTGACGTGATGATCGTTTTAAACCATATAATGACTTTCTCAGCTTATACACCTTATTCTCCTAACCTTCCACCTAAAAATCATCAGGCTGTATATATGTCAATAGGTTTCTTGAAAAACTATTCCGTCTTTCTAAGTATAACTCTTTGCAATAAGTCTTGCGTTGTGCTTTTCAAGTACCATCAACTCAGTATTCTTTCTTGAAAACCCATTTGCACCCTATGAATTGCCTATCTTTCGACAAATCACATAATGCACATACTCCGTTACAATTAATTGAATCCAATTAATTCCTCATGGCATCCGTCCATGATTCTGACTCTTGAGAAGCCATTGCTTCTTTATATGACATGGGATCTATACAATCCTCTATGTCTATGTCCACGGAGTAGCACGACACCTCGCACCCGTACAGAAGATAATCATCCAAAAGTGCGGGTTGATTCCTGAGCCTTTTGTTGCCAGTTATACTCGTGGAGTGTATGAGTTCCTCCACATTCTCCAAATGTATATTATCATGCATAGATTCATCTCCCATTTTTAGATTAATGTCCAATGTGCCTTGTCCTGAATCATTTTCGTTATCCTCAAGGACAATTAGAGGCTCATCGTCCTCTTTTTCATGCAGTACTTCTTTTCCTTTCTCAAGGAAAAATGCATCTCGACTCTCAATAAGGCCTTTATCATTGTGAAAGAATTTATATCATTTGGATTTTTCACTATATTCTATGAACATGCATGTTATCATCCTTGAATCCAGCTTGTCCCTAAGTTGATTATGAATTAATACATGCGCTTTACATCCCCTTTTTTTAAATGGTCTAGAACGGGCTTCCTGCCATTCCATATTTCGTATGGTGTGGATTCAATGGATTTTGCAAGAATTTCATTTTGTATGTAATTAGCTATTACTATTGCCTCGCCCCAAATCCTCTTTGAGAGTCCCGAGTGTAACAACATACACCTTACTACATTCATAAGGGATATATTATTTCTCTCCGTCAGATCATTTTGTTGTGATGTGTAAGGCATTGTAGTATGCCTACATATGCCTGCTTGAGTGCAATAGTCCTCAAATTCTTGAGACGTATATTCACCTCATTTATTCGTTCTTAATGTCTTAATTGGTCTTCCCAATGTTTTCTCTACTTCCATCCTATATCTCTTAAGCATTTTAAAAGTTTCAACTTTTCTTTTTAAGAGATAAATATGTGAAAATTTGGAGTAATCAAAAGGATACTTTGATATATGAAGGCCACAGTGCAGTTGAGGACATACTAGATACACTTGAGAGATTTCATATAACATCCCCAAAAAAATACACCCTTTTACTATAAAGCAATTAGGCATACTTTAGGAGACATTACCTATGCTTTTACTACTTTGACTTTGATCACGATAACAATTAAACTTTAGTAAGTGCGAATGTGTATTGCATCATTCTTAAAAAAAAATCTAATTTGACAACTATTGCAATTCGTCATCATCATAAGCGCATGCTGCTGCAAAAACCACCACCCTTTTCTATAACAGTTAATTAATCACCTACAAGATCCAATGCAGGGAAATGAAATTCTTATGAGAAACAATTTCAAGTAGAATAAATCATGTATGACAATAAGCAATTAGTCAAATTGTCAATGGTCAAGAAAGAGAATGGTCAATGGTAAAAAATCAATGCCAATACTAATGTCCATAATCAATAAATAATTCATAGGCACTGGGTTAATGATAAATCAACATTAGTCAATAACAAAAAAACCAATAATAATAATTGATGGAGCAATAATAAATAATCATCAATGACGATGACAATATTAATAATCAATGGAGGATATTGGTTTAATGATCAATACAATGTTTTAATAGTGAAATACTTTTATTTCCAATACAATACTATTTAATTTGGTGTACTATGTATTTTAATTTGAATATATTCTTATAGGAGTTGTCTTCCAATTACTCTTGTCCTTATTGTTATCCTAGTCCGAACTATTTAATTAGGATATACAAGGTACTTTCATGTTCGATCATCAATGGTTAATCAAATAATAATAATAATAATAATAATAATAATAATAATAATAATAATAATAATAATAATAATAATAATAATAATAATAATAATAATAATAATAATAATAATAATAATAATAATAATAATAATAATGCTTAAATTTTAAGACAGATGAGTGTCTTTCAATTCATGAAGTGCCTTTTCAACTCATGTTGTCTTTCAACTTGTGAGAATAATAATAATGACAATCACTAAATTTGGCAATTCTCAGTTTTTGACTTTTATCTGATTAACCTATTAAATATCTTTGTAACTTTTTAGCAATCACATCATCAAGTAGAAGGGTAAAATGGTTATTAAATAATCAAGTAGGCATTTAAACCAAACATGTCTTTTATATGGCAAATTCGACCTATAGTGAATAGATAAATTATAATCTTATTTACCTATATCACATTTCTTTATTTTTATTTTTCCTTGCAAGTAGACAATTAGAAGTCATACATATAAAATTCTCACATTTTAATCATTTGTCAATTATTCTCAGAAAATTCTACAATTTTGATGTATTTTGTAGGGCTCAATATAATTATAACTATGTCTACAAGGTTTTTTCCATGATTCCAATTAGATTAGAGAACTAGTAATATTTGCTATGAAGTACTAAATGACAATCTTATAATGCCAATAATATTTGTGACAAATTTTATAATTCATCTCGCTTGTCCATGTCAATTTGATAGTATCTAGATGTTTTATTAATAAGTTCCAATTCATATGATTCTTATATACAAATAGGATTACGATAAATTTTTTTAATGAAAAATAACATGATAGACTATAACTTTTCTATTGATAAAACAATTTCAAACATAGCTAAATAGTGATATTAATTTTAACACATGAGAATAGTTTTTTTAATTTAAATTTTTTTTTACAATAAAATAATAATCTTAAGTAATTAAAATGTTATCATCAAAATATAATTAAATAAAATGTAAAATTTGTGTTCCAATATATAGCATTTCTTCTCTTAATTAATAGTTAGAGTGACATATATAGTCCTTTAAATTTCGAATTAAAGTTGAAGTTGAGAATTACTTCCACATTTTTCTTAAAAAAAAACTTAGATTTTATCTTAAAAGTTCTTCCACGCTTAGTATGATACTTATAAGTTGTCAGATCAAAGTCAATATTTTAGTCAAAATATTATATGATTGATATCACGGATGTTATATTACTACTAATGAATAATTGATTTAGTAGAATTTCAAATAACAAAATAATGTGTAAATTAGTAGCTTTATAGATATAATTAGTAAACTTGAAGAGTCACATGTATTAAATAATATTTGCTCACAAAGTATGCTCAATTTGACATGTACGAAATCTGTGAAATTTTATCTTTTGGAAATTAATATGTACACTACACACATAATTTGATATGCTGCAGTCACAATATATGTGATGTATTCAAACAATACACACTCTTTGAAAGGTCCACTCAACCCATTAAACCTTTTTTTAATATTTTGGGATTAGTTAGTCAAAGTACGTACATTTGATTTCTACTAATATTTATTAATTTGAAAAAGTACCACATAATAATAATAATAATAATAATAATAATAATAATAATAATAATAATAATAATAATAATAATAATATCAAACAATGTTTTGATGGATCAAATAATAATCTAAACATTTTCTACTAACAAATGAAAACGATTAATCTAAATGGCCCACAAGGTAAGCCCATCCATTATAATTATTATTATTTTATTTTTTTATAACTATCATCGGTAAAAGAAATATCTTCAATATATTAATTTGATTTTGATTAGTTATTGTACAATAAATTTCTAAATATCAAAATTAATGCATAAGAAATATTTTTAATTGTATCCTTTTTTTTCTCATGAGAGAAAAATGTGGGGGAAAAAACCACCTTTTCAATGTGCAAAGGAAGGGGCAACCACCGCCAGATTCATTGAACAGGGGCAGAGGCAAAAGGCATATTTAGAATAGATATCATATTATATATATATTTTGCACTAAAATTTTGCACGGTCAGAAGGCGTCCACGCTCCGCCCTCCTCCGCCTTTGGATTCCGCCCTCGTCGTGTGGTTCCTCATCCGTCCACGACAACGCCCTCCTCCCCGTCCGATGGGTTCCCGATCCGACGGCTGACGACGCGCGTCTAAACCCCCCGCCAAACCTCCCGCCTCTCCTTTTTCTCCCAGGTCACTTTGCTTCTGATGGTATTTATTGCTGTTGGCTCCCTCCTTTTCCTCCCTTTCCCAAATCCTTTGTTTCTTTCCGCTGCAACTTCCTTTCCAGCTACAAAGAAGAGGAGCAACAGGACTACGACGAAGAAGAAGACATGCTACAAGAGCAAGCCACCAGCTCTCTTCCCTCCAGCAGTGAGAGGTCCTCCAGCTCTGCACATCAGACTGAAGTCAAAGAAGGCATGCCTGCAATCTAAAACTTGTAGATCTGTTTCGAGTACTTTTTTTTTATCGTCCGATTTGGTTGTGGAAGGAGGTGGATTGTGGAAGCTGCATTCGGAAAGCTCTGATCCTGCTGCGTGTTTTGATGTTTTCAGCTTTAACCGTAGGGAAAAGTAGGATCTTTCTCGGTTGACCTGATAAAAATGAGATTTTTAAGTGTTTATTAGGACTTTTGACTCACTCTTCATTTTGGAAATGTGTTATTCTTCCTTCTTGAGTTTACTTTTTGTTTGAAAGTTGCAATTTTTTTCGATCTTGAAAGGAATATAAGAGAAGTTGACAGGTTTATGAGATTCTTCCTCCTTTTTACGCTTTCGAATTTTATAGTTTAGTTATTTTATTAAACTTTAATATGAAAAAATGTTTTTTTATGATCAAATGTTCGAGTTCTCCAAATCGTCGTAGTTCAAGATGAGATATATCGTTCTATTTTCTTTTCCAGGGATGGAGAGTGACGAGGAGATCAGGCGAGTGCCGGAGTTCGGATTCGAGCCCGCTGGTGCGTCCACGTCCGGCTATGAAGCTGGGTCCGCGGCGGCTCCCGACCGCACCCAGTCCTCGTCCCAGACCGGACAGCGGAGGAGGGGCCGCAGCCCGGCTGACAAGGAGCACAAGCGCCTCAAAAGGTTCCTTGCTGTTCCAGTGACCACCTTATTTTCCCACTTTGCTTGGTGTTCTTGGCTAACGATGATTGCTTCAATGGATGACTGCTGAAGGTTGCTGAGGAACAGAGTGTCAGCTCAGCAAGCCCGGGAACGGAAGAAGGCGTACTTGAACGATCTGGAGCAGAAAGTTAAGGATTTGGAGGCCAAGAACTCGGAGCTGGAGGAGAGGATGTCCACATTGCAGAACGAGAACAACATGCTTAGACAGGTACCCGCATGTTTCTCCATGCTTTTAGTTTTCCCAATCTCTGAGCTGGCAGCATTATTTGTATTTGTTTTTTCTTTTGTTTTTTTGGGATCGAGGAAGGAAGTAGGTAGGAAGATGCAGAACATCTTGTGGTGGTGTGCGTTTGCAGATTATAATATGATGTCATAGGCTGCATGCATATTCCTAATAATATCCTAAGTCTGGTCCACGCAGCTGTTTCCTTCTGTAAAGTTGCTTGCATGTGTATGGGTGTGCTCAATCGCTGTGATTTATGAGGTAGCAATCTCTGTTTTGTTTTCAATAGCAACTTTAGTTATCTTGCTCTGAGATCCACAGCTTGGTGGCTGCATGATGCTCATGTGTGTCAACATAGTTCCCAACGCTGTCATATTTCCAATCTCCAAACCAGCCAGCAAACCCCTTTTTTGGTATTGAGAATTGAAGTGTGCTGAGACTTTAGTCTCGGACATGAAGCAGGGAACCTTTAACTTCATCCGTGATCCATGGACCTGTTTCTGAGTCTTGCAGTACATGGTTGTTCGGCCCTTTTGGGGGTGTCTCCTTCTCATATCATCCTTCATCTTGGAGGGGTTTGAAGTTTGAACAGTGAAATCAGCACTTTTTAAGCAAAACTTCAATGATTTTCTGCTTTCTCACATGTTTGGCTGCAGTCAGTGTCAATAATTTATAATTGATGCGTTGGATGCTGTACGAACTCCATGATAACTAATTTTAACAAACGAGCTGGTTCTTCTACTGACTGATGTCCACTTGTTGCAGATATTGAAGAACACTACAGTTAGTAGGAGAGGATCCAACGGCAATGCCAATGGAGACGGGCAGTAGCAGAAAAGGCATCGCAGCCTTAATTCAATGGTGTCCATATTAATAGTAGTAGTATCTGAAAGTAGTTAACTTGATCCCCACACTAATAGGAGTTCCATTGTTGTTTCTTTTGACCATTCGATTGGCATTTGATGTTGTGCTGCAAATTCTTTTTTCTATTTAGAAACGCGTTGTGCTGCATCTTTGATGTATCCAAAGAGCAAGAGTTGTAACTGGAAGTTCCATCAATGGAAGCGTATTCTCTTGTGCTCAGCTGAATGTTCTTGTGTATTCTCTTGGAAGTTCCATCTTTGATTTGCGTTTGGACATGCTGTCACGGATAGATCTGTTAATGATCCTCGCCAAGCCCTAGACCTGTGTCCTGAACATTCCTGTGTACAGACAAGCCGGCAGTGTAGACGCGTGCTCCAACAATTCTGGAGTAACGTGCTGCCCGCAGCTTAATGTATTGCTACAAGAAGAAACCTAAGTTTGCCCATTGACAGGCTGTCATTAGCTGTTGGAATCATTGCAATATTGTTTAGTTGTCCACAAGTTGGATCTTGTCCGTGTGTTTTGGCAGCCACCAATCGTGATATGGACACAGGCATTTGAGGACAACTTGCCTCTCGATCCCTCCGTGGTCAGTCCATTCCTAAGGAACAAACACTCACACACATTGACATTATTAACCTATGTGAATTTTATCATGTAGTCACGAAGATCAACTTAGTGGAGACAATCCTACTACAACTATAAAGCCTAGTATGATACTTATGAAACGTTTTTTTGTGAGCAAAAACATCTAATAATCATAAACCCTTAATCACGTTCATATAAAAGGTATAAAGCATAATCGTGACATAAAGTAATATGAGTTTCCCATCTTTGGTAAGAAATGTAGATAAGGGAAAAGAGGGATCATAGAGTCAAACATTTTACTTAAATCTAAGGAGTTGTTTGGCAAAATGAAAAAAAAAAATTGGAGTTTGAAAAATTTCCTAAGGAAGTCGCTTTTTACTAAGGTGAAAGGACAAAATTTTTAAAACACGAAGATAATCATGAACTTATAAGTGACATTTTCTTTTATCTATAAAGATGCATTTTAAATTCGTGCGACGAACAATATCTTGACTGAGCTAAGGAGGTGGTACAAAAACTCATTCTTAACCATTTGAATAGATATGGGATAAATTGATTTTCTCTCTAATAATATAGAATATATGACGAGGAAAAGCATGAACTTTACACTTTACCCACAAATTAGGCAAAACACGAAGAACAGAAAACGAGTTAGATCATGGAGCACCACCTGGCGTTGGAGCACCAGCTCCCGAGGGCCTACGAAGATGCAATGCAGACGTGCTCTAGATCCACGAGCAAGACCGGAACCCGGCTGCGGGCGACGCATGGCTCACAGCCCATGGAGACTTGTCCCACTGCTTCCTCATGGGTAGCAGCTCGGGGGCCAATCTCGCTTACCATGCGCCGTACTGGCGAGGCTTGCATGCGTCATCCTCAACCAGCCTTACTTTGGCAGGGCGGAGAGGACGCCGTCGGCGAGGTTGGAGGAGGACCCGATGTTGTCGATCGGGGCCAACGACACGCTTTGGCGGCACCTTCCTGCGAAAACTTTCTCTTTTATTGGTGCCCGATAGGTAGTCTATTAGATTGAGTCGAAAGCCTACTAAAGATTCCAATTCGAGCAAGAGCCCGAACGGGGAGGCGAGAACATCTTGATTGAAAGCTCCACTGTGTTGAATAGTAAGAAAGACTTTTCCAAATTCGAGAAAACCTTCCTGAAGACCAAACGAGCACATGGGGGGGGGGGGGGGGGGGGGAAGATGTGCTAGCAATGGAAGAAAATAAAACAGAGGCCTATCCTAATTTTTTTCCATCGGATGGACATTCTTCCTGTAGGATATGAGTCGACCTAAAAAAATATGAAATCAGTTATGTTTAATTCCTTTGGAATGTGGTTTCATTGAGCTTTGAAATCATGTTAATCAAATGTTTACAAAATGATGTCCTCATATTTAAGGGGCTATGATGTTGTTTACTAAAATTGTTACTCGAGATTATAGATTCTTTATTAAATTTAATAGTGTACATGACTATTTGATAATGATTATTAGTAGGATAATTATGTCAAGATTCATTTCCAATTGGAATAATATGCAAATGTTATGTATGCTAAAATTTATTGATTTGTCACTAAGATAAGGTATAAAATAGAATATGTGTCCATTTGTCAAATTTACAATAACCCATAAAAATTCTAATAATGAGATGAGGTAGAATGGAATGCCATGTGAAACTAAGTGATATATCATAAAATTATGGTAGGAGTTACTTCTACATTTTGTAAGGGCTAGCTCTTGAATTCACCTATTACTCTTTGATTGATTTGTTCTCTAGCATGGGTAAGATAGAATGGATATAAGTGCTACATCATGAGAAATTATCACGAGAAACCTTTGGAATTCATCTACAACTATCTTGTCAATTTATGATTTGTACATTTATATGGAAGTGTTGCATAAACGCATACGCAAGTTGATAAGTTCAAATTTAATTGCATTTGAGTGTAATTCTACTTATCGGAATGTTACATGTATAAATTTCAAATATTTGGAACTCTTGTTGCTTGCTATTATATATTGCATGTCTTTCCCAAATTGATTAGTAGGTAATGCATAAACTGAAAGTTATTAACTTACTGAACTATTATGTGTTCACTTTGGTTTTTCATTTTTTTCAGATGGATTGTGCAAGTTGATAGTCTTGGAAAGGTTGTAATATCTTTTTGTGCTAAGGTATTTAGAATGCCGCATGCCTTGATGCTTGTTATATATGAAGGACTTGTATTTCTCTTATCCTTTTGTTGTGATGCCAAGAGAGTTTGTTATGTGATACATAAGAAAGTCGTCATGTATCTTGTAAAAAAAGATATTATATAATTTTGTGTGATGTATAACTTAGGGTATGTTAACTATTATATATGATCAAATATAAATTGAGCTATTTGATTGTTGATGTTATTACTCTATTATATTATAGAAAGAAAATACCATGCTTCCATAATTTCATTTGATCATTTATGATGTGGCAAGACTTACAACTTAAATCAAAGTTTAAATCGTGGTTGTAAAAATATTAGTGGCTTGAAACCAATGTTATTAAAACTAGACCGGCCACCCGACCGAACGACCAATTGGGTTGTGGTTGGACTGATTTGATCGGATTCAATCGGGTTCAACCGGATTTTATTAATTTAATATTATTTAAAATAATTATAAATATAATAACTATTATATAATGCTTATAATTCATAATAAAATATACTATAAATATTAATATTCATAAAAAGAGTTTGAATTTTTTTATTAATATAGTATATTAATTCTTTTATTTTATTCTTTAATACTATTTTAGGGTGATAATATATTGATTAGTTTTGACATATATCACTCTCATGTTTATTTTTTTTCTTTACTTTCATTTTAATATTTTTATTTTCTATTTCCATTAACTCCTCGCTCCCCATTAATTCCCATATTTATTTAATTTTTTATAATAAAAAAATATTAAAATTTTTAATATTCATAAAAAACTTTAAGTTATTATTATTGATATAATATATTAATTCTTTTATTTTATTCTTTGATACTATTTTGTGATGATAATAAATTAATTTAATTTTCCATACATCACACTTACTTCCTTTTATTTTCATATTAATACTTTCCTTTTTTATTTCCATTAATTCCTCTCCCATATTGATTTCTCACATTTATTTCCTTTTAAATTTTTACCAATTCTTAATTCAAATACTTTCTCATTTTTACCTTACTTTCTAACTTTTTATTTCCTATTTTTCACTTTAAATATTGAACCGATTTTTATCGATTTTTGTCCAGTTCAACTTCAATTCCATTTTTTAAATTAATTTGGACCGGACTAGTAGTCGGTTCGTGGTAGAACTGATTGAACCGACCGGGCCGGTCCGATTTTAATAACCATGCTTGAAACACCAATTGCATTAGCATATAATGCCCATAACAACAACAACAACAACAATAACAACAACAACAACAACAACAACAACAACAACAACAACAACAACAACAACAACAACAACAACAATAATAATAATAATAATAATAATAATAATAATAATAATAATAATAATAATAATAATAATAATAATAATAATAATAATAATAATAATAATTTTTATATGCTTATGCTACATCCTTGTTATCTTGTTAGATTCTCAATCAAGCTTTAATTAGTTTATTTGTCCATTGAGTAATTGATCACTCTTGACACCTTTTTCCTTATCAAATCGGGACACACTTGCACATAGTTAGACACCCCATTGTGTGCCCCAATTTTTAGGATTTATAAATAATAAATCAATTCACCACCAAGGAAACTAAGCTTAAACTCAAGTGTCATCTTCCAACCAACCAATGTTCCTGAATCTCCAACCAATGTGCCTACATCAGCTCCTAATTTGATCATTGAGACACAATTTGATTCGCCCTCGGCAGCCTTACAGGAGATGGACAGACAAGGTGGGGAAAATGCAAACCAGAGGTCACAAAAGCTCACCAGATCTATGGAAGTAGAACTAATAGTCTCGTCAATACATGTGCGGAAAATGCCAGGCCGTGCAAAATCAAAACTGTAGGAACCGCTGGGCGTTCTCACAAGAGCTCAAGCATCGGGTATTACGACAACATCCAAATGAAAGTGGTCTCTTGGAATGTGTGAGGATTGGGCGATAGGACCAAGAGGGCATCACTTGATAGATATTATGGGGTGTAGATGTTGTTTGTACACAAGAGACTAAATTAACATCGTGTGACCAACAACTCTGGCAACAAGTAGATGGATCTGTCCTGAATAGCTTCTTGGCATTAGATGCGGTTGGTCGTTTTAAAAGTTGCTTAATTGGCTGGAGGAAAGATGTCTTCGAAAAGATTGAAGACAAGGTGGATTCATTCTCAATGTCCATTGTTCTCTCACGAAAGTAGATGGCGTCATACTTCTTGTCTCATGAGTGTATGGCTCTCGAACTGAGATGCGAAGACAAGAAAAGTGGCAAGAGCTGCGACAAATGCATTCTGATTTCAGAGACATCCCTTGGCTAATTGGAGATGATTTCAATGTCACCTTGGAGCTGAATGATAGACCCATCGAAAGGAGAGAAAGGAACCGAAGGTTTTCGGGACTTTATAAATGAGCATGTCTTGACAGACTATCAAGTTCTAAACTGCAGATATACATGGAGGAGCTCAGGCATGAATCCAAGTTCAAGTGCCAAATCCAAATTGGATAGCTTTTTTAGATGTAGTTGGTCATTCTAAAGTTGCAAGTTGGAAACGGATTGGTAGATGTAGTTTCCTTTGGAAGGTTGACGCTTATGATTTCTTGGATTGGGCATTCTTATGAAGCTCTCTTCATCATCGTGGTTTTCATCCACTATGGATTTCTTGGATGAAACGGTGTGTTTGTACTGTTTCTTTCTCAATTCTAATTAATGGCGGGCCAACAAGTGGATGGGTCCAACCCCAACATGGTGTCAGATAGGGATGTCCTTTGGCACCCATGTTATTTGTTCTTATCGTGGACGCGCTTGCTAGATGTGCTTTCTCAGCCTATGAAGCATGAATTATTTCGAATTTTTCTCCAAACATGTACCAAAGTACTCTTGTAGTACAATATACTGACGACACTATAATTTCATGGAGGGAAGCAGCAAGGAGGAATCTCTATGATCTTTGATATCTTTGGTGACTTTTCTGGTCTACGCATTAACACGTCCAAATCATCTTTTGTTCCATTTGGCATGGACGAGGAGATGGTGAGCAGAGTTTCAACGGAGCTGCAAATAGCCAGTTGTCAACTCCCTCTTACATATTTGGGTCTCCCATTAACAGACGGTCGACTCCTTGCTCGTGACTAGAATCCTGTATTGGAGCATGTGGAAAAATGATTACAAGGTTGGAGCTCGAGGCTTCTTTCAAGAGGTGGAAGATTGGTCTTGATAAAATCACTTTGTCATCTATTCCAATATATTTTATGTCAATTTTCAGAATGCCTTGTGGGATGATTCAATGCATAGATGCACCCCGTCGAAAGTTCCTATGACGAAAATTAGGCATCAATGGTAGAGGCCTTCACGACATGATCTGATGTATGCAAACCATATTCTGAGGGTGAATTGGGGATCAGATCGATGAAAGAAATGAATGAGGAACTACTTGCAAAATGGGTGACCCAGGTCATGGGTCATGATGATGACCTTTGGTTTTCTTTAATAATTGTCTGTTATGGTCTCACACTAAACTAGGAGGAAAGAGTGTTAGCTCAACATGGTTCTACTTTTTGGAGGAGTGTTGTGTCAGTGATGCCAATATTACGCCCATTCTTTGAAGCTTCATTGGAACTTGATAATGATTTCAGATTCTGGAAGATTCCTGGGCACCCCGTGCTCCTCTCTCTAGGTTGTATCGAAGACTATATGCTATAAGCTAGGATAAAAATACTAGGGTTGCCAGCTACTGGTCAAGAAATCCGCTATCTAATGGTGTGTGGACTCCACAATTCAATGCTATTCTTTCGGACTAGAGGTTGGAGGAATTTCTCACTCTCGTGGGGCAGTTGGATGGCATATCATCTAGTAGCTCTCGAAAGGGCTCATGGATTTAGTCATCTGGTCAATTTTCTGTCATTAAAGTATACACACCTCACTAACGACATTCAGACACAAACTTGCTGATAGAAATTTGAAGGCTATGGATTCCTCAACGAATACGAATTTTTGCATAGTTGTTCCGACGTGGAAGACTTCCAACACAATTCTACAAGCAAAGATGGGTTCTTTAGGCATACAACTTGTGTATTTTGTGGTGCAGTGGATGAGGATATTGATCACCTTTTCTTTTAATGCGTGCCGGCAAGAGAGGTGTGGCAAACATTTGTATCCTCAAGGTCTACCCCTCAAACATTAACCCAGTTTTGGAACTCCTTCCGAACAAGATGTGGGAGCAAGGGTGACCCCTTTTGCTTTCTTATGGGCTATTTGGATCCAACACAATGGTTGTCTTTTTAGGGGTGAGACGTTATATGTTGAGAACATTGAAGCAATGACTTAGAAGATAGTGGGCGAGTGGATGAAGGACTAAATTTTTTTGTACATTTTTGCAATATAGCAACCTTTAATAAAATGGATGATTACTCCTTTTCTCTCTCAAAAAAAATTTCAATACAATATTTCTTTTATCCTTATCAAAGCATGGTTAGGATCCTAGAAGAATGGATTCCTTTCGACAATTGATTTCATGGCATTTTACATGAAGTCACGAGAATTGATTTATTTCCCCCCGCTTTCATCTCTTATCACATCCCTTCCATCCCATACACTATTTTATCATTTGAGTTCACATCACATAGTTTTGTGTTCCCATTTCAATTCATACTAAATAGGATTCCATTCGAATTGAGCATTTATCCATTTTAGGGCTTAAATTTGCATAAAAATTGAGGTCCTAATTCAAATTCATGGAAGAAAAACATAAAGCCAAACACCACTTATGCATCATTTTCCTAATCTCCAATCTCATGAAACCATCAAACTAATAAGAAAGAAAACATTGGCACATTTCAAGTTTGGGTTGAAATGAGGCAGGAAGGGTTCACTAGATGCACATATATTAATCCACAATGCAATTTGAATTTCCTCCTCTTAGCTCTTCTTTCATACCAAGTGTTTTCTTGACCTTCTTGCCTCTCTCCTCTTCCTTAATGCCTTGAACTTCTCCAATGCCTTGACCTTTCTCAAAGACCTAACAAAATCATGATTATTAAGTTGAAAAGATAATAACAATTAGTTTTTTGCAGGATTTATTTCAATGATATATTATATACAAGACTTTTCCATTAGATATGAGTAGTGAAGTCAATAGATGAAATATTTATAATATTTTTAGCTTTCTAGAGAATTAAGAATAAGCTCATTTGGACAATTGTGTAGAAAATTATTGCTAAGCTACAACAAGCACAATGTAGAAACATTATAATGGATAAATTTTCCAAATGGCTAGTGACAATCTTATTAAATTTGGTGACCATAAAAGAGCTTCAAAATGATTAGAATGTAGAGAAGCTTCAAAGTAAATATTAATAATCAAGTGAGATCAATTATTAAAGCATTTGTGTCAAATTATTGCATCTTTAATTTCTTTTATCTCTTCCTTTGACTGTGAGGTTAAATTGCATTAAAGAGAGATAAAAAATTATTCTTAATTTGATGTTGTGATCTCATTTGTAAATAAGGATATCATCTTATCTTTTGTGCTAGATAAAAAAGTGTGTATCCTAGGCTTCCTTTGTATAAGTGATTTGCCTTCATCTTGAAGTAGGAAAAAACAAATTTGGTTAGGTCTCAATATAAGATAAGTCAGAGCATGTATTAGATCTAGGCATGATGGAATCATGTCAACAATTAACGTGTTTGTATCTCTTCTTTTCTTCGCAGCCTCCACAATTTGATGCGAAGGGAAAAGTTGGCAAAGCTGAGCGTTAGAATCTTAGCATGAAGGAAATGTTTGTACTCATGCCATGTGCAGAGAATAGGAAAGTTCTATATGATGCGAGCCGCTTGACTGACCACGCTCTGGATTGGTGGAGAACCATTAGAGCAACAAAGTTAAAGACCAAGAAGTGATTCCTTTGTAAAATTTTTATGAGGCATTCAATGGATATTATTTCCCCCAATATCAACGTATCCAGAAGCAACATAAATTTCTAGGCATCAAGGTCGGATGACAGTTGAAGACTACCATATCAAATTCGTGCAATTGAAAAAGTATAACACTCTTCACATGAGTGAGGGCTAGAGGACAAACTAGTTCGAACAAGTTTTGAACGCCACCATCAGGAAGAACACTTTATCAAACCACTGCAAAACTCTGAAGACATAGTGGAGCTAGCCAAAAAAATGGAAAGAGATTTCCAAAGGGAGCAAGAGGAGCTCAAAGAACACAGAGAAAAGCACGGATAAATTAGCTTTCATTAATTGCTTCCACTCAAATTTTTGTTTTCCATACAGAAATAATATATTGAAATTCTACTATCATCAATAATCAAGAGACATGCTTGAGGAGACAAACATTGATGCTGGCAAAGTTCAAAGGATGAGAGAGAGAGAGAGATCTAGTCATGGAGATGATATTAGGATTAGTAGTAAGTCAGTTAAGAACAAAATATATATAATATCAAGAGGGGTGAAAGTGTTTTGAAAGCCATTCTATATGTATGAGATAATGAAGGTTGAAAATATTGGCAGGGTAAGTGGAGATACATTAATCATTAGCTTTTGTATTGCATTACGTTATTAATGTTTCACTAAATGAGGTTAAAGATTTAATAATTTGGACATGAAACAAATAAGTGGAAAATTTGAGAAAACAAAGATAAATTCTTGTGGTGGCTTTAGGATGGAATAGATTCATGTAGATTCTAGGGTTCCTTATTGAGTCTCATATCTTAATGACAATAAATTTGAAAAAAAAATTACCGTCGAAAATGTGCTCTATTTTCATTAACATTTACATCTAAAGATTGGGTGATGAACACACGAGTATGTTTACATCTTTGATTTCTTGATCAACACACGACACCCTCTCTCTCTCTCTCTCTCATGGTCGGCGACCCCCTCTCTCTCTCACGCTCTCTCTCTTGTGGTTGGCAATCCTCTCTCTCTCCCATGGTCAGCGACTCTCTTTCTTGATCAACATGCGATCCGGACGCGTGGCCTGGATCGGCCGCCTCACGACGGATCGGTCGTTGGCAGCCTGATCTGGCCGCAGCGGCCTGGGACGGCCTCCTCGGGCAGCCTGATCCGGCCGCGTGCAGCCTAGTACGACTGCCTCACGCGCGGTGGATTGGCAGCCTGATTTGGCTGCACGCGGCCTGGAAAGGCCGCCTCGTAGGCGGATTGGCCATGTGCGGCTTGGAATGGCCGCCTCGGGGGCGGATTGATTGCACGCGGCTTGGAACGGCCGCCTGGCAGCTTGGAACGGCCCTCTCCGATGACCAGCGCGGCCCAGACGACAATGATGGGATGACCCATCCGGTGACTCTCTCTCTCTCCCGTGGCTGGAACGGCTGTGGGCAGCCTAGAACTTCTGCCTCATGGCTAATGTTTTTATTACTTTATACTTTATTTCCGACAATTTAGGCTGTCGGCAAAAAGATGGCCATCAGAACTTTCAACGATCACTATCGTCAAAATCTTCCGACGGGTTTAACTGTCTGAACTTTCAACGGTCTAGGCCGTCGGAATCATCCGATGGGTAGAGCCGTTAGAACTTCTGACGGTCGTAGCCGTCGAAAGTTTCGACGGGTATGACTGTCGGAAGTTTCGACGTTTCGACAGATTTTTCTTGCCTGTCGAAAATAATTTGCGATGAGCATTCTTCCGACGGATCGTATCTGTCAGAAAAACCGTAGTGAGTGTGTTATGTCAATCCCTCCAATAGCCATCCCGTAGTTGTTCAATACACTAATACATCAATTCATATCTGGATCATTACATTTGTATCATAAATATAATAAAATCAGATTTTTTTATGGAAGAAACTTAGGTAAAACATGTAATATAATGGAACATTTTCTATAGAGTGATTTGCAAACATTTAATCATATAAAGATCACATATCAATGCAACTGTCACACCTGTGACCAAGTTCTAATTCCAATTATTGTATACCTTACTTATGTTTAGTAATTCTGAAAATAAAATCGACAAAACCTCCTCCCTTACTTATCTCGTGGTATTTGCCAACACATACAAAAGATGCATATATACATATATATATACATCAAAGTTTAAATAAAAGTTATAAGACTTCATATTCACATAGTATCATTAATCAAGTCTTATATAATCTTACAAAAGTTTCTCACAAACTTAATTACAACATCTAAGACTATCTACTACACATGCATGCTTCAAAAACGAAAACAAAAAACAAAAAAAAAACAAAAGTGAAGGGGGATTAAAGTGCTCCAGTGACTCGACCTCTTCTCTATATGCAGCAAAAATAAGCTCCGAGTCGACTCAACTCAAAAACTTACGAGTATCTGAAAAAAATTAAAATGGGTACTGTGAGCAACAATCATTTGCTCAGTGAGTGGAATAAAAGTACAATATAAAGGAACAATACGAATGCATATAACATTTAAATAAACCACATTTCTTTCATATGAGAAAATATTTAAAGCATAGCACATATAACATAACTTGTCAAATCATATGAGCTTTCACATAAGTAAAAGTAACCCAAGATATCATTATTTTCATAATTAAACTCCACACATGTGTCATTGCACATATAAATCATGGGTCAATATGTATCCCTCTATGATTGTATATCATACAGTTAAACAGAGCTTCACAATCATGGATTCTCATATACGCAGAGCAAATCATGGGTCAATACGTATCCACTCTCGGATGCGCAGAGCATATCATGGGTCAATACGTATCCGAGGATACGACAGCATAACATGGATCAATACGTGCACGCAGAGCCCCAAAGGGCAAAGACATCCGACATACACCCCAACGGCTTCATGTATATCGAATGCGGTCCCAAAGATCTTTTTCATTCAGCATGGTCAATGTACACATGAAGTTTTATAATAGTAAAATAACATATCACCATCATATATAAATATCAAGTAAACTTATTTTAAGTTCACAAGTATTGTTCCCTGAAAATATTTTGATGAAAAAGGATATTCCATCTCACATGAAATCTTTGAAACATATTATAAATATCTTTCTTAACTCAAGGTATGTTTCAATAACAATACTAATAATAATCTTTACTTGAAATAATATCATAAATAAAAGAAGTAACATATATCATTTTGCTATGTTGTAAATTACCCACTCACCTTATACTTTATCCCTTCAAAGAGGTTTATTGGATTTCCTCCCTTTCACTTATACTTTGATGTTTTCCTGCAAGCAATAATGTCTTTTTATTTCCCAATCACTAATAATGTAATATGCAATGCATGCTCATGATGCATGAATGGTTATGCACCCTAAAATGCATATAATCTCCTCTAATATCAATTTCTAATTTCAGGTATTTATATTCATAAGCTATTCCACGCTTGAGACTTTTCAATTCTCCAAAGCTTAACTAGGTGTTGTCTCAGGATTTCAGACTGAGTGTCTGTCAATAAATAATTCATAACTTCTTAACCACATGGGCAAATCTTATGATTTTGGATTAATTAGAAACTAAACATAATAATGTTTCCAAGACCTAAATATCATTATCTAATTCCAAGTGAATAAGTCATAACATCTAAGGCAATCTGACCTAAGGTTTGTGCCCTGACAGACTACGTGTCACTGAAATATTGATTTATATTTTTCTTCATACTTGTCCATTTAACTAGGTCATAATTTTTTTTAAACATTGTTATTTTGTCATAAAATGTATAGAATTTAACTCGTTGTATAACTTTATAACAAAAATAGTTAATTCGGATCATCATCTGGCCATGTCCTAGAATCTGACAGAAGAATCATTATGAAATAAAAAAAATTCATTTCTTTCTAGATACATGTCCAAATAATATTTTCACTTATCACCGAACCCTTGTAATGTATATTTAAGCATATCCAAATTTCAAATCCTAATTCACTCTATTCCAACCGTGCCCTAATTTACAAATTGAACTTGTATCAAACTCGGGACAGAATGAGTGACTTGTGAAGATAAGTTCATAACTTCCTCTATAAAACTCCTTTTTAGGTGATTCTAGGGGTCATAGAAAGATAACTTCGAATGGATTAACCATACCAAATTTCATGATTTATGGTTGTATATCAATGAAGGAATGATCCTCTCAATCAGAAGAACAATTTTCGAATCAAAACTCACCTGGAATAGCCAATGTTCTTGATTTTCCCCAAGTCGTTTTGCTCTACTGCCTCCTTTTATAATTTTTCTACGGTGAAAGGATAATGTTAAGTGCGTTATGTATTTGTTTTAGAATTTTCTGACATCATATGGCAGTTTGGAAAAATATCCCTTTGAGCAGCTGCTTCAGTTGCTTGGAACTTAAGTGATGGTCAATCACATTTTTTTTGTCATAACTAAGTGTTTTAACCCTAGCTAAGCTTACTTAATCCTATTTAATTTATGTAATTTATTTTTAATAACCTTATATAATTACTTTTATCGACAATTAAGTAATCATTATGCTCTAATCAGAATATTAATTACTATATACAAATATCACTAAATTGACATCCAAACTAACTTAGTATGTTAATTAAATGCATGATTATGCACAAACGATGTTTCTAGGGCATGTCCGTGACAGACCCTTGCACTTGTATAGGATATTGTCCGGTTTGAATCTCGACTCACACAGTTTCATCAATATGCATCATAGTAAGTCAAGATCATGTTCCATATATACACAGTATCTCTCCCATGACTTGTGCATGTGAGACTAATTCAAGGTATACCTTATGCATTCTTACCCCCTTAGGGGACGTCCTTATTGAGTGATCGCTTCCCACCATACATAGATGTTCACGTTGAATGGCTCTGATAATATTCTTGCACTTGCGTAGGATATTGTCTGCTTTGGACCTTATTCCGCACGATTTTACCGAAATACGTCCTACCATGTTAAGATCATGTTCCCATATATACCTAACATCTCTCTTGTAACTTGTGCATGTGGGACTAATCCAAGGCAAGGTATGCACCATGCATCCTTACCCCTTTAGGGGACTCAACGTCCTCATTGAATGATCGCACCCACCATACACAGAGGTCAACGTGGAGTGGCTCTGGTACTATATGTAACACCTTCGAACTTACAAAAGATATGTTTTTCTTTGGAACTTGGCCCATACGGTTTTATCAAAGCGCGTCCCACCAAGTCACGATCATGTTCTCATATATACATAGCATCTCTTTCGTAATTTATGCATGTTAAACTAATATAAGGCATGCCCAATGCACCCTTCCCTCTTAAGGACTCAACGTCATTGTTAAGTGATCGCACCTCACCATGCATAGAGGCTCATGCAGAATGCTCTGATACCATATCTGTCATGACCTCAATTTAAACCATGATTTAACTTGTGGATCGTGACCTATTACCAATAATCATGTTCTCATTTTGCATTTAATAGACTACATAGTATACAATATAAAATACGTAAGAATTAGTGTATAACTTCTATTCATTTGAAATAAATTTGAAGTGACAAAAGACTTCATTAAGTGTAATCGGCATAAAGCTCATAATTTCATTTCATTATAAAATGACATCAGAAAATTATAAAATTAAGTTGTATTCTAATTCACTTTGGAACCCTAGAAGACTGTACAAAGTATAGTATAAAATTCATAACTTTTCAATTATAAATCATATCTCAGGGAACTAAATTTCTACTAAATTTATACTTTCAGAGCTTGAAGACGTATCAATTTTATAATTTTTATCCATCTATATTGATATAGTAAAATTCTTAAATTTAGAGGTGTTATGTTATATTCCTGAAACATGCAAACTACTTTCTACTCCTCAAATTTATAATTCTTAGTACACATACTATTTTCATGAAATTACAATTCCTCCAAAAAATATTACATATATATATTTCTACCCCTCAAATTTTAATATAAAACTTTAAGTGTGGAATTTATGATCGAATTATCATTTCTGCCTAACTACTTTCTAGAACAGCCTGAGTGACCCCTAGAGTTTCATGCATAACTTTCTATATAGGTGTCCAATTAATTAAATTCCAAAGGCCATGAACAGTAGACTTCCATAAGTAGTTATAATTTCTGAAGGTATAGAAAGTATGAGAACATAATTTAGAAGTCTCAGCTTCGAATTTCAGCACAAGTTGTTTAGATTTCTTCTTCATCTTAAAAGTTTCTCTTTCATAATCATATGAAATAAAGGATGGAAAAAAGCTATCAGAGATCAAGGGTGACTTGTTTTAGTCCAAATTCAGATGGATAATTCAAGCTTTCAACTTGCTTATGTCTTTATTGTTGAATCCCCTTTCTTTGTCCTTTCCTTCTCGTTCTTCCCTTGTTGTCTTCTTGACTTCCAATGGGGGTGGTAGGTTATGTGAAGGGGTGATAAGGAGATAAGGTTTGAGAGTTTATATATGATACTAACCGACCTTAAGTCGGTTGGAGGTGAAAGCTTCAAAATGCCTTTGAAGCTCTTCTTATTTACATGAATATATCATTTAAGTAAATGATTTGTCACTTTTCCTATTATTTATTTTATTTATTCATTTAATTAATACATTACATTTAAATGCCAAACTACCCCCCAAATTGGATTCAAATAAAATAATTAGAAAACTAAATTCCAAAAGAATCAAAATTCGAATTTTTGTCCGAAGAACAAAATCAATCATTTTTCTCTAATTTTCTGATTTTACTTTATCATTTAACTTAACCAGGACTTAACCTAAAAATATTAAAAATCATATTTAGGATATATTAACATAGGAGAATAATTATCGGTACTTTAATTTTCTTAATTCTAATATTTTTTAAAATTATGTTTTTATGATTTAGGTGATTTTTTATCACTTCTTGTGCTCCTCCGATTAAGGTCAGACCTTTCACTTTGATATATACATATACATACACACACACACATATATATATATATATATACACACATATATATATATATATCATAATGCTAAAAACATCACATAATATAACATTAACATCTTTAATCCTACAAGCATGAAGTAGGGATATTACATTCTACCCCTTTTAAAGAATTTCGTTCTCGAAATTTGATATACCTTATGAACAAGTTATTGGCTTATGAAATATTATCTTATAAGAGATTCAAATTTTCAATAAAACCTCATAGGACAGGTTCACATTTCCTTACCATAGGCTCACTACATCATGTGCACTTTCCACATAATGCAGGGTGAAACAACATGATTAATCTAGTTACGAACACATCTTATTGCTTCATCTTAGTTGCTAACCCTAATATTAGTCATAACAATTAACTCTCTATTTGATATGTTTTATATTTCATTCAAATTTGTGGAATGATATAAAATAGAACTAAGTGACGTAAACTTCAAATCATATATTGGGTATCTCTAATCATAAACTTCTACTTGGCTACATACATTTTAAAGTATGCCTCTACTATATTCTAAATTGAAATTATTTATTTTTCTTCATTTTCTACTTCGTTACAATCAAGGGTTAAGGCATATTAATCATGATAAATTACATAATGCCACTAATCATATATGAAGGCTTAAGATCATATAACTATTTATAGAAGATTACAAAAGGTTATTGATAAAAAATCCATAATGCCACCAATTTTAAATTTGGTATATTATAAATTAGCTTATGATCATAATTTAATTTAATTTCTTATTTTTTTACTTACTCTTGTTTTTATTTCATTAATTAAATTTTTTTCCTAAGTTCCAAACATGATATTACACGTTAATGATCTTTAACCCCTAATTTGAGAATAAGTGACATATTCCTAGAATTTATAACCAAAATGATGGGTTTTAATGAATGTGTCTTTAAATTATTTTTCTAACAGTTGTTTCTTCTTGCATCAAATGATGTGACAATTTCATATTTATTTTTCTGTTATCAGCATGTGTCAAAATTATCTAGATCTCAGAATTTAAATATATGTGATTGTTTTTTTGTGGTCGTGATTTTATATACTTGTTTTCATGGTTTTTTTTTTCATTTCTCGTGTGCACCATGTGAAATAAATAAATAACAATGAAATTAGTAAAAGCACTTTCTGGATTGAAACGTTTTCTCATCCTTATTTTTCTCATAACTAAACTAAATTTTTTGGATACATATTATAATATTAATTGCTATGTTCATTGATCTGTGATTTGACAAGCAATATATCTAATGTTGGGAAACTCTTTTTTCTTCAATAAATATTTCATTTTTTTCATTTTTAAAGAATTTCTGGTTGACAACTGTTAATAGGAAGCATTTTTCAATTTTTGAATTTTGTAAAAGGTATTTTCATCCTTTCTATCTCCGACTATAATATTTGATTCAATGATTATTAAATTATTAAAATACATACTTTGTTCAAAATTTTCCAATTCACTCCATCAATTATTCATTTAACCTTGACTTGTTTTATCCAATTACATTTTTAATCATTGTTGTAATTTAAATAAAATAATCTAAATTAATGGCAAATTATGTTTTATCTATTATTATAGTTTTGTTATCTCAAATATGGTTGTATTATTTTGTTTCTAATATTATAAATGGTACATTAATGATTATGTAAATAAAAGAAAAATAAAAAGTAATAGAAAACAGTGAGAGTGGAGTCAAATCTGTGTTTGATAATATATATATATATAAAGCTGGTGCTTTAGAATGCCTCTTATCACTTCATTCTCACTTATCTATTTTCTTAATTTTTCGTCATCTTTGCAATTTTTCTTCTTATTAAAGCACCCCTAATTAATCTATAATTTATTAACCATTATAAGCATGTCAGTTTTACTTTTCCCTCCACCTTCTCTCTAACAATATTATTGATATCATTACATGGTATATTTAACCTATGATTTAATGCATTCATATTATTTAAATGTCAGTTTTTTCCTTAGTATATATATTCACACACGTATATATTAGCCGTCAGTTTTTTCACCTCCTCTATCTTCTAACATTAAATTATATATTTAGTCATAAATATTAAAATTGCGTGAAACACAGGTCTCGATTTGTCTGTCGGTTTCAAAACTTTGTCGTTCGGCCATTGTTAATTTTATTTTTTATTGTTTTGTTTTATATGCAATTTTATCTCATTCTCTCTCCTATTAAGTGGAAACGGACACAATTTTTTTCGTGGAAGAGGAAGAGAAGGGTCGCTCCCTCTTCCCTCATGCTTGGTAATTTTTGCATTTGTATAATACCAGTTTTTTGTGGAAGAGGAAAAAACAATCCTTCATAGGAATCCAACCATGCCATCGTCCTACGTGTTTTAGGCTGAGATCTCTGCCATGTCTACGACGAGCCTCTTCAACTGCGGCATATCCGGTAAAGGCTCCTTATTCAAGGTCGCAGCTGCCACCGCCGCAGCGTAGAGCCCCCATTGTCAAAGTGACTACTTGCTGCTTTTTTCTTCGCTCTCGGCATGTCAATCCTTCCACCAAGTGCTTGTGGCACCCAAGAGAGCGATAGTCTGTCACTGTGTGCTTCATGTTGGAAGAGAAGCAGAATGACAGAGAAGAGGTGTAGGACCGATGTTGAGGACTGACAGGGAGCAGGAGATCCGGCTCTCTGTGGAGTAGCGGATGAAGTGGAGGGTGTAACTCCTCATGGTCCTCGGCTTCACGTTCATGGCCGTCACCTCCGTATACGACTCTCCTAGAAATTGGAGGTAGGTGCGCTTCAATATAAAAAGAGAACAAAAGTTAAAAGAGGAATACCCACCTTTCTATATTTCAGGTCGAGTGTTATGTATTTTTGCATCATCCATGGCTTCTTGACTCGTGCATGTGTGTTGTCAATCTACTACCCCAATCCTTCCTTTCTTCTTTCCACTCATGGCAACCTAGGTGTCAATTCCCTCGCATCCTTCTTTCTGATCATCAACCTGGTGATGTACGCCATCGCCGTGGCCGTCGCTGGCTAGGCTTTCAATTAGGGCATAAATGAGACTCCTCATGCGCGTAAACAGGAGGCCGCTGGCTGTATTGTTTTTTGAGCAACAACATCAACTTCTGCAGCTTGTGCTCAAGTTATCGGTGCCAACGAGTTTGTTCCCGATATATTATCCGATAGGGAACCTGGCGACGGGGTTCTTCGTCATCTTCGTCCTTCTCGCTGGGGTCTCACGCTTCTTGCCATGGGGTATGTATATATATTATATATATAATATATACACATAGTGCTTCGTGTTCATTGCTGGTTGGCCTGCAAGGATATCAACTATTGCAACTATTTTTCTGGACCGCAGTTTTTCTAATAGCTTGAAACGTCCATCTCCACCCTCCCATTGTGCAAAGGACTCCAATCCCATTGTGCCTCTTCGCCTACTCATCTTTATATTCGAACTGTGAAGTGTTTATCCCAACGGTTAATGTTCGTAATAAAATGAATGGATCTTCTATTATAAATTCTCCTTCGAATCTGATTTATTATCATTTTTTACTCATCAAGATAATTTTATTAAAATAATTTTTTAATTTGATTGTTGTGTTGATCCACTTCGCTAATCAAACCAATGTTATAGTTGTTCTAGCTATAGTTTACGAGAAAATAAGGTGTTTAATGTTTTGGGATGATGGAAAATATCATTATATAACCCACGACTACCTGACTACAGTCGTAAATTTTTCTATCAATATATAGCTTACATATGTGTTATATTTAATAGTAATATAATTAAGTATATATATGCATCCTTAATTAATGATCATTAAACTTAACATCGTGATTAAATTTTCATAAATTATAAGTTGGTTATTTATATTATATTATATTTTTAATACTAAAACATAATTATATATAAATGCTTATGTTTATTAAAAATTTAACAACATGATTAAGTTTTCTCAAATTATATATTGACTCTTTAAATTCCATTTTATCTTTTTAATAACAAATATTCATATATAAATGCATCCTTAATTGATGTGCACTAGATTTTATCATCATGATTAATTTTTATAAATTACAAGATGACTCTTGATTAAATTGTGAAAGTCATATATTTTTTAAATTTTAAATGTCACAAATATTATATCCACTTAACTTCATTAAAGTGGATACGAAGAGTCATAGTTATTTTTTTAATTTGAAATATCACATATGTTAACCTTATCTCCTTCAATTATTATTTACATGAGTATTTGAGAAAATCAATAACATTTTCTTATAATTAGGTGATATTATTTTAGACAATATTTAGTAATTATTGGTAACAAAATTGTAATATATTTTTAAACACACATGCATGAATATAAAATAACACTTATTCTATTATTATGAAAGACATAATATTTTTATAATAATCTTAAATGTTTTAAAATATAAATTTAACTATATCTGTTTTAACACAAACTATAATATATCTGCAGATATAATATATGTTGCAAAAAATAGTACTTATATATGATTAATTATAATAAAAAAATTTTATTTATATACTTAAATTTATTTTTAAAATATATTTTAATTGTGCGAAGCGCGAGTGAGTTAAACTAGTTTAATATAGGAGGGTGAGTTAGGGTGTTGGAGTAAGGGTTGGTGAGATTAAGTGTGATGAGTATTTAATCTATATTTGGGTATAAAATTTATGAGTTATGTTGAATAAATTTAATCTATCTTTTGTCCGGATACAAATTATAATGAATGGTTTAGCAAGGATTAAGTTAAGTAAATATTTTTATTATTCTTTAAAAAATTATTTTTTATTTGATTAATGGGAATAATTAATTTTAATACCTCTAAAATCTTCAATTTGATGAGTTTAATTTTAAGTCACATAAGAACTTTTTGATCATCAACCTAACCTGAGTTAAATTTTTTAAAAATAGTATTAAAAAAGATATAAAAAATTTTAAACACACCCACCCCAAATAAATCTAACTCATTCCTATTAAACTTTTCCTCCAAACAAATCTTAAAGAAAAATTGGAATACTTGGGAGGCGGAACATGAATATTTTTATAGGTTGGAAAAAGTGAAAATAATTTTTAGGAGAGTAAAATGGAAATACACTTTTATACTAATACAATGAAACACCAAAAAGAAAGAAAAAAAAACACTCTTGAAATGTAAGCCTCATTTTGGGCCATATGCACGCATGCACAAATGCGTAGGCCCAGTCATATGCAGTGAAAGTGTAGCCCATTATAAATTTTGGGCGTTGGAGTGACCATGTTAGTTAGGCTATGTATGTGGACCCTCGCAATTAGCCCAGCCCAACAAATAAGACTAGCTCTTGCCAAAGAAATGACTCAACTCAAGAGTCAAGATAGGGGTCTTGGACTTTGACTTAACTCACAGTTTTTTTTTAAAATAAAATTATACTATTGGAGTTTATTTTAAGATGTTAATTTGAATAAATCAGTTGATAGTAATAGTAAGTTATATACTGTTTTTATAATAAAACAGTTGTTAATTTACTTTTATAATCAAAAGACTCGAATGCCATTCAAAATAATAAATAGAAAAATTAGTTTAATCATAATATATAAATATTTAAAAATTGAGGGCTATAACAATAAATTAGTCAATTTGTAACAATATTTTATTAAGTCAAGAATATATAAAATAGGTTCTTGCTTATTTGTCTACTTATAAATTGATAAATAAAGATGCATTATTAAATATTTGGCTAATTATGAGAATTATCACAAAATTAATTGCTAATTTGTCACGAAATAAAATGAAAAAATGATATAATAACTTCATTAATCAATAATTATAATTTGTCTCGATAAACGCTTTTACATATACCATTTATATTATTTTTTATTAAGTGAAATCTATGGAGCCTAATATATATAAATAAAAATATATGAAGTCGAATTAAATATGTTTTGATATGAGAATTATTTATGGGCAAAGAAAAGTTATTTTCTCTATCGGAGTAGGAATCTATTTATATATACATATCGCCACTTTAATTATATTCGGATTTAGAGTATCCCAACGTCCTTATATTTTCGGCATCCCTCCATCATTTTTTTATTCCTTCAACTTCAACTTAATGTCATTATTTATCTTCGTTCTGAATAAATATTACGTAATGTCTTTCTTTTATATTCAGGTATTTCCTATAAAAGTGTATTTCCATTTTTTTTTGTTTTAATAAATAAAGATTAAGATATTACATGGATGCAGTCATGTCACAGAATGAAGATAAAAAAGGCATCTCATAATTTTTAAAGACCGATTAGAAAATGATTAAAAATAAATATGAAAATGTCACATCATTTGATGCACGAAGAAATGGCTATTAGAAAAATAATCTAAAGACCGACATTCAACAAAACCCATCATTTTGGTTCTAGATTATTGGAATATGTCATTTATTCTCAAATTAGGAAACCCATGATTTTGAACTTAGGAAAAAAATTAAATCAAACAGAAAATGAGAATGAGTAAATAAAAAAAAGTTGGATTAAAGTAAATTATGATCATAAGCTAATTTATAATATACCAAATTTAAAATTAGTGGCATTATGGTGTTTTGATCGATAACCTCTTGTAATCTTTCTATAAACGGTTGAATTTCTCTTGATATATGATCTTAAGTCTTGATATATGATTAATGGCATTATGTTACTTTATCATTATTAATATGTCTTAAGACTTGATATGTGATCTTTATATGATTAAATGTTTGCAAATCACTCTATGCAAATGTTCCATTATATTACATGTTTTCCCTAAGTTTCTTCTATAAAAAATATTATTGTATTATACTTATGATACAAATGTAATGATCTAGATATGAAAGTAAGTAGGGCTAATATATGAGTTGATATATTATTGTATTGTACAACTACGGGATGGCTATTGGAGGGATTGACATAGCACATCAAGAAATCAAAGATGTAAACACACCCCCTGTGATGATCACCCAATCTTTAGTTGTGAATGTTAATGACAACACAAGAAAACAAAAAAATTTCGAGTGCACATTTTCGACGGTCAAAATTCTTTGTAATTTAAGAAGAAATTTGTAATGAGTGCAAAAACTCTTACCAAGTAACGATGGAGATAATGTCCGTCAAAACTATTGAGGAGAGTGGGGAACGCAACAATATCTTTCTCATGTTATCCTTAACTTCACTCTTCTTCTCTCATTTTCCTCTTGGCCAGCAAACAGAAGGACAAAAACCACAACAAATCTCCTCTCAAATTAGACACAACTTTAAATAATTTAAAACATGATCAAATGTATTCATTATTTTTTTAACAAACAGAAGGAACGAAATCAAATGTTAATTATAAGGCCTTGAATCCTACACCAAGAAATACTAGATTGTGTGATTTGCCAAGTGTAAGGATGATTTGGCCATTTAGGAATTACAAAGGAAGTTGACTTAGCTGACAAGAAAAATTATAATGTTGCTAATCCATCTAAAAGTTAAATATGATTATGTTTAATTAAGTCGATCATTTCATAAGCTAAACAAGTTTGTTTTTAATCTTCTTTGCAATCCATCTTAAGGATCTATGCATCATTAGATTATTCTAGTTTAAATCACGATTGAAGATATTATGTTCCTTTTACATGTTGATGGAGTTATTATGTTATGATAAATGTATGCGTGTTTGAAGGTTCAACATGTAAGGACTATGAAGTATGATATGGCATGAATCTTTTCTTATATTATATATAATGATTATTTTATGAGATGTAGTAGTATGTTTATATCACTGTATGCAGGTAAATAAATAGAAGTGGTCATCACAAGCTCAACTCATGCATGACAATAGTAGTGGACATGCTAGGATGGATAATCATCCATGAGTCGTAATAAGGACATTGAGTTCAATATTATTTTATTTTGAGAATACTATCAATTTTAATTTATCATACCCAGTGCGTATGAAAATGTTATGTTAAACTTAACCATTTTATTTTAACCTAACTTGCTCTTTTTTTTATTTATAAGTATTTTGCTACTGCATACTAATTTCCTCATACAATGTTATGATGAATAAGCTTCCCTAGTTGGCACTTTGCCTTAGGTCAAATTTTGGTGTTATTATAATTCAAGTGGAAAAAAGAAAGATGGTAAGAATCTTAATGAAAAGAGTCTTTCTGGTCTTTTTGAAATTAGGAATTAGTTACAAAGAAAATCATATACACGTAATTCCTATATTGGAAGGAAAAAAGAAATATTACAGTGCATCAAGCCATAGAAATTAATTATTATTTTTTTTTACTGCCGAAGTGTACATCTGCACAGGGGGCACGAGGGGTTCCTCGCGAGCCATGGAAGTAGGCAGCCTCGGTGGAAGGCATGGGAGCACGGCATCACGCTCAGCTCCGCCCCCTCATCGAAGTCCTCGAAGCACACAGCGCATCCCGTTGTTCGAATTTGGGATCTCTTTCCGCCGTCATACGTCACCGCACTCAGCGCTTCTCGGATGGACGACGCTGACATTGGCGCCGGTGCCGGGCTGCCGCTTTCAAATTCCATCAGATCCATGTCTTCCATGAACAGCATAAGTTCGTCGTCGTCGTCATCCGTCATGTTATCGATGGCTAGTCCAAAATAGTCGTAGATCGACAACATCGCGTTGACGTATAAGTTCTCCTCCGCCACTGAGGCTGCAACCACGGGCATGTTGGAAGAATCCGCTCTACCGGATAGTTCTCCTACGCTATTATCAAGACCGTCGTTGTCGGACTGTACGTCTGACTGCGTGAGGGCGCCGTCCTCGCGCATGTCGGAAGCTACCGGAGAAGACGCTGCAGCACCATTCGTCCCCTCCTCCTCAAACTCCTCGAGGAGGTACTCCTCATCTTCAAACTCCTCGAGTAGGTACTCCTCAAGTGCCTCCTCCTCCTCAGATACCTCCTCCTCCACGAGTACTTCCTCATCCTCAAACTCCTCAAGTACCTCCTCCTCCTCCTCAAACGCCTCCTCAAGTACCTCTTCCTCCTCAAGAACCTCCTCCTCCTCAAACGCCTCCTCAAGTGCCTCCTCAAAAGCTTCCTCACGTACCTCCTCCTCCTGAAATACCTCCTCTTCCTCCTCAAACGCCTCCTCAAATAGCTCTTCCTCCCCAAGAACCTCTTCCTCAAAGGCCTCCTCAAGTACCTCCTCTTCCTCCTCAAACGCCTCCTCAAGTACCTCTTCCTCCTCAAGAACCTCCTCCTCCTCCTCAAACGCCTCCTCAAACTCCTCCTCCTCCTCGGTGACAAGGTCGACGGACGGCGAGCTCGAGGCAGCGCTGGTGTGTATTTGAAAGTGTCCCTCGATAAGGATTCTGTAGGGGAGATCGCCGCTTGTGGCTTGGGCGACCGCCTGCGTGAACGCGCAGATCTCATGGGACCAGTACGGGAGGTCCCCCGGTTGCAGACGGCCCATGAGGCCGAGCACCCTGCTGACTTCTCGCTGCCAAGAGGCCGGGAGCGACATCAGGGAACTGACGCATCCAGTGATGCGGCGGCGGACGTCGGGCACATCCTCGTCGTGCCCGTGGCTCTGTGGCGTCGTGCTGCCATTAGAGTGCGGAGACATGGAGGAGGAGGTTGAGATGGAGAGGGTCAGCAGGAATTCGCTTTCCTCGTATGGCTCCGGTACGGGGCGCATTATTTCGGCTCGGAGGTGCAATGCCGTACCCCCGTGCACCTGAGTAAAGTTCGCCATGGATGTTTGCATGTCTGCGGCCTGTTGAAGTCGAAGGAATAATTAAAAAAAATATGACGGAGGGGGATGACGAAAATATATAAGGCCATTAATTGTCAATCCGAATATAACTAGGAAGATAATGAGCGATTTAGTTTATAATTTTTAAAATAACTATAACTTACTCACACTTAAATATATATATATATATATTTAAAGTACCATATTTATAAATATAAATATTATTAATATATATGATTATAAACATTAGTAATATAATAATATATTATAAATAGTTTAAATAAATAAAAAAAAAGATATGTATAATATTATACACATTAATAATACATCATTATTTTATTTACTGAAGGATAATGTCTTCAAAATTATCGAAGAATTTAGCATCCATCGATAATTTTGAAAGAACTATCCGTCTGTAACTAAAATATTATCATTTATTATTAATATATATATATACTATTAAACATTAATAATAGTGACTATTGATATTAATTATATGTATTAATATATACGATTATAAACATTGGTATTATAATATTATATTATAAATATTTTAAATAAATGGAAGAAAGATATGTATTATATTATATGATTTAATAATATATTATTATTTTATTTACCGAAGGATAATGCCTTCGAAATTATCGAAAGATTCAGCATTCATCGGTAATTTCGAAGGAACTATCCATAGATAACTAAAATAATATCATTTATTATCAATATATATATTATTAAAAATTAATAATAGTATATGTATTGATATTAATTATATGTATTAATATATATAATTATAAACATTAGTATTATAATATTATATTACAAAATATTTTAAGTAATGGAAGAGAGATATATATTATATTATGGACATTAATAATATATTATTATTTTATTTACCGAAAAATAGTGCCTTCGAAATTACCGAAGGATTCAGCATCCGTCGGTAATTTCGAAGGAACTATCCGTCGGTAATTAAAATAATATAATTTATTATCAATATATATATATAATATTATTATTCAACATTAAATAATAGTATATGTATTGATATTAATTATATGTATTAATATATATGATTATAAACATTATAATATTATATTATATTATAAATTTTTAAGTAAATAGAAGAGAGATATGTATTATATTATACACATTAATAATATATTATTATTTTATTTACCAAAGGATAATGCTTTAGAAATTATCCAAGGATTTAACATCCGTCGGTACTTTAGGAGGAATTACCCATAGATAATTAAAATAATATTATTTAATATCCATATTTACATATATAATACTATTATAAAAAAATAATAATAGTATATGTATTGATATTAATTATATGTATTAATATATATTATTACAAACATTATTATATAAACATTAGTATTAAGATACATGTCTTATATATTATCTCATTTTGTACACTTTTAAAGTGTCATTTGTGACTTATAAAAAGTTTATCATTATTTATAAAATTAGTTATTAAAAATTTTAAAGACTTTTATGAGAAAATAAATACATATAATATTACTAATGTTAATAATAAAAAATTATATTATAAATATTAATAATAAATTATTATTTTAATTACCCAGAGGTCTAGGGATTGTCAGTGGAATAATTTCTCAAGTGAACATCAACTTTTTTTTATAAAGAAAATAATAGTCATCCAACTTTAACTTCGAAATATTGCGGTCGTTAAACTTAAATTATTATAACAATAAGGTCATCCAACTTAAACTTCTAAAGTCCGTGATCATCCAACTACAAGATCATCTAACTTTATTTTAAAAATAATACAATCATCCATTTATATTGTTCAATTAACGAGGTCATCTAACTAAGAGGTCATCGTATTTTATTCATCGACATTGTACTTTTGCATATGTTTTGCGATGATCACCTATTTTAATATTGTATTACTAATATTTATAATATAACACATATGAGAAAATTAAAGATAGAAAGATAAAAAAAAAGTAAAGACAATTATGAGAAAATAATAATTAATGATAACTAATTTTAATCATAAGTCTTCAACACATTTTACACACATATTGATTAACATTAGTATTATATGTCTCTTAACATTATCAAATTAGTTAAATTTCCATCATAATTATAAATTTATAAATTTTAAGTCTTTCAATCAATTTTATTCAAAATTCTATTAATTTACTTCTTATTAGTTTTATAATATGTCTTTTATATTTTTAAAGAGTCATATTGTGATTTATAAAAAATAATCATTATGTTAAAATTTTAGTCCACATTAATTAAAGATGCATTTCTACATAATTATTTATTGGAATATAATTATCAATAGATAATATATATATATTGATAAAAAATTATTATTATTCTAATTACCGATAGGTGATTCCTTCGAAATTACCGACAGATTGCAAATCCTTCGATAATTTAAAAGGATATACCTATCGGTAATTGCAATAATTATTTTTTATGAATGTTTATAATATAATACATATCCATCTTCCAAATATTTATAATATAATAATAATATTTATTATTAATATTTTTAGTCATAATATATATAATATTATAATGTTTAATAATAAAATTTCTTATATAAACATTGATAAAAAATTTATTATTTTATTTACCGATGGATACTTCCTTCGTAATTATTGACGGATGTCAAATCCTTCAATAATTCCGAAGGATATATCCGTCGCTAACTCTAATATTTTTCCGCCCAATTTTCCCCCTCCGCCTTCTCGTTCCCGTGCGCTCCTCTCTCCCTATATTTTCCCCTCCCTCTTTCCTCTTTCCTACTCATTCTCCCCCCTCTCTATCTCTCCTCCACTCCCTCTCTCTCTCACGGCGGCGGCGGCGACGACTCTCGACTTTGAAGATCCCGGCCATCCTCCCCGTCTTTGTCGACTCTGGCCGTGCTCCCCCTCTCTCTCTCCTTGTCCCTCTCTCTCGACTCCGGCGGCTAGTGCGACCAGATCCGGCGCATAGCTCGCAGGCGGCGGATCTGACGCACAGGCATACGGATCCGGCTCGCAGGTGGCCGGATCCGGCACGCGGGATGCTGATCTGACCGCGAATATATATATATATATATATATATATATATATATATATATATATATATATAAAGAAATTATGTAAAACATAAGAAGAGCTATATCTTCCAATGCATAGCACATATATGTAGTTAAGAGAAAGAAATTTAATTCTCCCAATGAAATTAACCTTGACTTTGCAACTTCCAAAGTAAAAGATTTTACATCACCCCTTACCCATTTGATGTATTATATATTTTATGAATAATAGAAGAAGGATTTTGTAATTGAAGTATATAAAGATGGGAGATAAAGAAATATAAAATAACGTTGTTTTTCTCGTGAGATAATATAAAGACGTCTTTGTTATATGTTTGCCCCCACGTCATACACGAACACATCACACGGGCTCTTGTTCATGGCGTAGAACAACTTGTCAGCATACGCCAAGGTCCCGACCTTAAAACTGCAAAGCTACGGTAATGCACTTGCAATCGACCACAGCGAAAAGAAGCCCATGGCGCCGTGGAAGCACTCGGCTGTAAAGATTCTTAACCGCAAACACTGATATCATGCCATACTCGGGGATCACCCGCTGATAGACGATGATCATGAAGCATTTTCTTGTGTTCAAGAATACATCTGCTTAATTAATTTATTAGGTAGTTTGAGGCATCATTTCACATAGGTGCTAGACACGAATGCATCAAGCTTAATGGCGCACTTCTGCTAATAGCCATCAACGGGATCATACTTGCAAACGAAGTAGTCACCTATGGAGCCGCAGTGGTGGCCGGAGCACACGTTATGGATGCAACCGATCTATCGATGACAGCGCACCCTTCGCCTATAGATCTCGGCTCTCACCGTCCTGTGTCATCCTCCTTCGTCCCCATCTTCTTCCTCTGGCTCCGGCGTCGCCTCCTCCGACGTCGGGCAGGCGCTCGGATTCCTCTCTCTTCCTCCAGTCGGACTACAACCACTACAAGAAATATGGGAATTACAGACGGGTCGGAACCGTCTGAAATTTCCCGAAAACCATAAAAAATAACGATTTCGGATGGGTTTTTTGACGAAATCGATTCGTCCGAAAAATGATAGTCGCAAATCAATTTTTGACGGTTGAAAAAAAATGTCGGAAATTTCGACGGAAGTCCGACAGTCACGACCGCCGATATTTCCGACGATCAACGAAACCGTCGAAACTTCGGTGGTCACGACCGCCGATATTTACGGCGGTCGACGAAACCGTCGAATCTTCGACAGTCGCGACCGCCGAAAATTTTGGCGGTCATCGCGCGACTGCCAAAACTTTCGGCGGCCAAAACCGCCAGCGGCCGACGGCCAACGACCAGATTCGGCCGCCAGCCGATCGAGCGATCGGATCCAGCAGCCAGCGGCTGGCCGACCATCGAAGACTGGCCGCCCGCGGCTGGATCCGGCCACCCACTGCCAAATCCGGCCGCCAACGACGGAACTGGCTGCCAGGTGGCCGATCCGACCACCAGTGGCTGGATCCGGCTGCCTGGCGGTCCAGGCCGAAGAGAGAGAGAGAGAAGGGGAGAGGATCGCCGACGGTCAATGCTTGACGTCCGATCGGGAGGCTCACCGGGAGGCAGAGGGGGAGAGAGAGAGGAAAGAAATAAAGGGTGGGATTGGATATATATATATATATATATATATATATATACACATATATATATATAAGTGGAAAGATCAGAACGCGGGAAAACAGAAAAAAAAAAGCGGGATAATAAAATTTTAATTACCGACGGCCCTGATCGTCAGAAAAGTAAATATTAATTATTTTTAAAGTTACCGACGGTTGTGATCGTCGAACATTATTTAATTATAAAAATAAAATACTATATTTAGTTATATATAATATTTATTTTTTATTTTACCGACGATTCGAACTGTCGCTAATTTTTTATTGTACTTTTGCATATATTAATAAAATACTCCTCATATTATATTATTATACATTTATCGATTGTTACGACCGTCGAAAATTGCGACGGATGGATATCCGTAGGAAATATCGACATTCCTAATCGTCGAAAAATAAAATAGTAATATAACAAATTACATAATTTATTATTTTCATTTCCGAGGTCACAATCGTCGAAAATTTCGTCAGAAATTATGACGGATGGATATCCGTCAGAAATATCGACGTTCCTAATCGTCAAAAAATAAAATAATAATATAACAAATTACATAATTTATTATTTTCATTTCCAGCGTTTGTAATCGTTGGAAATTCCGTCGCAAAATCCGTCGCAAATTGCGACGAATTTCTATCCATCGAAAATTGTCCGTCGGAAAATGATAATTTTCTTATAGTGAGCCTCAGGTTGCTGGACTCGCCCAGAAGCCCCAAGCTACTGGTGGCTATGCTCTTAGCATGCAGTCCGCAACGCTAGCATCAGCTTACCTCGTGTAGCGGCGGTCGGCGATGCGAGCAGGTTTCTCTGTGTAGGATCTCAAAAGGGCACCATGAGGGGAGGGGGGTGAATTGGTGTTCAATCGAAAATGTTGATTTCACAAAAACACATTGCAGAAGTACAAAATTGATTCTTTAAAATCTTTTAAAAGAAAGCAATTCAGATCATATCAAACTCAATGTGAGAGGGGGAGAGAGAGAAAATCAAACGTAAAGGCACGATGGTTGTTGACGAGGTTCAGCCACACCTCGACCTCGAGACCATCGGAGATTCCACTAATCCCTTCCTTTGTTTCGAATGGGGCAAGAAAGAAAGCTCTTTACGTCAATCACCTTTTCTCCGCTTCGAGAGGCAAGGAACCTCTCTTCCTAGGAAGCTAATCTATTTCTCTCGCCCAAGCATTACCCCGGACATCGGCGAGTACCTCATGAAGTATGAGGTTGGCACCCCACCATTTGAAATCCACGGCGTATTCCAAACCGGTAGCGGACTCACGTGGTCCAATTGAGTACCCTGCACTTCGACCCAGCAAACTCCACCTTACAGATCATCGCATGCAATTCCCTCGTGAGCGAGCCACTTACGACACAGTGCCCCAACTCGAACGCTTGCCGATACTCGCGACATCTACAAAATGGCATGATCGCATGGGAGATGCTCTACCTCAGCACCACTAATGGAGGCAAGGCCATGTTCCCGGACTATTTCTTTGGAAGTCAGCGAGGAAGAGGAGAGTCTGCCTCCGGCAGCGGCGGTGAGTGAGGAAGTACACCTGCCTCGTGCAGCAGTGGTGGGCAAGAGAGTAGTGGAGGCCGAGAGACGTCAGCTAGGAAGAGGAGAGTGGTGTTGAGATTAAATGTTGAAAAATGTTTAAATAAAAATGGATAATTTTATGCACGAAACTTTGATTAAATAATTGACTATGGTCTTATCATATTCTGAATGAATAATGAATATCAAAGTTGTAGATAATCCTATTAGCTATCCATAGAGTATTATTTCATTTTGATAACTGTGCAAAACATTATGCTCAAAATAGTACAGGTCAGTCAACTTGTCGGTCAACACAATGAAAGCCGGTCGAGACTACACCGGTCGACCAATCCAAGAAACTGGTCGACCGATCAATGCATGAGCTACCCAAATCCACGTCGAGATTATACTGGTCAACAGTTCGGTCGGAAGCACCGATCGAAGTATCGGTCGACCAATCAGCTCAACTCCTACAAAGCAAAATGACGAGACTATACTGGTAGATTGACCGGTCCATAGTCCGGTCGACTAATCAAGTGCAGAAGTTAAAAAAATCGTACAATGGTCATATAGACTGGTCGATCGATTCATATGTGTGGTCGATCGATCACTGGGTCAAATGAACAGTAACGGTCAATTTTGAATGAGAAAATTGTAGAATAAATTCTGGACGAATTTTTCACATCCTAAAGCCTATAAAAGAAGTGTCAAAGCCAGAAGCAAAGGCACACATCTATGCATTGAAGAAAAACTTCAAGTTATCAAAAGAATATCATTTTTTTAAGTTATCATTATTGTTTCTTTCCTTTCTCTTTTCTCTTCTTGTGAGTTTGTCATTATAAAAGAGAGAAAAACAATTATTCAAAAAAATGAAGAGATCTTGTGTGAAAGAGGTTCCATATCTTATCTCTTGAACGAGAGAAAAGATTAGCTTCTTAGAAAGAGAGGTTGTCTTGCCTCTAGAAGCGGAGAAAATGTGGTTGATGTAAAAGGGTTTTTTCTTCCTTTTCCCATTTGGAACTAAAGAAGATTTTAGTGGATCCGGTCTCGAGGTCGAAAAGTCGAAGCTGGAATGTAGGTGAAGGTATGGCCGAACCTCATCAACAATCACCCGTGCACTTTGTGTTTGCATTCTCTCTCTTCTTCCCTTATTATGTGTTTGATGTGATCTGAGTTGTATTAATTTTAAAAGGTTTAAAGAATCGATTTTAAGCTTTCGCGACGTATTTTGTTAAATCGATTGATTCTATTTTAGAACATCAATTTTCCCCTCTCTTGATGCCCTTTGGAGTCCTACAATTGGTATCAGAGCGGGTTGCTCTTATTTTAATTTTTAATCATCTTATTTTAAGATTTAATCATTTTATTTTAAGATTTAATCATCTTAAGAACATCAAGTGAATTTAGTTTTACCAAAGGACAATCAATTAGCCGTCCTCTCCATTTAAATGCATCAAATTTCGCACATTGAAAAATTAGAATTCAAGCATACATTTGTTCTATTAATGTGGGGCATCATTGAAAAATATTATTATCTACATGAAAAATTACCTACAGATTCTGTCGAAAGAGAATTTTTTTTGAAAAACTCGATTGGGAAGCCAAAAACATTTTTTTATTGTAATTTGGATTCAACAAATTTTAATTGAATTTCTAACTGTGAAAGTGTAACTGAGATTTGGAATAAACTCATCACTAATTATACTCATCACTAGTTATGAAGGAATAGATAAAGTTAAAGAATATAGATTGAATATTTTAAATCATCAATACGATTCTTTCAAAATGCATGATAATGAATTTATAAATGATATAGTTGCATGATTTAATGATATCTTGAATGGCTTAGCCTCTTTAGACGAGCCAAGAACTAACCCCCAAAAGTGAAAAAGTTTCTCAGGTCTCTCTTCCCCAAATGGCATAGAAGAGGACCATGATTGAAGAAAAAGATTTCAACAAATTGAATTTTGATAATTTTATTGGTTCACTTCTAACATATGATATCTCAATCAAGAGAATCAAAAAGAAAAAATTCTTAAGAAGAAAACATTGGCATTGAAACCAAATATAAAAGAAGAAGACTCTAGTGATGAGGAAGTGGATGAAAAGAAACTCGCACTCTACACAAGAAAACTAGATAAGTATCTCAAGTTGGTAAAAAAGAATGAGAAGAATGAAAAGCCAATAAGAAGATCATACAAGCAACGCAAAGAAGAGACATCTCAGAAAGGAAAAAAGAAAAAAAATGAAGAATCAAGTGAAACAAGTGATTCATCAAGCTCTTCTAATGACACACAACGATGAGATAATTTTCAGCCCACAATTCTTTATATTTAATTATCTTTTTAGACTATTGTATATTTTATTATTTTGTATCATGCAAGGTGACAAATTGCTACATGAAATAAAAAGAAGATTAAACTTCCAATAAAAAATGAACATTCATGCATTTAGGAATATAATATATTTTTCCTACGAGGAAGGTAATGGCGTACATTTAGTTGGTTAGAAATATAATCTTATATCTTATATCCTTTTCAGTGAAGTGAACTGCACAACTTTTTCATGCAATGGAGGAAAATCATATATTTTGTTTGGTTCTGAATTTAATCTTATATATTTTTAAGTCTATTAAAAAATTGCATGTAAATAATGTATCTTACATGTTTTTTAGTTTTAACAACCTCTAATAATTTCATAAATAAATGCCAATAAGGTAGTTCAATTTTATCGATATGTACAAACCAATCATATTGTTATTTATTAGTAAGATCTAAATAAATATTTTCAGGAATCAAACAAAGAAAATTATAAGAAGTTAATGCATTCATTCAAATGCTTGCCTTTTATATTATAGAAAAATCAAATGGTCATATATTAAAACGTAAAGGATAAATTTTGTACAAAAGGAGCGACAACCTGAAGTTAAATTACTGGTAATACGAAATTAAATTATCTAGGTCCATCACATTATCATGATTTTTATCATGTTTACTTTGTTTGAGTTTGTAATTGAAGCAATGCAGATTAATTATGAAGTGACAATCCACAAGAGGGGGTCTATACAATTTGATTTGGTCTTTTTTTTCATCTTGCCCTATCCAATCTTATACAAATAAAATATCAAATAATATAATAACAAAAATAGTAAAATTATTGATATGGCAATTAGAAATATTAATATAATTAAATTATTATTTTATAATTGTTATTCACATGAATTGCATATTATTATTAATTATTTTGAATCTTACATATATTTATCACCATTATTTTCATTATAAATATATATAATATTTATAACTATATTTATCTTATTTATTAATTTTATAAATTTTTTGTTCAAATTTTTTGGTCGGAATAAATTTTAATTTGGCATTAGTGATAAAGGATTTTTAATAAAAATTGTGCATTACCTATAAATAAGGATAATAGTTATGTAACGTAATGTAGATTGCTAGATAATATAAAAATATAATTAAATAAATGCCCCATAAGTTATATAAATTGCTAAATAAAAATAACAAAATATTTGTTCATTTTAAACTAGGGTTAATTTTGTAAACATCCTCTGAAGTATATCGATGTTTCGCATGTAATTCGTATATGTGAACTTACATAGGACGTCCTTAAATTATACATGGATATTCTTTTTCTTCTATTAATTTTTCCATTATTTTTTATTTTTATTTATGAAATTACTAAAGTGTCATTCCCCCCTATCATCCTCTTGTTAATGTCTAAAAATGAATAAAATATAATAAAATAAATAATAATATAAAAACTAAAAATATTAAAAAGACAAGTGTGCCCCCCTCCTCTCCTCCGGCAGCCTTCCCCTCTCTAGCCGACGGTTAAGAGGGTGACACAAGCGTCACTTCTTCACCAGCGCCGGTTCATCGGTAGCAGCGGCGATTTTGTGGCCTCGAGGTCGGCGGTCTGCTGGAGGAAGTTGGATCGGGGAACTGCCGAGGCCGTCAGCAATGGCCAAGAGCATTTCGAGGATCTCAGAGCGGAACTTGCCATTGCTGTCAACGTCGAATTGCTTGAAGATGGAGCCGTAGAGCGCGATGATCTCCACAGTGTGGTCACGACGTCATCGCCGAAGTGGGTTACGAGGAGACAGAAGGTCTCGAGGGCCTTCTGGAGCACTGTGCGAGAGGACGTCGTCACCGTTGATAGAATTAGGACAATACACTATCGTGCTGTTTAGTTTAAGAATAGTTTTATGAGAATAAGAGCACTTAATCTAATAGGATAATATTTTTTTAGAGTTTGAGTCAAGAATAACTTGTTCTAGCATTTTAATGGAATAAGTTATCTCTAGAAAAGACACTACTCACAGGTTTAATTATTTTCATAACGGCAGTTTTACTCTGTCTTTTTTTATGGATTAGTGCTATGTTTGGTTGAATAAGTGAGTATAAAGTCTTATACTTGCAAACCAAACAGCACCTATAAGGGTACTTTAGTTTTTCATAAATAGAAAAAATTGGGAAAAAAGTTAATAGATTTAGATTGATGAATTAAAGTAGAAATGAAGGTGCGGTAAGTTCATATATTAGATTTACATCCATTAAATCATTATAGTTTAGAGTTTAAGGAAATAACCTTTAAACTAAACAAATTATCTATTCTCAGGCATACGCTCCAAAGATTGGCGACAAGTATGAACGGCTGAATCATTAAACACTTTTCTGACAGAAACGTTGAGTTCTTTCAGCAAGAGATAAATGAATTTGTGACCCTTCAATAATTATTACCTTTGAATTATTATTTTCAATTATATATATATATATATATATAGCATTCTCTCACTTATTCGAACAAAACTTTCTTCATAAACTGTAGAGATATAAAATATCATAGGCACGTTATTAAAGATTTTTTGGCACGGCAAACATGCACCTGATAGAAGTCAGCATAGTTGAACTTTTACAAGTTACGACTACTTTTGTCAAAGAGATATCGGCTACAAATATATGCTAGCTATACTTTGTTCAAGCCTAAGAATTAAACTAAAGGAGCTGACACTATGAACTCTATTCTGTCTGCTGATGCTATCTTTGAAGGTCATGGCACTACATACGGCCAACATTTTGAAGGCAGTATTTTTATGCAAAAAGAATTCTTTCTACACAAAGGATGTTGCAAAATACAGACTCTATTCATGCTCATCAAGGTCATCAAATCCAGTCCCCATAAATTCCAACTAGTTTCTTCTTATCATTCCATTTTAAGATACCTTTGCTTTCACTCTGTGCATGTTGGGTCGATGTGCCAATACCAGTTGCAACGTCTGCATGTATTGGTGGTCTTGATGTAACCATATGGACATCTTCATGATGATCTAACTCACACTTTTCTGCAGGAGTATTCAGCTCTGTTTCAAGAAATAGACAGTGTAGTCACAAATCTGGACATGAGGGTTCAAGAGAAAATTGAACACATTTGGACACAAAAGAAATCGAACAATAAAATATATACTCAGAGAATCCATGTTATAGTTCTAAGAAAAAGTTGTCTACTTGTCTTAACCATAAGGGTAATCAAAAGATGTCAATATTGGTGGCAATCTGTAAAAGAGATAACTGAAGTTATACAAAACAACCAAATTCCGTCAATCAAATATTTTACACGAATGTTGTTTTTCTTTCGAGAAATTAGTTATCTTATACCAACGTTGCATAGATTATTTGAGAAAGGGAATAAGGATTCTCTGGAGCCACTTTTTAGATCAACATGTGGAGGGACATTGATTTCAACATCAATGATTGAATATGATACAAAAGTTAAATCATATCTCAACTTAAAACTCTAATTATATACATCTTTTACGCTCCATACGTGGAATGCATTATTAAGCCTCTATTTTCTGTCTAATCAATTTCTCCAGAACTAAGAATTTAAATTCTTGCATCCAAACGCTATAATTAAGAAAGAAGAATAGAAAAGCTTCTTTTTGTGACATTATTACAATCATGAGAGCGAAGGCGTCCATTGAGGTCCGATGAAGAGTGGAAGACCTTCTTATGAATTAGAGAATGTGGGGATCAGGCACAACTAGAAATCGGTTTGAACGAAACAGAAGAAATCGAGGCGATAATAATAACACAAAGAGCTCGATAAAAGTTACCTGCGTAACCATGAGCATAACAACAAGCATCGCCATAAGAGCAACGGCCGGTAGCCTCCCAGCTGTGGCACATATTCGTCTTCCTTGCCTTAGGCTTGTGATTGAAGTTATGGACGCCTCCCACGTCGTCAAGTCGCCGACGTTTCGTTCCAAAGCTCCCGTCATGGCCACAACCTCGTCCGCCCCCATCGGCTACCGCCGTGCTCGGGCCCTGTGCGTCGACATGCAGAAAGCAGCAGCGGTCGCCGTAGGGGCAGGGTTGCCCCCTCTGGAAGATCTTGCACAGAGCTCTGCCGCCTACGCCTCCGCCTCCGCCTCTGGAGATGGCTTGGTAGTTGTCCGAGGCGCTGCGCAACATCTCGCTGCCGTGCGCGAAGCAGCAGCGGTCGCCGAACCTGCAGTAGCCGTAGGTCTGGAACTTCTCGCAGAGGCGGGTCCGGAAGAAGACGTCGCAGGGGCCGGCGGGGCCGCCACGTGGGTTCGTGGGAGCGGCGCCGGCTGGATGAGAAGGGAGAGGAAGAATAGGAGGGAGGCGCTGGTGGACGGACCCCTGAGCCCTCTTCTGCTCCTTGTGGGGAGGCCAGGAGGGTTGCTGCGCGCGGTGAAGCGTAGGGTTTAGGGGAGGCCGGAGCCTGGTTGCGTCCGATGCGCCCGTCGAATTCTGCGGGAACGAAGAGGGAGTTGTCGCGGACGGCGGCACCATCGTCGGAAGTCGCATCCAAGCGTCCATGATTTGTGCACTCATAGAAAAGACGAAGTGGGTTTAAAGGAGGGGGAGTTCCTGTATATAGAGGATTCGGGAGATGCTCATAATGGGAGTTGGAATACAAAATACAAAATACTACTACGTTTTATTTAACTAGTCCTAAATCCTATTATGATTTATAATAAATTATAAAAACTTTATTTATACTTGTATAATAATTTATAAAAGTGAACTAGTATAATATTTTACTATACTTATCCATTACGTTTAAAAAGAAAATATTATTTATAATATCAAAAGATGATATTTGATATTTAATCCTAATCCCTATCGTAATATATAAAGATGATATTTGATATTTAATATCTGATTAATATTATTTAATAAAAGATTATTATTCACAATGATGGTATTTATGAAATTAGACAACATCTATTAGCGCTAGTCCTAAAACACGTGCGATGCACGAATGTCGGATATTATAAAAATATATAGTGTATAATTGAAATATTAAAATTTATAATAATTATCAAAACTAATTTATTAGTTTTTAAATGTCATAAATAGATTATTCTATTTTGAAAAGTTTAAAATTCAATTAAATTAAATTTTCTTAAATAATTAATCAACTCAAATTGATTTTTTTGGTTTAAATTATTTTGGACATAATTGAATTCATTGCTTTAATTTTTCTAAGTTAAAAGATAATACATTATTTTTTAAAAATGAACTTTTTTATACTTGTACATTGTCTTTTAGAAATAACATATTATTGATTTATTTTTTTAAAATATTATTCATTTTAAATTATTTTTTATTACGAAAAAAATATATTTAAAAGAAATTATTTTACTTATATATTATCTATTAGAAAGAAAATATTATTTATTTAATCATACTAAAAAAAATCTGCTTGTATAAATATGCTTATAAATTAATCCTATTTCATTTTTATTACCTTATATAACAAAGTTGTAAATCATAGTTCACTTTTTTATGAATTTTTATTATTTCACATAATGACCCAATAATTAATTATTTTATAGTTAAAGTGTGTTAGTTAGTTTATATAGTGTGATGATGTAATAAAATTATTTTACAAATTAATAAAATAAAAAAATGTTAAATGCTAAAAAACATATTTATTAAGGATTAGTAAAAATATCGAAATTAAAAGATTATTAGATATTAAAAGGTATATGCATTAATATATATACGACTATTTATTCTAAAGATGTTATATTTACTTCAATTCAAACCAAGCAATAATTTGTTTTTTTTTTAAGTTAGACAAACGTAACTAATTCTAATTTATTATTCTTTTCAATTGTTTTAAAAATGCCAGATGACGTGGATGCACGTGCGTACACTTTTTAACTTTAAGCCCTCCTCCCATCCGCCTATAATTCTTTATTTTCCGTAATTCGAATAAGTACTTATTTATTTATAATGCTAATTCGAATAGGATTAAATCATTTTTTCTTCTAAAATAACAAAAAAAATACAAAATAGTTCTTCGGTTTATTTAATCATGACGAAGGAATTTATATTCTCGTACTAGGCATAATAATATTTCACCATTTTGTTCGTTGTAAATCATATTTCAGTTTTTAATGTTATTTTTTCGATTATTCCACATAATGACCCAATAATTAATTCTTTTATAGTTAAAGATTTTTAGTTGATTTATGTAGTGTGATGATGTAATAAAAGTTATGTTACAGATTAATAAAATAAAATAAATGCTAAATGCTAAAAACATCATATTTATTAATTATGTATTAATAAAAATATCGGAATTAAAATATTATTAGTTATTAAAAGGTATATGCATTAATAGATTATTTATTTTAAAGATGTTATATTTACTTCAATGCAAACTAAACAATAATTTCCTTTTTTTTAAGTTAGAGAAACACAACTAATACTAATTTATTATTCTCTTCAGTTGTAAAAGGGTAAATTACATAAAAAAAGTCTCAACTTTCGATTTATTCTTAAATGTAGCCCGAACTTTTATTTTTTACGTAAAAAGTCACAAATTTTAATTTTATTCTCAAATCTAGCCTAAACTTATATTTTGCATAAAAAGTTATGAACTTTAATTTAAGTCTCAAATCTAACTTAAGGTTTTATTTTTAACAGAATCATATCGAAGGGCTAAAGTGGCAAATGCGGTAAAGTTTAAGGATATTGTAAGATAAATTCGTACTTTAGAGTTAGATACGAAAAATCGTGATAATTTAGGGAGGTTTTAAAAAATAACCTTAACTTTCATGTGAGATAGGAACATATTTTTCAAATTGTCATATTATGCTTTTGCAATAAAATAAACATTTAATGTCTTTCGTCTTCAAATTTGAACGTAGTTATGGATGTGCATATATAACACTATCTAGTTGTTTATCAATAATCAAGAAGTACTACATAGATAATATATCATATTAAGTATAAAAAATATTTAATTAGAATAAATTAGGTATTTCATGACCCATGATCGTGTTGTCACAATCATGAATTGTCATTTTCACAAGTCATGACCCGCTAGTCACGCCCCTAATAGAGACTCTTCTTTTTTCCTTATCTCACTTTCATGGCTCAATATGCTCTTTTCATGGATCACCAGAGAGTTTGTCCTCTCCTATTCTCAAGTTCATGCCACGTGAATTATTGATATGTCCCAGACAATTAATAACCTTGCAAATTCTATCACTCAAGTCTGGTTCATGACTCATCTGTTACGAGAGTGCTAGTAAATACCAATTCTCTACTCTAGTATTTGACTATTCTTGACACATTGTATCATGACATGTGAAATAACTACGTGCACACAACACATCATCAAGTGTCACGACCATAAATTCCTATCATAACACTTGTTTATGACAACAATTGAGTATATTCACATAACTTATCTAGCTTCATAGCCTGGGACACTAAATCACGACCCATGAAATCCCATGCATGCTCTGAATTGCTCTTTTTCTTCCCCAAGAGAATCTTATTCAGCTTTCAAATTATTCCTTTGTACATGTACATGGGAAAACACCAATTAAATAGAGATAATCACATATAATAACTTGAATCATATATAATTAAATCTAAAAATTTCCCCATACCTTATAAATTTAAAACACCTAAACATAATGGTTCAATAAATCCCTTGTCAAAATCCACAATAAGGACATAGCGTCATCATGTTTGTCAATGCATATAATACATCTTTGAGAAATGAGAGAAGAGTTGGATCTCTTTTACTTACCTAGTAAATCATAGATGTTTTGGTCCTCTTTTATTTATCATTGTACTCTTCATTTTCATTCTTCCCTCTTGTCTTCCTCGAGATATCTTCCTCAAGATCTATCAAGTCGTATAATGATAAGAGAACATATATAAATTAAGAAGAGGCTTATATTTTTATAAAGGAGAGTCATGATGGTTTTGGGCCAAAAGATAATATCTATGATTTAAAAATATGGAGCATTACATTGTTTTAAATAAATGAGGGTGCAATGTAACACCTCATATAAATGTAGTTGGATTAATATTCTGACAATCATTTGCTACAAGCATGCATGAAACCATAGATATTACATATCTCAAATCAAATGTAATTATAAAACAAAATGTCAAGAATCAATCGAAAAAGAGTTTCAGCTCTATTAGGAATAAAAAAATCTGATATTGATGAGACATAGAAAAACCTTTAACCTTGAGGATTAATGATTCAAAAGATTCAATTGAATATTATAAAATATATTCAAAATCCTATATTTATAGGTTCCAAAAGTTTAAACTCCTTCACAAAATATAATACTAAAATCATATAAAAATTCCTAAAATAATTATGACTATGGACTTTACACTAAATAGGAGGAGAAACTAAATTCTAATACAAGTACAAGAAAACATAAGACTATAGTAAAATTCTGAAACTAAGAGATAAAAAGATCAAATAGAATCTTAAGCAAATTCTAATAATTCTTTCCTTGGATTTGGACTATCTACTAAACTAAAGATGACTTCAGAATGCTCATCTTGGATTTATTAGCCTTTCCTCATAGCTGATATTTAAGAGATAAGATATGCCAAATTTTTTATTCGATGTTGATTCACACCTAATAACATCTCTTGTTGACGACTTCAATTAAGTTTGCGAAAGTGCCTAAAAATCTTAAAACTTTGTATCTTTGCAATCTCAAAATCATTTGAAGATATTGATTTTACATAGAGAACTTGATCATTCCAGCTCATATGAAATACTAAGTAAATGATCAAAGTCTAAACAATCATCTCCTATTGGAGACTCCACAGCTCGTTTGGAACTGGTATCCTCTTGAACCTCTGAAGTGCTTGAAACTTCTAATGCTGAGGACAATAATGAATCGAAACAAGGCTAGGGGTAACAATTGAGGTGAAATTCAAGTCAACACTACATGTTGACAAGAACTAGGCTCACTTGCCTTCACTAACAAAACTAACTGAGTAAACATAGTTGTTTTAATAATCATAAACTTGTATGATTTAGGACACCATAAGCAATACCCTTCAACATTGAAAGAAAGAAACACTTATTGTAGCACATAAAAAATTTATAAAAAAAAATTGACATAAAATTTTGAACCTTCGAACTTAAGTTTGAGCGGCCAAACTTCTACCACTAGACATGAAAAGACACAATTTTTTTAGATTTTTATTCTATTTTTAAATCTCAACCATGGGAACTTTAAAGATCCTTTCACAAATATTTTTTAGGATGAAAGGGCGCCAAACCCTCTCCTTTCTCCCTATTTATTTAATCTCAAGTTACACATTCTTCTTCTCTCTTTGCAATTCACTCGCATCCCTGTCTCTTTATTAGTGTTCTTTTGCTCCTTCGTTGTAGGGTGCAACAAAGGTTGAAGAACAGGGTTTCAGATCTGCAATAAGTGAAGAAAAGGAAGAACAAAGAAGGGGAAACAAGTAGCACTAAGGAGGAATAGAGGAAACAAAGGGAATTGACAAAAAATATGTGTTACCAGAATCTGAGTCATGGAGTTTCAATGCATACTTATTCTAATGTATGATTAAGATTGCATTTAATCTTATTTCAGTTAATTATTAATTTACAACTTAATTTTGTCATAAAATGTTTTATTTTATTAGCTTATTTATTTTTATTTATTAAAATCAAAATCTATCGAAGTTTTATATTGTATAATCTAAGAAGCATGAGAAAGGAATTATGGTGTCACTAGAGAAAATTTCACCCAATTCAAAGTCAAAGTCAAGTAAAAAATTAAAAATGAATAAATTGTTATGGGTTGAGAAATAGAAGTCACAGGCTATGAAATAAATGTAATGGGCCATAATAGTAATGTAACAACGTGAGAAAAAGGTTATCATAGACTAGTAATGACTCGTGAAATGCACAAGAGAAGGACAGTTCAACTTCAAACATTGCCCTAAGTCACAGGTCTTGACCGACAAGTAATGGTTCATGACAAACATTTTTCACTCCTACTTGATTTTTTATGCCGTGAAATGATTGTTAGAGGCTATGAAATTATCATATTTTATTGTTAGTTAATATTTTAGAAGAATTTAAGTTGTGCAAGGACTCATAGCATTACTATATGTCTTAGGAATTTTTAGGAAATAAATTTCTTAAGATTAGTTAGTTTAGAATTCCAAAAAGGTCTAGTCAAAGTCTTCTTTATCTTGACATGAAAAGACTCTCAATAAAGTGTATATTCTACAAAAACGCTGAAGGTGTTTGGAAACTATAATTTAATGTACCTTCTTCTTCATGGTCTTTTGATTCTTCTAAACAAGTTTCTTAAATGTTACATATATTTGTTGGTAAGTGACTGATACATCTTGAAGTTATTTAGTAAAAGAATAATTTTATATTTTTATTTGTTTATAATATATGCCTTTAATCCAATAATTTTTATTTGCAGTAGCTGAGACAACTTCTTGCTCTAAGAAAAGGGGCCCTTGTCAAGGATACTCATTGGTAAGTACTATATAAAACAAGGAGAAAAGATTATGACGACTTCTCTATAGTTGATCTTAACTGCAAATCAATAATCAAAGGTGGCCTCGAAGATAAGCAAAGCTTGCAAAGATTTGCTCCCATTGTATAAGGACAATGATTGGAGCCACTAATGAAAAAGAGATGTGCTTATGAACTATGTGCTTTCCAATCAAAGACAAGAGTATCATTTATCTTATTGTTGGACCATATTATTTCCTTATGAAATATGTAATTTTCTTTACATAATTGTCTCATATGAATGACCCAATCAAATTTTGAGCCATTGATAAATGAATGAGTCTTGTTCGTAAGAAGCATTGAGGTAAAGTTAAAATCAAATGGAGAAAAGATGGATATTGTGCTCGTCCACTAGTTATGATGAGACATATTAGAGAAAAATAACCACAAAGTGCGAAAAGATATTGATGAAGAGAGGAAAACTTTATCGCCCGACCGAACATCTGAAAATGTAAGTACCATGTGATGGATTTTATCATAGTTGTTTCAAATGATGAAGTGGAATTAAATATTCACGTAGGATTGATTTGAAATCTTTTTAAAGTCAAATAAATAAATATGCAAGTAAACTATATTATCTTTATTTTTTATGCAAATGATAAATTATGTTTAAATAAGCAGACTGAAAAGCAAACTTAGAGAAACTAATGTTTCATCTTCACAAGAATTTGAGGAGATCTAGGCCACCGCAATCAATTAAAATAGATGCACATGCCTAAATCTTGAAGCATTTAAATTCTGATATGAACTACGTATAAAAATAGTGCTCAATCTTAATGCATGTAAATTTCATTATTTGATTGTTAAATTTGGATAAGAAGTTAGATAAGTTCTGTCAATCATTAACAATATATTTATAAAATTCACTAAACTTTAAATTCTAGTCAACTCAAAAGTTTCCACTATTTGGTTTTTGATGTACCCAAGAACTTACGGTTCTTGTTGGAAAGGCTGACTCGACATTTTTTTTTCAAATTTGTGGTGTGTTCCATGCTATTGATGAGACAAAAAAAAAGGTGAAATAGAGAATAGAAAGTGGGTCCCATGCCACTGATGTGGGAGAAAATAAATAAATGGTGAAATAGATAATAGGAAGTGTGAAGTGCACTACATTAATAATAAAATATTTAAGTTAATTTAAAATAATATCACTTCTCGAAAAAGACTAAGTTACTTAGAAAATTTATTTTATTTATTAAGTTACTTATAAGCGGAATAAATATATTTATTTTTAAAACATAAAATAAATTAAATAATTTTAAAAGTGAACTAACAATGTAAAGAAATTATTATATTAACTATATAATAATTTGTTATTTAACTTAATATTGCGTAAGATTATTTTAATACTACATTTTAGTTATTTTAAAATCAAATATTAATTATATACCAAATAAATTTATATTCATATAATCATTTATATATCGAATCATAATTGAAATATTACTCAAAGTTGTAAGTTTTATGAATAAAACTCTATTATATAATTTCACATATATTTACATTTAGTAGTTTTACTATTCTATTACAAATAGCAGAAAAATATATTACCTTTTTTATAATATTTTGTATATAATAAAATAGTGTACCAAGTTCATCTTCATCCAAATATAGCTAAGAACTAAACTATCAAATCATCTTTTAGTTCTCAATCATTACATTTTTACCAAACACCAAAGCGCAGTCGAACTATTTATTTGATTAATTCTCAAGAATTAATAATAACTTAAATTCATACGTAAGTTCTTAATAATTTAAATAGAATAGGATAGTTCAAATGCATCATGAATCACAATCATATTGGATAATCTTCCCATTGACTAATTTCTTCACCTCAGATTGAAGAGGAATTGGGATCTCAAGATCAAATACATGCAAAGATGGAAAGTGCAAAAAATCAAGCATATTACACAAAATTTGAAATACAACAAAATAAATAAATGAGGTATGATAAGCCCATGTTACTACAAGAAATCTGTCGATTGACGACGCAAGCACATCGGCGCTAAGGCGATGCTAAAGCATGACTAAAAGAAATAGCCACACATTAACGACTAAATGACGTCACACGGTGGAGACGCCAACCTTGGACAACCATTTGCGTCGCACCGGCACTGACGACACATGCGATGCTACTAGCGCCACATAGTGACGCTACTGCGACGTTAACATGATATGAAATGTTTCATTGCGAGGAGTTCAATGGCGTCACTAATCCGACGCTAAGTTGGCGCTGAAATGTGCGACGCTAATGTTGCGCTAAACTTCTGTTCAATGTGATGCTAAATAAATGTTAATGTGAAGCTAACGTGATGTCGTGTTTCGTCTCTGATGCAATGCTAATGGGACGCCAAAGTCAGTGACACTAAACGGGAGCTAAAGGGGACGCTAAATACTAATAATTTTGTCCCATTACAACCATTTTGTTCCCTTCCCAAACCATATAAATTATAGAATGCATATATAATGCATTCTTCACATTGATAACAATAATAATAAAGCAAAGCACTAATAACCATAACAAAAATACTAATAAGATAAACAAATGATAGCATACATCATAAACAAAATCATATGAAAGATATATGATACAAAAGTTTCTATCCTAAATCGTTATCGTCGTGATTGTCATTCCCGACATTCGGCGCTGACATACTCGGTCCTTGGCTTCGTGAGGACTGAGTCTGTGGCTGAAGCACGGTCTGGATCGCCTTCAAAATGGGAGCCAAATGTTGAGGAAGCTGTTGAGTAAGCCCTAAGAATGTTGTCCAACGTGAGCTCAGATGCGGTGGATGAACTCGGAGCAGATGAGCCGCCTGCATATCTTCTGCTCCTCCTAAGAATCTGATGTAGGTATACTCCTCGTGTCATTTCGGCCACCTCCCAAACAGCAACATCCTCTACAAAATAAATAAATTATATATAACATTATAAATCATATAAATTATATAACATAAAAAACATATAAACATACGAAGTGTTATACCGTTAAAAACGTGAATCATTTTGGAGATACGTTACCTGGTGGCTGAGTACTAGGATCATCTCCATACTTCTCGACCATCTTCTGATTATATGCATCGTAAAAAATTTAAATATTGCATATTTAAAAATCATTTACATTAATGTGAAGAACCAAGTAAACATGTAATGATACTTACCAAAACTCTAGAGTAGTGAGTGTGACTAAGTCATTGGTCTTCCTGGTCTTATATGTGGACCGTGCGAAAATCTACAGTACCACCTTGTTATTTTTCCTGCAATAAAGTTTCATATTTTATAAAATAAGTATAAGATAAAAGTTTGATTTTTTCATTTTGTATCGACATTATCATGTGTCTTCGATACTCGTCAAATCGAATGGATTCACCTATGTGGATGTAAGCCTCGGGCTTCGAAAGTCTGTTAACTTTCGACTTTGCAGACTTTCTTTGTCAATCTTCTTCCATCGTGTATCAACATCAAATACTTAGACTTTGTAAAATTATAAATTTAATAAAAACAATTCAAATGTAAACTTACCACTTCTTACGTAACAACTCCTAAACTAGATGTCTAATATGTCCCAGGCATCTTTGTATGCCCTGCTCCAAACTAAGACTGGTGGACGTAATGACTTTGCAAAACTTATATAGTCAATTTCTGATACGTTTCATAGATACCTCCACAAACGCTCTCTGAATCATCCCTAAATTTAGATCCGAATGAAGCTGATTTATTTCCTAAAAATATTATAGATGTTAGTAATTTATTGAAAAAATAATATAAAACAAAATATCTAATGCAAAAAACATCATACAGTAAACGTTAGAAAGATGTCATCCCGCACTTGAATTGGAACTTCTTTTCATGATCATGTCCCTTCCACCAAGTGGGAAAGGTCAAGAGCACTGACATCCCGCACGATAGAAGCAGGTATAAAATTGTCCTACAGTTTATGAAAAAGAATTAATTTTTTTATAAATAAAACTATAAAACGTGTATGAAAGAACTTATTTAACTTACGACCGAGCAATGTTATTCATGGTGACCGTCCCATTATCGTGGAAGCCATCTTCTTCTGTCGAAGAGGATCATTGCAGTTGTGGTAGGCTGAGAGGGTCTAACATGATGGACGGGCCTTGCTATAGAAGAAATCATTAGTGTAATACAAAATTAAACTAATGATAGTTCATATATCAATGGTAAAGTTCACACCCCATGCGATATCTAGCGCTGCCTCATCCGAGGTAGTCCACTCATCAGAATGTGTCGATTCAATTGCGTGTCCCATCGGTGGCGTCACAATTGACAATCATTAAAATAAGAAATGCTTAATATAATTATATGAAAACTACAAATAAAATACTAATAAATATATCACCTAGCATAATATGTCGATCTTCATCGCGTGGTCGTGTGAAATGGACGCTGAAATGTGGAGAAGCTTTCATCGATCTCGACGGAGGGTAATAAAAAAATAGTTAAAGCATTTGCATATACTTAAATTTATTAAATACACACAAAATAACCCGAGGTGACATGTCGATCGGTGCCATGCGATCGAGACGATCCACCAATGTACTGCCTACTATGTGATGGTCTGGTTATGTGCCCTGTCGGCGACGGAGAAACTGCCACCATTAAAAAAATAGTTAAAATATTTGCATGTATTTTAATTTATTAAATACACAATAAATAACATGTGGTGACATGTCGATCATCATGCAATCGAGACGATCCATGAAACCGCCTATTATGTGATGATCCGACTATGTGCCCCATCGACGGTGGAGCAACTGTCACAACAAAAAATGTTACTAGCGTCGATATAGTGTCGATATAGTGTTACACACCAAGGTTGTCAATATCGAGAGTCTATGTAAACTCATTTTGTGTCCCGTAAACTCGTATCATAATGTCATATCATAAAATCGTAAAGTCTATGTTTCAAAGATATCTTATTATAAAATAATTAGTACCATTGTCAATAACATTATTGCACTTGCACATGCACTACTTAGTAGTTGGTCATGATACATTTATTTGTCAAAAATCTTATATCATATGGAATCGTTCAATTATGTGATAGTAAAAATATAGGAGCCAAGAAGTTTTAACAATTTTAACTATAATAAAGTTATGTTATATCACAAAATATATTATTTTTGTGAAATAGAGGTTGATAATTACATAATTTAGAAATAAAAAAGATTTGAACTAACAAACAATAAAATTTTGTATTATGAAGCTTAGATGTTGTGAAACAAAAGAATAAATAACTCATCAAAATCAAATTCTAGTTGTTTATTTTTTATATTAATATGCTTAATTGCGTCTCTACCTACCATACCAAAAGATTTCTTAATTAGTAAGAGTGTAGGATAATTCTAAAGGAAAGATTCCATAAATGGAAAATAAAAATATAAGAAATATAGTTCTCAAACAACTTAAGTGAGGAATGAGAGTCTCATGAAAATAAAGTGAAATATAGAAAAAAAGAATGAGACTACAAAGTTGTCATTAACAAGAAGCTAATGACAATGAATTAGTGATGATTACAAGAGTACCAATTAACAACAAAGAATGAAATGATGCATTAATCGTAAGGATTGGAAGTTGAATTAGATGTCGTGAAGTGAATTTCTTGCGACAAGATGAAGTGTTTTTGTGGTAGGAGGAATGAAGAGATTAAGCGATTACGTTAGAAATATTTCCTAGGAGTGATGCAACCAAAATCAATTTTATCAAATGATATCTTGAAATACAAGCTTATACCATCAATTCCTCAACTGAAACATACAGTCTAAGATTTTACAAATAGGTTCGAACGAGTTTAACGAGTTAACTCCGAGTCAGCACGAGTTCACTTCCTTTTCCGATTTTGATTCGAGTTGAGTCATTTTTTAATTGTAGACTCTTAAACTCTTATGAGTTTATGAGTCTGACTCACGATATTAACAACCTTGTCGCATACATTGTGATTCTTCCTAATACATCATTACGATCTACCGCGCATTTCCCCTTTCTCGCGGGTAATAATAGCGGCGAAGTAGCGTCTAACATCGACTTTTCATAACGCTAAGGCGACGCTGTTGGGAGAAGTTAGCGTCATTTTACGGTGACTCACTTTCATTGATATAGTGACGCTTTTGGCGCCGGCATAGCGTCACCATCGCTCGCGATGCTAAACTCCACTATTCGATAGGTCTCTTGTAGTGTGTCTTAGGTTTTTTTTTGTTATGTACAATTATAAATACTAGTATACCATATTTGTGTGTTCCCCTTTATTTATTTTCCTTAGGTGCATGACCCAAGAACATAAATGAAATAATGTGAATACCTCTCAAATACAAAAGATTGAGTATATATGTATCTTTTTCTGTTTCAGCATGTGTTGAGGAAGAGCAAAGCTCATCAAAGCAGTAAATAACAAGGTGGTGGTTTATATTTTAAAATATGAATATACTGAAAGTTGCATAACACTTCTGCTATTACATAAATTCAAATAAATTATTTTAACCAAAATCACCTCGGTTTGTTGGTGAAGAATATTAGTCTAATATTGCAAGTTGCAAGCTGCTTTAATTAAATTGGATGGTTTTTGTTGTTTAATGTGGTCATATCCAGCTCAATTAAATTTAGAATGACCTCAAATGTCTAATCCATTTAGGACAGAGGCAATTGAAGCAAGATGGAGTCATCTTGTGCTAATGGAGATAAGTTTCTATATCTACAACTTTCAACACATGCATATTTTGTTAGACATCTTTTTAGGCCAATTTGTTTATGTTTTTTTTATTGAATCCTATAGGTAAAGACTTCGAAAGAAAAGAGTTAAGGAAGTGGAAGACTATCAAGAAGATAATCAATTTTGTAAATAATTAGCTCAACCAACTAAATTTTTTGATGCACGCAATACATCATGCATATATAAGTGATCCTACATCATGCATATTCATCATGCAGTACATCAAACCGTCTTAAGTCTCGACGGCTCGAGCCGTCGATGCTTTTCGACGGTTCGCACCGCCAAAATGACCGTCGAAGGTTTCGATGGTCCTTCTGTAACCGTCGAAAAAAATTTGCGACACCCACTTTTCGTGGATGTCATCCGTCGAAAAGCCCGTCAAAAATACCCATTTCCGACGGGTTTTTTCTGTTTACAGACGACCGCAACCGTCGGTGTATAAGGATTTTCTTGTAGTGTGACCATCAATTGTACACTATTATTTTTGTTCTTTTTTTATTTCGTAACAATTCTATGCTTCAGCTAAGTGTAAGCTTGAAGTAGTTGGATTGTTTATGTGGACAATTTGCTTAAAATGTTTAGAGCAAATTGTTTGATTATTTGTATTGTGCCTTTGTTTAAATTTATGGGTACATACTCAAATTGATTAGTTCACCCCCTTCTTTACTCTTTTGGTTATTTTAATATTCGATTATCCTCTGTAAATTTTAAACTATTTGTGATGGTTAAGCCTTCACTACACGAATTTTCAGCTTTAATGACATTTATATAAAATAGAAAATTCACCAAATTTTGAGACATTTTGTAACAAATAATAAATATCACTAATAAAAATAATTAGTGACGTGTAGTTTTACCCATTAAAATATTTTCTCACCTTTCATTTCTAAGAAAATTCTCTTTCACCCAGCGTTCAAAACATCTTTCAAATCCTTTGATCTCCTTTCCTATTCTTTTACCTATTGGATTTGATTCTCCGCACATCATTGTGGTGTCTCCTCTGCTCTCCGCCATCAACGTCGGCCAATGCACCTTTAGGTCAATTGTCACGGACTGAGGTTTGGCTTGAACCCTAGATGGCAGCCTTCTTTATCTCTTGTGCCCCCTCCCCCAAACCACTTCCAGAAAAAAAACCCCTCTATCAATTGAAGATTCTTTAACAATAGAGCGTGCAGGTGGAGTTTACTAAAGGGTATTGAAGATTTATGAGTGATCCCTGAAACAATAAAGGAGGGGAGGGGCCTTTAGGAGTCGCTAAGAGGGATCTATAGAAAGAAACGAAGAAGAGGACGTGGAGGAGGATATCAAATCCATTCTCTCTATAAGTTAACTTCTTGTTTTGGGTGGATTATATGACTAAGTTTCTTTCAACATAGAGTTAAAAAAATTTGAATGATATTAATGGTCATAATTTGAATGAGATATGAAAGTGAGTAATTGATATGATTAGTGATGATTTTTTAGATCTAATCCATGGAAACGTTCTTACTGATTTTAATGGAGTAATTGATTCAAATAATTCTTGGTTTCTTTATTGAAGAAGGTAAAAGAATAATTTGCAATAATAGATTGAAGAGGGTCTGATCATCGCAAAAGGTGGGCAACCAGATATTGAGAACCACATGTCCTCAACCTGCTCTACAAAATACCCAAGAAGTGGTAAGAGTCTTTACTTAACTTTTTCCTTTTTGTTTTTTTATTGATTGCTTATTAAGTGTTAGTAGTTTTCTTTTTTGGATGAGTGTACATATGATAGTTCCTTTGACAACTCTTAGTCATGAAAGAGTTCATGGAAGTGGAAGACATATTCATGAATTATGTATTCTTGCTAATATTTGTTAATGTTTTGATTTAGTAAAGTACTTAGAAAATAATAGTGCTAACACGGTTTAAACTTGTTCTTCCCTATTTTGTTTTCTTTCTCTCACATAACTTTAGGGAGGCTAACTTCAGAAAATGGATGTTTCTAAAGGGGGGAGACTGGTTGATAACAATGTGAGAACATCTAAACATGGGTTGTGAAGACAATGTAATTATGTCATTATGATCCTATTTTTTTCTTTTGTTCCATAATATTTTACTGAATGACAAAGCTTAGTCTGCTACAAAAGTTCTCTCACACATGTTCTAGTATTTTATTGAGAGAACTTTATGCTTTAATTTTTAGCATTGGAGGAATCTCTTGAGTTGAGCTATAAGAATGTAACTAATTATGGTTAGTCTTTCCTCTAAGAAGATTGTAATATTTCAATGTGTTTACAGTGATGTGTTCTTTATTCTACTATTGATTGCATTTATGCCTCAATGTAGGTACTTCACAACATTCTTAGCCTTTGGTTCTACAATGCACTTTTGGCAGCAGCAACCCTCTATGCTTATGCTCCCAATGATATTTTATACCTTAAATAAAAGCATATCTTAATGGAGTTTTTTCTTTCATTTGTAGTTGGTGGCTGAACATTGATGACAGTTTGATAATGACTTGGGTTGCATCATTCTATAATTTGAGCTATGCTAAATTGGTGGGGGAAGCTCAAGTTGTTATGGGTTTTAATGAATTGAATCTTTTGTATCTTCTTTTTTATTTATGCTTAATTGCGCAAGTTAAACATGGATCATAATGGATTAGATCTCTTATACCTTTTGTATTCTTTTGGTATACTTTTAAGAATGATTTGTCTAATGAGCTTGACTAGATATGTTTAATTGGTGTATTGGATTGAAATGCTATTTGGAATGTTCAACTGTAGTGTTTTTTCCTTACTAATTAGATATAAATCTTCATCTTTTTAATAAAATGAATAGTTATTAATTATTTTTCATGGTGATATTTAATATCCAAACTATAAATTAATCATTAGTTGATCATGCAATTAATAATCTATGATGGCGTAAAATGATTTTAAAATTTTTTCATGATAAATGTAAATGTCATGTCACCAAAGCTTACTCGTAACGTATAACAAACGTCACCCCGCAAACGTCATATAAGACATGTCATAAAAGGGTCCTTGTGACGACCATTTAGTAGCCGTCACCAAAGCATGAAACGTCACTAAAGCTTGACTCTTCAGTGACATTTAAACGTCATAAATTCTTAAATTTTAGTGATACTTAAACGTCCCTAAATATGAATTTATTATATATTGAAATGTCACAAAAGATTATCATCATTTAATCAAGTTTTGATGGCATTTAAACGTCACATAAGCTCATATTTGTTGTAGTGCTTACTAAAGGTTGTCTATTTGTAACACTTAAGCATTACTAAAACTTGTGTTGGAATTTGTCTCGTCATCGTCTATAACTCGGCTGGTCTCAACTTGAGGTGTTGAAATCTTGTCTGAGAAGAATATGTCACTAGTAGTTTGTCGTTGTAGCATCTCCTTGTAGCAGGTCTTACCGTTTTAATCTCATTTGTATTAGTCTACAACTAGTATAAATAAGTAGTCCAGAGTGTGAGTTGGCGTGGGATGTCTTCTTGATCACTTTTCAAATACATCTTTTATTTCTTTCCTCTGCAACTCATCGCACCCTCTTCCCTTTCTTCTGTCTTCTTCTCCTTCGAGAGTCCGGCGAGACATTGGAGCTTGATTTTTAATGACTTGTGATGTTTTAAGCCTAGCATGGTGTGTTTATGCATCACTATGGCATTATATTCATGATGTCTAAGCATCAACAAAGCCTATTTATATATTCCTAGTGCGTTTGATCATCACCATGGCGGCATGGCCTACCTATTTGTGACGTTTATTTGTCACAAAAATTCATTTTGGTAATGTTCAAACATTATTTTGAAACGTTACTAATGAATATTATCTTTTTCATAAAGCTTCGTTGTTTGGTAACGTTTTAATTATAAATATCAATGATAATTTTTCTAACACACTTATGCTGACGCTTGTAACATAAAATTTATAAATTTAATCAATAAAAGTGTCCTTTTATTTAATTGTCTTTTATTTTTTATCTAAAAGTTTTTAGATTTTCTTGTTCTTGTCCTAATAGTTTTGATTTTCTCCTTCGTATCCATTTTGAAGAGAATCTTAATATTTTTTTTGTGGAAAGAAGAGAACGAACTATTTTGAAAGAGAGGGTGAAAAAAATAATAAAATGATTAATAGGCTTTTATAAGTGAATAAGGTCTTTATGTTAAAACTATATTACTCTTACACGAAAAAATTAGGTTGTTAGGTTATTACAATTAAATAAAGGGGAGAGCGCGCATGCGTCTGCATGCCATCAATTGGCATTTGCAGGAGTACTAAACCCTCTAGCTGCCGTGTTATATAGTATACATATACATAGTTAGATATATCAATTAATCAGCACCAAACCATGCAAGATTTTCCTACCTCATCCTCCAATTTTCTTCATGCATAGTATTATATATATCATTGCCCGTCTTGACCCAACGCTTGTACTGCCAAACCCTGCAGCTTCTTGCAGCTCATCATGATGCTTCCTTCCTCATCTCTGAAACCCACTACTACAGTCTACACTCCACTCCCAGATGTACATGATGTCCATCCCTGCCACCACATTATTACTACTACTTCTTCCCTCTGTGTACTACTGTAGCTTTCCATCCTTCCCTTTGATATATCATCGAATATAGGCACTGTCGATTAAGATCAGTCTGCTATCATTACAAGCACCTTAAGGCCTCACGAGCCCTCCTCATTGCAAATGATGCACCGGAGCACGGGATACGTACGAATTGGTCTCTCTGTGTCTTTGACCTTTTGTGCATGTATATATACGTTGGGTAGACTTCCCTCTAATTAGATATAAGATGAGCCATTTATTATAAAATATATGCAAGCTGTTTTATGTTTTTTGAACGGTTTATGTATTATGGTCAGTAGACATCATTCAGGATTTATCTTGTATTTGTTTTTTGTTCTTTCGAGACAGAAATATGGATTTCTGTAGAGATGTACACAAACTCAGATTTTATTCATGATATATGTATATCTTTTTTTCCATCATTTAATGCGATTTATGTGCCATGTGGTCTTGCAGCTATAAGATTCTTATCAATAGTTCATCATCACGATTGAGTTATTGGACCAAATTAATGATCCCAGGTATTCCAGTTTTAATTCTTTATATTAAAGGTGTAATGAATCAGAATATGAAATAAAAATTTCTTTTGAAAATTTCATGTTCTTATGGCTAACCAGCTAGCTATATATTTAGTTTGACAAAGCTTTGTTTCCATTTCTTCCCTCCTTTGGAGTATGTTATGATGTTAGAGGATAGTTAGCTTTTAGACCATGATTTCGCTTCAGAAGAATTTTGGATAAAAGAGTTGACCAATGATATGTTCCAATCATATTGCAGAAAAAAGGACATTTACCAACAAAAGAAATCTGGAGTTGCTAATCAAAAAGATGAAAAAGAAAAGTGAAATGGAATTGGAAAATATTGATTTTTATGCTTAATGCTTACTTAAAATTAATCCTCAATCTTGACCTTCTTATGCCAGTCGATAGAACACATGCTAGTAGATGCATGCGAATCTGTCAATTGCATACAACATAGAGGATGCACCAGTCCACCCACCTTTACAAAAAGCAATGATTAGGACTCTCTGTCTCACTGTACAGTGTCTATAGATTAAAAAAAATATGATCTGTGAATGGATGATTTTAATGGTTAAACGGTTTGAATCCGGATTGAAGGATGTGCAAAACTAGTACTTGTTATTTGGAACCCTGAAACCACCACCTTGGCAAGAGCTCAGTAGTCTCGTTTAATAGTAACCTTGAATATATATTAGTGTCATATGATGCATATAACCGATACAAGAGAAAATGTTCAATAAAAAATTAGTTGATTAAATTAACTTACGAAGCTAATCATACAATAAAAGAAGGAACAAAAAAGAAGACATGCAAACATAGACTTAGTGGAGTTATTAATAATGAATGCAGATACTGAGATGGGAATGCATCGTGTCATCTGTGTTGTTGCCTGCCTAAAGCTCTTTAGGTGCTTATTTAATTCTAATAATAACTTAAGTGATCGATCTTAGAGACATCTGCATCAACTCACACATCTCCGTTTTTTCCCTCTCCCTCCGGATTCACACATTTATTTACATAAATTCCTCACTGTACATCTTCATGTCCTAAAGTATTTCATGTATTGAATCAACATCCATCAACTGGAAAAACAAATTACTGTTGTTTCTCTTTAGTGATGTTGATCCAATACGGTGAAATATAAGGGACAGGGAGAGAGAGAGAGAGATTGAAGGAATGATAATAATTAATCAGGACAGGAGGAGGACCAGAAGATAGTATGTCCATGGATGGATGCTTCCATCAGAAGTAGTCGACATGCTGAGAGACGTTGTGGAATGGCTCGTGTCTCGACTTCTTGCTGCGCATCCGAACAGCTGCTGCTTGCGGGGTCACCAGCTTGCTACCAGCTCTGGTTGCTACTGCTGCTGCTCTCCGGGCGTCTCTGGGGACCTCGGGGGGCTTCACTGACCTGATGAGCGCCCAGTTCACGCCCTTGAAAAACTCGTGCCGCTTGATCTCGGCCGAGCCCTTGGTGCTCCCGATTCTCTTCTTTGGGCTCTTCACCAGGAGCTTACTAATGAGGTCCTGCGCCGCGAGCAATTCCTCCCGCTCCTTGCCTGTCGTTGCTGATGCACTCGCGCGTGGAAAACTTAGTGGCTGCTTGATGATGTTGGCGAGGGTCTTCTCGTTGTCCTCCCCTTTGAACGGCGTCCGCCCGTAGATCATCTCGTACAGGAACACGCCAAGCGTCCACCAGTCGACGGCGCTTCCATGGCCACCGCCCGATACCACCTCCGGCGCGAGGTACTCGTGGGTGCCGACGAACGACTTGGACCTGGCGGCGATGGGCTCGGCTACAAGCTCAGCTGGGTCAAGCTCTGGTTCTACTTCTACGTCGTCGTCGCTGCCCTTGCTCGTCGCGTCTTTCCTTGTCAGCCTTTTGTCTGCGCCGCCGTAGAAGCAGGAGAGCACGGGTTGCAAAGGCGGTAGGCAGGAAGACGACGAACTTGACCCCTTCGAGTGGTTCTTCGACGAGAGCTTTCTGGCGTCGGTCCTCTGCATGAGGAGCTGGGGGACGACGTCACACTTGAAAGAGAGGTCGAAGTCGGAAAGCATGACATGACCGTCGTCGCGAACGAGCACGTTTTCTGGCTTGAGGTCCCGGTAGACCACCCCCACCATGTGCAGATACTCCAGAGCTAATAGCGTCTCCGCAGCATAAAACCTGCACAATATTGATTACACTACAGTTTAAATCGGGAACGATCTACGCGCACGCGCGAGATAAAAAAAAATGGAAGACGAAGAAACTACTTGGCAGAAGAGATCGCAAAGCGTCGTCCCGGCTGACGCTGCCGGAGGACATGAAGGTCGCCGCCGGGGCAGAACTCCATGACGATGCAGGAGTAGTGCGCTGCATGGAAATCGGCATAGAGCGTCGGCAGGAACGGATGGTCGAGCATCTTTAGGATCTCCTTCTCGGTCTCCGCCCTCTGCAGCTTCTTCCGAAACGCCATGGCGTCCTTGTCGACCACCTTCATCGCGTAGTAGGGGGAGCACCCCGACGGCGCCGACGACCATCTGGCGTCCCGGAGCTGGCACAAGTACACATTCCCCAGGTCGCCGCTCCCCAGCCGGCGCACCAGCCGGAAGTGGTCGAGCCCGACCTGGCCGAAGGCAGCGCGGATGCGCTGGATGGCCTCCCACTCCGCCTGGTATGCCTTATGGGGTTTGCGGCCGTTGTCGCGGGACCCTGCGACCTCACTGCAGTAGGAGCGGAACGACACGGAGCTCGAGCTGCCGATGCTTGCGTCGCTGATCCAGCTCCCGCGGGAGTCCGGGACTATGAAGGAAGAGCAGCTGCTGTCGTAGTCGGAGGAGTCGCCCCCGGGCGGCGCCGCTGCTCCGGCCATTTGTGGCTTGGTGTTTCTGATGGGATTTGGAGATTTGTATGCTTAGCGAGCCAAAGGCCCTTATTATATAATATCTTGACCCTTGTGATGATTGTATTTATAACGGGTACTTTATCGGAAAACGTTACCGACTATTTTTTCGATAAAAACGATACCAACTATAAAGTCCTACGACCTTTATAAAAGAAAAAAAACAATGTGTTCTTTAAGGTCAGACGAGTCGTCGGTATCGTTTCTTAAACAACGGAGAAAGAAGAAAAAGAATGAATAGTTTGATTTTTTTTTCTTTTACATGTAGGAAGTCTCACACTTCACATTTAATAGAAAATTATTATACATTAATATAGTGGAGTAAAATTTCAATCTGTAACCAATGCTTAATGTGCTTGACTATGCTTAAGTTGGATGCTCCCTTTTGCAAAAAGAAATTTGAATCTTTTTAGCGTATAAAATTATTTAAGAATTTTCGAAGGAAAAAATTGTACAAACGATTTTTTTCTTAAATCGAGAATAATAAATATTTATAAAAAAATCAAAATGTAAGATACTACTAACTAATAGCATTCATATCCGATTAAGTAAGTCATTTAAGTTAATAATAATACTCAAACCAATGAATGTTTAAGAGAAAAAGTAAAACTGTAATATGCCTTTTGAAAGTAAAAATAATATATTTATTTATAAAAATATATTTTTTAAAAAAAAATTTAGCTCGGGTCATATTCTTTTGTTTTTTTATGGTCAGTCCCTTAATTTAAATAGTTTGTTTTATTCTTTTAATCGGGCCTATTAATTTTGGGGAGACGATCTTTTTTTTTTGTTCGATATGTTTTTCGAGCTGGTAGATTTTTGCTTGTCCACTTATGTATATATGAGGTTTTAAATGAATATGATATGCATTTTACTTCTTATTTTCTATTAAGTTATTCACTTAGGTGGTATCTTTACTATTACAAACTTAATTATGCACTTAGAAAAAATCGATCGTATACGTTTTATTTACAAAAAAAATGGTCGATTACATCAGCAAAATAAAATATCTAAAGCATGCATGGTAGTGACGGCATGCATGCGAGTTCATCTTTCGTTATCAATAAGATATTTAAAAAGCCCAATCATCTTAAGATATTAATTATGATATAGTAGGAGTTAAAGTTACTTATTTTTCAGTTCATTTCTTGACACACGACATTAGAATTGTGATACATGCATGTGACGTGAATTCTTGCATGATTTAACCTACTGTGCTCCATTATTCGAGAACATAATTATTGTCCTTCTTACTTATCAAGCAATGTGTAATGCCAATAGAATAAAAATTTAAATCCGAAGTGATGTAGCATGTAATAATGAATATGCTAACGTTTGTAGTAATTCATTTCTTCTACTATCATAAGAAATTTTGAGATGATCAAATTTCATCAAACTATCGTAGATTCATCAAACTGTGCTAACTAATAGTTCAAAAAAACTTATGGAAGTTAGAATTTGAGGAGACTAGAGCCACAGCACAGTTTAATCCTAAACATTTTTTATACAGTACAATATCTCAAATGAAAACAAAGAGGATCGGATGGCCAATTGGACTGTCTTTATATATGAGGAATATTATGGTGCATACACACGTGCAATCATCCACTTAGAGCCATTGAATCTCCTCTCGACGGTTGGGATTCACGTGGCTCGGTTTGACCATTGTCAAATGCGGTTCGACGTTGGATCTCCCCTGGTTGGCCGGTTCAACGATTGTCATGCAGCTGGGATGCGATCGATCATGTGTCTTTGGCTCGGATCCACTCAGTCTTCTCGGCCGGTGTCGATCGAGCGCTACATCATGAGCGATCTCCTGCTATCATCGTCGTCATTCATGATCTCCTACAGTCGCGGTCCTCTATGCGACCTCACCATCTCTCATTCGTTTCCTCTCTCCCGCTTGCCGGCGCGCAACGAAAAAGGGGGCGTCAGTTCTCCTTTGTGACCTTGTCGGCGCCCCTCTTTCATGCTCGCCGGGGCGGCAGCAAAAGGAGGGGGGGACACGCGCGGTCCCCCCTCTACAACCTCGTCGGTAAGGTCACAGGGGGGCGACTCCCCCTTTTTGCTGCCCTGCCGATGAGCGTGAAAGAGGGGTGTCGGCCTCTCTCTACGACCTCGCCGGTGGTCGGCGGTTGAAGAAGGATGCGTCTCCGGCACTGAGGTCGGTGGTTAGCGATTGGCGCAAGGGAGGTCTCCACTGGGGAGGTCCGTGATTTTTTTGTGAACCGGGTTTTTATTAAAGTAATATTATAATTGATGATTAAATCTCAGTCATTATAACTAAAATAATTTTAATCTAATGATCGTGAGTGGATGATTACACTTGTATGCATCCTAATATTCTTATATATATATATATATATATATATATATATATATATATATAATCAAAAAAATAAAGAAGTAACTAAGTTAATTAAGAATAGGCATCTCACTTGTTTATGTTTCTTTATTTAATAACGATTTGACCTATACTTATTTTTCAACATTTAAGAAAATTAAAAATTTCAAATTAAACATATATATATGTAATACTAGTTTTTTTGGAGATAATTGTTTTTAATAAAAGTTACATGTTTTCTTCTTTTCCTGAATTATTAAAAGTGTGGACAAGTTGAAAAAAACTTCTTGAGTCGTGCATTAGAAGTTGTTTTCTTCTTTTTCTGAATTATTAAAAGTGTGGACAAGTTCAAAAAAAAACTTCTTGAGTCGTGCATTAGTTAGAAATTATATAATTTCTAATGCACGACTCAAGAAGTTTTTTTCCCAACTTGTCCACACTTATAATTTCTAATAATTTCTAATGCACGACTCAAGAAGTTTTTTTTTTCAACTCGTCCACACTTTTAATAATTCAGGAAAAGAAGAAAACATCTCCTGCATGTCTATCTAGAGCTTGTTCTCGACACACACTTCCACATCTCATAGGGCCCTGCCCAAATTCACACAGCTGTTGATATATTATATAATTGAGTCTGAAAATAAAATCGATAAATTGAATAATTAATTAGGGATAGCGCATGCATGCAGGACCCGTGCCACTCATTAACGTACGTACCCGCCAGCCCCAGATGCACGTCTTCTGTTCCTGTACTTGTACCGTCGTTTGGTTGCTTTGCCAGGTCATGTGAAGCCATTTACTAAGCCAGATCTTAGCAATATTATATGTGTCATAACCCCCATCACATGTCCTCTCCCACCTAAAGGGAGGGATCAGACATATTGAACATAATTTCCTCATCTTGGATATCCTCTCTTTTTCCAAATTAAGTGCATGCATGTCCTAATTAAGTACATAGAGTAGTACGTACTGCTTTATGCAGCTTAATTATTATATACTTGTGTGCGTGTGCAAGAGATTACGTAGTTGTTTATGTTTGTTTTGTCCATATTATTATGCACAAACACAAGCAATAATTTCCTCATATGCTCTTGGTCCAAAATTATCCATTCTATTGTCATTGCTGATATCGACTAATCAGAATCGAATGTGTAAAAATGATGGAGGAAGTTTCCAAAGAATTTTTTTATAGACACAAAAGTCTGATTTAAGCAGAACTGCACCTTAGTTGATCCCTAGATTATCTTTGATCCACATAACATATAATTTTGGCCAACACTTGTTTATTTCCTATTCCTTCAAGAATTGAATACAGTTCAATTAATTTTATGCCTAGCTTTTAGTGTGAGTTCCCAGCATTAATTTGGCCTGTCTAGTAAAACAGTTGAGGGTGCATGTCACTAACTTCTCTTCTTCCTTTTACTGATAAAAGTAATCGAAACATGTACTATATGTATACGAGAGACTAACTCTTGCTGTGCCGATTGGTTGGCAACGTTGAAAAGCTCTCATTAGACACAAAATGGAGGTGCCTCCAAGTGATCTTGCTATGCTCTTTATGCTCGGCCTGTTAATTATAATTAGAAGCTCCCGTACGTCGTTTAGCTTCCTCAGTTCTTGGAGTTCTGAAATATGAACAAGCTAGCGGTAGCCATTATCATCATCATCATCATTTGTTTTATTTTCTGTCACACTGGAAGGCTTATGACTCGTCAGCGGAGCTCCGAGAGCCTCGGACGATGCAAAGTTACAAACAAATTCTCAATCGTCAGCTGCAGATAACTGTGGAGAAATCAAATGGAAAACATTTTTGGTGGATTGGATGCATTGGTACGTACGTACTATATATAACAATATATATACTAGTCTTTTCATTCCCTCAAAACGGTATTATATAAAATTATAGTAAAACATTGGATCGACCGTCGTTTAACTTTTTACGCATCTTCCAGTCAGTGGATTCTGAATCCTGATCTATCAGAGTGATCACCAGTTGATGTGGACATATCGCTGTGTTCAGTGCATATAAGCAGTTCGATCGACCCCTCTGGTCCTCGCAACTTTTGGTTATTTTGTTTGTTTTCATCCTTTTCTGATGTGATCAGTAGCAAATCCCGACAATGGCGTACCATCTTTGAGGGGCAAACATTATCAGCTAGTTTGAAAAAACCATTCCCGGGTGCATGACCTTGCTCCCTGAACCCCCCTCCAGAGCAGCCATCAGCTTGTCCGGATCCATGCTGCGTGTTTGTTTCCCGAGATCAGATTAATTAAGTTGCAAATCTCGAAGGAAGTTTGTTACGAAAAGAAGGAGAGAGATTATACGAACATAAGATGTAAAGAAAAAAATGGCGGCGACTCTTTGTTATGAAATAACGATGATTATAATGATGAGTCTTTATTTGGATCTTTATGGAATTTATATAGGTACTCCTTTTGATAGATAATATAAATTACATACGGATTAGGACTCCCGTAAGAAAATTCTTAACAAGTAGCTAGTTGCTAGACAGCAGTATCAACAAAGTAGCTAGTTCATATTGAAGACATTATCAATAAAGTTCTACCGTCGTCATAATAAGTTCAACATTAATTCAGATATAGGTTTGGAACGCACCATAGAATAGACTCTGAAATCACCCACAGTTGATCATGTTTATCTTAACAAGTAGCTAGCTGCTAGACAGCAGTATCACCCTCTCAATTCTACCTGCTCCAATTGGTCCAATAGATGCTTGGCATCCTACAGTTGACATGCGATAAATTCCTCCAACAATAACATAAAAAGGGAACGATAAATTGTATGAACAAGTGGTTGATCCAAGGAGCTTGCTCACTTGATCAAATATCTAGAAAATGTGTCAGTGTTAAAAGAAGGAAAACAAACGACTCTATAAATAACCCACATTTATAAATAAAAAATAAAAGATAAATCTACGCTCTCTCTCTCGTGTGATGGAACAACTATGTTGTGCAAAAGTTCTACACTGAGCCAACAGATCCTTGTTACTGGGGACCCTATGCGAGATGACCTCCGACGTGCCAGACTGTTCTGTGTCCGACAAGATTTCAAAGATCTAGTTTTGCTCCAGGTTCTGTTAACATCCACATGCAAATCATATTCCCAAGGACCAGAAGATCTTATATATGTTAAAGATGGATGTGTGTGAAACGTAACTAAATTAGTAACCATATGCATATGATGATAGAAGTGAGAATCTAATGAAAGAAATGAATCGATGGAATGAGTTGTCATGTTACAGCCGTCCTTGTCTAGATGTACTGGGCTTGTGGTTGATGGTTCCCTCTTCTCCAATATGGATCCATCTGGATGAATTAATGAAATACCAAATGTGCCGAATATCACAAAACCGATCATACGTATACGCTTGTGTGGTATTTTAACGGTTTGATAAACATGTAGCAGTTAACTAGCAGATAGAGGGTAACGAATGATGATTAGTGGTTAGAGGTTATAACAAATAAGTGTTTGATAAACTTAGCGGTAGAATTAACTCATGAATATAAAATGGCATAACTAGACACATGACAAATTATTTAATTTAAGCACTATACAAATTCTATTATAATATAATAAATTAAAAAATTATATCTTCATTAAATAAAGTAAAATTTGACAACTATTTTTTTGTTAAAATATATAGAAATTTATATTGACAATAAATGTTATATAGTGCACTCATGATATAAAAATATTAATTGTGAAATTACTTTTTTATTTATTGTTAACATATAAATAATTTGTAATCAATTAAGCATGAATATAAAAAAATATAGTTAAATGATTATAAAATAAAAATGAGAAAATAATAAGATAAGTTAGAAAGAAATAATATATTTGAATAAGGGTAAAATTGGAAAATTTTATAAAACGTAACTTCTAATCGCTAAACGCTAGTAGAAGTAGCTTTTCAATATTTTTGTATGAAATGATAAACACTACTTATTTTTTACATTTACCAAACAAAAAAATTAGCATTTGAACTGCTAAACACTAATTTTGGTATTGCCAAATAGAGTCGTTGGCAGAAAAATCGATGAAAAATAGGGAAAAATAACAAAAAAATCATAAGACGTACATAATTTATTTTATTAAAAAATATTCTTATATGTCCATGATCGTCTCACATGGTTTCACTATTTGTGTCATCGTACGTGCATCACAAGCAATCCCCTTAATATATGGTGCCTTAGGCAATAATTCAAATATCTATTCTTAACTCCATATCTAATAAATAAAATAATTATGATATCCCTCAATTTCTCCAAAAATTATAATACCTCATATTCTATCTATCATAACTCCAATAATCTCCATTTTTGTAAATTGCTTCTCTTGAGACTGAGTTTCATCTACTTGTACCAGAACTCTGGATAGCTCCTCCTTACAATTAACTTTGGAGGAAAATTGAGGTTGCACAAAATCTCAATTTTTCTATAACCACTAACTTAGTCAACATGTTAATTAAATTTTCTGAACCTCTAATCTTCTCAAGCACCAATGTCCTCTCTTTTTTAATATCTCTGATAAAATGGTACTTCATGTGTTTCATCCTAGCATGATACACTAGATTCTTTGTCGCTGACTATCACTATATAGACTCGAACTCGATTACACTTAGCTCGCTACAAGAAATTTGCCATTTAGCGACTCAGTAAGGCATCGATGAAAAGGCGTTAAATCGTGGCTAAAAAATATAGCCACACTTTAGTGCTGACATGGCGTCACAACACGGAGGCGCCGACCTTCGGTAGTCATTAGTGTCACCATGGCACCAAGGACACGGACGACGCTACTAGAATCACATGTCTAGGCTACTCTGATGTTATCATGGCATGAAAAGTCATATTGCAAAATAGTAAAATGGATCGCTATTTCGGTGCTTGTTTTGTCAATGCTAGATCGATGTCATGTGGACGCTATTCAGACGCTAAATTGTCGCTAAGTTCCATATGTTTCATATGGTGCCCAATCCTATTGTGTCGCTATTGAGATGCTAATAAGGTGCTAACTACCAATTATTTTGTCCCAATTCACCCCTATTCTTCCCTTCCCTCCCCATACAATTTGCAATGTATATATATAATGCATTCTTGACATTCATCACAATGATCTAAGCATTCATAACAATAAGTAATAAAGAGTAATGCATATAAAAAACTAATAAACATCACAAAAATGTTAATAACATAATGAAATCATTTCAAACATCGCAATAGGTATCAAAAGTTTCTATTCTAAATTATTATCATCATCATCTTGTCATTCCTGACATTAGACGTCGACATACTCGTCCTTAGCCTCGTGGGGACTAGGTCTGCAGTTGGAGTATGCTCTGAGGAAGTTGTTTTGAGATAAATCCTCTAACGTTGTCCAACGTCAGCTTAGGTGCGGTGGATGAAATCGGAGTAGATGAACCGCATGCATATCCTCCAAATCTCGTAGGAACATGAGAGGTTATTCCGAAGCCTCTCAAGTATCCTCCTCTTGTCGCGCTGGTCACCTCCTCCCAAATAGTTGTGTCCTCTGCAAAGTAGAAAATTTATATAATCATATAAATATTAAAATTCATATAACCATATAAAATATTATATAACATTAGAAACATGAATCGTTTACAAGATAGGTTGCCTGATGGCTAAGTACTAAAATCATCTCCATACTTCTTGGTCATTTTCTCATTGTATGCATCCTAAAAAATTTAAACACTGCACATTTGGAAAATCATTTACACTATTGCGAACAACCAATGAATATGTCATGAGACTTACAAAAACTCTATGGACAGAGGGTGTGATCAAATCATTGGTCTTCTTGCTCTTATATGACCGCGTGAAAATTGATAGGATCACCTTCTTTTTCCTGTTGATTAATTGATTTTATATTTACATTACCATGTACTATTGATGCTCATCAAATCGAATCGTCCCGTCTGTGTGGATGTAGGCTTGAGACTTCGAAAGTCTATTAATATTTGCCTTTTCAATCTTTCTCTACCATTCTTCATTCATCATCCATCAACATCAAATACTTAGACTTTGCAAAATTATAAATTAAATAAAAATAATTCAAATGTAAACTTACTTACCACGGCGTTTCACAGCCACCTCCTCGAAGCATCTCTCAATCATCCTCAAATGAGCTAAGGACGAAACTAATTTGCTTCCTAAAAATATTATAAAAGTTAGTATTTTAAAAATAATATAAAACAAATTATCTAACGCAAAAAAAGATCATACGATAAACAAAAGATGTTTGACATCTTTTCACGATCCTCCCCCTTCTAGCAAATGGGCAATGACAATAGCATTGTAATGGGTATGAAAGCGGTCCTGCAATTTACAAAGAAGAATTAATTTTTTAATTATAAGCAAAATTATAATAAAATTTAGAGCTTATTTAACTTGGTATCTACAATTGTTGTCTCTTTATTCGATTCTTCTTCGCCATGAAAGAACCAATTTATGTATTTTAGTAAGAAATCATTGTAATATAAATCCTTCTCCACATCATATCTTTTCCGACATGTGCATAAGGTTTCGTCAAATGAAGAGCAACACCTTCATTTCCATATGTCATTTTAATAAATTCATCAACGTCACCCTTACATTCTTCTGTTATAACTCCACTTTTATCCTTCCAACGTGAATCCAACTACGATCTGGCTTTGTCATTTCTATAATGGACAACTAGTTAATTTTCTTGCATATGGATAGCATTAAGGCATATGTCAATAAATTCTTACTAATCAATAAATTATCATATTTTGGTCTCTTTTCTACAATATTCTCATTTTATTTACCAAGAATATTGATCCATATCCTTAATAAATAAAATGAGAACATGATCAAAAGAGACCAAAATTTTATAAAAATAATTGATCGGTATTTGGTTGCAAGTTGAGTCTGACCCAAAATTTACTATAATTTACAATTATTTGTCCCTAGCATTAGCATCACTAAGAACAATATAGATTCGGATAGGATGTAAGTGTCAACCATTTGTCTAGTTCGCGTCACTTTGAAATGATAAACTCACAATTTGACATGTATGCACAACTTGACATTTTCTAAAGGCATGACAATGGAAAAGATGTCACAAACTTAAAAAACATGATAAACTCACAATTTGTCATGTAAGCACATTTATCAAACATTAACCAATTTGTTTCATCATGCTAACTAAGTATTATATTACAAAAATCATGTTAGTTATAATTATAAAAAGAATATGAAAGTGTTTAAATAATGCTAATTATAGTTTTAATTAAATATAAAAATAAATTCAATAAAAGTAATTAAGGACTTATTGTAACTGACGGATGCTAACGAGTGAGAACATCGGAGCGTCAACGTCGGAGGAGGGTGATGGCAGCGTCGGGGTCAGAGGAGGAGGAGGGTTGCATCAGGTCGGGGTCAGAGGAGGAGCGGTGTCTATGTTGAAGGAAGAGGGCGGATCGGGGCTGGAGGAGGAGCAGGGACAATTCGGAGGAGGGCAGCGTCGGCATCACGGAGAGCGGCATTGACAGAGAGCAGCGTCAATGTCAGAACTACAGGGATAGGTCGGAGAAGGTCGATGTCAGTGTCAGAGCTGCATGGCAATGTCGGAAGGCGCACAATAAAATAGTAAATAGGGAGAACTTAGGGATTTAAGGTAAGTTTTTAGCGCCACAAAAACATGCGACACTAATTCATCACTAAAGCGACGCCCATAAACAAATTAAAAGAAATCGGTAGAGAGGCGATGCTAAGGTGACACTGTCATGACTCAGAAATCGATAGAGGCTGTGGTGACGTCGTATCATTAAATTGATTTCTAGTTAAAATATGAATAAATTATATCCATTAATTCAACATAGGTTTATATTATAAGTTTATATAACAAAAGTTTATAAGGTTATATCACCTAATTATATCAACATATGCATATATGTATGTATGTATATATATGTATATATATATATATATATACATACATACATATATATCTTTGTGTGTGTGTGTATTGGAATATGGCTTATTGTACGTTGTGTAAGATTTCTGATCCATTAAAGTTCTAAGTTGAATGCTACGGGGGATTAATCAAATGATAAATCACATACCTCGATTCAAAAAAGAGACAAGCAAGCAAATTAACAACCATTAGTTTCACTATTCAAAATCTTAAGTGATCAACAATTATTCATTCCATTCTTGTTGTACATGTTCTCCGTTGCGGCGCACATCTTCCTCCTCACCCTTGCAGATGTTCCTGGAGGGCATCACCTTCACCTACCATTTCTCCCTACCCATCCGCCCCTTCTTGACCCAGCAGTTCTACAAATAGCGACTCAGCGATGTGACACTAAAGAGATGCCAAATCGTAGCTAAAATAAATAGCGACTCATTAGCACCGACATGGCACCACCGAGAGACGACGATGTAGCATCAGGAGCAAGCGGCGCTAAATCGACAATGTCATGACTCTAACTTAGCGTTGACGTAAATTGTGGCACTAAAGAGATGCAAATGTGCACCGCTTTAGTGTCGGGTGCCATGTCGACGCTATTTTGATGCCATCACGACTCCATTGCGACTCTATAGTGGCACAAAATAGTATTAATTTTTACTATATAACTATATTTTGACTTTTGTAAGAAAATCTTGTCACTTAATTCAATCCTCATAATTCCATGATTAAGAATATAAAAATAATTTATCTATAATTAAGATATTATATATATTATATGTATAATATATTGACATGTGGGCATATAAATTAAATGTACATATAGACATATGTATGTGTGTGTATTTGTGTTTATATATATCAATACATCTATAATTACTATATTTGTATATTTGTATCCATGTACATATATGTGTATTTGTATTTATGTATATTTAGTAATACATATATACATAATATATATAGTATAGGAATACTTATGTAGGTAACTTATAAATTTAGGAATATTTAATCTATTTATTCATTAAACTATAGTATAGGTAACATAGATAGTTATACAAATTAACATTAAATACAAATCTATATATGTATATATATATATATATGAATTTCGATTTGATACATTAATTTCTATTGAAGAAAGCATCTCTTATATTCTTATACGTATATACATACATGTATATTTATATTCTTATATTTCTATGAATACAATAATAATTAATATGCATACATGTATATTTGTATTCTTATACTTCTATGAATACAATAATAATTAATATTTAATTAAATTATTAATTAAAATTTAGTGTATGAAGTGTATAATTAAATTGGCACCCCATTCACGTCACATTAGCGCCGCGGGTGTTCAGCGCCATGTTAGTGTCCCAATAGTGTCACTGAGGTTGCGGCGAAACAATTTCAATGCCACATTAGCCGACGCTAAACATCGCTTGTGCACCAACGTCGCTTTGGCATCGTCAACAGCAGGACGCTAAATTTGACGAATACTAGCGTCACATTAGCATCACAAAACCTTGTGGCTCAACCTATTTAGCGCCACTGTTGGCCCAAGCCACTACGATGTTGAGAATAAGCTCTCAAGCTAACGTCGCTTTGGCGTCAGCCTTCTGGCGGCGCTAAGATGGACAATACGCATCATCGTCCTTCAATGCTAAAGTAGTGATGATATCTACCATTTGTAGCATCGACAAAGCGACGTCACATTTTTGTAACATGACGGCGATGCTAAATCAAGGCAAACATGAGGCTATCTGTGTCGCATTTTATCCAACGTTGCGATGACGTTGTTGCATCAATAATGGTGTCGACTTAGCGTCGTCATCTTTGAGATGCCAGTTCTCATTGCTATTCAATAATTTTCTTGTAGTGCAAGGAAATCCTTCAGCCAAAATCATCTCCTTACATAATTCTATCATGGCAATGTATTTTGATTCGATAATAGAGAGAACAACAATCTTCTGTAATTGAGACATCCAACCAATAGTCATGCCACCTAAAGTGTACACATATTTAGTTATGCTTTTGATAGTATCGATGTCACCACCTAAATCTGCATCGACATAACCCTTCATATCCAAATTATTTTTGCAAAAAATAAGCACATACCTTTGGTTCCTTTCAAATATCGAAAGATCCACTTCATTGCTTTCAGTGCTCCTTCCCTGAATCTTCTATGTATCTACTCACAACTCCCATTGTATGAGCTACATCCCGTTTAGTGCTAACCATAGCATACATTAGATTGTCTAATGTTGATGCATATTGAACCTTTCTCATATAAGCACCTTCCATTTCTGTCTTGGGTACATTCATAGATAAGGATACTATAATATAATATAAGATAAGGATACATTCTTAGCTTACCAATTGGATGTTTATGCCCTAATGCACATTGTTCCGATATATTTTTAAATTACCTAATTCTAATTAAGCTTATTAGATATAAATTCGAGTCCTTAGTTATTAATCAAGGAATTTTTTATCTATTTCTGCACCACCGCCACAGTTGCATATATATAAATATATATAATATAACATACTCGGTGTCTCAAATTTTCATCAATATCCATTCATGAGCACCTCTGAAACCCCTTGCCCATCTCAATAAATTATTCAAATTACTCTTGGCGCTAAGCAAGGTAATTGGATGAAGCCAATTTGTTAGGATGTAAAAATGAAAGATAGCAGACAATTTACAAGAGTGAAGGTATTTATGTTGAATCTTTTATAATTTATTATTTCAGATCTTTGAATAGATATTCTTAATAATTATTTCATCAGTCAGTTTCAGATTGATAATAAGAGTATATCGATTTCAAGCTATTCAATAGAATTTGATAGTTTACAAAACCTTCGGATGTTCTCATGTATGACCGAAAATTCAATGCAGTCAATTAAATGCAAAAAGTCATTTAAAAATTCTGAACTTTATGTAACATGAACTTATATGAGTCTAAATTCCAGGGATTTGGAATGATCTAAAAGTCAAATGCATATAGCATGTTGTCTGCAAAATAGTGAGTAATTGCCATGCTATTTTTCAAAATGACATAGTTAGTTTGTAAATTATGCTCTTATTGTCATGACTCCAATTTAAACGGTGATTTAATACAAGAAATACATATAACCAAATCACGCAGTTTATATTGATCATTCAGAGCATGTAACAACCCTAGGGTTTACACCACCACATAGTCATGAAAGATTTACATTTTACAAGATACAAAATTACTTTTCATACATAGCACATATCAAACTCTCTCTATATCCCAACAAAGGAATATGAGAGCTACAAGTCTTCTATCTAATGCGCGCGATGGAGCACTTGACTTCTCAATACCTTAGCAGCAAAAAGGATTTATACCCTGCTAAGGCAGTCTCTCGCGATTCCAAAAGTTCTATTGATCTGAAAAAATGTACAACAACACTGTGAGCAAATAATAGCTCGGTAAGCTGATAACTCATAAGCTATGTGTTACCATCTAATAAATTCGAGGAGACATAAAAATACATGCATTAATCATAATATCAAAGTCAATATGTTCATACATTTAATAAATACATATATAACATTCCAACAAAACTCATTACACTCAATTTACATTCATTGTCACTTAAACATATTAAACATGTGTATGCAATGCAACACTCTCATATGTATGCACGGATCACTAACTAGCCAGTGGTCAGTAGGTGAATTTTATAGGTGGCTCCCATCGTAATCAACGATGTAGCACTTAGCTTCATTCTACCACATCCCTTTCAGAGAATATATCATATATCGATAGGTGGATTCTAGAGGTGACTCCTACGGATTATAGAGGTGGCTCCCATCACTACTCCTCACGATGTAGCACTTAGCTCCGCATGTCACTTAGCCCCAATCTATCTCAACCCATTATTAAGGAACATAATGATGGATTGGACTCTAGAGGTGGCTCCTATCGTGATCAGTGATGTAGCACTTGGCTTCAATTATCATATATGCAAATGCAAGCAGATGTTGATGCATGATTCATCACATAACAATCATATCTCGAATATCAAATGATGAATCATACTCATTCAAACGGAATAGGATTGCATCCTATAAACTCGATCCATAACATTTTACATATTGCTTTTCCAATGAATCATCAATTGATCAATCATTCAAAACATAATTTTCATATAAACTTGTCGATATATGAATTTAATACATATAACAATCAACGTCACATCGAATTCAAAAGAAGTGAATACATAGAGTAGGAGAAACCAACTTACCTATATGGGCTAACAAAATATTTTTCTTTTCTTTTCCACTACTTTACTCTTCTACTCCTATAACAATAATAGTAAGAAACACATTACTACTATGATCTGAACACAAACCTATCACACATAAAATATAATTAATTGCAAAGGTATATGAACCTTAAGTATTTACTCTTATAACTTAAGCAAGTATTTAACATAAGGATTGACCTAATATTATGACATATTGCACACATAGTAAAGAAAATCCATATTTTCTAGTATACATAACCAAATGGCATTATTCCAATTTTCTTTAGCTCCATATTACAGATACATTAATTTGTAAAGGTTTCAGATCTTCTTCCATTATGATTTGTGAAAATTAACATTCAGCCTAACTTTTATATTGTTTCTATGTTCTGACAGACTAAGTGACCTTACTTTTATGATTTATATAAAATAATAAATATTCCAGTTCTGGTACTTTTAATTTTCCCAAATAGTATTTTCTATGGTGCAACTCATAAAATTACTTGATTTTATATATATATTTGTACTTAGCATAATAAATTTAACTAATACTAGCATAATCTGCCCTAAGTTCCATCTGACAGACTGAATAAGGATCGGTAAAACATTTATAACTTTGGCTAGACATATCATTTTCAAGTGATTCTAATTTTCAATGAAACATAACATCAATATCTATAACATCCTAAATTATCAAATAATTCCACGCCATATTGGATTTAATACATAATTTATAAATCTGGGTAACAATTTTGACGGACAGAGTGATAGTACCTTAAAGATAAAAGCATAATTTTCTCTACAGAAATCATATTAACTTGATTCAAAAGCTCAATGAAAGTAGACTCGAAGTGAATCAATCAGATTAAATTTCATACTTTTTGGACCATCCAAAGGTATGGAATTATGTAGCTAAAAATTTGAGAACCAATTGAACATGGCTATGGTTAATCTTACCCATGAACAACATGAGTTTTGCCCCATATTCAAGTAAAATCCAAAAATGAATAGATGAGAAAGGTTCTGAGTCACCATAATTAGTAATTATATAGTTAAAATTCAAAGAAAATGAAGTAGGAACTTACCAAAATGTAAAACCCTAGCTTTAACTTCTCTTCTTCCAATTCTTTCAAGAAGTATTGATTTGTGCTCTTTCCTTAAGAGTTCGGCCAAAGGTGGTAAATAGGGCAGAGGAAGATAGTAAAAGGTCAAAGGATAAGTATTAGAAGGAAGGGAGAAACCGCTTTTGCATTTCTCCATTTATTTATTTATTTGTTCATTTACTTAAGACATTACATGTAAATAAGGAACTACCCTCATTTGGATTCAAATAAAATATTTAGAAAAATAAATAACCAAGGAATCGAAATCTAAATTTTAGTCTGAAGAACAAAAATCATGATTTCACATATCTTTGTCGATTTTGTATCTACGTTTTACCTAACTCACATACCACTTAAAAATTGTTAAAAACCACTTTTAGAATTCTTTCATATATAGGAACAATTACCGGAACTTTACTTTTTTAAATTTTCACTTTTCTGAATATATTTGCATGCCTTAAGTAAATTTCCATCACTTTCGCACTGTAATAATTGACATTGAAGTGTAAGTCTTAACATCACATTCATAGAGCTTATCAATAAGATAATATAGCATCACATTCATACATCTAATCATGCATGATTAACTTAGGGTTATTACACTTATCCATATAAATCATATAAAATTCTGAAACTTTTATGTAGTTTGTTGCTTTTGAAAGATACCTAATCCAATTGGAATAACCTAGAAATAAATTGTATATAAGAAGATATCAAATTTATTACTTCTCTATCTGATGGATTTCAAAGAAGAATCTAAATATGTGCCACCATGAGATATTTTTAAGGCTAATATAAGATAGTATAAATTATTACTATAATTTATCCTCTTTGAGTCTATTTTCTTTTAGTTTCGAATTAGGTCAATCAGAGTTTTGAAGAAAAGTTATGAATTCATCTTTAGGGTTCTATCATCTGGTCAGCTAAAAGTGTTATCTGATTTTGTAAATCACATATTAAATATAATAGTTGATATAATTATTTGATAATTTAGTATCAGAACTATACATATGTTAGGCTTCATTTACAATTGGAATAACTAAAAAATAAGAGGTCTAGTGAAAGTTGTAAAAGTTTATCCAATCCTCCCTCAGTCTGTCAAACTACAACTTAAGGCAGATCATGTTAGAATTTGTTAGATTTATGATTCTCATATCAAAAAGATATAAAAGTTAAAACTTTTATGAGTTACATCTTAGAAGTCTAATTTAGATAAAATTTAAATTACTAGAACATGAGTTATTTTCTATTTTATATAAATGATAAACTTAAGACCACTCAATCTGTCCGAACATTGAAACAATATGAAAATTGGGTTAATTGTTGATTTTTCCAAGAACCAATCATAAGGAAATAAAATATGAATCTTTTACAAATTAAGTTTTCTATAATCCAGAGTTAAGTAAAATTGGAATCATTCAATTTTATTATTTATATTAAGATATATGACTTTTATGTCATAAGGTATGCAATCTGTCAGTACAAGATGAACTCTTATGATTGACCAATTAATTAAGTTATAGGACGAAAGGCATGAGGGGTATATATAATTGATCATTGTTGCATCCATGTAAGACATTTTGGTTTGCACACCATAGTAATGATAAGAACATTATAATGATGTAAGTTAGTTTCTCCTACTCTATGTATTCGTCTCTTTTAAATTCGGTTGTAATATGTATTGAATATGTCTTTGGATAAGTTCTTATGAATAGTATATCTGGAATGATTGATTAGTACTTTGAAAAGCATATGTGATATGATATGAATGGATTTCGAGAAATTCAATCTTGTTCTGTTTGAAATACTATTTGATATGATTCATCTTATTATATTTGAGATACAATTTTTATATGATGAATCTTGCATCAGCATCTGTCTGAATCATGCATCTGCATGTATGATAGTTGGAGCTAAGTGCTACATCGTTGTTCACAATGGGAGCCACCTATAAAGTTCGATGCATCATTCTGTTCTAAAAAATAGGATGAAATAAGATGGAGCTTATGGAGCTAAGTATCGTGCGAACATAAGTGTTACATCATGAGAAAACAATGGTGGAAACCACATTTAGAATCCATATGGGCCACCTCTAGAATCTGTTATGTTCCCCAGAAATAGGATGAGATAAGATAGAGCTAAGTGTCGTACAGATCTAAGTGCTACATCTTGAGAAATCATGGTGGAAATCAACTCTAAAATCCGTATGGGCTGCCTCTGAAAGTCATCTATCGACTATACAAACTGACCAGTTGGTGATCCATGTATTCATATGAAAGTGTTGCATCGCATACATATGTTTGATGTATTTAAATAATAATGATTGCAAAGAGTGTGATGCTTATTAATTAGAAAACATGTAACTTTCAAATACAAAAATATTTGTAATAGATATTATGATCATTTCTTGTTTCTCCATGTTTCTCTGAATTGATTAGTTGATAACACATAGGCTATAAAACTTACTGGACTATTTTAGATCACTGTATTGTTTCTACCATTTTTCATATTATAACTATCTCGGGATCGTGAGGATGATAGTCTTAGAAGGATTCTAACATCCTTGATGGTAAAATATTGAGAAGAATTGTACCTCTTGTGTCCTTCTATTAGGACGTCGAGAGAATTAGTCATGTATATTATTTTTGTTAAAATAAGTTGTATCGAAAAGAAACTCATTCTTTTGAATGTAAAACTTAAGGCGTATTGTTCTGCTCCGAAGGGTGATAAAAGGATGTTGTAATTTGTTTAATGATATTTTCATTCTTATGTTATATAAAAAAATATTAACATCACAGTTTTGCAATTCTTTCCCAATTTAATTTGATCATTCGTAATGGATCGCGAACTCTTATTTAAATCACGGTTTAAATCAAGGTCGTGACACATACATTTCTGTAATAATCATCGATGAATGTTACATGATACAATGATCTGCCGAGAGATGGGACTGGAGATGACTGGCATACATCCGTGTGTAAAAGTTCCAACTAATTACTACTCTTTGGCATCCTTAGAATTTTAACAAAGTTGATTTTGTTCTGCTTTTGTTGCATACAGCCTTTACAAAGTCCAACATCGACAAACTTCAAACTTGGAAGTCAAACCATATTGTGTAAGACCTCCATCCCCTTTTTCACTCATATGTCCAAGTTTATAATGTTAGACTTCAAACATATCATCTAAATTAGTTGTTGGAATAATCCTTGTATTTGACGATCTATACAAGGTATCCAGCTTGCTCCCACATGCTATCACCATAGCTCCTTTGGTGATTTTCCAAGTGTTACCTACAAATATCACAGTGTAACCCTATGAGTCAAGCTGCCCAACCGAGATTAGATTTTTCTAAAATTTTAATATATGTCGAATATCATTCAACTTTCATACCGTCATATTATCAATGACAATCTTCACGTTCTCATTTCCTACAACACCTAAGGCTTTATCATCAGTCAGATAAATTTTGTCGAAATTGTATGCAATGTAATTTTTCATACACTTCATTCGTGAGGTAAAACCATATGAAGCTCTAAAATTCAAAATTCAATATTTTGTGGGACCGTCAACACTGAGAACCAATGCATTGAGATTTTTTTGTTGCAGCATTTTTATATTCCTCATTGGTTTTCTTTTTAGGTGTTCTATTTTCTTCAGGAGATCTTTTTACTCGCAATTCTAGCATGTGAATTCATCAGATCTTAACAAACTTTGCCGTCTTGATTTTGATCTTCCTTGATTTTATTCTCGTAATTGTGTTCTTCCCTTATCCTCTGCACTCAACACAGAGCTTGAGGCTTCTCCTAATTCGTTTATGTGAATGCCTTCGCTTAGATCAAATCTCGAATATCATTGAGCTTCAACTTCGTTGATTCAGAAGAACTATTGAGCATTGTCACAGTTGCACCCCAACTTTCTAACATATATGACAACAAGATCAGAGCCTTCACTTTATCAAAAGTGACACTTACCGAATTCAACTATGCAATGATAATGTTAAATTCATTGATGTGATCCACAATTGAAGCCCCTCAAGTAGAACAACCTTCTCATCAAGTACACCTTATTTGATGCATACGACTTTTCATACATGTTTAATAATGCTTTCATCAAACTCGTTGTGACTTTCTCGTTCATGATGTTAAAGGCTACATTCTAATAACATTGAGTGTCTATCGACCGAGGAGCACCCAGTTCGTTGTCGCTCATCGTCTCTGGTTTCTCTTCAAAGAGAGGCTCATGCAATTTGATATAAATAGTCCTCGATCTGCATTTTCTAAAAGTCAAAATATCTACCATCAAGCTTTACCTTCCCATCATCTGTTGCCATCACTCCCATCTCCCACAAACTCCTTGGCATTGCTTTGTTACTACTAGTTATTGATGAAAATCTTGGTATCAACAAACCATCGATATCTATAGGTGAGAAAAATTGATTACCATATAAAGAAAAATAATAAGAAATCACATAAAAAAAGACACAGATTTTTCATAGTTCGAGTATTGTCTCCTACATTCATGATAGAGTTTCACTATTTTCATATGCATGGTTCGAGTATTGTCTCCTACGTTCATGATAGAGTTTCACTGTTTTCATATGTCTGTTATGATATATGCATCGCCCACAATTTTTCAATTTTGAATCTAAAATCAAGATTATGCTTATCGATTTCGAATCCACCCACCCCACAAAGAGAGATAAATGGCGAGGGACAAGGGTTAGTGATGTTTCATATTCAGTTAAGTGTAGAACCTAATTCTCATGAGATGAACAAGAGTCGTTCATGAGAAATCAACAGCTGCTATCACCATGTGAAATCTGCACATTCAATCACGCAATGGTCGACTAGGAGTGTGCATGAGAGGCTGCTAACAACCAGGCACTTGACATGTCCATTTTTATATATTATAGAATTTCACATTTTTATTAGATATGTGGGCACTTAAGTGATTAGCAAGATGCTCCCCACATTAGAAGTCGTTCGATGAAAAATCTTTGGTGATCAATTTTAGGTGCGGTTTCCTATAGCCAACTGACGATTTTGTTCGGTTCAAAAAAAACTTCGATCGAACAAGTTCACATATTTTTACACACTTTTGAAAATTTGCGACAGGAGGCAAGATCGGCAGCGATGCGAGTGTGGGTTGCGGAGGAGAGATTAGCCTTCGGCGAGGCGAGTGTGGGCAATGGAGTTGAGATCAGCTGTTAATGATGCAAGCGCGGGCGGCGGAGGCGATATCGGTCGTCAACGACGCAAGCGTAGGTGACGGAGGTGAGATTGGTCATCAATGATGCAAGCGTAGGCAGCGGAGGAGAGATCGATCATTGTCGATGCAAGCGTGGGCGACGGAGGCCACAAGAGATAGATCGGCCATCACGATGCAAGCGTAGGTTGAGGAGGCCGAGTTCGACTGCCGACGCGAGCATGGGTTGCGAAGGCGAGATCGACACGGCGAAGGCAGCTGAAAGCAAAGAAGAGGAGGGTTAGGGCAGCGGGGAGAGAGAATGTGAATGCATTAAATATTCACCGTGTGAACTGGTCCAGTCAAAGAATTTTCTGAATCGGACGAAATCGCTGATTGGCTACAGTAAACCATGCCTAAAACTAATCACCACATATTTTTCATCGGACGACTTCCAATATGGGGGAGCATCTTGTGGGTAGAAGGAACATTAAATTCAAAATTATATATATATATATATATATATTAGTTTGTTTTCTTACACCTCCCATAAACTATTATGATTTTTCGCATCTAACCTCAAAGTAAGAACTTACCTTGTGATATCCTTAAACCACATTTTCCACTTTAATTCTTCCCTTAGATTCTATTAACTTTTCTGTTATTTTTTCTTTTTCCATTGTGAAAAGCCTAAAGTGCCCTCCCCACATAATAATTGAAATATATGTGCTAAATTTTAGTGTTTAAGAAATAAATTAATAAATAATATAAAAAAGGCTGACGATGATGAAGAGGGTTATTATTATTATTATTTATATATATTGTTTATTATTATATTCTTTTATTCTTTTTAGACACTCAAAGATAGCATATATATTTTAATTATCATGTGGGGAGGGCACTTTAGTCTTTTCACGAACGAAAAAAAACAAAATAATAGAAAAGTTAACATAATTTGACGGAAAGATTAAAATGAAAAAATATGACAAAGTTTAGAGATATTGTAAGTTCATATTTTGAGCTTAGATGCGACTAAGAGAGGTTTAAGAAAATAATTCTAATTTTAATATAGACCTATGCTCATAGGTTCATAAAAATTGGAAGTGCCCTCTATTTAAAGTTGGCTTGTTAAATTTAGTCTCAACTACATAATCATCATCCAACGATTTAAATAATTTCATGTTGGATGTAACAAAAATGGTTGCGTAATATATATATATATATATATATATATATATATATGCATATTATATATGTATATATGTATAATCAAAATATTGTTTACATATCCACTACTATTTCATCAGCCAATATATTTCTAAGATATAAAATTTCTTTTGAAATTCTCTAGAATATTAATCGATAAAAGGATTGGCTGACACATTTTTCAAAATAACCAATTCTTTTTTGCTGAGACCGCATAGAAATATGTTGACTGACGTAAGTAAATTTAAAGAGATGATAGTATTTATATAATTCATAGGTGCAATTAACTCCCCACGAGGTAATTGTATAATATGTTTCAAAGTAAAATAGCTTTATGACTAGTTAGGAAAAAATAAATAAAAACATTGTTCCAGAACCCAAGGACTATATTCTTGAGTCTTGCTCAAGTCTAAAATAAGTTCAAGAACATTGTATAATCCTTTTAGTATTTTAATGGAATTTGTTACAACATTCATATTGTCCTCTCACGAAAAATGAACTTCAAAAATTGAATTATTTTGATTCAACCATTTCTTTCTCAACCCACCAAATTGAATTATCAATCATAATATTTATTTATGGATACCAAGAAATCACATAATATGATAACAAACTATCAAGACCTCCAACTTCTTTTACTTTTATCTTTTTTTTTTCATTCAAAAATAGTAATAGATCCAATAAATTTATGGACTATTTTTTTTTGGGTATTGCTGGAACGACCCTCACAAATCATGGATACCGAATCGTTATTAACCAATCCATTGAATCTTTAACATCATCTTTCTCTGGAATCAAAATATTTCAAAGATCCACATCACAATTTGCATCGACCAAACAAATCATTGAAATTCCCAAAAGCTTACATTCTCCTAGCCCTGAAGGCCCTCTTCGGGTCCGGTGGGAGGCCCCCCTCGTTCTTGATACTTCAGTCAGATGGCTCCCTTGATAGGGGGCGGGATGGAGATTTTTGGTTCAATATTACGCACTCACACTGGTACACTTTGCAGGGGCATCGAGCATTTTTTCCGAGATTGTGCTGGAAATTGAAGCGCGTGGAATGCTGGCTAGCCTAAAGGAGTGTGCCTGTAGGTCGCTGATCCATATTCTCGTCTACTCGGATTCACTATCTCTAATCAAGATTGTCACGCACAAAGAGAAGTACCCTTGGAGCATAAAAGAAATCATACATGATATATGACACCTGCTAAATTGGGTGAAGCGAGAGGAAGTTAAGCATTGCTCCAGAAACAGGAATTAGACCGCGTACTATCTTACTTCTTTTGATCGCACTTACCATAACGATAATTTTTTGTTAGTCAGTTTCCCTCCTGGTCTTACCCATATTTTGTACGAGGACTCCAACGGAGCAATTACTTAATGAATACATAAAACCTTTTTTGAAAAAAAAATAGTAGATAGGCTGGTTAGTTTTTAGTTATAAAATTATATTGATATAAAAATAATTCTTTAATTTTATGGATGCGCGTCATTCTTATAAAAAAAGTTTGTTAAGATATTTATGATAACAAAATATCAACATATTTAGAGAAAAATCTTTTATCACAAAAAGTTTAGTTTCCTTTTATTCTAAGACTTCTTTTTTAATGTATATATAATAACATATAGATTATTGAAACTTTTTACACTGTCCTTTGTGCTATGTGTTTAAAATTATTAAAAGTAACAAATAATAAAATTTGATTGAACAAATTAATGGTGCCGCCATTTTATTTATTTATTTTGCCATTCCATGAACAGGAGCGGATCCTGGCCGTTGCTACCGAAAACTCTTAGACACGCGGCGCGCATTGACACGACGAGGGTCCGCGTGGTAATTATCGCGTTCCCGCGTCTTCCACCATTTAATCCGCACAAAAACCCTTCGACCAAGAAATGAGAGAGAGAGAGAGAGAGAGAGAGAGAGAGAGAGAGAGAGAGAGAGAGAGAGAGAGAGAGAGAGAGAGAAGAAGGAAGGAAGGAAACAAATTGGAAGAAAATCAAGGAACAAATCAGAAGATTGAGATTGAAGAAAATTAAGAAACAAATCAGGAGATCGATATTACGAAACAAATTGTAATTCTGACGTTTTGGTTGGTTCTTCCTTCTTATTCTCTCATGCGCTGTTGAGTTTGATTGATGGATTCACGAGATACCGCCCTCGGCAAGCCCCCCAACCTCCTCATATCCGAGCGCCTACGCCGGCGCTGACGCCGACGCCGACGCCTCATTGCCGCCGCCGTTCAAGGTCTATCTGAATCCTCTTCCTCTCCTTGTTCGCCGCCTTCATTCCTCTGAATCCTCTTCCTCTCCTTGACATTTTACACAAAAAAAGGCTGCAAATTTTCTTTTAGCAATGTTCAATACGGATGGTAAGTCAGGACAGTTTGGTTTGATTGTATTGATGTTAGAATCTTGCGCTCTTCTCTATTTGTGTTCTTGGATGCTGGGTATCTGGTCAAACACTCATTTCTCTTCAGGACCTCATGAATATCTCATCTGATAGAAAACTTCAACCTTTTGCCTTTTTTTGAAGGTTTAAAATTTGTACTAATGCTGAAAAGATTGTAACTATAGATCATCACAGATGTTCTAATCGAGACTGTTTACAGTTTAAATGAATGCTTGTCAAACACTTGTGACATATAAATTTTGATATACTTGTTAGTACCTTCATTGTTTTATCAACATTTCTGATGGAGTTATTCACCCGTAAGTAACATTTTTTTAATTCTTTTAAATCATTGACCTTTTCCTATGGTTTATTCAATTAAGTTTTTTTTCTAACTTTCTATTCCTTCTGCAGGACTTTCTTTTTTTACCTACAATGCCAGTTTATCCCCAATATCTTCAATCCAAACCAGGCCTGGCTTTCTGGGATGTTGGAGTAGGTACAGATCTCTTTACTCGTTTCGAAGACATGACATTGTGAATATTCAAATTCATCATTCTCTATTGACATACAACTCTGGTTTTCTACCTTTGAGTAGCTTAGAGAGGATCCAGAACAACATCCTCGAGAGACGCGCAAATGGATAGAAGACTCGTCATTCCATCGCCATTTCATCGAATGCCTAACACTGAGAATGAGCTCAAAGAAAACCAGTGTCCTCTGAAACATCCTTGCTGTAGTTCACCCTGTGTCAATGTGTTTCCTGCTGTCCCATCAGAATTTAAAACTAATAATATCTCTGGTTCTCCAGATCTGTGTTCAAAGCAAACTAATGAAGCATCTCTGGAAATGGATGGTGGATGCACAATGATAACTGCAAATCAAATCGATTTGGACACTAATGAATATGCCAACACACAAACTCTCCGACTTTCCTGTTCATCTTCATTGAATGAGTTTACAACTGAATCTCTTAGAACCTCGGATATGCCTTATCTGCAATTAAAGCAATATACTAGTCTTCCTCGATCTTTACCTGATGAGATGCCACATAATAAGCAGCTTAAACCAGCAATCATGAATACTGATATGTGCGATGCACTGCCTCTTGGTGCACAGAATGAGAAGAATTTGATGGACCAGAAAAGGACAGATGCCGCATCATTTCAATCGCTGAATAATCAAAACTTGGCACACGAGATGCTGAAGTCTGGAAGCTCATCTTTGTATTATCAAGACCGTATCGGTACAGATACTTCAGGAAATCCAGAATCTGGTGAATTGGGTTCAAAGTCTAAATTCATACAAAGACCAGCCTTTGATGTTTACGCTGTTGAGAAGTCTATTGCACTTGCCGAAAACCAGCTGTTATATGATGAGGTACCAGTTTTCTTTTCTATCCCATGCATTGAGATTAGAGTACCAGATCATCTTTATTCTTTTCTTCCCTTACAATTTCATTTCTGAGTTTTATTAGATTGGAAATGGTAGCAATCTTCATTCAAGTCATATCCCTGTGAAATACGTAAACCTACATGCTACATTGGTTAGGTGCTTAGCTACATCTGCCCTTTTAAATATCAGTATCCGAACATTTGATATTGTCGATTTTAAGCCCATTATTAAATGCAAAAGTTTTAGAATGTGTATATAAAATTTACCATGCTTTATATTCAGATTGATAGGATTCAGTTACGCAGTTTGGTCGAGATGTTTTCCATTATTCTTCTAAATGTGATATGTGGATAGTAGTAGAATTGGTTTTTTGCAGCTATATGAATTATATACTTGCACAAACTTGGTTAAAATAATCATGCATTTTTTCTGGCTGCTATCATTTTATTTAGTGCTACGAAGAAAAATAATGGCATGGACTGTTGTTCTTGCTCTTTGATTGAAACTTTCTATCTACACCCAGCTCGACTGGAGAAAGTCTGCAGCTATATCAAACTTGACTTCTTTTTACCCTGACGATGATCATTGGATACTTGATTGGTAATCGGGATTCCTATTGCAATTAAACCCCGTAAAATGTATGAAACTGCCTGAAGTTGGATTTTCTTTGTAGATTTTCTTAATTAAGTTAATGACAAATTAATCTCTTCCTTGTAGATTTTCTTTTACTTCATAATCTTCAGAACTAGAAGCCATCAGATTTTTCCAGAAAAGTAACTTATGATTGCCTCACTCTAATATCCAAATTCCAAAGTTAAAAGCCTCTAGGTAATGCAAAATATTATGATAATAGAATCGCCTGGTTGTGCTTTCAGGAACTGTAGTGTGTCAAAGTGAATTGGTTTTGCTATTGTGTAGGAGGTTTCTCATCATCAATGTGCTATGCACAGATGTCCTGGATTTAATACGCAGATAAGAAATGTCGAGAGTAATGTCTCTGATGCTGATTCTGCAAAGAATTTGATGGACAAATATACTTCCACTGTTGAAGAAGCTTCCAGCTCCAAGAAATCGGTTCAATGGGATGTTCAGACTGATGTGTCGTGCCAAAAGGGAGGAGCTTCCCATGTAGCTGTTCTTAGGACTTCAGATACCGTTGGAAACTTTGAACAGGCTACCCGAACGCCAATCCCAATGATTGAAAGAAACATTTGCCAAGGAGACACACCATTTTCTGGGTCTAATTACCATGTCGTGCAAACTTCTAAAGATCAGTTGCCTTCAACAACATGCTTAGCCACACATGATTCTATCTCACTAACTGTAAGCATGGACAAAGTATTTCCTACTCGTGCAGTTAATAATAATGATGTGGTGTCTGGTGGTCAGAGTTTGAACCAAGAATTGCCAATGTTTTCTGATAGTTACCAAACTCTGCTTAATGCAAGAAACTTTAAGAATTGTTTGCTGCCAGATCTTGCTGATCACCGATATCTACCTCCTTGTAATATGACACGGTTGCCTGCAGAAAGTACTAGAAAAAAGAGGTCACCACATATTCAGTGATTTTGCTTATTTATCAATTTACTTATTTATTTCTTTATTTTTTTATTTTTTTTGACGTTCCTATATATGCTATATTTTCAGAAAGAAGAGGGCAATGAACGAGGGGAAGAAATATTGTTGTTGTAAGCGCTCCGAATGCTTGAAACTGTAAGTAGGACACAGAAACATGTAAGCACTCCAAAAATAATGTGTGATTGTCTTATTTCTTTTAATCTCACTCGTGTGCAGCTATTGTGATTGCTTTGCTGCTGGAACAGTTTGTACCGAATCATGTGGGTGCTGCGAGTGTTCCAACAGACCTGAATATGAGGAGATTATACATAAAACGAGAAAGAAGATTGAATCCCGAAATCCACTTGCATTTGCCCCAAGAATAGTCCTGGGTGTTTCTAAACGTGAAAACAACAATGAGGTAACTCCCACTCATCCCTAGAGCCAAAGATCTTTCTCACTCGGCAGCTTGACTTCATACATTATTCCTCCTCCAAATTTCTTTTAATTTGGAACCTTATTTTTTACAGGAGAGTATCAATAATACTCCTTTGGCGAGACATAAAAAAGGGTGCAGTTGTAGAAAGTCATTTTGTCTCAAGAAGTATTGTGAATGCTTTCAGGTTGTTGACAAGTTGAATATGTACATTGTCATGCCTTCTGCATCTTCAACGCATCATGTTGTGTTTCCTTCCAATCCTTGCCCTAAAAAAATATGGTTCTTACTTGCTACTCTTGTTTGAAAGGCTGGCGTCCGGTGCTCTCTTGATTGCCGATGTGGGGGGTGTAAAAACAGAAAAGATGGTGAGGATTAGTTTACTGTTTTGATCCTTACATGGCAATAAAAGATGCTGGAACATTGTTACTTCTAACTAGTGAATTGAAATGATAGTTGAGATTCATCATGTCATAACAGCAACGCAGCCTCAGAGGTAGTGGACAGTCTAGATTAAATATTTTTTTGGAGACTTCAAGTCTAGATCAGATATTCTCCTGGAAAAAGGATCCAGGCTGAGTATACTGTGTGATGCTTAAGACTACCGTTGTTCATTCTTGTTCCTTTTAGCTGCTTAATTTTGTTCAATTTGGTCATAAATAGTGCATTTACTAGGAGCCAAATGTGTGTTAGTTGTAGGATTTTATGACTGCTCTATCTTATATTGGCTTTAGTTCTGATATCTGCTTATTGTTTTGTTATGATTCTCATACTATCTTCATTTCGTGAATTCTCACCAACCATGTAAAGTGGTAGGAACGGATGAAGGCATTGAAATAGAACATCAGAAGCCAAATGAGGAGAAGGGATCATCTGTTAATAGAATTGATGAAGTGGAGAAGATGGTAGTGGTGAAAAGTGAACCTCGCCTTTCCCCTTCAACACCATCAATCCAATGCTCAAAGTATGTGTACTATGGTTCCCACATTTCCCTCTCTTTTTTTGTGTTCTGTTTTATGTTTTCCTTGTGCTCATAGAATTATTCTTCCTTTCCCTCTTTGTATTGCAGTGGCCCCGGAGCTGATATTCCTAAACCTTCGCTTAACATGAGCTGTCAGACATCACAAGAATTTAGTGCACCACTTTTGCTGTGTCATGGAGAGACATCAAATTCTCCCATCCGATCCACTGGGGATCAGGAATGGGATTATGAAGCTGCTGAAGATGCCGGCGGGGCACTCTCTCCAAGATGGGACGATCTTGCGGATCTATGCGACCTCAGTCGCTTGTGGAGTCCGTCCCCCATTACTAGGGGCACTTGCATTGTTCCACATATAAATTATTCACAAGTCATTCCAGCACCTCAATTGGGTGAAAGCAAGATCCCTGCGGAGGAGGACATGAACAGAGTAGTAGACGAGGATGCAGGAACTGGTACTCCGGACCTTCTGAAACAGGCACCAGAGATGAAATCTACATCTCCTCCTGATTTGAGGAATACCGTCGAAGTCATTCCCAAGTCTGTTCCTCCGCTTACTCGATATCCATAGGCGTAGAAATCAAAATACTGCTGATTAGTCGCTGATTCGAAGTATTTGCGCATGGGGGCGGCCTGCAAGTGTTGTTTTTGTTTCTTTTTCCGGTGTTACTAGTGTTGTCGGGTCCTTTGGTGCGAGATGATAAAGTATTTTATTTAAAATTATAAGGATATTTAATTGCGATTGATTTATAGGGTAATTTAATTATCACCTCATTGCTAGAAAATACTCTTTCAATCAATTTTTTTTTATTTTAAATATTTTATTAATAAAAAATATAATTTAACTTCAATTTTTTATTATTTAATTTTTTACAAATAACTCTTAATTTTGGGTGATCTTTTTTATCTATATTTTTTTCTATTTTTGCTTTATTCATTTATAATAATATGTTATTAAATTTTAAAATAATTTTAAGAGTATTTTGGTAATTTAGTTTCTAATTATTTTTATTATTATTTATATTATTATTACTTGTCAAACACTATAATATTATTACGGATAACTTGATAATTTATTTAAGTGGTAATTTAAATTATTGATTAATTAAATAAGTAATGCATCCAATGGCTAGGATATTTAACACTTTTTTTCTATAATCAAAATGATATTTATCATTGTGCCTTTTTTGGTTTTAAGGGCAAGTTGAGGATAGCTGAATTTTACTAAATCAGGGTCTTTCTCTAACACCACAGAAACGTGCAACATTAATTTGAATTATGAATCTAATCCAATATTTCAAGAATTTTGGAATTGTAAATCCTTGAACATAATACAATATCTCAAGGAATTAAAACAACATTAAATTCTAACCGACTCCCTACCAACTCTCTATATGTAACTTTTCCCTCTTTTTGTTTATCTTTATCCACTCGATCATCTAGGCTCTAGGGTTGGTCGCGACACTACTACTAATAATCATCGAAGGTAGGGACTAAGACACTTCGAAGTGGAAAGTAATGATCAAGGCCAGAGAGGAACCACCACAAGTCTTCTCATTATTGGAGCACGAGGCTTTATGCCTAGTTAATTATATTTTGATAATACAAATATCAAAACATTTAATTATTAATTTGACATAAAAATTTTTAGTTTGAAATGAATAGTGTTGTGCATTTAACTTTTAAGCAATATTTGTGTATGTTTTTCATTAGATTTAAATTGAAAGAAGAATGGAAGTTATAAATAATACTCTTAGTTTTTAAAGAATCAATAATTACTTTATTTGAATGATTACACAAAATGTTATATCTGAAAGAGTGCGGTCCTAAAAAAAATTAATTTGGAATCGATAATTTTATTCATTAAATGTTCACTTATTATTTTACTATGTTCTCATTAAATTTCAAATTGAAGATAAATTATGGAAGTTGTAAAGAATTCTTTTGAACTTTTTTAAAAAATAAAAATCATCTAATTTTATAATCATGCAAAATTATGTACAAAAAATCTTTGGATGTTCGAAAGTCAGAGTTCGATTTGAAACTATTGGACAGAGAGCATTTCTCAAACATGTCCAAAATTTTAAGTGTTTGAACCTTCCGTAATATGGACATCAAATATAAATGAAATAGTCAATTTAGTCAAAATAAATGTTAATCTCTGAAAAGTAAAAAAATGATTAGTTTTAAATGACACAATTATAATAAAAGTTGTAGGCTATAAAGAGGTACAAGATATTTCAAAGAGACGGACTTCCAAATGAAATTAAGTAAAATATTTATGAAGTACATTTAAGCTTAAAGTTACAAATTTTGTATTCCTTTTTCTCTTATTGTGTGGTGTTCTAAATTTTTAAATCATTTAGCGGAAATGAACCCTTCCCAATGTCCCAATTGTCTATCTACATATGTGTGTGTGAGAGAGAGAGAGAGAGAGACTCGATCATATTGAACTTGGAACATTGAAGCAGACAAATGTGCAATAAATCGTTGCTTTTAATACATTGAAACAATTTGGACAGTGCTAAAAGTATGTAGGGTCATCATATCAACCTTTGGATTGTGTTCTCAATAGAAAAATCATAATAGTTCAACTTTCATAGTTTATGTATTAAGATAGTTGATAATAATGTTTTATATGTTTTCCTACTGATGGATTGATTGTTTGGTTACAACTCATCTCTATCTAAATTATATAACCTAACTCCCAAGAGAATTTTGGATGAATTTACTTAAGAGAAATGTCATTTATGATACAGAATGGAAATATATTAAAGCCTTGTGGGATCAAGAATCACTTTAATCCAATCTACGTCAAGAAAGTAATGACCCAATAACTAATCCACGGTCGTGTTGATCATATTACAAATTCTGATTGCCTACTTATATAGAGGCATAGGATATGTTTCACTTATTACGTATGACTTTATGAAAGTTATTGAAGTTTAGTTTCCACAAAAGCTAAATTCACCTCAGTCCGCTATGCATAGAGAAAGTGACCTACTATTATACTATCCTAATTAGTTTCAGGATTGACTTATAAAATCCATTATAAATAGCACACATTCAATTAAGATGCCAAATTATGGAGTAGCTAGATTAAAGTATGATCTTTTAGAGGAATTTAAAATCAACTAATTTGGATGTGAGTGGAGAAAGATATGTGTGAAGCTAGCGAAATATAATAACACTACAAGAAAAAAAAGCTTTTTCCAACGAAAAATTTCTCACGATCGTCCTTCGCAATTTGCAACGGATTTTTTGACGAATTATTTTCGTGTTTCGACAGTTCAAACCGTGGGAAACTTTTTCCACGACTCGAGCCGTGGGAAATGTTTCCCACGATTTAGGCCGTGGGAAAAGTTTCCCACTACTCGGGTCGAGTCATGAAAAACTTTTTTCATGACTTCAACCATGGGAATTTCTCACGATTTCAACCGTGGAAAACGTTTCCTGCTTAATTATTCTTTTCCATCGAAAAGTCAAAAATTCCACCAAACTCTCCAGCTTAATTATTCTTTTCCCACTTCTCCCTCTCTTTTTATTCACATCCTCCCTCTCTCCTCTCTCTACCTCTTTCCCACTCTCCTCTCTCATCTCTCTCCCTCACCGGCGTGCTCCTTCCAGACGACCAGCCATCTCTCTCCCAGTGATGCGTGTGACCTCCCTCCTTCCCTCTCTCTCTCTCTCGCAGGCGACACACGTGTGGCCGGATCAGCCTATGCGTGGCCGGATCGGCCTCCTCATGCCGATCCGGACGTGCACAGCCAAATTTTTTATTTTAAAAAACAAACTTGCGATAGTAGGAACTGCAGGAAATTCCTACGGCTCCGGCACCAACCGTAGGAACATTTCCCATGGCTTGGTTCGTAGTTCCCACGGCCCGGGCCATAGGAATTTTCCCGCGGCCCAAGCCATGCTTCCCACGACTCGGGCAAAAAAGTTCTCATGGCTCCGGTCGTGGAAATGTTTTTCCCATGGCCAAAGCAGTCGGAAAATATTTACGACGAGGACTTTTATGGCGGATCATTTTTATCAAAAAATCCGTTGCAAAATGTATTTTCCGTCGGATTTTTCTCATTTTGCGACGGCTCGGACCATCGAAAATACGCATTTTTCTTGTAGTGTAAGATTGGTGTTAATGTAAGATTTTCTTGACTCAAGAAGATATATTCTAGGAATTTTATCTGAAAACCTCTAAAACCCAATGTCATAAATGATAGGCCGGCTATAGATGAATTTTTTTCAATGTTGAGATTTAAGATTTTGGATTATATAATTGTTCATATGACTTGTAATTACTTATAGACATTATAGCTATTTTTTTCTTAATGTTTGGATATGAGACTTGGATAGTAAATCATTTTGGATGATATCAAAGAGGTTTATATGATGGCAGTCCCATTGAAAATATTCTAAATGTGTTTCGGTTGTATGGATTAAAGTTATGGCTTTAACGTTAACGAAATAGTATAATAACATGACAACGCTTAAGGTCTCTCTAAAATTGATATTTATATCTCTGTGCATCATTTTGGATCTTTCCTTGATTAAGATATATCCTCCCTCTTGAACTAATATTAATTTTGGTTGAACCTTGCATAGTGACTAGACAATCGACTAATCAAATATCGACCATATGAGCCTCATCAAATCACACATGTTTTCTTGATCAAACCAAACCTAACTCCCATCACATTTCAAGTATTTCCCCTTTTCAAGAAATTATACAACACATTATTGTAATGAAAACATTAATGAAATTTATTGTATGACAAACCAAATTGTACAAAGTTGAAGACAACTTTCATTAATATCTTATTGAAACAAAGTGAAAGATATTGCAAAGTCACTTAGAACAACATATTGATTCATAATGATCGTGATCATGACCGATCTTAAATGGTGTGTGCTAGATTAAAAGACAAGTGTCATTTTAAACAAGCTAAGATGCATGTAAAGACATTGGATCATCGCCTGATTGAGACAGGTTAAGGCACAAGTGGAGGAAGTTTTAAATTTATAGACTTCTTAAACACACAATTTCGAGATGGCAAATGCATGGCTATCAGCAATAATATGTTATGGGTTGAACCAATGTTGTTAGGACCGGACCGGATATCGACCCGGATGAGTGTCCGTTTCAGGTCGAACCGGTTGGACCGTCCGATCGAATCGGATAAGAATAAAATATTATTTTTAATATACTAGATTAAACCAAGCTATCATATTTTAATTATATACATACTTACATGATGTTAAAATTCAATTATATGAAAGAAAAATAACAATAATAATTTATAAATTTATAAAAAATAAATCTATGTGAAATGTTTATACTAAGATAATATATTTTATATTAAATTAGTAATATACATATATCAAATTCACAACTATTATGATCAAAATTATATATTTACACTTGATAAATTAAACTCTTATTTTTTTGTTAAACTTTTATGTATTATATATTAACTATACTATAGTACTATTGGTATATTATACAAGTTCACCCCTCCATCTTTAACCAATTTATGATAAATATTATATATAATATAGTAGATATAATATAAATTTATATTATATAGATATATGACATTAAAAATTTTAAATACAATCATAATCTAATAAATAAGATAAAGTTTAACCAATTAACTACATAAAAGAAAAGAAATAACTAAGCATATTAGTATGCACACATAGTCTCACATTGATAATAGTAGGAATGTGAAAGTAAGTGGACAAGTATTAATTGAGTAGGAGACTATGGGCTAACATGTGCTCTTCTATTGGAAAAGTCCAACTTCAAATCTTTTTCAAATTAAAAATAAAAATTTTATCAAATAAAATATTAAAATGGTTGGCCGGTTCAAAAAAATGGTTCTACTTGGTTTATCCATGTTTTGACTAGTTTTAGACCGATTCTTGACCGAGTTTGATTGGTCCAATCCAGTCTGATGGCATGTCTGATTTTTTGTCATGTTATGGACCGTTTTTGTACCCTGTCGGTGGTTGGACCGGTCGGACTGGCCGGTCCGGTCTGATCCTGACAACCCTGGGTTGAATACAAAGGGACTAGAAACACAGAGAAAAAACTCGAGTAAGGCTAATCTAAATAAAAAAACTGATGCAAATGAGTTTTTTATTAATTTTATATTAAAGCCAATAAAAGAAAATATGAGAAAAGCAAATTGGAGAACATGATATAATGTTGGAATTTCAAAGCAAGGATTCACTATGAAGAATCCCATTATTGTCTTTACAATAAATCATATGGACGAAATCACTATCTCTTGTTGTGTTGACAACAAACCCAAAGATTTAAAATATAGGTTACCCAGCTCTCGGTGTCTCAACCTAATCATCTTTAATATAAATTCACAAGGACAAGTAGATCAATCAAGGGTATAACCAACCAATTCTTATTGTTTTGAACTAGTGGAAGCCAAGAGATTTTCCTTATTGATATTGTGTCAATCATTGTCTCGATCTCTAAGTTTTGTTCAATTGTGATTAGCCTCTTAGCTCATAGTAGAGGTGTGGTTTCTTGAGCCACCCTGAGAAGAGTCTAACAATTAAGATTAAGAGAGATGATATATTCATGATAGTACTAATTCTCTAAATATCATAAAATTCAAGGTAAAGTCCAATCATCTCTCCGTGTCTTTACATAAAGAAATGCTCTAGAGCTCTCATAATTGTTAGTTTAGATCCTCATCTATGGTTGGCCTGATCTCTAAATCAACCTATAAGATTTCCCTAGCTGTCACCAGCCTCTTAGTCTACAATAATAGTGTGTTTTCTCAAGTTATGTCAAAAAGAAATTAAAGACTGAGATAATTCAGAAAAATAAATCAAAAGAAAATCATGTCTGAGATGAATCATTCAAGATTGAGAAAGAAGACTAAAAAACTATCGTTATCTCAGCATAGGAAGGTACTTATAACTCTCACAAGAAACCATCCACAATTAATATCAATCACAAAAGAACTTTTAGGTTTGTTTCACGCACTCACGTCATACAGTCAAATTCAATTAAAATAAGCATATCTATTGGATCACTTGACGCCAAAAATGGGTGAAAATCAAAATGCATTCAACACAAGCAAGAGAGGGAAAGAGAGTAGAAATTTATGAAGTTTGATGGCACTTTGTCCTAGTCTTCACTAGAAGATGCACCAAATCTGCTTCAAGAGGAAGCATTGTAGCACGATTAAGTGTACTCTAAGCCAAGGGCATAATGACATGTGGGGTGTGCAAGGTAGGGATGGAAGGTACATTTAATTTTATTTGTTTAATCAAATAACGTGCTGATTTAGATATGGATGAGATCTTAGGATTAGCATGAAATGTGGATTTGATTTTGGGGTTGTTCTTCTATTGTTTGATTTTGTTCATGTAACCTTTTCAATCAACATTAATTAGAGAAGTTACATAATTTAAATACCTTCTACATTCTAAGTTTTCAAACTTAAACTTCACAAGAAATGGTACCACGAATAACAAAGAATGTCTTTTTTTTTCCTTTTTTTTAAAAAATATTGTATTATTTACTAATGTTTTTTTATTTTATTAATTATAATTAGTTATTCTCCTTCCAACCAAACTTTCTTATATCCTTAAATTTAAAATTGCATGGAACAAAATTATTCTCAGACACAATTATCCCTATCCTTAAAGTTCCTTAACCCCTTTAACAAAGAGTAGATTTGACCTTCTAGCATTCTTTACATGGATAATCCCTCTTACTTTAATGCTATATATTCATAGTCCATATTATTCTCTACGATAGATTTTATGAACCAGCTTGATTATTTCTCAACCACGTCATTAAAAAGTAGTGAAAATGGCATATAATTCATATTTAAAAAGTGGATATATTAAAATTTAAAATGAAAGAGCAATGTTCCCTTCACGAGAGATGTTGTCCCCTCAATCGGAGGTGGTGGTGACATCAATCGGAGGTGGTGGTGCCATGGGGTGATGGCCAACGCCCTAATGAGAGGTGCAACCCCCTCCCTTCTCTATCTTTTTTAGATATTATTATGTTACGGTAATAAGTAATTAACGTACAATCAAAATTCTTAGTTGCAACCTTCAATCATGCGTACCTTTGTATTTTAAATTCATGTTATTTATACTTCTTCAATTCATTTAACGGTTCACTTCTTAAGCTTTCTCTAAACTATAGTCATTTTTCGCATACAATTCTAATATATAAACTTATTATGACGTCCCTGAATTATACCACGATTTTCATTTTAGTACATGTTTAATTCTGTTAAATTTTTCATTTTTAATTTTTTTATTTATGAAAATACTAAACTGATCTGCTCCTCTCTTTTAATGTTTTAAAAAATATAATAATAAATAATATAAAATTTTTAAACAATTATAGGAAGAGGGTGCAGCTGAACTTGGGCTTGTTGGCGGCCTCAGACTCTAGGGCAGGACCATGTTGATGCCCTCGAAGGCGTAGACCCATAGAGGATGATGGACAGCCCGACAAAGGCGCGGAGTGGCGGCATGCTGCGGGCGACTTCTCCCCGATGACGACGCGCATGTTGCTAACGTCGGCGAAGATGCTAAGGGGCACAAGCAGCGTCGGACTTGATGGAGTTGAGGTCGAGCATCGTCCAGACGTATATGCCCTTGGCAGATGGCAAGGGGGCGAAGGTGCACAAGGGTGTTAGCGATGAACATGAGGTACGTACCTCGCTAGCTCCTCGTGTTAGCACTATGTCTCCAAGCTGACATAAGCAAATTTGAGAAGGGGAGAAGGTCTAGATGCTCCCGTTGTGCGGCCACCAGTTCCACATCAATTGCATCAACGTGCGGTTCCGATCCCACGACAACTGCCCTCTCTGCATCTCCTCCGTAGAGACGTCGGCGTTGCTAGTGCCATCCCAGACTACCCAGCCGACACCGACGCCGACCATTCCAAAATCATCAGCACCCAATTCCGGATAGCATTCGGGACGAGCCGAATATCAGCTCGCCTGCCACCACAAAGCTTCGAATGAGGAACCGATGAGGGAATCTGCAATGGAGGATTGTTGTGAATGTTCAGCATTGAAGTCACCGGGGAATTAGCAATTATCACCGAGTCTTTTCATAAATAGAAAAAATAAAATAAAAAATTAACAAAATCAAACGGATGAACTAAATCGCAATATAATTTAAGGATATCATATAGTAAGTTTATATATTAAGGCTAGACACGAAAAATCACTATAATTCAAAAAAAATTAAAGAAATAACCCTTCATTTAATTCCCACATGAGAGGATCACGCATTGTGTGATTGTAAGATGCAACAAATTTAGTGCACTTCACTTAACCTCCATCATTATATTTATATATTAAATCATCATATTTACTGTGTTATTTTAAATAAATACATTATATGTAATTATTGTTATTTCATCATGTAATTGGATAATCACCCACTCGTGACTGAATGAAAAGCCAGACAACAGCGTGTCAGGATTGTCGATAATATAATAATAGGTTGAACTTGCCTCATAACCAGACGTACGCTTTCCAAATGCTTCGGTGACGAGAAAAAATAATTTGATGGATTAATGACGACAGATATAATGTAGTTGGAGAACGGAGGGCTTCATGAAAACTAGTCAAATAAGGTAATGAGTCCAAAAGGACGACGACATTTGTATAAGATTTCATATCATTTACATACATATGTTTCTTTTTGCATATATATCTAGTTATCTTAATGCATGAAGATGTAAAATTGTTTTCACGACTATAATATATCTTCACAACTATTCAATAATGGAACACATCAATGTTTTGACCAAATAAGTTAATACAAACCCTCTCCAATTTCATAATAAATATTCAGCCTTATTTGAGGTTTAGGAATAACTATAATGGCACCACATTCCATTCCCGGTTCACCCTCCATCACCAAACACATTAAGCACTTAATAATCTCAGCATAAAACTGTCATCCCAAGATTTTGTAGTAAAGGTCCAACAGCCAAAAAAGAAATGCAATTTAAAAATATTTAAGATGTCACATTTACTGCCATCAAATTTGATGCTGAAGGCATGAGAGCCGCATCAGCGCAGCAGAGTTTAATTGCATCTCCATCAATGTGCAGCGGGAACCTGAAGGCACGAGAGACTCATCTATTAACAGCTTCTATACTAAACACTCTATTCTCCAAACAGCAATATTCAACTTGAAAAGAAAGTAAATATTAACAGCTGCTATACCAAACAAGTAAATATTCAACTTGAAAAGAAAGGCAACCCCTTGATTAAGAATGAGATCCATCAAGCTCCAGACGCTCTGTTAAAAACCGGCCAACATCATCCATTTCTTCAGGAACTGTGTAATGGCCGAGGCTGCAGAATATCCATAAATTAATCATGTAAAGGAAGCAACCTGTCTTCATAATAACTCCACAAACAACTCATACTTATTATATGTTTTGAAGGTAAGATTCTGGAATCCAGCAGACTTGAAGACATCAGCAGATCTTTCCCCATGCTTATAGAGCACTACCTCATCCCCTGTTATGAAGAATATACAGTAGAGTTTGAAGTGACAGATATAAAATTTAAGAAACTTTGTACTGGAGAATGAGATAAACACAATAATGACATCAATGTAAGAGAGAAGATATAATGATTATCTCGTTAGTTCTAGAAGCTTAAAAATGTTGAAGAATAAGCTTCAAAATTTATGGAGGGAGACAATTATTTAACATTGACATCTATAACTTGCTCCTTCCATTTATTATATTGTTTCCAAGTACTGCAGTTAAACAGAAAATCACATTACTTTGGGAAGAATAAGTCAACGGGATTTGCATGGAAGTTTAAACCTGATAGAACCTTAATGACTTTTAGTTCTTTTAGGCAGCTCACCCCGTGATAAATACCTAATCCAGGAAACTCTGAAACCAACCAATAATCTGAATGAACAAACATGTCCAATAGATACTGAGACCATGGTCACATTTGAATCTTAAGATATTTTTCAAAACGGAAGTCAAACAACCACAGTGATGCATGTAGACATGTACTGTTGCCAACAATTCATGAAGCATACATGAGTTTTACTTTACGAGAGGGAACCCATTTTTGTAAGATCATATATAAGATAGTTTGGAAAATATGGATCATTAGTGCTCACCACCATCAGAAACTGATCCAAAGCCTTTTTTTTAACTTTTAGTCACTAGGGGACTGTTTGACTCTCTTTTATTATTCCTAGCATAGGATTTATTTATTCTTAAGAATAACTATATTTTGGGAATTGCAGCTGAGGTTAAAATTTCTTGCTAAAAGAGAGAATAACTTGTAACACATTTTCTCTGTTTATGGGGACTTTTTTTAATTCCAGCTTTGCCCCAAATGATTATATGGGAATAAAGTTGGTGTTTGGCAATAATAAGCAGCATAAAGTTAATTCTTTAGTTTATTCAGGTATCCAAACCGCCTATGTTTTATAGCCGGTCCCAAGCCCGGATAAAGGAGGAGGGTTGTGTTAGGCCCCGACAGCCAGCGTAAAACCCTATCGAATCTCATGAACATGGATCAACGAATATATTTAGAGCGGAATGGCGTCGTATGATCCATGTAGCCGACCCCACCTAGTGGGATAAGGCTTTGTTGTTGTTGTTGTATTCAGGTATCCAAACAGCTCCTAGTTGAACATAAAAGTGCAACATAAAGTAATTATTCTCCTCAATTTCTCCGTTTTATATATAGCTAGATGACAACCACAACTCTGGTGATCATCCTTTTTCCTCCTCAAAAAAAACATAAAGTAATTATCCGAAGTAGACTAACTATACTTCAGTTATAATTCTAGAGGAAATGAATAAGGACATTTAAAATCCTTCATATGAAATATTTAAGATAAATCACTGTATATCTTTTCACAAATTACTGTATATTAAAGCACATGCACATGAAATTAAACAGCTTAAAATCTCATGCCAACGTATAAAATAACGCCACGAATTGAAGACTTGATGCAGATTACTAAGAAGTTAATGCACAAAGATTCAAATCTGGGTGTTAATACAACAACAACAACAACAAAGCCTTATCCCACTAGGTGGGGTCGGCTACATGGATCATACGACGCCATTCCGCTCTATTAGTAACCAAACCTTTCGGTATATTATTCATCAATAAATCTTGCTCTATTAGTTCGCCAAGTGTCCGCCTTGGCCTCCCTCTCTCTCTTTTAATCGGACTCCAGATTATTTGATCTACTCTTCTTACTGGCGCATCTAATGGTCTTCTCTGAACATGACCAAACCATCTCAAACGATTCTCTACCATTTTCTCACTAATAGGAGCCACTCCGACTCGTTCACGTATATGGTCATTCCTAATCTTATCTAATCTTGTATGACCACACATCCATCTCAACATCCTCATTTCGGCTACCCCCACTTTACGTTCATGTTGTCCCTTCATAGCCCAACATTCACTACCATATAACATTCAAATCTGGGTGTTAATACTCTAACAAAATTTGATGATAAGGCATTTCATGCAAATGATTGTTACATATTAGCATCTATCCTTAGATGATCAATTAAATGAAAACAAACACCATTTCTTACTAGACAAAATAATCTACTTAACCTTGATAGTTCACCAAAAACAAAGAGAAATTCTCATTTTTTTTGTGAAACTGAACAAATAACCAAATAATAAATTGTACAATCATCAAGTTACAGTCCAAGCTAACTTTATGGCCAATAGAGATACCTTTCCCATGACAGAGCAGAATAGGAAGGCATGAAGCACGCCTTGCAGCTTCCTGAGAGCCTTCAACCTTGTTCTTCAAGCTCCTGGGGTTAGAGCAAACATGATAACTAAGAGCTGTGTACAATCAAGAATACAAATACAGGAAATCCAGTACAGGCAATGGTGTATAGTCACAGCCACAGAATATACTTGGCACTTGGAAGCCACCCACTAAGACCAACAACTGCACTTAGGTTGAGAGGATAGGGTTTGCCATTCCCGTACTGCCCATGAGCGCAACAAGTTGCAGAGTATAGTGCAGTAGCAGCACCCATACTAAATCCACCAACACCAAGCTTGACTACAAAAGTGGGTTCAAATAAATTAGTGTATGAGGTAGGTGGATGAAGTGTGTGCCACAGACATCAAATAAGAGCTATTTCAAGTTGTAGAGATAAGTGGAACTTGGTCTCTCTGGAGCATCTGCTGAGATAATTGGAACTTTTTCAAACAATAAGAAAAAAAATACTTTTGCTTGAGACAAAGTGCATTTGAGATTAAAATAACTGTCCGGTTAAGCATTTGTCATGGCATGAAACATACCACCAGCAGGTTCTGCTGACAATAAGTTTGCAACATGTGTTGCAGAGGCATCCATTCCTTCAACATCAACAGGGCCATTCTCTGAGATATCTCCTACATCAAACCCTATAGAAAAACCAAAAAAACTTCTCTTTTAATTTTAGTTACACCATAAATCAATAAGCTGAATAAAAAATGTTGAAAGATTTAATAATGCTAAGCAAAAGGAAGATAAAATAGGATTGAAAAATTACACGCAGTAGCAGGAAAGCCACCAAAAATGGCTACAGGCCTGGTAGGGGCAGTTGGACAAATCCACTTGATCTGCAGAAATGGTTAAATGTCATGCTGTAAAACCATATAAAGTGAGCTCTTCTTTTGCATCTCAATATTGGGAGGAGACAATCTGAAAAATTAAAGACTCAATTTACTCTCTGTTCTTACATTAGGAAGAGGTAGAGTTTCCAAGAGCTGAGACCAACTGCACCAGAAACAAGACAACCAGCAGATCAATAAGGCAACAAAAAGGGTCCATCAAATCAACATGAAATATTTCCCAGTTATAACTTGTAAGATCATAATCATGGTGTCCTCGGCATCAAAAAGGAATGAACAAATAATGCAGAAATAGGAGGTGGATCGGTCTGCAATCTGCATACCTCGCCCCTTTATCGCCCAGACCATGAAGCCACACCACAGTGGCGAGGTGCTTTCCTTTGGGCCTGACCACATGAGTCCTTCCAAAGTCGACAACCCTGGCATTACCAGCACCTGCAATTTGATTCATAAAAAAAGTATTTTTTGACGCAAATGGTGCATGACCAAATTGGAGAGCTGTGCATCTCCCAAACCATTAAAGAAACGAGGAGAACCAATGGAATACAAACCTGAGCTGCTCCCTTGGCTCATCTTGTTCTGCTGTGAAGTGTAGCAACAGAAAAACCAAGAGCACGAAGAACAGAATCCTCAGTCACTCACACCCTCTACTGTTCAGATATGATTATGGAACAATGCTGTCAGTATGGAATCAACCTAGAGAATCCTCCAGATCAGGTTGAACCAGTTAAGCCAGAAGCATGAACTCAAAGTATTCATGACAGTACGATAAGAAAGATCCAATAAGATAACTGCTGCCAACTATGTTTTTAGTCGCAAGACTAAAAATTACGACTTTCAAATTCAGATCACGCTTCACACTGAACTATCATTCTTTTGTCTAACAATCTTGTTCATGAGGCAAAGACTCCTAAGTTAAAATCTGATCCTTCCATGTTTTTTTTTTCCTTTTCGAGGAAATCTGAAACTTCAACATTGGTTTCTTAAAGATCATCCTAACCTAAAAACATTTTGAAAAGAGTAAACTAAGCTCTTTGTTTTCATCATTCAATGATTCGAAGTCTCAAAATCATTCCTTCGGAAATTAGAATGCAAGCAAACCATTGATTCAAAAGTAAACTTGATAAGATTCACGATAAATGGGCAACCGTTTTAAGACTGTTAGACCAACCAGAATCGATCCTGCAACGCTGCTTCGTCCCTAAGCAGATGCAGGTTCGTTGCTGCGTATGCGCACTACGGAGAGGCGGGGGAGAGAAGGGAGAGAATGCAAGAAGAGGAAATACCAGTTTCGATCCTTCACGATGGGCGATGAATCGATCGGCGATGAGCGATGCAACGAGCGGGCGATGTTTAGGGTTAGGGACCTTTCGGCATTTGGGAATTGGGGGAAATGATTCGATCCATATATTTCGTTATAATGTTTTTTTTAAATAAAAAATAAATCACAATTCATGATGCAATATGTTATATATCGATTCCTTCGTAGACGCTCTCTTTTTTTTCTTTTTTCTATTTATCTGTTTTTATAATTATTTATTTCCTAAATCAAGTAATTTTAATGTTTATTACATTTTTCAATATTAAGAAGCATTTTTAATTTCATAAATTATAAATATATGAAATACAAGTAATTGTTTAATATGTAATATACAATTAACAAAAATAGCTAAAACTATTTTTATGGAGTACATAATTTAGATCTTCAAACGAGTAAATAGATGGGACATGTATTAAGTTTTTTAAAAAACTTTTTTGAGACTAAAGTCTCGTATAATCATAAGATATATCACTCACAGTAGCATTTGTTCTATCCCAAGAAATTGTAAAAGTATCCACAAACTCACATTTAACAAGGTGTAGTTTTTTCAATAGCAAATTCTATAAAGACTGTTTTCTTTTATTAAATACACCACTTTGTCACAATGGACTTAAGCAAGTTATTTTTTTATTCAAATATTAAAAAATGCATTTATAGAAACTATCTTAGAGAGTGAAAATTAAGAGGTTATTAATTAAACCGACCAAATTTTCTTATAAGACCTTTTCTTAGTAAATGTGAGTGTTTGATAAGTAATATTTTTTACTCATAAGTTGTATGCCTCACAATTTAAAATTAATTCCTAAGCTGTAAGTAATAAGTTAGGGAACCAATATCATTTGGTTAAATTAGAGACTTATCACAATATGTTCATCTCTTTTTTAATATTTTCACCACGTATTGTCATAATTTCTTTTTTGAAGCACTTCTTGTATGATTGGCGGTGGCCCTTTTCAATGCAAACGAGGTCGACCATTGTGCTCCATTTTAAAGACAATCATGGTGTCATAATGAAAGGGGATCTTACCGTGTTGTGTACCCTAATATGAAACCCTAATCTCACTTCCGATATGTTGGCCGATAAGTTGTCGCTGCCCGATCTCGAAGCCACCCGAAGGGGGGAGAGACCACGGAGTGAATTGTGAAGTGAGATCGATGAATGCCCTAGACCCCACCCGAAGGGGGGAGAGACCACGGAGTGAATTGTGAAGTGAGATCGATGAATGCCCTAGACCCCCCCCCCCCCCCCCTTCACCTCTTCTCCCAGCTCCTCCTCCTCCCCTAGACTCGCACCCACCCCCCCCCCCCCCCTCACCCCTAATGTAAAAGGTCGACATTCTTTGCCTTCAATGTCGCCGCAACAATGGCGCACTCTTCAGACCTCGATCACAGAGGCAGTCTCCATCCCTTTGGAGGACGTGGAGCAGTGTATGATTGAAATATCTAGTAGTCCGATCGACCGTTTCCTTGGAGGCAAGAAGGAGCTCACGGACCTCCGGGAGGATCTTCCATCTTTATGGCAGCTCAAGGACTCCGTTAACATCATGGATCTAGGTAACTCTTTTTTACTTTACACTTTCACTAACATAGAAGATCGATTGTAGGTCCTAACGCATTCGCCAGCAACTTTTCGTGGCCACCTGCTCTCTGTGCGCCAAATGAAGCATTTCTTTTGCCCTGGAGTAGAACGCTCAACTGCTCTTCTTGTATGGATCTAATTGCCAGAGGTGACATGAACTTGCATATCATGCCATCGTCTGACGCTTTGCAACGAGCATTGGTTTCCCTCTCTGGATCAACCAAATTCGCCCTAGGGCCGCTGGCGCTCGCATTTGTGTGGAGATCGATCCAGCGAAGCCTGTCATATAATTAAGCAGAGCTTCACAATCATGATTTTAGGATACACAGAGCATATCATGGGTCAACATGTATCCCTCTATGATTATAGGTCATACAGTTAAACAGAGCTTCACAATCATGATTCTTGAATATGGAAGCATATCATGGGTCAATACGTGCACACGGGGCAGCCCCAAAGACAAAGACACCAATATACGTCCCAAAGGCTTCATGTATATCGAATGCGGACCCGAAGATCATTTTCAAATAGCATGGTCAATGAACGCATGGAGTTTAACAATATCAAAATACATATGTCATAATCATATATCATTATCAAGTACACCTTATTTTAACTTCACAAGCATTGCTCCCTAAAAATATTTTCGTGTAAGAAATTACTCCATCTTATATGAAATTCTTGAAACATATCATAAATATCTTTCATAACTTAAGATATGTTTCAATAACAATAATAATAATTCTTTTTGTTTGAAATAATATTATAAATAAAAGAAATAACATATATCAATTTTCTATGTTGTAAATTTATCCACTCACCTTAGTGCTTTATCCTTTTAAGGTGGTTTACTAGATTTTCTCCATTTCACTTGTAACTTGATGTTTTCTTACAAGCAATAATGTGTTTTTACTTTCCAACCACGCTCATGATGCATGAATCTTTATGCACCTTAAAATTCATATAATTTTTATTAATGTCTAACTTCAAATATTTATATTCATAGACTATTTCACATTTGAAACCTCTCAATTCTCAATAACTTAACTAGGTGTTGTCTTAGAATTTCAGACTGAGTGTATGTTAATAAATAATTCACAACTTCTTAACAATAAAAGCAAATCTTATGATTCTGATTAAATTAGAAACTAGTTACTATGATTTCCAATCCCCAAATATCATTATCTAATTCCAAATGAGTAAGTCATAAAATTCAAGGCAATCTGACTTAGGATTTGTGTTATGACAAGTTGTGTATCACTGAAAGATTAATTTATATGTTTCCTCATACTTGCCTATTTAATGAGATCATATTTTTTCTTAAAACTAGACTTACTTATTATTTAGTAATAAAACTTAGAGAATTTACCTCATTGTATAATTTTATAACAAAAATAATCAATTCGGGTCATGATCTGTTAATGTTCTAGAATCTAACAGAAGAATCGCTATGAAATAAAAAATTCAATTCTCCATCTATACAAGTCCAAATTGGATGATTCCACTTCTCACCGAACCACTGTGAAGTCCAATTACACATATATAAATTTCAAACCCTAATTCGTTTTATGCTAATAATGTCCTAATTTACAAAGTGGTTATATCTCTGACTCGGGACAAAGTAAGCGACCTATGATGCTGGTTCATAACGTAAAAGTCCTTTTTAGATTAGCCTTTTGGTCATAGAAATCTAATGTTGAAAGGATTAACCACGTACAATTTAAGGATTTATGGAGAACTAGCCACGAAGATATGATCATATGAAAATGAAGATCAATTTCGGATCAGGAACCCTACTTTAACCAAGCGACCTTAGCGAATTTCCTTGGGCCTTTCTGTTAGGTATTTTCTTCTGTAACTTTTTCGACTCTCTGAGGATAATAATAGGTAATTTAGATATTTTCATATTTTTAACATGTCATATGGATGTTTGGGAAAATATATTTCTAAGCAGCTTCTCAGCTGCTTGAAACCTTATTGGCATAATTGTTAAAAATTATTTTTAAACCTCTAATTAACCTTAATTAATCATAATTAAACATGTTTATTATAATATTTATAAATATTAAAATTTAACCCTAATAATCTTTTATAGTTTCTTTATAACGCTTATCGATAATTTAATTATTATTATGCATTAATCCAAATGTTAATTACTAAACACAAACTTGACTATATAAGAATTTAAACTAACTTAATATGCTAATTAGAATTGTTATTATGGAAAAATGACATGTTTGGAGCACGTCCGTGACAAAAGTATTTTCTATTGAACTATGCTAGATCACACCCAATTTGGGTTGGATCACACTCAATCTAAACTAGGGTGGGTTATGTCATGCATATGTTGTTGGTAGTTAATAATATAAATTTGCACTAAGCACCCAATTGAAGATGAATTAGGGTTGATTAAGTTAAATAACTTTTAATCTTCTAATTCAAGGTAATTGGGATATGTTAACCAAAGTCTATAGTTTTGGCAATTTTCATCACATCAAATGTAAAAAATTATTTATTTTTAATTAAGGAACAATAGTGGAGATAATAAGTCTAAACAACTAATTCTCTTCCTTTCCCATTTATTTAAGGATCCTCAAATTTATTAGATTAAAATCATCATTGTTTTATTTTAACTTTGAATAAAAAATACATTTTTCCTTTGAAATAACTGAGTGGTATTATAAAATAAAAAAGGTCACTAGTTCTCATGAGATTGATAAATCTTACTTTCACTTTATTATTTAGGGTTATTTTCATAAATCACCCCTAAACTATCACGATTTTCCACCTCTAAGTCCAAACTACAACTTATTTTTTTGGGTCCCTAAACTATCACGATTTTTCCAATTTGATCCTTCGGCTTTTGGCAATTTTTCTATTTAAGAAATGTCAAAAATACCCCTTCTTTCATCTCTTCTGATATTTAAAATTTTTAAATAAAGAAAAAAAGAAAAACATGATTTCTGATGCCGATGACTCTCTTCTCCCTTCTTCAAAACGTTGCCACTGGAATCGCTGATGATTCTCTTCTCCCTTCTCCAGGACGTTGCCGTCATGGCTCAAGCCGTGAGAGTCTCCGCCACAAGCAGAGCAGGCGAGGCCGCTACCTCTCCCCACCATGCCAGCTGGGCAACCCCCACTGCTCTGATGTCACCGGCGAAGGTCGACGGTTGCGTCACAATAGGGGGGCGACCCCACTATGCACGCCGGCAGCAGGGGGATGACCCCCGCCCCCACGCCGGCAGCAGGGGCGACCCCTGTGCACACCGGCAGCAGGGGCATGGGGGCGACCCTCCCTACGCACGCCGGCAGCCCCCTCTGCGTGCGTTGGCAGCAGGGGGTGACCCCCTCACGCAGGCAGCAGGGGCGAGACCCCCTGCGCGTGCCGGCGGCAATCGTCATTGTTCGCATCGCATTGGGGGAGAACCCCCCCCCCCCCCCCCTCCATCCTCCTGCTCGCACCGGCTGTGTCGCCTGTTGCATCGCAGGGAGGTGTCGCTCCTAGTGAACCTATTTTTTTATTGATGGCGGGATAATTTGGACTTTTACAACAAAGTTAATGAAAAATTTAATGAAAGTCAATGGAAGGATCAAATTGAAAAAATCGCGATAGTTTAGGGATCCAAAAAAATAAGTTCATTGTTTGGGGTTAAATGTGAAAAATCGTGATAGTTAAGGAATGGTTTAAGAAAATAACCCTATTATTTAATGTCCTCTAGTATACTTGCTAGCATTGTGCTTAGTTTTACATGCATCAATATGCTTAACAATCACCCTCTTAAATTTCCATTCTTTTAAGGCATTTTTTATGAATCAATGTTGTTTTCATTTGTACAAAAAATAAACTTTCTAATATCATTAACAACAAGTTTGTGCATTGAATAAAAAATAAAAATTTCATATAATTTCCTATTGACAAACTACATGTTGGTAACATGAGTTTGTGGGTGCTTTTACAATTTTTTTCGATATGAATAAATGTTGTTAGTTATGTTCCATAAATTATTATCATAATTGTTTATACTATTTCTATATGTATAAAACCAAAATGTTTATTAGTGAATCTCATAAGAAATGGAACTTTGCATTGTAAGTTTGTAACTATGACAATCCTTACAATAAATTTGTCAAAAATGAATAAATAACTTTTGGAATGCATGTGTCTTTCTTTTGAAAAAAAAAGTGTTTATAGAAAAGCTCCAAAGTATCTTTAGTTATGCCTTTGTTGTATCTTTACTCCAACATTTATTGTTTGTGAATTGACTTCATATGACTCTTAGTTGGATACAATCATCTTGAATATTTCAAATTTCAAGAAAATTAATAGGAAAGGTATTTAGGTGTATTGTTGTTGCTAGATTGATTTTATGTTCTAGTATATATCGAATGGTAGAAGTAAGTTTGCGCCTATGTAAGTGACTATTGCTTTATCTCTATTAGGTAATGTCAACATACTTTGATTCTAATGTCATGTGATTTGAGGCTCTAGCATCGATTGTCAAATTATATTAGAACTCTTTGCGGGAGTTAACATGTCATGTTAGCTATATTCTGGTATTTGTTTATCAACCCTAACACATGTTAATATCATCATCTATTACATTAGGTTCCTTTGATTTATTATTAACAACATTCTTCTCTTTCCTTGATTCAAGTAAACAAATTCAATATAAGGACTTCATATGATACATTAACTTTGTTGTCATTGTTTTGAGACTTGTTTTTTTTTCTTTTGAACTTAAGATTTCCTAGATAGTCACCATTGTTTCCTTTTATGTTTTAGCTTGTGGGAATGCTTGCAAATTGCATTAGTACTTTTTTCTCTTTGAAGATGTTTTGTTTTTGTAGAATTGTTCAAAATAATGTTGAAACATTGATTCTATCTTAATTGATTACATTTTCATGATATAAAAATTGGTTCAGAGTTGCATAAAAATTAATTAAAATATATAGTTTTAAACATTTAACTTTCACTTATTATTTGAGTATTTTTATAAAAAAAATGTTAGTTTTGTAAAGAATTAAAAATCATCTCATTTGAATATTTATGCAAGAAGTTATATTTAGAATAATGCAATTAAAAAAAGTTCAATTTAGAATGCATTGAAATTTCATTTAATATTTGACTATGTTCCAATTGAATTTTCAGAGATGAACATAAATGTTATAGAAAAATTTGTTAACCATTTAGAGAATTAAAAATGTTCAAATGCTCATAACAACGATAAGGCATGTGAAGAAAAAAATTGAACATTTCATCGATTGCCTAATCCTAGAAGATAGACGAGATTTGAAAAGTTCAAACATCTACTTCGAAGGGTAAAACATTCAGTCTGAAAGTTTGGGAGACAATTTTCAAAGATGAAGATCGAGCATTCAGTCAAAGCTTTTGAACGTCCAGTCCAAACTTTTGAACATTCAAGCCATCTCTAACAACACAGCGCCTACATGTTTTGGAAATGCAAAAGTATAAAGCAGACATATGAACTTTTAAAATGTGTAGGTTAATTAGTTTTTTTTAATAGAATATTTGGGGTCTCCACAATGACCATATGCACCTTTAAGGCCTATAAAATTATGCCCAAGCTACAAAATTATAAGACTATATACAAAAATCATCTTGAGCAGTATTTAGAGTATTATTTGTAAGTCGGGTCGACCCATAAATCCGACGATATAACCCGACTCAAACCAGGTCGGGTCGAAAAATTCTGACCCGAAATCAACCCGACCCGACTCGAAGACTCGGTTTTTTTTAATTTTCATATTATATTATGTATAAAAATAAAAATAATACTAAAATATAATATTTTAAATGTGTAAAATAATGTTTAAATATTGAATAAGTTATTTTATACTTTTTAAATAAATATTATATAATATTTTTATATTAAATAATAGATAAAGTAAGAAAAAAATAAAAATAAAATAAAAAATGGTGGTCGGGTAACCCGACCACCCGACCCGAGCTGACCGGTGAACACCCCTGATTATTTGCATATCTTATCTTCCCTCCTCTCTATTCTCTTTATGAGGTGTGAAAAATAAATTAGGTTTGTAAACTTTATTTGTACTTAGATTGTAAGCTTTTTTGTGTAAGAGATTGTTGTCTTACCTCTCGGACTATAGAAAAGGGTAAGAGGTGTTCTTGAGTAGATAAAAAAAACTAGTAAAAGATGTATGCATCACCTTTTGAAATTGTGCAATATAAAGAGTTTCTTCATTATCCTATTTAGAACTAAAAGTGCTAATAAATCATCAACAAATTTCTTCACATTTGTGTTTATATTTTCTCTTCCCTTGCTTTTTGTTATATAATAATTTAAGTTTTATGAATTGGTTTTGTGCTTATGCAATTAATTTTATCATTTTAAAGTACCAATTCGCTTTCCATAGTTATGCTTGTTATCCAAACAAAAAAGTTAGTGCCATTATTTTATAGTAAAAGTTGAATCCTTCGTTCCTCCTCAACTAGCATGGAGTGCTTGCTAGGTACTCATCAATAGAATGTGCAATAGGAGTTAGGGTTGAGTATACTCCAATCACTAACCATCATTAGTTGGACTGACTTGAAATTTTTGATATAATCATGAATGTATCTGAATTAAATCACATTTCTATACTTGGTATAAATTGAGAGGATCAATCCTAGTTCAAAAAATTGAAGTAATTTCCCACTTGGTTTATATAACATTTTATTGCACTATACATGTAGACTATTACATTAACATACAGATATTATATTACTTGGTTACTTGCCTAGTTGTCATCAACCTTATTTTAAGTGATTCCACATCTCTCAACATAGAAAAAGACAAACAGTTCATTTACAAAATAATTAAATAAATTACATGAATCATTATTTAACTTTGGGCGCCATAGTCCTTCAACTTTAATTTGTAATTAGACTATTCTCGAACTTTATCTTTCTTGCACGCGTTTTCCTTTTGACCACCGATAACAAATTTCTCTATTGCACTATGACTCAATAAAAATAATAATTAATTAAAAAAGTTGACATACTCATCTTCCTCTGTCTAATTAAAAAAGAGAAGAGGGGACTAACGTCTCCCATTTTCTCTCTTGTGCATTGGCAAGCGCAAAAAAGGAAGCGTGGTGCTCCTATTCCTCTCCCATCGGCGGCGCCGCCAGGTTGAGGTTGGGGCGCACGAAGCACTTCTTCTGCTTGGCCTTGCTGCTTCTATTGCTACTGATGTCACCGGCACCACATCGAGAGCCGGTGCTCCTCGCTGCAACCGCTGCTGCGCTCCTCTGGCTCCAGTACGCAGAACCCAATGAACTTGGGGTCCCCCAACTTCCACCTATCGGAGGCAGCGGCGGCATTGGACGATGCCACAAGTTGTTTATCACTCAGCAAGTGAATCATAAAATTGTACGAGTATGTGGACCGGTTCAACCGCGAACCGACCAGAAATTCGGTTCGGTTTGATGTTAAAATCATTTTTAGCATTGAACCGGAAAAAACCAGTTGAACCAGCTCGGTTGAACCGGTCATATTTTGAAGAATAAAATTTAAAAAATGATAAAAAAAAAGGAAGTTAAAAAAAGAATAAGGAAAGAAATATAACAAAGGTAAAAAAGGGAGGGAATATGACATTTTAAAATTAAATAGAAATTGAAATAAAAATGTAAGTATTTAAAATTGAATAACATTAAAATGAAAAATTATAAAGGACATAAATAAAGGAATAAAAAGGAAAGTGTTAAAGAAAAAGAGAAATAACAATAATTTAAGATGAAATTTATTAATATAGCATCTATCATCAATAAATAGTTGATATTAAATTAATAATGATCTATTTATGTTAATAATTATTAAAAAATTTAATAAATAAAAAAATGTTATATTAATTTTTAACATTATTAATAAGTTATTAGTACAATATTCATATATTATATCATATAATTTATATTATATCTTTATAATTATTATAAATAATATTATTTTAATAAAATCTGGTTCAATCCGATTGAATTCGGTCGGACCGGTCCAACCATGATCCAATAAAAGTTCGGTCCAGTCGCTGGTTCGATTCTAAAAATATTGGTTAAAAATAAATCAGACAATCCCCTAGTTAGAATCATCAGGTGTAATATCCGAGTAAATTAAAAAAAAAAGGAAAACAACTCAGCATGTTGCCGCCCAAAGCCCAAGCCCACTTAACTCATTAACACTCTAAAATCATAACGCTCTCACTCTCTCCTACAAACCCCATGTCGGCAGCCACATGAAAACCCCCCATAATAGCTGCGGTAAACCCCCATCACACTAGCTCATCTCACACTCTTAACACTCCCTCTCCCTAGCTCAAGACGACAACTACCATGGAGTGACCCCATTGGAGCTCGTGGACAGCAACAACAAGGAGGAATGACCCCATTGGAGTTCGTGGACAGCAACAACAAGGAGGAAGGAGGAGCTAGTTCGGTTGGGAGAGGAATAAGGGAGAAGAGAAGAAGAAGATAAGAGTTTAAGGCTCATGTATATTGAGAGGATTCAAATTCACCTAATCTTCTTCTAATAATATTTGAATGTGTGGATTAGGATACGAAAGAACAAGGCATTTATTTTTGAAATGAAATATTAGGAAATGATAATTGTCTCGCATAAAATATGTATAGAGAATGCCACGTAAAAAGGGTGAGTCTTTAAGACACGGGTCTATCTCTTACTCTGGCATATTACTCTTGAACACTAAAGAATATCTTGAATGAATTTTTAAAATTTATAATCTCTCTACGTTATCAAAATGCGATCTGCAAACGTACGGTGCATCATTATAGTGCTTGAGGTTTGATCCACATAAAACAGTGTTTGCAAAATTTTTGAAAAGACTCTTCGAAACGAAACTCGACGAGTAAAAGAAATGCTGAAAACGGAGAAAGAAAGACAACAATATAAAGTAAAGAAATTAATTATTTTTGCTATATTCGGGATGTAAAGATAAATAACATGGGGACGATGGTTAAACCTAGAAAAGCACAGAACAATTCAGTAAGGAGTGCGTGCTGAGGACTTATGAGATTTGCTTCTACTATAGGACATAAGGTTCTTTAGTTCAAAACGACATAGGTAAAATAATCAAATGCCCTTTCACGTGTGTATTTGATCAATAATGGGGAAGACACTCGATTCACCATAACACATTCGTGTTTGCAAAAAGCTTGTGTTGCACAAATGAAAGTGATTAATAAAATGGGTGCAATCGTCGCTCTCGCGTATGAAGTCTCAGGTTATAGATCGAGCTTTCTTTCTTTGGACTCGAGTTAAAGTTTCGAGTCCACTAAGTATCAAGCATTCAAGAAAAATACATTAAGGAGAGACGGCTACGGTCAGCTCACACTAGCCTTAGTGGAATACGAACAACCCTTCCTGACTGAATGCGAGAGATTAGTGTATCATCGAAACTGTTTAGACTATTTAGTGGGGAAGAAAGAATCGATTCAGAAAACACGATTAAGGATCACTGATGTCACACCCAACTCCGTGACTAAGTTCTAATTTCAATTATCATAATCTCAGTTACGTTTAACCATTCCTAAAATAAAATCGACAAAACATCCCTCCCTTACTTTCTTGTGTTATTAGCCCACACATACAAAAGATGGATATATATTCATCAAAGTTTAAAAAGAACTATAAGATATGACATTCGCCTATTGTCATCATATTTTTTTCACAAACCATCTCACATATAACCCCACAGGATCAAGTCTTATACAACCTTACAAAAAGTTCCTCACATACTTAATTACAACATATCTAAGACTATCTATTACACATGCATGCTTCCAAAAATAAAAGTGAAGGGGGATTAAAGCGCTCCAGCGGCTCGACCTCTTCTTTATATGCAGCAAAAATAAGTTTCGAGTCGACTCAACTCGAAAACTTACGAGTATATGAAAAAAATATTCAAAATGGGTTTTATGAGCAACAATCATTTGCTCAGTGAGTGGAATAAAAGTACAACATAGGGGAACAATACGAATGCATATAGCATATAACATTTAAATAACCACATTTCTTTCATATGAGAAAACATTTAAAACATAGCATATATAACATAACTTGTCAAATCATATGAACTTTCACATAAGTAAAAGTAACTCAAGATATCATAATTTTCATATTTAAACTCCACGCATGTGTCATTGCACGTACTCATCATGGGTCAATACGTATCCATCTATGATCATGTGTCATACAGTTAAGCATAGCTTCATAATCATGAGTCACGAATACGCAGAGCAAATCATGGGTCAATACGTATCCCTCGATGATTGTGTGTCATACAGTTAAGCAAAGCTTCACAATTAAGAGTCTCAGATACGCAGAGCAAATCATGGGTCAATACGTATCACAATCATGATTGTGTGCCACCCAATCATGATTCTCAGATACGCAGAGCGATCATGGGTCAATACGTGCACGCAGAGCAGCCCCCGAAGGGCAAAGACACCCGATATACACCCCAAAGGCTTCATGTATATCGAATGCGGTCTCAAAGACCTTTTTCAAATAGCATGGCTAATGAACACATGGAGTTTAACAATATCAAAATACACATGTCATAATCTCATATCATTATCAAATAAAACTTATTTTCACTTTACAAGCATTGTTCCCTAAAAATATTTTTGTATAAGGTGTTACTTCATCTCATATGAAATCCTTGAAACATATCATAAATACTTTTCATATCTCAAGATATGTTTCAATAATAACAATAATAAGCTTTGCTTGAGGTAATACCATAAATAAAAGAATTAACATATAACATTTTGCTATGTTGTAAATTTACCCACTCACCTTTTACTTTATCACTTCAAGGAGATTTATTAGATTTCCTCCCTTTCACTTGCAACTTGATATTTTCCTACAAGCAATAATGCATTTTTACTTCTCAATCACTAATAAGGTAATATGCAATGCATGCTCATGATGCATGAATGATTATGCACCCTAAAATGCATGTAATCCTCTCTAATACCAATTTCTATCTTCAGGTATTCATATTCATAAGCCATTCCATACTTGAAACTTTTCAATTTTCCCAAAGCTTAACTAGGTGTTGTTTCAAGATTTCAGAGTGAGTGTATGTCAATAAATAATTCATAACTTCTTAATCACATGGGCTTCTTATGATTCTGGATTAATTAGAAACTAGACATAATAAAGTTTTCAACCCCCAAAGTGAGTAAGTTAGGACATCCCAAGCAATCTGACCTAGGGTTTGTGCCCTGACAGACTGTATGTCACTGAAATATTGGTTTATATGTTTCTTCATACTTGTCCATTTAACTAGGGCATAATTTTCCTGAAATCTAGACTTCATTAGTAGTTTTTCCTAAAAATTAGAGAATGTAACTCGCTATACAGACTTATAACAAAAATAGTTAATTCGGGGCGCAATCTGTAAATGTCCTGGAATCTGACAGAAGCATCACTATAAAATGAAAAATTCATTTCTCCCCAAATACAACTTCAAGTAGTATGATTCCACCTCTCACCGAACCCTTGGAATGTATATTTAAACATATACAAATTTCAAACCTTAATTCACTCTATTCTAACCGTGCCTTAATTTACAAATGGAACTTGTATCAGACTGGGGACAGGATGAGTGACTTGCGAATGTAAGTTCATAACTTCCTCTATAAAACTTCTTTTTAGGTGATTCCAAAGGCCATGCAAAGCTAACTTCGAATGGATAAACCATACAAAATTTCATAATTTATGGTTCGTTTATCACCATGTAATGATTCACTCAATCAGAAGAAAAATTTCTGGATCAAAACTCACCTAGAACAACCGACGTTCCCGATTTTCCCCAGGTCGGTTCGCTCGCGTTCTTCCTCTGGTAATTTTTCTACGGTGAAAATATAATTTTAAGTGGCTTATATATTTTTTTCGAAATTTTCTGAGGTCTTATGACAGTTTGGAAAAATATCCTTTTGAGCAGCTCTCACCTGTCTGCTTCAGCTGCTTGAAACTTAAGTGATGACCAATCACATTTTTTTATCATAACTAAGTGTTTTAACCCTAATAAATCTTACTTAATCCTATTTGAACATATATATTATAATATTTAAAAATTTTATGATTTATTCCTAATAATTCTATATAATTACTTTGTAAAGTTTATCGGTAATTAAATAGTCATTATGCACTAATCGAAATATCAATTACTATATACAAATATCACTAAATGGACATCCAAACTAACTTAGTATGTTAATTAAATGTATGATTATGCACAAATGATATTTCTAGGGCACGTCCGTGACAAATAATTATTTCTCTCGAAGTATTTGCAAAATAATTTTTAAATGTTCTTCATGCTCTTCTTCGCTTCGAGAATAGACGAGTATATCATCGATAAAAACAATTACAAACTTATCCAAATAAGGTTTGAAAACGCGGTTCATGAGATCCATAAAAGCTGCGGGTGCATTTGTTAAACCAAATGGCATCACCAGAAATTCATAATGTTCATATCGAGTTCTGAAGGCAGTTTTGGCAATATCAACATCTTTAATTCTCAACTGATGATATCCTGATCTCAAGTCTATTTTTGAAAATACCTTTGCTCCTTGCAGTTGATCAAAAAGATCATCGATCTGCGGCAAATGATATTTATTCTTTATAGTAACTCTATTTAATTGTCTATAATCGATGCACAACCGCAATGTTCCATCTTTCTTTTTCACGAATAATACTGGTGCACCCCAAGGAGAAACACTCGGTCGGATGAAACCCTCCTCTAATAATTCTTATAATTGTAGCTTTAACTCTTTCAGTTTTATTGGTGCCATTCGATAAGGAGCAATAGATATAGGTGTTGTTCATGGAATAAGGTCAATACTAAACTCAATCTCTCTTTGCAGTGGTAATCCAGGAAGATCCTCTGGGGAAACATCTACAAATTCAGATACGATTGGAATATCTTCCAACCGTGGTCCTTCTACCTTAGTGTCAATCACAGAAGCAAGGTAAGCTTCACATCCCTTTTTGATTAATTTCTGTGCCACCATTGCAGAAATAATACAAGAGGAAAGAATTTGACGTTTACCACAGAAGATAATTCTCTTTTTTTCGGGTGACTCAAAGTAAACTTCTTTCTTAAAACAATTTATAGTGGCATGATGACGAGCTAACCAATCCATTCCAAAAATGACATCAAAGTCTTGAATATTTAAAGGAATGAGATCTGCCATCATATCTTGCTCAGCAACTTTGACTCTACAATCATTATATGATTGTGCGACAATAATAGAATCTCCCACAGGTGTATGTACTAACATGGAACATTCTAAAGGACTAAGTTTTCTATCGGCATGAATGGAAAAGTCTTTTGATATGAATAAATGAGTAGATTCAGGATCAATAAGAACATGTGCACTTTTATCAAAGATAGTCAACGTACCCATCACTACGTCAGGAGTAGCCAAAGCATCAGGTTCAGTCATTGCAAAAACGCGTGCTTGAGTTTGTGGTCTCCCTGGTGGATTCGTCGATTTTGATGTACTTGGAACATTTTGATTACTTGCTTTCATGCTTGCACCAGGAGTAGTTTTGATTTGAGACTTCACAGGAGGATAGGCTACTGTTTCAGAAATACTTTTACCATTTTCCATGAATCGACAATCTTGTATCTTGTGTCCCCTTTGACCACATTTAAAGCAAGTTCCTGTGAATACCGAGCATTTTCCAAAATGATATCTTCCACAAGTTCTGCAATATGCATTTGTGCGGTATTGTTCTTGTCTTGGTCCAACTCTACTTTGATTTTCTGAAAATGTTATTTTCACTGCACCTGCTTGTGTACTTATATTTTTCTAGTTGGCACGATATTTTTGTGCACCTTGTGATCCATTTTCATGCCTTCTATTATTGTAAAAGTTACCATGAGACTGAAATACATCATCACCATATCTTGTCATTTTATTACTTGGCCCAGTCTACGTAAAATTGGAATTTGGTCTTTTCAGATGTTGGCTAACTTGATTCATTTCCTCTATAAGCTTTTCAGCTCTTAGTGCTGCTGCCACCAACTTGGAGTAGTCAGTGAACTCCAACACTTCAACTTTCTCTCTAATGTTCAAGTGAAGTCCTCCTTCGAATCGCCTACACTTGTCACTTTCATCTGACACCAAGATCGGTGCATATTTTGATAGTTGTGTGAACTTTAATTCATACTCAGCAACTGATAATACTCCTTGTGTCAGATTTAGGAATTCCTTCTGCTTCCTATCAGTATATACTTTGGTCAAATACTTCTTTCGAAATTCTCGAAGAAAGTCCGCCCATCCAAGAGTAGCTGGAAAATTTTGACTTCCAGGAATTGTCTCCCACCAATCCAAAGCATTTTTTTGCAATAAAGAAATAATATAATTAAACTTTCTTCATTGGAGCACCGCATCTGATTAAATATTCTATCCATACGCTTTAACCATGCCTCTGCGGTCAACTGTACCTTCAAAATCAACTGCACCTTATTTTCTAATTTTGTCGTATAATCTATTTCTTTGCATAACTTGGGAAGTCGGGTTTATTCCACTCATAATAGCCTTAAAGCTTGTGCAAGAACTTGTGCAGTACTTTGATTCTCAATAGGATTGACTTGCTCAACAACATGAGAAAGTCTTGATGGACCCGCTGGGATCTCATCATTATGTAAGGGAGGGTTATCATTCACATCTCGTGCCACACCTTGTACCGATGCATGAGATGAAACTGATGGACTCCTATCCGGTCGACCGCCTGGTGGAGCAGAATGACTTGGGCCATGGCCATCGCCACGACGCCTACGTGGTGGCATTTTTATCCCTTCAAATAAAAATAAAAAAAAAGTCAAAAGCATGCACTATCAATCTAATGCATATAATGTCACCTAGCCTTAACTTAGATTATACTGTCTACAGAATATTATAACCTAAGCTCTGATACCAAAAACTGTCACACCCAACTCCGTGACTAAGTTCTAATCCCAATTATCATACTCAGCTACGTTTAGCAATTCAAAAAAAATAAAATCGACAAAATCTCCTCCCTTACTTATCTTATGTTATTTGTCAATACATACAAAAGACACATATATAATCATCAAAGTTTAATAAACAGCTATAGGATATGACATTCGCATATTGTCATCATATTTTTTTCACAAACCATCTCACATATAACCCCACAGGATCAAGTCTTATACAACCTTACAAAAAGTTCCTCACAGACTTAATTACAACATATCTAAGACTATCTATTACACATGCATGCTTCCAAAAACAAAAGTGAAGGGGGATTAAAGCGTTTCAGCGGCTCGACCTTTTCTCTATATGCAGTAAATATAAGTTCCGAGTCGACTCAACTCGAGAACTTACGAGTATCTGAAAAAAATATTTAAAATGGGTTTTATGATGCATGGGGCATGCCTTGGATTAGTTTCACATGCATAAGTCACGGGAGCGATGCTGGGTATATATGGGAATATGTCCTTCACTAGGTGTGACGAGTTAGAAAATCGTGAGCCCAGAAAAGTGGCAGAGCGGACAGTATCATGCTGAGTATAGAGGTGAGCCGCTGAGCTACTCTGATACCAGGTGACGCGTTTTGGTAAAACCGTGTGTGCCGAGGCCCAGAGTAGACAATATCACACGGTGGTGGGGAATGTTACATATGGTATCAGAGCCACTCCGCGTGGACCTCTGTGCATGGTGAGGTGCGATCACTCAACGAATGCGTTGAGTCCCCTAAGGGGGGAAGGATGCAGGGGGCATGCCTTGGATTAGTCCCACATGCATAAGTCACGGGAGCGATGCTGAGTATATATGGGAATATGTCCTTCACTAGGTGTGACGCGTTAGAAAACCGTGAGCCCAGGGAAGTGGCAGAGCGGACAGTATCATGCTGAGTATAGAGGTGAGCCGTTGCGCTACTCTGATACCAGGTGACGCATTTTGGTAAAACCATGCGGGTCGAGGCCCAGAGTGAACAATATCACACGCTGGTGAAGAATGTTACAACTGAAAGTTCTTTAACTCATTAGTCACCTCCCTACTCGGGTCGCCGATTAGAAATGAGATTCAGTCATGTTCCCTCTCGGGCAGAACTTTCCAGAATAAAAAGGAATCGAAAATGGCAATGACGAGGTAAGAACACACGAACACCCTTTGAATCTATCTAAGATTATCTAAATCCCTGGCTCAATGCGGTCGTCTATTGATAGAAACTCGAAATATGCATAGCCCTCTTAGGTCTCGGATTGGAAGATGTACGACGTTTAAACCAAACATCGAAAAATCGACATTGCTAGCTCTAAAAGAAGATCCAAACTACAGACTACTATCGCCAAAGCTCGATTTCTCTACGTTCGGTCACGTAGAGCCTATAGTATTCATATGATCGAGGGTGCAAGGAAATAATGATCCAAAAACTTCCTCTAACATACAACTGCGAGGAAAATAGGGAAACCACACAGGGAACATCTTCATCAAAGCTCGATTTCTTTGCGTTCGGTCGCACAGAGCCTATAACATCCCTATGGACGGGGGTGCAAGATGAAGACGATTCATGAGCTCAAATCCAAATGCAGATTCAAAGAGTCAAAAGTTATGCAACGAAGTAGGGATCAAAACTAATATCACTAAAATCATAAGCAAGATTGACATTCGGTTCAAAACATAGAAAGCAACATGATAAAAATGTAACTAAAGAACACGAGTCCAAAAACATAATGCACCTCCCGACCTCAGTAGGGTTGGTTAGTTACAGTTCATGTGGGGAGCACACATTTTCTCACGAATCATCGTAGGCATTGTTCTCTTCCTCACTCTCAGTTTCTCTCTTGATGATTCAATACCCTCCTTCCTCGTCGTCCCTTGATGATGGAATGTCTCTCTCCAATTTGTCTCCCCCTCTTTCAGGCTCCTCTTCTCCTTTTTGTATCCTTCCTCACTCCTCCTGTCTACTCCTGCCATCTGTCTCCTCTATCGCAACTTTCTTGCTGCCTGCAGCTTTTGTGGTCTCCCTGTTCATGAAGCTTTCTTGCATAAGGGAGGTGAGGGAGCTGACTGATCTCCAACCATAAAAGGTGTCTGTTGTTCGTTTCTTTGGCCTTTATGTCGCCTAAAAATAGTTCATCCTTCATTCATGCAGTATGTAGTGCATTGGTCATTCTACCTCATCTCCCGAAGCTCGTCGGTTTCCTACAGAGAACACTTACCCAAATGGGCTTTCTTGTTGGCAAGATAAAAGTGATGCATGAATGGGTTGGATGTGGAGAATGTTTGAAATGTGTTAAATTAGCACCATGCATGTGTTTATGCAAAAGAATAATCGTGCCATAGGTGTTGTATGCATACGAAATAGTAGTGAAAATATATACCATAATTCTCCACATCAATCATATTTGACTTATGACGCTTCATATTTTATTAAAATTACTGTTCTAATACTAATCATGTTTAGAATTAGGATGTTTTTTTGTTATCAATGTGTAGTTCATTATGAAGTCTTTCATTGTTATATATGATTGTGATTAGTAAGTGAATTGTTCTTATGTAAACCCTACTTATGTTCATGATTATTGTGTTAAAAATGCTCAAATATGATATATATGATGTTTAAAGCAGTGTGCTTCATGTATAGATGAATGTATGATTGATAGAATGAAGATGTAATGTTAAGTTTTGTCTCATCGCTCCAGATCAATCGACTGAAATCCTTTCGGTCGCCCATTTTTAGAAGGTCCGAATTCTCGAGCTTTTGTGGACACCGAAGTGACCATTTTGGTCGTCCGAAGCCTATATAGCGATCGTTCAAAAATGTTTTAGATGCTCGATTTAAAAAGCCCAAAGTCTCGGACTTCTGCGTACGTTGAATCGACTAGTTCGGTTATCCGAATCCCATGAAGTGGTCATCTGAAACCCTTTCGGACATCCAATTTAAAAAGTTTGAACTCAGGAACTACTGAGGACGTTGTGATGCCCAGTTCAGATGTCCATACAACCCATAGTGATGGTCCGATTCTTGACCTAGTGGTCGTCCAAAAGTGGACCGATCGTCCGCTTCGTCTAATGCCTATGTTTGATGATTGTTTAAACTTAGAATTATTTGAGTATGAATGACCTTAAATATAATTAAAACATGTAACATGTATTGGATGATTATATGTATTAATGTATGTACAGTATGAAGGTGTCGTGTTGTAATCGTAAAGGAGAATAAAGTCTTCACTCGCTAGCTTAAGTGATATGTTTCCGAAAAAGCGACCTCCACCCATAGGGTGGGAGTTTTCAAATGGGACTTATAAGGATCCTGGCCTAGCTAGTCAAAAGTCGCAAACTAACATGATCTTCTCAATCACTAAGATAAGAAGCTATCTAATCAAAGATGAAAGACGAAAAGATGATATGGTCATATGACATGACTATGATGGTATGATTTGGAACATAAGGAGGAAGATGATTATGTATGCACCTAAAAGGATACAAAGGAATGTTCCATAGTCATATGATGTTAAGAATGAAAATGATAAATGATAAGCAAGATAAATGAGCAATATGACTTGGCATATTGTTTGATTATGAAAATGCAAGCACAAGATGCTAAAGTATGACCTTTTGTCATATTATGTTATGAATGAAGATGTTAAAGTTAAGCAAGATAAATTCGTGACACGCCTTAGTATAATACTAATGATGTTATATGATTATCTTATCTTGTCATGATGATTGTTCACATGTCATATAGAATGCATGTGTAGTTCATATCATGCATATGTTATATGTTTCCATTATGATGTAACACATATGCCATGACATGTAGAGATCATGTTATAGGATCATATGGACCTCAACATACTCTAACGTGAGAAATTCTCTGCAACCCATGGATCCGTGCAGGTATGGACGAGGCATAGTCTCGACGATGAAGACTTCATGATGACGAAATTGCACATGTGACCGTCGGGCTACGACTCAAGTTATCTTATGATACTCTATATTATTATTATGGACTCGTTAGCGATTCATGTAGGTATGGCACATTTGAGTCATATACTTTTATATGAGATCGTTTATGTATTATGAACTTTATGTTGAATCCTATGTTAGAGTCTATGTGGCCATGGATTAAATATGTTATCATGTTATTTATTAGCTTATAAAGTTTTACATTGTTTTATGTTATTATTATGTTCATTATTATTATGTTTCCACTATGATGTTTTATCAAATTAGGTCAAGAAGAATTGAGCAAAATTAGCACCGCCTATGATTCGATCATGTAAATTAGAGTCGAATTTTAAGAGATTACATCAGGTTTTTGGATTCCACGCAAATATAGAGTAGATATCTGTAGGATCTCAAAGGGCACCAGGAGGGGGTGAATTGGCGTTCAATTAAAAATATCGATTTCATAAAAATTATCGCGGAAGTTTAAAATCAATTCTTAAAATATTTTAAATCAATGCAATTTAGATCATATCACAAATATAATATGAGAAGGAGAGAGAGAAAGAAATCAAACACAATGAATACAGTGGTCGTTGACAAGGTTCGGCCACACTTTGACCTACGTCCCCGCTCCGATTTCTCGACTTTGAGACCGTCGAAGGTTTCACTAAAACACTTCCTTTGTTCCAAATGGGACAAGGAAGAAAAGCCCTTTTATATCAATCACCATTTCTCCTCTTCTAGAGGTAAGGCAAACCACTCCTCTTAGTAAACTAATCGTTTCTCTCGCTCAAAAGATAAGACATGGAACCTCTTTTACATATGAGCTCTCTCAATTTTTCTGAACAATTGTTTCTCTCTTTTATAATACTATGTTCACAAGAAGATAAGAGAGAAAGAAGAGAAAAATCAAAATGATAACTTCAAAAAATGGGTCTTCTTTTGAAAACATGAAGTCAATACTTGAATGGATGTCTTTGTTTCAGGCTTTGGCAAGGCTTCAGTATGTGAAAAATTCGTCCAGAATTTTTTCCACAATTTACTCATTCAAAAATCGTCGTTACTATTCATTTGACTCGGAGGCCGATCGATTGCACATCTAGACCGGTCAACCGGTCTATGTGATCATTGCGTAATTTCTTTAATTTTGCGCTTGATCGATCGACAGGACTATCAACCAATCAGTCGACCGATATAGTCTCAACATCTTTTATTTCGCCCGTTGAGCTGATCGGTCGGCCGGTGCATCGATCGATATAGTCTCGACGTCGATCGGTATAGTCTCGTCGTAGAACTTGGCAAGTCATGCATTGATCGGTCGACCGGTATTTTGTATCGGTCGACCGGTGTAGTCTTGAACGACATTCTTTACTTCGATAACAGATTGACCGATCTGCACTATTTTGAACATAACGTTTTACACTCTTATTCAAATTAGATAATCTTGGATTCTATGGATAGCTAACAAGATTCTTTACAACTTTGATATTCATTATTCATCCATAATCTAATAAAATGATAGTCAATTATTTAATCAAATTTAGTACATAAAGTTGACCTTTTTTAACTTTTTTAATATTTAACTTTAATTTTTTGAGATTTGTATCATCAAAATATAATTTTATATATCATTAAGATTTTACTCCAAAAATATGGTGACTTAGGACTAACAATAGTTATCCAAATGCAAATTCAGCTTTTTCATTGCCAGAAATATCAAACTAGTCTTACAACGAGTTCATCCCTCACAAATCGGGCACCATGGCCGCAACGCTCTTCTCACAAATATTTTAAATGAGCATTGTACTCATCTGTAAAACATTTGAAATATGGAAAACTACAATTAGATTAAACATATAAAACATTTGAAAAATATATGAAATAAGGTATAAAAACAGTTAAAATGGAAATAAATTGATGTACGGACTACAATTTACAAATACAAAAAAACCAAAAAAAAAAAAAGCTGTGACTCGTTACATTTTTCATCGACCTGATAACATGGACACCCCAAACGAGTGGATCGACGACGACGCCTGGCTCCCCAACTCCGAAGCAGTGGCGGCACCGCTCCCTCCGGCGCCGGTGCCATGGACTTCAACTCCGAGAGGCCGCCTACTGCCGTGGCTCGTCTGGTCGTCGTCTATGGACAGGAGGTCCACGATGATCATGTCCGTCTCCGGCGGCCTCTGCACTGGCAGCCGCCCCTCGAGCATGTCTACGACCCTCGGCATCGGCGGTCGGAGCTCGGACGTCTCCTGGATGCACCACAGCGCCACGTAAACCATCGTCCTCACCTGCTCCACGTCCACCCCGCCACCACTTCCTTCACCTTCCATGAGCCTTCTGTCCACCACGTCCATGACCATTCCTTTCCTCACCTTATCCATCACGGTCTTTGGGAAGTACGACCACTTCCGCTGCGACGCGCTGCTGTCATCCCCAACGAGTTGCACGTTCCGACGCCCTCCGATGAGCTCCAACAGAACCATCCCGTAGCTGTAGATGTCTGACTTCTCGGTGATTCCGCTGTCCAGCAGCCATTCCGGTGCCAGGTAGCCCTTGGTCCCGCGCACGGTCGCCACGACTCTGCTCTGGTCCCTGGCCATTAGCTTCGCCAGCCCGAAGTCGGAGACGACCGCGTGGAAGTCCTCGTCCAGCAGTATGTTCTCCGGCTTGATGTCGAGGTGAAGGACCCGCGACCTGCAGTCGCAGTGGAGGTACGCGAGGGCTTTCGCCACGTCCACGGCCACTTGGTATCTGCATCCATGCACAGACTTCGCCTCATGTCTCTGTAAGTTGAAGCCTGAATCAGGCGGGTAAACTTGAACCAGTCAAGATGAGTACCTCAAGCGCCATGGCAGGCAGCGTCGCCGGCCGTGCTCCTTCCGGGGAAATATCCAGCGGTCTAGTGATCCGTTGGCGACGAACTCGTAGACCAGGAAGTGCGACCCGCCAGGGACGAGGCCGTAGCCGAGCAGGCGCACGAGGTTGAGGTGCTGAGCGCCGGCGATCACGGATATCTCGGACCTGAACTCCCTCTCGCCGCACTCAGCACCGTCGATCCGCTTCACCGCCACCGGCGTCCCATCGTCGAGGATGCCCTTGAACACCGTGCCGGAGCCACCGCGGCCGAGCTGCGCACCGAAGCCATCGGTTGCGGCCTCGAGAGCCTTGTACGAGAACTTCTGCGGCAGGCCCGCGACCTTCCGGAAGAAGCTGTACTGGACGCGAAGCTCCTGGCCCTCGAGGTCGGACCGACGCGCCATGGCCCTGGTCGTCTGGTTCTCAGCTGCGCAGTGCACGAGCAGCCACATGACGATCGTGAGCGCCACAGCGAAGGCCACGGCCGTGATGGCGTAGAAGCTCTTGGGCAGATCGAAGATTGAGAAGACCGACAGCACGAGGACGAGGAGGATGGAGAGCACCGCGAAGGCGAGGAACCGTGCGTTCCTGGGATCCATCTGGAGGTAAGGAATGAGAGCTCTTGATCGTCTTGTGCAAGATAATTATGCGCCGCTGACTTGATCTGTTAAAAGCTGTCTTAATCGAAGAGGACGAATATTATTCTTTGATGCCTTGCCAACGCCGTTGACATTGGATTGAGAATACTTATACGGCTACTACAGTGGACTTTGAATTAGATTTAATCTAATCTGCAAACTGTTTGAATATGAAGAAGCTATACGTCGGGTGCATTTTGCAATTGTCGGGTTGATAGAAATCCAAGTTAGATTACTTTGCTCAATGCTCACCCCAGGCGACCATGAAGTGAGTTCAGATTGTTACCCAATTGAAGCTTTTCAGGAGGATAACGTCAGTGATAAAAGATGACACGGAGTTCCTTTTCGTTTTCTTCTTCTTTTCGGTGAAATGAATGTTCACCTCATGGTTCCAGAGCATGTATTTTTCAGTTCTTAGTTCTTACTATCCAATATCGGACCGGATGGTCAATATCGGTCCGAACCGTCCGTTGCATCGGTTCACTGAACCGCACAAAATCAACAAAAGAAATAGCCCCATTTTAACTTATTAAAGAAACGAAAAGGCATATTGAAAAGTGGGGGGAAAAACATAGATGATGGAGAAATAATAGGCGATAGAAAAAACCAAGAGGAAATAAATATGAGATGAGATAAATTAATAGGGGAAAAAATTGGAAAAAGAGGACTCCCGAAATAAATGTAAAAAGGAAAGTTGGAGTTATTTAAGTAATTTAATTGATATACAGTCATTAGTATTATATAAGTAATAAATTGATATAAATTTTATTTTGGCTTTAGATTTGATGTTCAAAATTATTGGCACTAATTTAATTTATCGAGGACTCTCAAAATTAAACCTGAAATAAATTAACTCCGTGTCAACCCCTTAATTTTCTTTAAATAGTATTAAAAAAATATCCTACTTCAAGCTTGTGGATCCCCCAAGCTTTTCATTTTGTATTTAGTTAAGTAAATATTATATAATTATAAGATAAAATTAAATTTTGGCTCCCTTGCATTAGGTTGGCAATCAAACAACAGCTTATTATTTAATGATTTTTATGATATTTATTATCTTTTAATATACTTAGGCTCCTCAAAAAAATTCTGCATGCCTCGCCTCCCTATACACGTATAATGGACCTAATGGAAGAAAGTTTATTTTCGAGCCGACCTCAAAGACAACCACCCGGAAAAAGTCAAAAGTCTCGGACAGCAATGCTTTAATAACTACTAGCATTTGAATCAGACAACTAAGAATGCAAGCTTGAGCTGGAAAAAAAATACTATTGGAAAATGGCCATGTCAAAGGTGAGCTATCATCTAGACGAAGATAAGCTTAAAATCTCACCAAGCAGCAAACTATGCATTTTATGATCAAAATACAATTTCAATGGCATCCTATATGGCAAATCAAGACAGGTCAAACTTCAAACTTATTTAGCTTGAAAAGAGATGAAGTAATTGGACTGTCAAACTTCTTTAGCTTTCCTTGCAAAGATATCAGCTCTATCTAGATCGTCCATAAGCTGAATCCAATAGACGCGAATCGAGTGGTAACTCAGGGAGGAAATTTATTTTTCAATTCAGAAGCAGAATGACTAACTTTAATAAACAATAAGAAAAATGCAAACTGCAATCTGAATTGAGAAGAACCTACTAGCCGCATCAATTAAAATCATAAAGCCCCTCTTTGGTAAAAGGTTAGTTCTAGAACAAAAATTTGTATCTACTTTTTCTTTTATTGTGCAATCATCATTAATGTGAAGTCCACGTGTATGTAAAATTAATGTTACGCAACAAAAATAGAACAAGACTAGTTCTCATACTAAGCATTTAGGCCCAAAAAGAATACAGGTTCATGGAGATAAAAGGGAAATGAGGGATTAAACGTTTTGATGCTACAGAACCGCGGGTTGCAACTATGTCCATGTTGAGTCTGATTGAAAAATGATGAAAATCCAATGTCGGCACCATTATTTTGATGCAACAGAGAAATGCCTACAAAATCCCCGGGTAAACTGCACAGTGGTACGAATCAGAAGTAACAGGCAGAAGCATTTTGCTTCACTCGAACAAGAAAATGGACAAAAAACATACACCCAAAAAAAAGATGACAAGCAGTTTTTTTTATTGTTCGAGCAAAAGCCTGTAAAGCCCTAATGATCATCATCATCATGACCATGGCCATCCGGGGGACCTCCTGCACCTATCACTTCCAGCTGCAGAAAGAGTGAAGAAGTTGAATAATTCCATAAGATCCTCGCATCCCTTATTTGCAATATTTCAGAAGAAATAAATACCAACATTTCATTCAAAAGTGAGAGCACATCTAAATTTAATCAGTTAAAGGGAAAAAAAGATGTATTCATTTCAATTACCACAAAGTATTGAGAGCACACAGGACATTCACGTGGCTTGCCTTTCTCCAGCCAAAACCATACAACATCATGCTCATCCTCTGACAACATCAAGCGTTTATCAGCAATTAGCATAAATCTTCAATAAGATTTTTTTAGAACTAAATTGTCAAAAAGATGAAGACAAGTTAGGGAAATGAAATTATAGCAGAAAACTGAGAACACAATTAAGTCAATGTGGGATCATAAATGGCACATATGGACTATAGACTCAGAAATAGTCTTGGAAATCTTCCAGAGGAAAGAAAAATAGGTATGCTAAAAGGGTGAGTTCTAATATGAAATACTCTCAATATTGTGTAGTATATGCCGCCCCTCCTTAAGAGGATGCTTGTAGATATGGCATGACAAGTCCTCATGTCTAAATAATCCTCTATCGATAAAGCTGGATGATTGTCGATTGAACAATCATGCTTTTACCTTTCCAGAAAGTATGTGAACAAACTAGAGAACCTATAAAATCTCAAAAGGATTGTAACTTGGTATTATCAAAATCTATTTCATATAGAATTCAGTAAATACCGGAAGATAAAGAATTGAAGGAAAGAAAAACCATAAAAAAAAGGGAAAGCTTACAGGAGCCATCCTACAACTTACCACCTTCACCACCAGGACAGCCAACAATTCTCTTATCATAATAAGATTGAATGACAGCAGGTGCATCCTAAATTAGAAGAAATGTAAAATAGTGAAAACCGGATCAACACATCATCAGTTCAATGTGACAAAAAATACATGAGCAACAATCAATTCTTCCAAGAAGACCGCTTTGGGGATATTCCGCGGCATGGAAAAAATAAATTTACAATATTAAAAACATTACAATATCTGTGCCTATAGTTGAACTGTGTATGCAACATATCAACAGGTATAACAAGCAACATGTAAATACACCCAAAAAGAAAAACACACAACTATAAAAGTATTAAAGTAGTTGTTGCCAAAAAGTCGCAGTTTTTTTAAAGATAACAGAGTAGTAGATTATATTAGTTTTTTTAAAGATAACAGAGTAGTAGATTATATTGTTTGCTGTTAAGCAATGATGGGTTTGTTCAACAAATAATGAAAAAGCACATCATAAGAAGATGATAGTGGAAATGCAAATCTGTCATCACACACTAGCAAATTTTAAATGAGAATATTCATAAGATACCATTTTATTTTTACATAAGGTAACAAACTTCGGGAGCATATATGGACAGGGGCAGGGGCAGGGGCAGGGGCAGGGGCCAAAATCTCTGGCAGGAAGATGAATGCTACCCCCTTATTTGCTCTGACGCTTCACACTGCTGGAGGCCGGCTTCTGACGGTCATGCCTTCGCCAAGTTGGGTGTTTCCTTGTTCGAATCTGTCTCTTCCTATGTGAGTTGTCTGTGTGCCTCGTGCAGTGACGCGGAGCTTTCGTTCCTGCTCCCACACTATACCTTCCCACAGGGACTAGTGTTGGTGTGTTGTGGGTGGTGACGAGTATCTCTGCCCCACCACCCCCCATGCTCTCCTGACAGATTCCACTCCTACCTCCCTTCCTCTTCAGTTTCGCAGCATCCTCTGCTTCTCCTTCCCTGGTTCGCTGCTGGTAGCCACAATGCCCAGGTCACGCTCCATCGTGGGTGCTAATGGCTGGTCTCGCAATGTTTGTGGTGGTCACCAGCCATCCCATCATCAAACCTCAATGCTGGATGTCATTTGCTACTGTTGTGGTCTCAGTCACCTTCAAAACTCTTCTCATGAACCAATACAATGCCTCCACTGCTGAGGTTTTGGCCACAGGAGCTCCATCTGCCCCTCCCTCCATGGTAGGGGCTTAGAGAACAAACTTGCCAGCTGTCCATCCTCCCATCACCAGCATATGAAGGTCACTAGTAGACCATGTCAACAGCGGCAGATCATGATGTTCCCTTCTGCATCCTGTAGTTTCCGACGGATTGAGTAATCATGGTATCTCCATGGTTGGTTGACATCCTATAAAACCTGAGGTCACCATTCCATAGGATCCAGATGCCTCACGAGCCCTAAGTATCTGATCAGTGAGCTTCTGGCGAAGGCAGCTTCACTGGTTAAGGTGCAAGATGCCATAGAGGAGTAGCTCTGGGTCCTCTTCGGCTCTCCCCATCCTGGATTTTGAGCAGCCAGGTTCTCCTTTGGTTGGGTCAGCCAGAGCAGCGCTGGAAGTTAACTGTGGAGCCAACACAGGTTAACCAACGCACAATGATTCGGTGGTGCAGGTAGTTTCCAGGATAGGGAGGCACACCAAATCAGAAACGGCAGACGGCAAGCATCTACCTGACTGGAATTCCTCTTCACCTACACTATCTGGAGGCTCTGTCAGCTATCATCAAGCCTTTTGACATGTTCTGTGATGTCATTATCCCGGCCATCGGATCAGTTGACGATTCTCTATTCCATCTTCATACACGCGGACCATTTCACTATGCAGTCTCCCTTTGTCAGTCTGACCCACAACAGGTACAGTGCTCATGAGCGGAGATTGTGGCTGGTGCCATCCCCGGGCTGCCAACGGCCAACCGCTGGAAGTGGCAGCTTAAGCACACCAGGGTGGACCACAACAGACCCACGACACCTATTATGCTCGGATCCTTCTGACTTGCAGGAAACGGAGGGGCAAGTCTGGAAACTTTCCATCTAGCTGCCACATGTCACATCAACAACACTCCTGCCGTGAGAACCGAGAAGTCTGCCTCTGTTCCCACTGATGAAACTGCAGGAAAACTTCCCCAGATATCACAATCTTGTGATGAGGGAACCCAGAAGCCACAACAGGCATCTCCTATGACGCATCCCCTAGCAGCCACTGGAATCACAGGGACGTCTACCAGGATGCCATGTGTGATAACCAACAGCCCTACAGTTGTACACAAGCAACCTGAACATATATCCCTTGTGATTTTGACTCCTGCTGTGCCACCTGAAAAGAAACAAGACTTCGAACCCCAAACAGAATTCCCTCTGGGAAAATTGTGGTGAAATTGCTGTCACGGGCCAGGACCCCCAAGATTATGGTTTGTGGTCCTCATCTTCAGTCAGAAACATTACCCATGTCGCTGGTAAACCTGCTGATGCTGCCCCCAGAATCACTCCTCTAGCTAACAACATGATTCCAGTTCAGATGGATGAAAAAGACAACTCCCATGGCTCACTCCTAGAAATGCGGTGGCCGACCATGGTGGGGGAACTGATGATTTGTTGGTGGCTTTGGAGCCCTCTGGATGTCTGGTGCCAAACTGGCCTTCTGAAAAACAGCAGCATTCGTTGGAGATTGCAATGGACGATGCCCGCTCATCAGACCCCAGGAACGTCAATATTCACGATCTCGTGCGACCCAATCTTGGCTCGCCACAGTGACATTGTCGAGCAGGTGCCACAGCAATCCACATTCAATAGCATACTCCTGGACTTCGGAGATCCAGTCCCAGGTCTATCTCCATTGATTGTTCTGCATGTGCACCAGATCCATGAACAGTGGGGCATTATCACTTTCCAGATAAAGGTGTTAAGATGAAATGAAAGGTCCTTTGGGATATCTCAAAAAGGAGACTGTTGAATCACTATCTCATCAAGTGGCAGACAGACACTATCTTTTTTGCAGGAAAATAATCTTCCAGATTGTAACAGCCTAATTGTGGGATCAAATTGGGAGTTTTCAACTAAATAACATTGGCACTTGATTCCGTTGGTAGATCAGGTGGTTCAATTATTGTCTGGAAGAACGATTTTAAGTTGAAGACTTCCATTACTCAGCAATTCTGCTTATCAGCTGTCCTTTCTCTTGGTTGGGTTGTTGAGGGACTGCTGGTGACCTGCGTATATGGCCCTCTCCACTAGGGAAATGCAACCTGTTTTGATCAGAGCTGGTCAGCATTTGTGAGCATCACTCGGACATTATCACTGTGTATATGGCCCTTTTTCTTTGATGGTTCAGTCGCTGCAGCACAATGGACGACCATCCTTATTGCCCTCTTTGCTTACTTTTCTGGGCTCTCCATCAACTGATCAAAGTCGGCCTCCATCTCCTTTGGGATGGATATGGATGAAGTACAGTGTTGTGCTGACAAGCTGCAGACTCCAGCGGGTTCTTTCCATATTCAGTATCTTGGTCTTCCGATGATCGATAGGCAGGTCAAACCCAAGGACTTATTTTCAGTTGTGCAGAAAATGAATTATAGGCTTGATGGCTTCAAGACCAAAATGCTTTCTATGGTCGTTCTTCTTAATTCGGTGTTAACGGGACTGCCTATCTACTACATGTCCGTTCTTTGGTTACCAAGGAAAGTGGAAGTTGTGCTTGACATTTTAGGAAGGAATTTTTTTGGCATACCTACTTGGGTAATGCTTGCAAGATGCACCTTGTTTCCTGGTTTGAGGTCAGAAGGCAGGATAAGAGTTTTGGTGCTTTCTGACATGAATATTGCCCTTCTAGGCTTTTGGCTGCCCTGTCCTGAGTTCCCAGCATGATCTCTTTTCATCAATAATCCTATCCTGCTATGGGGGCACTCTACCTTGGCAGTCCAGACTCTCTCTCCCCCTCCATGGCATATGCTTTCTGGACTGAAGTCTCCAGAGTGATGCCTCGACTCAGGAATCACTTCAAGGCAGTAGCCTAATGGCTCCCGGGAGTCTATCTTCCCACAACTCTTTGCCATTGCCCGTGACAAGGATGCTGGTCTGGCGGCTGTCTGGGCTGACCCTGTCTCTTCAGGTCAGGGTTGTTGGGCCCTCTGCTTCTCCTCTCCACTATAGGACCAACACACCCAGGAATTGCTTGACCTGCTGGTCTTGGTCAATCCTTTTAGACTAAATACTTCTCTGCTGGATGGCTAGTGCTGAACAAAAACAATTACCAGGTGCATCAGACTTATGAGCTGATCCTGGCTTCAGGTCAGGGTTGTTGGGCCCTCTGCTTCTCCTCTCCATTGTAGGACCAACACACCCAGGAATTGCTTGACCTGCTGGTCTTGGTCAATCCTTTTAGACTAAATACTTCTCTGCTGGATGGCTAGTGCTGAACAAAAACAATTACCAGGTGCATCAAACTTCTGAGCTGATCCTGGCCTCAGTCTAGACCGCAAATGCTAATCTTAAGTTGGACTGTCGGCTCCTCTCGAGGATCTGTGCCACTTTGAAGATTAAGATATTTATCTGTGTTGAGAAAGATGTTCTCTTATTGATTCACCAAACACGAGTGCCACCTATTTATAATCAAGGTAGGCAATACAAGAGGGAGAATATTACTCGAGAAAATCAGGAATATTATCCCAAAATATATGAGATACTATTCCAAGAAACCTGGGATACTAATCCTAATTAATATTACAAAGATATGCGAAGATATGGAAAGATATTGAGAGATATGCAAATCATATCTCAACACTCCCCCTCAAGCTGGAGCGTAAATATCATTTAGGCTCAGCTTGAAACATATATCCAGGAGCTTCTTCTTGGGAAGTGCTTGAGTAAAGATGTTAACTAGTTGATCTTCAGTGGCCAAGTGTGGAGTGGATATCTTCTTAGTTGTAATAGCATCACGAATGAAGTGACAGTCCACTTCTATGTGTATAGTCCTCTCATGAAACACAGGATTGTTTGCAATAAATATTACAGCCTTGTTATTACAATACATAGGTACTGGAGAAGTAGCAGAAATTCCAAAATCACGTAGAAGAGAGATGACCCATAAGAGTTCACATGTAGTATGAGTCAACAACAACAACAACAAAGCCTTATCCCACTAGGTGGGGTCGACTACAACAACAACATGTAGTATGAGTCATTGCCCTATATTCTGACTCAGCGCTAGAGTGTGAGACCACATCTTGTTTCTTGCTGCGCCATGTCACAAGATTTCCACCAACATAAGTACAATAACCAGTGGTTGATCTTCTATCTTCATGAGCCCCGGCATAATCTGCATCAGAATAACCCCACACTTTTAAATGTTCATGATTTTTTAAGTGAAGACCTTTCCCTGAAGAGGCTTTTAGATATCGTAAAACCTGACATACACCTGCCCAATGTACTTCACGTGGTTCTTGCATAAATTGGCTTAGGCGACCAACGGCATAGAAAATATCAGGACGAGTTACAGTGAGATACAGAAGTTTACCAAACATAGCTTTATATCTGGTGACATCTTCTAGAATAGGGCTGCTCAAATCTACTAGTGGTAGTTGTGGATCCATAGGAATGATGGCTATTTTACAGCTCATCATACCAGCTTCCTTTAATAGGTCCAAGACATACTTTCTTTGAGAGAAAATGAATCCATCATCAAACTTATTTACTTCAATGCCTAAGAAGTATTTTATTAGACCAAGATTTTTGGTCACAAATTGATATTGCAAAAACTTCTTTGCTGCCAAAATACCGTCAGTGTCACTACCAGATATTAAAATGTCATCTACATAAACTATGAGGATGACTGAACCTTTAGAAGTATGTAAAGAGAATGTTGAATGGTCTGAAGAGGATCGACTAAAGCCATATTCTTCAATAGCTCTGCTGAATTTTTCAAACCATGCTCTTGGACTTTGTTTGAGTCCATAAATTGCTTTCTTCAACTTGCAAACCTTTGAACACTCCCCCTGAGTAATATACCCAGGCGGCTGTTCCATGTAAACCTCTTCAGTAAGATCACCATATAAGAAAGCATTTTTAACATCAAGTTGGTCAACTTGCCACCCAGAGTTGACAGCAATAAAAAGTAAGATTCGAACATAATTAAGACGAGCAACTCGAGAGAAAGTCTTAAAATAATCTACTCCATAAGTTTGGGTGTAACCTTTGGCTACTAAACGAGCCTTATAACGATCAACTGTTCCATCAGAGAGATACTTTAGGGTGAACGCCCACCGACAACCAACTACTGTTGCATTAATCGGGAGGTCTACAAGTTCCCAAGTCTCTCTAAAATGCAGAGCGGACATCTCCTCATCCATAGTAGTTTTCCAGCACGAATGGTGGAATGCCTCAGAATGGTTGCGGGGAATAAAAAGACTATCAAGAGAAGCTGAAAAAACTTTGGCAGCAGGAGACAAATGATCAAAAGTCATAAAATTAGATAGAGGATATTTCACACAAGACTTAGTGTCCTTCCGATGTGCAATAGGAACATCTAGGTCATGAGTTACCTGAGGAGGATCTCCTTCCAACAAGTCAAGATTGTTTGGAGGATCACGTGATGGAATCGTGGAGTGGTTCATCGTCAAGGTCCGGTGGAGGTTGTGGAAGTTGAGTATGTCGGCGGCTATAAACTCTCAGGGGTGGTGCAGGCGATGGAGGAGGAGAGTGTGGCTGTTGTGACGGTAGATCCTGTGATGGGTCAGGAATTGGAATTAGATGATTCTCATGATTATCCGCAGGGTCCGAAAAGTAAGGTTTGTCTTCAAAAAATGTAACATCAGCACTAATATAGGACCTGCGAGAAGTAGAATCATAGCACCAGTAACCTTTTTGAGTTCGCGAGTACCCTAAAAAGATGCACTTGATTGCTCGAGGAGCTAATTTATCAATGTGAAAGAGGTGAACAAAACATTGACATCCGAAAACACGAGGAGGGACATGAAACAAAGACTTTCCTGGGAAAAGGAGATGGAACGGAATTTGTCCATTGAGAACCGACGATGAAACTCGATTAATGAGATAACCTGCGGTGAGAACGGCATCTGGCCAATAGGTGGAGGGTACTTTCGTATGGAAGAGGAGGGTACGAGCAACATCCAGCAAGTGGCGAAGTTTTCGTTCAGCAACGCCATTTTGCTGAGATGTTTTTACAAAGGAAGTTTGATGAATTACACCAACAGATTTAAAAAACGATGAAAGATCAGAATTTGCAAACTCAAGTCCATTGTCGCTGCGAAAGACTTTAATAGAGGTAGAGAACTGGTTTTTTATTTCTGTAAAAAATTCTCGAATAATTCGAGGAGTTTCTGCCTTATTTTGCAACATATAAACCCAAGTGACTCTAGAAAAATCATCCACTAAAATCAAAAAATATTTAAAATGCCTATTGTTGGAAACTCGACAAGGACCCCACAAATCAGCATGCACTAGTGAAAATGGACTTTTTTCTCGTTTGTCAAGGCGAGGTGGAAAAACAGTACGATGATGCTTTCCTAGTTGACAAGCCTCACACTCAAGAACTTCAGTACTTGAAATGTTAGGAAATTGTCGATGAAGAACAGTCAAACTGGGATGACCTAGGCGGCGATGGAGTTGTAGGGAAATGCTGGTAGTGTAGGCTGTGGAATTTTTTGTAGATGGCTGGAGATAATAGAGTCTATCACGTTCAAATCCTCCACCAATCTGTTTCATCGTTTGGAGATCCTGCAGAACAAAAAAAGAGTCATAAAAAAGTGCTCGACAATTTAAGAACTTTGTTAGCTGGCTGATCGAAAGAAGGCTTAGAGCAAACTTTGGAGCATACATAACATTATCAAGGGAGAGGTCACAATTAACAGAAACTGTGCCAAGGCCAGTGACCGGAGAGAGAGAACCATAAGTAACTTTGACATTAAGTGGATTCGATAGAGATTTGAGGGATGAGAAGAAAGAGGCATCACCTGTAATGTGTGAGGAGGAACCCGAATCGGCAATTCAGTCAGATTGAGAACTAGTAGAGAGAGCAAGAGTACCTGAATGATGCATCACAGCAGCACCAATTGATGGAAATGCAGATTCAGACAGAGAACGAAGGCGATCATATTCTTCTTTTGATATTAGAATATCCGACTCATTTGTAGTGGTAGCATGAACCTTTGGATGATCAACAGGATATCCAAACTTTTCCCAGCAACGGTCAGAGGGATGATTGGATCGATGACAGTGGTCACAAAAGAATTTACCACGTCCTCCAGAGTCGTTTCCTTGTCCACGTCCATGGCCTTTGCCTTTGTCAGGGAAAAATCCTCTTCCTCTTCCACGTGTAGCAAGTGCAGATGCATCCGTATGAGGTGAGAAATCATCGATACGGGAGAGTCGAGCATAGATTTCTTCAGGGGTTGGAATAGTTTCATGTGTCATCAACTGATCCTTGACGGATTTATATTCAGGACCAAGACCAGAGAGAAGCTGAACGGATCTAATTTGATCACGTTGTTCAGAACACTTTGATATCTGCAGAGAGAGGCTGATAGATATCTTGCTCATTCCAGAGGTTAGTTAATGTCTCAAAATAATTTGCTAATGGCTGATTATTTTTCTTACATGATTGGATTTCTTCCAGAACCTTGTAAAGGCGAGATATATTGCTTTTATGAGAGTGAAGTTTTTGAAGTACCTCCCACATAGTCTTGGCTGACCTATAAACCATGACCTGTTTGGCAACAGATTCGGTCATGCTATTGAGCATGGCAAAGGCGACCCAATCATTGTCAACATCCCAATCTTCTGTACGTTCTTCAGATTTGGTGAGGATATGCTTCTTCCTGTGGACCCTACGTAGCGCTCAAATGCCGTGGACCAGAGGAGATAATTGGTACCATCAAGTTTGATATTGATACCGAGTGGAGTGCTGAGGGTGGATTTAACACCAGAGTTGCTAGATGAAGCTTTCTGATCGGCCATGGTTGAGAGAGATGGATTCCACGGAGAAAAAGATCAAGCGCCGATCTTGAGAACTATGGATCTAGATCGGAATAGACCTGTCATCCATCTAGATTGAGGAAGGAAGAGAGAGGAATAAGGATCAGATCGTTACTGCTCTGATACCATGTTGAGAAATATGTTCTCTTATTGATTCACCAAACACGAGTGACACCTATTTATAATCAAGGTAGGCAATACAAGAGGGAGAATATTATTCCAGAAAATCAGGGATATTATCCCAAAATATCTGAGATACTATCCCAAGAAATCTGGGATACTAATCCTAACTAATATTACAAAGATATGGAAAGATATGGAGAGATATGCAAATCATATCTCAACAATCTGGCTCCTAAGACGTAGGCAGATTCTTAAGCATGCTTACCATGTTAAATGGATCCCGGATGCCATGGGATGAATGAGGACACCGCTCATCTTTTCTTTGGATGTCAGGTGGCCACACAGGTCTGGAGTATGGCGTGCATCCAGTGGATTAACGATAATGCAGAATCAGAATTATGGAATTCCTTTAGGACACAATCACATATAGGTCCAGGGTGGAAAGAGCTGTGATTGTTGCTATCCTCTGGGCTATCTGGTTGCACCGAAATTATACGATTTTGAACGGAGGTCGCGGCTATGTTGAGAACATTATTTCTCATGCACGAAGGCTGTACAGCAGGTGGCAAGTTATATCTTGACCTATTCTTGTTTTCTTTTTGGGGCCCCTTGTGGAGCCTAATCCTCTTATATCTGTAACTTCTCAACAAAGATAATGGAATGGGTAGCACTCCTGGTTATCCATCCTTTTGCTTTCAAGAAAAAAGAAGAAAATAAATGGAATGCCTTATAAGGACACAGAAAGTATTCCTTGGGGTGTGTTTGGTTCATTCTATTTTATTTTCATTCCTTGGAGTCATTATGGGAATAAGAGATTACAGCTTTTGGTTATGTATCATTTGTTAATGTTAATAGGAATGTGAGATTCCAGTTGGAATGATAATCCTATAAAATGTCAGAATCCCAATCCCCCCTTGACTGATGTCTTTCTCACATTCCGACCTCTTCGAACTGTTGCTCTCGCTGGTCCTTCGCCGAGAAATAGAGAAACGCCAGGGTCCTGAAGAAATATCAAAGGCCATAGTGTGTGCTCCTGCTGATTCTTTGTAGAGAGAAGTAAAAGGTCCTAACTTGTGCTGCTGGTCCTTCCCACAGAGAGAGAGAGAGGGGGGAAGGGAGGGAGGGAGGGAGAGAGAGAAGTAACAAGGTGTTTGCTCTTGCTGGTTTGAGAAGTCTTAGTGCTCTTGCTGATTTGAGAAGTATTAGTGCTCTTGCTGGTTTGAGAAGTATTAGTGCTCTTGCTGGTTTCAGAGAGAGAAGTGACAAAGGTTTTGGCATGTGCTGATCCTTCTAATGTCTTAGCATTTTTTTTACTTGCTATTGGTCCTTCCCCACATCTTGTTTTATTGCGTTTGATAGCTGATTCTCTCTCTGCCACAGCGCCATTGACAGTCAACCGATGACCTGAGCAGCTTTTGGACAACCTTAACACGACCTCCTACCAACATTAAGATCTGGTTCGCTTCCTTCTTCCAACAGTTGCCAACCCCATAACCAAAAGCCCATCTTTTTGTTTTGTTTTTTTTCTTTTGTTGAGATGACTTTGATTTTTTTTTTTTTTGAGAAGAGCTGACTTTGAATTGTTAAACTGAAACAAACATTGGAATCTAAATTTGTTAGGAATGTGATTCCTAGAAATTATATTCCTTGGAATGTTTAGATTCCAGGTAATGTTATATATCATAAACCAAACACATCCTTAGATTTGTCCATGTAAAACAAAATTCACAAAGGCTCATAACAGAGATATGATAGGGGCAAAAGGCTAGAAAGCGTCTAGCTTCAAATGAGCAGATGTTATAAAAAAGATAGAAAAATCATTCAACCTTTTTGAGAGAAAATCTCTCAACTATCCAACATAAGATTTTAGTAGAACATAACAGTATAGTCAACAGAATGGAACCAATAGGTTTGGAGCATGGGTTAAGTTGACAAGCTTCTTGGACAGCTTCCCATCTGAGGCATTTTGGCAACCTTTTCGGACTTCTGAAAGACAGAGGCAGCATTGGAGACTCTCTTTGGTTTTTCTTGGCCGGTGCATGGACCATTTGGCTCCAGCTTAACCGGGTGGGGGGTGGGGGATGTCAGGTGGATAGTATTGTACACCACATTTTGTTTCTTCTTTGGGAGTGGGGCTTTGGATAGCATTTTCTCCTTTTTCACCCCTCTCCTCCGGAGAGGGCCTTACGTGTACATGTTGATCAGTTATATTGATATATTTATACCTGGATGACAACCCAAACTTCTGGTTGTCATCCTTTGCCTTCTCAAAAAAATGTTTAGGAATTAGAAAATTTGTAAAAGCGTGCATAGAAGAAACAACGAAGATATGAGCAATGTTGTCAGAAACCCTTTACGTGAGTGATCCTAGTTTGGCTCATTTCTGTCAGCACATGGCAGGATTGTGTGCTGACATGTAAAATCATTAGAACCAACACGTAAAAGTAGTAGAACCATTCATTAATTAGGGGTTTTTCATTCTTTTGTTTAACATTCAGTCCCCTTAATCTACTCTTTAATGCTAATGCAATACCTATGGCTCGTATTACCCAACTCCCAGGTCTCCTTTTTTTTGAGATGAACTCCCAGGTCTCTTCTCCATAGCACCTGTAATCCCTGGCTCGTTGTTTCGCTCTCATTATAATTGATCATATAATTGTCGATTATATTTTGTACAAATAGGAAGCTCTCTCCTTTTCAAAAGATATAATTATGATAAATTAATCATGAAGAAAGTTTTGATTAAAGTCTCTTACTGTAGATACTGTTTATATGTTTAATTCGGAACTTGGGTAAGATAATGTAAAAGAAGGCGAATGTCTTGTTTTTTGCTCAGGTGAATGTTCCTTCCGATGACACACTCCTGTAATAGCAAACAGCAGCACAAGTTGCATAGCTTCCAAGTTTAAATGCCCTTTTGATATCATTATACTCCAAGTGAAATATAAACAAGAAGTTTAGTAATCACAGAGGAAAACATGCAGTGAAAATGTGAAGTCATGTTACATGTGAACACCCGGTGAAATCAATGCATATTGATGGACTAAGAAAACAAATTCAACAGATACTGATTTCATCAGTACCTAAATATACTAAAATGGATATCAGAACTTCCTCAAAAACGAGAAGAAAACCGAATGATCATAGAATGAAAATGACATCCAAAAACAAGTAATTATGCAAATACCAGTTTTGAAACAGTATCACTGCAAAAACCAGCACAATAGGTTGCAAGAAGAAGCTTGTCATTTGAAATGTCTATCAAGTTTCTTTTTGAGAGAGTGTGTGTGTGTGTAGTACTAAAATTGTTACACTTTAAATTTGTTATTTGATAATAAGCTTTTAACTACTAGTAAACTCAGAAAACACAAATACTAAGCCATAGAATAAGAAATTGTATTTTAGGAATAACATAATAAGCAATTATAAGATCACATTTTTAGGGGTATTTATAGGATCATATTCACACATTCGTATTGGAGAAAGATATCAACCAAATAACTGTGAAAGACAGAAGAAATGAAAAAGAAATCTCAAGCCATGTTACCCAAATTTATTGGTAACATATCAACGAAAGAAGGTTCAACATGTGACATCACGGCTGTGATAACATTTAACAATGACCAACAATGTGTGATAACAATTTATAGTGCAGTCGTAAATACATACAAACTCCAAAACAATGTGAATGAACTACTGGAAACAGTAGATCTAATAGTCAATATGGTTATTCAAAAGAGGCAGAAGAAGACAAATAAGGAACAGATTTTATAGGGGAAAATAAGACAATGAACAAAGATGAAGGTAAGAAATACCAAACTACTATTTTCCCTCCTGAAAATTAGCATTTGTGCAAACAGTGATCCAATATCATTGAACATTAACAAGATCACTAGATATAGCCATCAAACTTTTAAATTTTTAACTTTGTCATGAAAATATGAGAAAAAATCAGTAAAAACCAACTAGATATGAACATGACAAATGAACAAGCATAACCATAACAGACAATGAAGATAGCCAAGAAAGTACTCTACAAAGGTAGCACTGTATGAATGCACAACAATGATCATAACCAATAAATAAGTATTGGACAACGAAGATAAACAAGAACAGGTACTGGTTTTCAAACCAAAGCTGCTATAAACTAAAAAAGGACAACTACCATAAGGAACAATAGCCCACCATAATGTTCTTCCTTGTCCAATGACTTATAAAAGGCCTCAATCATTTAGCTATGCACAGATGCAGGAGGAACGGTTAATCCTTTCTGAAAATGAATTGTTAATCTTATTTTAATAACAGATTAACATCAACCTAAATCCCATTAATTCAACTAAAATGAGAAAATTGATAAGTTTTGAGAGCATTGGTAAGTTTTGAAGAAGCAATAATTCAACTAGAATTCGTCTTATCATTATAAACTGGGAATGGCAGGTCTAGAACTTGATATACAGGGAGAATGATGCATATGGAGGACAAGTAAATAATTTGAGAATTCGACGACCAATTTCGATGAATCGTTTAAGATCATAATAAATATTAAAGGGCAAAAATGAAGGAGATGTGAGCACACAATATGAAAAGTAGCCCTCTTTCAAAAAAATAAAAATACAAAGACTCCACAGATCCCAAGCTGACCTTAGTCCCAAAAGGGCCCGAGGGAGCATCCATATCGAATCGCTTCTTCCCCTGTGAATCATCAGTGGGCAACAAGAGTAAGAAGATGAAAGCGGACGCAAGAACGATCCCAAAGATGAGATCAGAACAAACCTCTAGCTCGGCCGCGATCTCTTCGCGCTCGAGCCCGGTGGCAATCGGCATCACGTCCTCCACAGACTTCTTCAATGCGCCGTCGCCTCCTGTTCCATGAAACGCCGTAGGCAAAAGCCAAGAAGCAGATCCCAATGAACCCTCGCTCCAGGGGGGAAAGTAAACGGAAAAGAAGAGAGGAGGCGAACACGGATACCGGAGACGGCGGAGAAAAGAGCAGACGCAGTCATCGTTGAGGAGGAGGAAGATGCGACCGGGAGAGCGCGGCCGAGGAGGAGGCCGTCGCCGGCCCGTGACATGAGTGGGCAGCCGGAGCTCCGAAGGGTGGATCGGACGCAAGGGCCGAGGACGAAACGCCTCATCATCGTCGTTGTCGACGTCACCGCTGCCCGCCGCCGCCGGAGTTGGGGAATGGGAGTGTGGCGATAGAGGGAGGGAAGGGGAAGGAGTGTGTTCTTTTTGTCTGGTCGCCTGCTCACAACCCTCCACGCACAAGCCCTTTTAAGTGGCGTCTCAACTTTGATCTGATGCGGTCGCCGCAGTGGGCTTGCAATTTTTTTTCATTAATCATTTTTTAATAACCTTTTATTTTGACTAATAATCAAGCAAAACTATTATTATCTTTATTATTATACATAACATATTTTGTTAAAATCATTATTATTATATTATCAAGTTTATAAATGATTGAATTGTTTGCATATTAATTATAATTGAGTATAATGTTTAAAATTATAGATTCTAAATTCCATGATAAAAATTGGAGTTCATATTACGTGAATAGAGTTCACATAATATCATGATCAAGAAACAGGTCGTGATATGACGAGTAGATTAACTCATGTGTGATCGTGCCTCGAATCGAACCAAGTTTGCATAGTCCATTTTAAATTCATGTCAGGTCATCCATGTCAGGCCGCGCATTTATATTTTTTTTCTCTTCTTTTGCCCTTACAAGATTTGAAAATGGAGAAACTAGCATATAATTTTAATGTTTTATAAGATTGAGATTAGTATAGGATCTATAATTTTAATATTTTACATATGACTAGTTTAATACTATATACAATAATTATACATTTAAATACATTATTAAGTAAAATGATTTAAATAATATCATATTGAAACATCAGTTCTTTGTAAAATCGAATGGTTGTATAATGTTACATACTAGTATGATGTCCCGCGCGATGCGCGGAGGACATAAAAATTTATATATAAAAAAAATTTGATTATAAAATATGAAATTCTATTTTGATATAAAATTTATAAACTATCTAATCATTTTTTTCGTCTTAGAAACTTATATATGTAAATATGTTATAATAAATTAAATTTATTTGTAATTTTTTTAAAAAATCTATTATATTCTATTTCATTTTTAATTATTTTTTACTATATCTTTACCCCATTGAACTTCGTTACTTTGTTAACATCTATTACTTAAATTTTTTATTTTATTTATGTTAATTTACATATGACAACATAGAAACACAATGACTTCTCTTTTCAAACTATATATCTTTCTAATTTTGATATAATATAGATATAAATAGAAATTGATATCTATATTTTTTTAACAACATCATATGTTAGAATTAAGTAAATACTATTTATTTTAATATTTTTAACAATGTATATTATTTTGCTTTTTTGTCTTATCCTTTTTATGTTTTATGTGACAATGTAAAAATGTCATATTTAAATATATATAACATAAATAAATTAAATTATTATATATACTGTTAAAATTATTTAAATATTTTAAGCCTTATATGTGATTTAATGAAATAGTGCCATAGGTCAACTTTTACCTTTCCACTTGATTATATATATATATATATATATATATATATATATATATATATATATAAAGAGAGAGAGATTGATGATGAAATGACAAAGATGATAATGATATGTAAATTCCTTTATTACTTATATTTTTTATAATTTGTAGTTAATTATATTTTGTTGATTATGTTTTTAGAAAATGTCCATCACAATGCATTCACTTCTTACTTAAGTATATTTTATAATGATTTATTTTGAAATATATACTTAATAGTTATAACTTTCTTCAAGTAATCTATATAAAAAATTATATTTTTCATTCTTAAAAATTATATGTATAACATTTAATATTTGTTATTAGATAGAGAGAAATTATATATATGTATATATGTGTATGTTATTTTATCATATATAAATTTATATTTGTAAGTTTGCATGTACTCTTTCTCCTCAAAGAAAGTGTCGAGTATGTTAATGATAACTGAAAGTCCCTCTATTTATAACTACAAATATATTATTTTGAAAAATTAGATAAATAAAAATATGTGTTTTTAATAACTAACTTTAGAGTATTAATATATTTAAAATATTATCATTTTATACTTGAATTCGTGAGAGCTCTACATGTGACACTTTCTACTTATGCTTATATATATTATTGTTACTCATTATAACAAATATAATAATATGTGAATTTGTGAGAGTTGTCATTTGACAAATGTTAACTTTGCTTTTATAAATATATATAATCTTGTTAATTACATTTAAGATATTATTATGATATATATATATTAATCATTATTATAAATTACTTTATTTATTATTATCTATCATAGCTAACATACTTTATCATTTTTTCTTAAAAAAACTAACTTTAGTGACACATAACTTAATGAGAGAGTGATACTCGCATATTCTACGTTTTCTTTTATATAGATATATAAATATGGATATAAATGAATTATATATGCGTTAACTTTAACAAAAAATTGTTAGCATTAAATGATGTTATACTTATTAAATTTATTAAACTATTATTTTAATGAATGTATATATATCAAATGCAAGCTTTTTACTCGGGCATCTTTATATATGATAGATTTTGAATAATTTATTATTAGTTTATTAGAATATCTAAATCAATTAATAAATTATTAATAATAATAACAAAATGATCAAGTTTGATTTAATATTTTGTTTTTAACTGATTGTGTATCTTATATCAATTTGTAACGAACTATTCAATAAAAATTAAATGAATACAAAACATAGTTATTAAATGATTGATATATGTAAGTCTTCTATTCCATTGACAGAATAACAACTTGACAATAAAAAAACTACATATAACTGAAACTTATTAATATAACTAATATATTATTATAAATATTATTAAAACAAAAAAAATATATGTAAACAAACATATAGATATACTCATCTTAACAATTTTTTAATAATAATAACAAAATTATTAAGTTTGATTGACTATTTTGTTATTAGGTGATTACGTATTAGATATTAGTTTTATAGCGAACTATAACATATAAATATACATATAATAAATTAACAAACTGTTAATAATAATACTATATTGATTAAGTTTGATTTATTATTTATTATTAGTTGATTACATATCTTATATGAGTTTATAACAAACTATTCAATAATAAAAAAATGTTTAAGAATCATAGTTGTTAAATGATTGATATAGATAAATATCTCCTTCGTAGAATAACAATGAAAAATAACTATATACAACTAAAACTTATTAGTAGAAATAATATATGTTTATGAATATTATTAACACAATATTTTTATATAAATATAATAATAAATTAACTATTAATAGTAATAACAAAATTATTAAGTTTTGTTGACTATTTTATTATTAAGTGATTACGTATTTATAAGGAACTATGACATATAGATATTCATATAATAATAAATTAACAAAATATTAATAATAATAACATAATGATTAAGTTTGATTGATTATTTTAATATTAGTTGATTATATATTCTATATCGGTTCATAACAAACTATCCAACATAAAATATTTGATATATGTAAACATTTTATCCCCTTGACACAATAATAACATGATCACAACAAAAATAACTATATACAACTACAAAATTATTAGTGAAAATAATATATGATTATAAATAACACAAAAATATATATAATTTATTTCATATATTATTTGTTATAGAAAAATTGCTTAATTTATAGTAATTGAATAATGCATTTAACTTGTGTTTATATCTATTAGAGTATGAAATATTTAAATGCATATTGTTAACTCCAACTTCATATCATGACATAATATTTTGTTCCTCACATACTCTTTCGAGTATGCAAATGAAAGTTTCTCATGCCATTTAACATTTTTTCTTAGACAAAAAAAAATTACATATAAATAATTTTTTCTATAAAATTTTTTGTACGAAAAGAAATTATATATAAGTAATTCTTTTATCATGCACTTATTTGTAGGTCCGCACATATTCTTTGCATTCAAAGAAGTCGTTGAGTATGCAAATGAACATTAAAAGTCCCTCTATTTATAGTTACAAATATGGAAATTTAAATTATAAATAATAACATTGTATATCTTTAATAACTAACTTTTAAGTATCAATGTTTATATAATTAAAATATTATCATTTTACATATTCAATTTATGAGAGCTTGACATGTGGCACTTTCGACCTCTGCTTTTATATATACATAGATTAGCAAAGGTATAATAATATAACAATGGACTTATAAATTATTGAATATATATTTTAGATTATATAGTATTAGTTTCCCTTTTAGCTATCTATAGTATTACACTGATGTAATATATTATAAACTATCATGATTTTTTGTATGTAATTTCAAAGTACGAATTTACCTTACAACATGGCTAAAATTATCGGATTTTTTCACTTTAGTCCTTCCGTTTGATTCTGTTAATTTTTCTATTATTTTTATTTTTCTCATTTATGAAAAGATTAAAATGACCTTCAATAAACTCTTCTCACTTTGAATGTTAAAATAATATAGAAAAAACTAAAAAAATATAAAAACTTCTATTGAAGGGAAGGCATTCATGAATATTATACTAATAGAGAGATTTAAGGAAACAATTATAGTAATATAGTGTATTTTATAATTCATAACAGTATATTATATGATAGAAATAGTAATTAAACATTGGGATTTAAAGGGTTCAGCTATGTTTCTTTAGCATACTCTCATGAGAGTTGCATCATTATTATAAAATAAGAAAATTACAGATTTACAGAAAAAAAATAAAACTACAAAATTTACAACAATAAATTTATGAAGGTTTATAAGCAAATCTATCAATTTTAATTATCATCATCTTTCATATATATCAATAAGAATTCTTAACCTTGTGTTTGATATTCGCATCATATCATTCTTTTAACTATCGATTTAGAGTGTATTTTATTTCTTCTCTCGCCTTATATACTATAACTTATAGAAAAATATTATTTTGATTCCATTGTAGACATTGAAATAAGAAAAAACCTCGAGCTACAAAGAAAATTAAACGTATATAATAATTTAATCTTCACCTTCTCACCATTAATATCAAAATCTTATTAATTTGGACATGATAAGAATCTTGGAGTTATACACCAAAATTCTTGTTTTGTCCCCACCCCCGCAGATAATATGAATTTAGAAAATAATTTGTTATTGTAAGATCCGAGTGTTATTAGTGAACGTGACGAAAATATTTCAACACTATGTACATCAAATCTTGTTTCATAGATATTAATTTATTATTTTTTTATAATCATAATTTGGATTAATAAGATCATCAATTTTAATATAGTATGATTTATTATATAATGTTTGGATAAATAGTTTTTAATTTCTATTATTTAGCATTTAAGATCATATCTATGGATTTAGGATCCACCTTTATTATTAAAATTACTATGAGATATAAATTATTTAAATATTATAAACAAATTTAATTTCATCAAATAAAATATTTTAGAAAATTTATTTGACAATTCACATTTTTCATTAAATGAACTTTTCACTCCCTTCATGAAGTTGATAAATTATTATATGTGAAGTGAAGAATTAAGTGACGGATAATTTTGAAGTATCATTATAAAGACTAGTAACAATTTCATAACTCCGTTCACAACTTCCTATTTCCAATTAGTAATTCGTTGATAGTCATTATATCATCATCAAAATGTAATTGTTGATTTCTTGTTTAAATTAAATGCATAATTTAAATATGTCCTAAGTATTATTTCATCTTGTTGGTATATCAATGTTCAATTTTTTATATGCATATTAATATCGATGACAAATTTATTTAAATTATTATCTCCTAACTTCAGAGTGTCTAATAATGATTTTAAATGTTTTTAACACATAAGTTAATAATACGACAAAAAGTCCATTTAAGGGAAGATTTAACTTTTTCAACTAAAAAATGTGCACCGTAATTATTAACATTTGTATTGTCAAAAGTAAGACATAAAATTTTATCTTTAAGGCTATATTTATTAATTATTTTTTATAATGTTTAAAATATATAAACCATTATGAGAGTGTTCAACTTTTTAAAATGCAATATTCTTTTGTACTATCCAATTTATATCAATCCAATGCACAATAACACAAAAAATCATCATGATTTAAAAAAAACCATGTCATTAGTCAAATTAAATATGCATTTAGAATAAAAAAATCAATAAATTTTATATTTTTCTTATCATGATGTACTTTTATGTAGCACGAGGTTGTGCTCGATGTGTCATGTGTGCAGCATGTGTTGATGCTATGAAATAAAAAATTATTGGCTCACTCTTGTACTCATTGAGCCCATGTCATGTTGTGTCTAATGTCTTATTGGATAGTCCAATGTAGTTTTGGCACATGGCCCAATCCAGTAGTCATCCTCGGGCCGCGAGGGACCTAGTTGTGCTAGCAACGAGTCGAGCTGGGTGGCCTATCCATTTCTCCATCTCTAACCCACCTCGTATGTCAAATCAATCTTAGCATGTAAAACACATACCCTCGCTTTATTTTCGTATGTAAACTTGTTTCATCAAGAGCCATACCCCCCCCCCCCACCCCCCCCCCCCCCCACCCCCCCCCCACCACCACCACCACCCATCCACAATATTGGATTTTCTCCTATCAAAGACCAAGTACTGAAAAGGAAAACAAATCGAAATAAAATTATGTTTTCCCTTCATTACTAAAATTTGTTTAAAAGTATCATGATTATTGCACAAAGTCTCTAGAAATTATTACATTGAAAATCACATCGATAGATTTTACGGGCCATGAATTATTGTCACGGCCTGAGACGCAATTTTCATGACCCATGGCCTGACCCTTAAACATTTTTAGCATAGAAAGCAAATTATGGGCTTTGTGTTATGACTCATGAAACTAGTGTTGTGCCTTTTGAAAATTTTGTTACAGTTCATGGTTAATGCTTCTATGCTTCTTCCTGACGGTGTACTAATGCTTTTTCACAAAGGACATTTGGACTCCTGCTAGGACTTCTCACTCAGCGAGTAACTTGGCATAGATTATGAGGATATTTGTGTTGTGAACCTTAATCAAACTTGAGTTCTCACTTCTTCATATGGAACTAGTCTCCTACTAACACTTCCATAAAGGGATTTTGACACTTTTCAAGTATGTTTCCACTACTACTCCTTTCAACATGTTTATTATTTGGCAGTCCTACTTGCTGAACTGATAGTAACGTGGTTGTGAATTATATTCAAACTCCTTGAAGTCATACTTGTTTACTCAATGAGTGGTCAACACTTGAGCTATGGCTCGTGATAATCAATGTAAGATAAAAAGACAACAATTGTGTAGAAAGCAATAAGCACAAAGAAATGACATATGTGTGACAAGAAGATAAACTTTTCTTGTACTGCCTTCTAATTCAGATTGTTTATCGAGACCTCTTTCATACTTTGATTATTTGTTACCGTAATATTCTCCATTTTCTCTTAGTGACTCGTTTCTTAAGGTAGATGGGTGATTCGGTGTGCCTCCTTTCTTAAGATTACGTGAATCATTTTCTTTCTCAAGACTAATGGAAGTGTTGCATTAATAAGATTACTTGTTCAGACATAAATAATGTATTTAAGAAAATAAGAAAAAGAAACATTGTTTCACCTATGCAGTTGATGAAATTAAAGAAAATTGTAAAACTTTATAACTAGAATTGAAACTTAATCCACAAATTTGAATGTTTTAATGAATTTAACATAAATTGGAGAAATATTTTTATGGGTAAATTAATTTTAACATTTTACCGAAAAAATAATTTTAATAAAAACTAGAAAACTACTAAAGAAAATTGCAACATTGTCTTAATATGTAATATGTATGAATAAAATTAACGCATAGTCATAAATTATGATTGTGCAATCATGTTTCTGATTTTTGGATTAACATCACTTTGCTATAATGACCCAAAACACAAATAATTGTATCTGTGGACCAAAATAATGTTGATTGGTCCAAAACTTATGATTGCATGATGGAATCACAATTTGGTGATTGTGTAATAACGAAAAAATAAAGGTGTTTGAGGTGAGCGACAAAATTCATTAGCTATATTCAATTATTTTCCTCTAACCCCTCTCCTATTTTCTCCCTCACTCCTATCCTTTTTCCTCTCATGTAGACAACTACTTATTATGGGAAGAAGAATAAAAAACAAGAGAAGCCACAAGAAGAGCAAGAAGAGGAAGAAAGAAAAAAAAACAATAAAACATTCAAATATATGAGATAATACATACCTTTATATTTTATTTCAATAATATTTAATTTGAATTAAGATACATAAGAACAACCTATCATCATTTTGTATTGTGATTGAAAGATTGTATTAAATATATGTCTTAGATCTAAGTGTTTTCAATATGTTAGGAGAAGATCTTTAAATTTTGTAAAAAGTATCATAATGAATACATTTTTATATCAGTCTATGATATGTATATGTCTAAATGCTTGCAGTTTACATTCTATTATATCATATCTTCTTCCCTATGTTTCAAGTATAGAAAAATCTTAAAAGCAAGTAGAAATTTGTTAGGCCTTATGTCGCATCATGGGTGTGAATCATTTAGTCATGGCACGTGAGTGAACAAATAAAATTTTGGGTGATGAAACTCTCACAATCATGATCATCAATCACATTTTTCACTATTATGACTTACTTTACTTACGGGTTTGACCCAATAGTCATAGTCGTGAGCAAACATGTGTGGATCCAAGCAGAAAAAGAATGTTTGCCTACAACTGTCACACACATGAGTGAGCTGACGAAACTAAGTATTGCTGACAGATCTTATTTATGCTAATCAATGTTAGTTTTATAGTATGGCCCTTTATAGTCAGTAACAAAGTGCAAATGTCATGCGATGCTATTTGCTTATTATTATACATTTGTATAATGTTTTATATGCTTAGTCGTAAACATGATTAAAATATTAAAATTGCAAGACAACATTATTTCAAAATTAGAAATCAGAATGCATTAGTTGAAGATTTTTTTTGTCACAAATGAAAATTAAAGTCGAAAAATAATTTTTCTTACACCTCTTGTGTATGTAGTCTTTGAAATAAAATTTATCATACTCGCAACGATATATGTGTTCCTAAGATGCTAATGTGTATGGAGCATAACATTCAAAACCTATATAGCATAAGTGATTTGTAGTGACTTCATTTTTCAATTAAGTTAAGATCAATGATGTCATAAAAACAAAGAATGTCCAAAGTGAAGTATTGAACTTTAAAGTATGTGCTTTCTAATTCAGATTGTTTGTCGAGACCTCTTTCAAACTTTTATTGTTTTGTTGCTGCAATATTCTCCATTTCCTCTTGGTGACTCCTTTCTTAAGGTAGATGGGTGATTCGGTGTGCCTCCTTTCTTAAGATTATATGAATTATTTTCTTCCTCAAGACTAAATGAAGCGTGCAAATTACTTATTCAGACATAAAAATAATGTATTCAAGAAAATAAGAAACACAAAATATTGTTTCACTTATGCAGTTGATTAAATTAAAGCAAATTGTAAAACTTTATAACTAGAATTGAAACTTAGTCCGCAAATTTGTCACATCAAATATTTTAATGAATTTCACATAGATCGGAGAAATATTTTTTGAGGGTAAATTATTTTTAACATTTTATCAAAAAAATAATTTTAACAAAAAACTAGAAAACGAGAAAAGAAGATTGCAACATTCTCTTAACATGTAATATGCATGTTATCTTTTAAGGAGAGATATATTGCATTTTGTCTATATATATATGAATAAAATTAACGCATAAAATGTTTCAAATTTAAATTTCTATGAATGCAAAAAAAATTTGTTGGGCGAGGTACGTAACTTGGGACGAATTAATTGGGCTCGATGGTGAGCCGACTTTTCAATATGGGACCAGAGCTTTAGTGGCGTCGTTCGAGTTGAATAATCGACACCACTTTCCAGATACGTGGACTTACTAACGAAAAAAGATTAACAATATTAAAGATTTTCATAAAACTTCTATTATTAATGTTGTTATATGATTTAATCCATGTTTAACTCTAATGTTATATGATAATTGATCATATTCATATGTGATGACAAATATGTGTGACACACCTAAATTCTTCTAAATAGCACTAATTTTGGGATGAATTTTTGAGGTGATATATATATATTTATTTATATATAAACCCCATGGATTTTTGACACTCAATTACTCTATATATTAATACTCAATATCTATTAAATTGAGAGTTATTGATAGATAATATAATATTTAAAGAATTGATGAAGTAAGTTAATTTAGAAAATGGATTATCACTCTTAGAACTTTTATCTTATGATTTGGGGATCAATGTATGGAAATGCAGCCCATAAATTTTTGTAAGATGGATAACCTTGCTTTTACAGTTTATAGGGTAAATTTCCCTTTCAATTTTGATGTTTTTTTAATTTTATTCTCCAACTTTATATTGTAATTAGATTATTCGTGCACAACCCCAAAGGGTCACCATCGGACACGTGCATATGTGAAAGAGAGAGAAATAATATGCGTGGACATATAGTAGATCGTACAATTGGTAAACCTTTGATATCTCAGGAATAGTTAATGAAAAAGTTAATAATTGAATTATAATTTAGTTATAAAGTAAAGTTGAAAGATTAAAATTGAAGGAAATTTAGTAAAAATTTCATGTAGTTATCGCATAATTCTACTAAATACCAATAATTCAATGAAGACTGAAATTTTTAGTCAATAAAAAGATCGGTTAAAGCGGTTAACATAAGAATAAATGGAGGAGAAAATTAACAAGAAATCTCCACAAAAATTTTTAAAAACTTTAATTAAAATATTTTTTTATATTGTTTTTGCCCTTTGCACGAATACTTGCACCATTTGCAGAGTTGGAGATAACAGTCTGTTTTATCATTCTTTTTAATGTAACGTTGTTACAAGCGGTGAGTATAAATACAAAATAAGTAAGCCGGCATTTTTATCCGCGTGGCTTCTGGTTCCTTCATCTCTGTGCTTTTTTTGGGGCCGACACGGTGCGCTAGGGTTAGGGTTCTTCTTCCTGTTCTTCCTCCTCTCTCTCCATGGCGCAGATTGAAGCGATAACTGAGGGAGTGAACAACCTCGCCATAAATGCCTCAGGCGCCGGTGCCGGCGAGGGTACACACAAAAAGAACCGGATCCAGGTTTCCAACACCAAGAAACCCCTCTTCTTCTACGTCAACCTCGCCAAGGTCCCCTCTTTTTTCTCCTCTCTTCTCCTCATCATAGAGCCATTGCCCAAACAAATTTGATTTCTCGTCGTTCGCCTTGTTTTTTTCATTGGGTTTCACATAACTATTTAATCGGCCATTACGCGTAACTTCACGTTATTTGTGAGCCTGCTTCCTATTTTTGACAAGTTCCTCTTGTTTTGTGGATGCAGAAGTATATGCAGAACTACAATGAAGTCGAGCTCTCAGCTCTTGGCATGGGTATTGCATACTCTTCCTGTCTGTTCTGTATTTTCTGTCGATGTATATATTACTAGTTCCAAGTTTCTTCTTGTGGCATTGGTTTTAATGGTCTTGACAACGTATATCTCTAATGGCTTGTAACTGATCGTTAAACCCAAAAAAGGTTTTTCTTTCACGCGTCCTGTATATGGGCGTTTAAGTTTGTTTTATTCCGTTCGTGGTTAGCAGAGTTTTTATATGGTGCGGATAATCAATTGAAATCCTTGCGATTGCCTGTCTGCATATATCGAATTTGTGAATTGAATATTTTCATGATTTTCAGATTGTTTAAATTACATATGGTAATAGCAAATTGCACAAGTTTTTAAAGCCGATATAGGATAGAACCATTTCCATCACTCCTTTAGCGATTTCTTTCTGCTTTCTGTTACTTTGCCCATAGAATCAGTGTAAGAAATGTTTAACATATTTTGTTGCATTTCCACCTGCGAACTTATTTCAGTTGATTGTACAATGGATTCTCCTTGGATGGGTATCGGTCCTTGAGAGGGAACCTCCAGTGGCCACTCTGGCGAACTTTCACAAAATGGATTCTTTGATTTTATAGCCACTGTTGTTTACTAATTTCCACTGTTATTGCTTTTGTAAAGCTTGCGAACCAGTTAGTAATTTCCACACTGTTATTATGCATTTACACTGTTGTTAAGCTGACACTTGTGATTTCATAGTTGCATGGCTCTGTTTTCATTTTACTTCAACCATATCTAATTGAAGTGCATCTCCCACTGAGTTAGTATGCCAATTTTTTGTTAGACGAATTATCTATATACGATATAGTAGATGGTTATCTTTGTAAAACCTTGTTCTTTCTTCTGAGTTTTCTATTTATGAGCGCTAGACCTTCTATGAAGGAAGTTTTCCTCCTATATTTATATCTGATGCCTTTGTTATTGGAAGAATTTTCACGAGTATGAACTGCCATACAGCGGTTATTTATGTATCACACCAATGTTTAATGTTCCATAAGTTCTTGTTTTTTTCAGTTTGCAACATTGTATCTTTTGTTGTTGTCTGCATTGTTACTCATAAGGAAACAATTCCAGACTTGAAATAGTGCATCGTAAGGAAAGAAACAAGAGTGTGGCTCCATGATTTGAAGCTGCTTCAGCAGCCAATTTTTGTCTTCTCTTTAACTCGTCATGGTTGATCTTGCAGCTATTGCAACCGTTGTAACCATAGCAGAGATTCTGAAGAATAATGGTCTTGCTGTTGAGAAGAGTACGACATTCACAACCTTAGTGTCGTCTGTCTGGTTTTTAAGACATATTTGGTCATTCTTTGGCTTCTCAGGTTTAAGATTTGACTAATATCTTTGTGTCACCACATACAGAAATTATGACATCTACAGTTGATATGAAGGATGAATCTAGAGGGCGGCCCATCCAAAAGGCAAAGGTAATAATGATGATCTCACAGGATGAATACAGCTGTTCTGTGCATTAACTGGCATGTTTTGTACCACAGATTGAGATATTATTGGGCAAGACAGAGAACTTCGATGAACTAATGGCTGCTGCTGCTGAAGAGAGAGAGGCAGCTGAAGGCGAGGAGCAGAACTGAAAAAAGACATGTTTTTCTCTTGTTGAACGATATATGTTATTAGGTTGGTTGATGTTCATCAAATAAGACTGGTTCCTGGTTTGTCACTACGATTCAGTCTTGTGGTAGTACTTTTATCTCATGATAGTAGTGCTGGATGTTGATTCTTGTAGGTTACATTTAATTGTTGAATCTATGTTTTCTTTTGTTATTGATGTAATACGTTTTGTAGCGATGCATTGAGAAGCAGCTTCTATACCCTAATTAGTCTACTTTATTCTGTTTTTTTTTTCAAACATTATTCATTCCTGCATCACTTTGGTAAGTTCATTACTTCGTTTCTTCAAGATTCTTAGTTTCGTATTCCTTACTTCGAGTTGGCGGCGATCGACGGCGCGGTGGCTCGCCCTGGCTGGCCTCGGTGGGGCGCCAGGGGCGCTCCTCTAGGAGGTCTCTCCAAGGTCGGCCAGGGGCGCGGCCAGATCGAACTGCGGGTGCCCCTGCCATGGTCTGCCAGTGGAACATTTAGTTATCTCCACTATTCTTAGAATCTGTGGATGTTCGAATTTGTAGATTTAGTTACGTCAAGACTTGTTGTAATGGTGGAACATTTAAAATATACCCATGAGCCACCAGTTATACCCTTTGAATCAATATGTTCTTGTACTCCTTCATGATTCTCTGTAGATTTTAGGATTTAGGTTTGGTGAGTAATTTTCAATAGTTAAAATTCATTGTTGAAAGAGTTTCAGTGGGTAGGAGCCTCCTACCTAGTCTGGATGCTGTCAGATTTCATCCAAGGCTGTAAGTTTTGCGCGTGGTTCAAATGGATTAATGAAAAAAAATCGGTGGTTCAAACCTTTGGGTGGATCTACGGTTCAAACCTTCATCTCCTTCTCCTTCGTTCGTCCGCATCCTGCGACGATTGCCGATGCTGCCCCTTTTCCCACATGACTCCCTCTGTCAATCGCAATTACCGCCACACCCCTCTCCATCGATCCCAATCGTTGCCGCGTCCCTTCCGCCGATCGCAATGGCCGCCACCTCCCTCCCTTTCCCAAACGACGTCGCCGTCCTACGAACTCAACCACGACTCCTTCGATCTCAATCGCACATGACATTGTCGTAGCCCTCTTCTCACGCGACATCAAAGTAGCTCTCCGTCGACATTGTTGTCTGCAGACCTCGCCAGTCCTCATCGCCGTCGTCGGACCTCTGCTCGACATCACGACCCTCTTCCTCACACGACATCGCCACCGCCGCTGCTCGCTACTGCTGCTCGTCGTTGCCATTGTGGCTGCCAGCTGTCGCTGCTCGCCGCTGCTGCAGCTCGCCTGCCGTTATAGCCGCTGCCGCTGCTCCCCGCTTCTCGTCGTTGCTGTTGCTCGCCCCTGCCACTCCCGCTGCCATTGCTCGCTGTTGCTGCTGATGGACGTCACTGCCATCGCCGGTCACTGCCAATCCGATCAGATCGAACGGTTTGGGCATCAATGTACTGGTTTGATATTTGGTCGGTGTGTTCTTGTAGATGCCGTCCGATTTGATCGGACGACATCCAGACTAGGTAGGAGCCCCATTAAATCCAAAACAATATCAATTCATTATTTGCAACACTAGTAATTCTTTGAACCTTCAAATACTTAAGCTTTTTTTTGTAGGGTTTTTAATCTTTTGATAAACTCCGTCTATGTTTTATAGCTGGTCCCAAGTCCGGATAAAGGAGGAGGGTTGTGTTAGGCCCCGACAGCCAGCGTAAAACTCTGTCGCGACCCCACCTAGTGGGATAAGGCTTTGTTGTTGTTGTATTCATTTTCTTTGAAACGCTTAATATTTTTTGTCATTAATTATTGTCCAATGGATTGGTTCATTGACAGAATTATTGTTATTTTAGATTGACATTCCGGCGGTCGGCTTGCGAAACTGTTTGCGCAGTTTATTTACACGTCAAAGCAAATGTGAACCGTGCGCAAAAATGATGTCCAAGGGTTATATATTTATTTCGACTGAGTGCTAAATCCTCTTGAAATTGTGGTCTCCTAATGCCCACATGATTAATGTAGCCCTAATAATCTTTTTAGGATTTAATGGTTGTGCGACGTAGCTATGGTCGGATGCCCTGGAGCGGAGGGGAAGGCAGGGAGGACATAGTCCATGTTGTAGAAGAACATGGATGGGTGTTCGTCGACAGCTTCAACGGTCTCGACGCCACCGACTTCCTCCTCTCCAATGTCTACCCCGTGGTTTACCAAGAGCTCAAGGGCATACTCTGGGAGGACAAAGAAGGCGGCGATTCGTCTTTCTCTTCCCGCATGCTGCGTTGACTCCGACGATCCCTCGATCTCAACGAACACGGGATCGATCTCAACGAACACGGATGCAAGAAGAAGCAGGGGAAGGAAATCGACAGTGGACAAGGAGAACCGGCAACAACGCGACTCCCACTGGGGCAAGGAAAGGATGGAACTGGAGAGGAAACTGAGGGATAAGCTCAGGAGGTCTAATGCAAATGGAGCCTTGAACCATTTGTAGGTCCTGAAGGCACGCTCAAGAGCTCTGAAGATGGAGGGGACCTTCTACATCGGCCACATGATGGCCTGAGAGTAGCAGAGAGCTCGCGATCCAGCCTGCTGGACTCGATGCTGTGCAGGTCCTCGTAGTGCTGCTTCACCTCCTCCGAGCTCTTCTTCCTACTGCCTCCAACCAACTCCAACCGCATGACGCACCGCCGGTAGCAGCAGCAGCTTCGTCGGTTATCCGGCGAGGACGATGGACATCCTGTGCTGCATCCCATGTCGGAGAGGTTGAAGGTGTGAGGTTGAAGCAGCGACGCAACAACGAGAAGTCGCTTCCTTTCCTGCATGTAGATAAGCCATCAGCGTCGCACAACCATTAAATCCATCTTGTTTATCTTTGATGTTTGTGACAATCTTTTTTATGCGTCTTCATTTGGGTAAACTTTAAATAATTAATTTCGAGCTTTACCCTAAATAAAAGTCCGTATCCACCTGTTCATCCGGAACTGGCACTACGACCACTCCACTCCCCTCCCGGAAGAAAACAAAGAAATATGGTGCACGATGGTGAAGGCAGCACGCAGCAGCAGATGGCCCAAAAGCAGCACGCATCCTCCTCCTTTGTCTATCTCAGGTCAGAACTTCTTTTGCAGGCCTCGATCGTATATAGCACATGAATCTGAGATCCTCCCACCCTCCTGCACCAACTTCATGCATGCAGCTCGGACAAAGACCCTTTGTAAATTCCGCCGAGCCCTACCTTCTCAGTTTATTCCGTCAGTACGCAGGACAAGTTTGTTATGTCAATTATCCCTCTCCTGTCTATTTCACATTGATCCGCAAGAAAAAAACCTACTACTACATGCTTCCAGTTTCATTGTCAATTGCCAATTCCCACATCTCTGAAATAGACAGGAGCACAATTCCTATGCCTATTCGATTGGAATATGATCCTAAAATATTTTCAATGCATGAGTTCTGATATGAGCTGCGGCAATCTATCTATGTTGAAGATCCCTGACTACAATCCCAGGGACAGACAAAACTGATAGGACAGAGGAGACATGCAACTCATCTTCATTTATGGCCATTTGAGACAACTCATTTTTTTTATAAAATAAAATAAAATGCACTTCCATTAAGGGGATCATGTAGGTCAGAGTACAAAAAAAAGGAACGAAGTCCGAAGGTGGAACGCCCTCCCAAAAAAAATTATCATTTTGACGACTAAAAGATGCTAAGTAATCTACAGCTTGATTCGTGCCTTTAGGACTATGGTCAATAGTATAAGGGAAAACAGAATCTAATAAATTGCGAATATCATATATAAGTCCTCAAATCCTCCAAGGGCAGCGTGCTTTGAAGAAAATGATGTCGACCAGTGCCTTGAAATCTGTACGAATCATTATCCGCTGAAGCCTGTGCTTGTGACACTCGTTCAGGCCTGAGAGAATACTCCATACTTCTAGCTCAATGGCGGAATTTCCCCTTCTGCAATTAGTACCTGCAAACAGAAAAAAACCAGTATCAATTTGTAGAAGGTATCCAGTACCCCCTCACCGGTAGCCGGAGAGAACTCATTTTTATTCATGGCCTTTTTATTTCCCCTTTCGTATTCATTCCAAATGAGATAAAAGAGTTCTCATAAAAAAGAGAGGTACCTTTATGCAATGTATAATGGGCGGGCGGGCTTCCTATCGATTACAATTATTTTTACATTATCTTGAAATTATTTCCGATACGATATCTTTACATTGTGTCTTTCCGTACTCAAATAATTATCATCAATAAAAAAAATTAAATATATTTTTTATTTGTACTTTAATCCTTCAAAGAGTATCGGAATATTAGGAATTTGTTCTCCAATCATGTATATCATTCAACGTATTTAGAGTGCAACATAAATTGTAAGTGTTTTAACAATATTACATTTCACTCACAAATTGTTTTAATAAGATTATTATTATTATAAAATTAAATGAATTTATAAATATTTTTATGCATAATTATTGTCTTTCATAATACTTAAGAGGAAAAGAAAAGAAAAGAAGAAAGCTAACAGAAATTCCAATTAGCTCACAATTATCATTTTTTTTCTTCAGATGCTTGTGCATTTAAGTAAGGGTTCAATTTTAGTGTTCCTATCTCATCTTGTTTTTTATTTTTTATACCATCATATCTTCATACAACGATTCACGATTGAATCTCTCAAATAGTTTATCACAGTTTAATGAAAATATGATGAAAAAAATAAAGAATGAGGTAAGAAACACCTTCATTTTTTTCTTTAAATAATTAAATAGTTTAAAATATACTTAAATAAACATTTCGAGTAACTTTTTATTACATAATTTCTATAATTTGACTATTTCGCAACATATGTGTAAATTATTATTTTAATTTGTTTGTGCCATCTAAACCAGTTACATCAACTTTTACTATGGTAATTTGACATAGATGATCAGTCATGGCTCGCAAAAAAAAAAAAAGGAAATTTCTCATCCGATGACACATATTTTTAGGTTTCTATGAAACTTCATATTTGATAGATAAAAATATAGGTACTTGACTATATGTTGGTACTTGTGTATCCACAATCACTTTTGCAAGAAGATTGATAAGTTATATTTTATTTAGTTAACTTATTGTATTATTATTTTGTTATTATCTTTTCTAATATATATTCTGACAATTAATTTCTTGTTATTAATTTTGGATGAATCTAGGATCACTTGTGAATTACAGTTATGTATGACTTGTGTGTAAGTCAGTGTTGGGCTATGCAAATCAAGAGATGTATCGACTTGTAGAACAACAACTAAAAGAAAGGGATAATCTGTGAGAACAATGTCTTGTGATTTCGAGAAACGAATTAATTACACAATCACAAAAAATAATTACTGACATACAAATGCATATGGAGGAACAAGTCTAATAGCATATGCTATAAGCTCAACATGATCAACAAAAATAAATGTAAGCTTTGATGAGAAAGATGATGAATGTCCATGATGATGATGTGAGGATGATGGCTGTTAATGGTTGTATAAAATTTTCTATGTCTTAATAATCCTTTTTATAAATACAAATTTATAAAAAAATAATTTTAAATAATCGGTAATTTGTTTATTTCCTAATATTCTTATTTTCCAATGCATTTCTCCATTGAAAATTGAGAAGGATAGATTGTCCTCATCAATTTTCGATGTATATGATCCTTTGCAAATTGAGGAGGATAAGATCTTACAAGAAAAATCGCAAATTAACGTTCTTTCAACTATTTCATCGTTTCATCGAACTCTAGTTCTGACGCACTGATATGAGATTCGAAGTAATATGAACAAAAATAAGAAATCTCTTAAATCATGTACGCCTCACAAATGGAGCCTTCTACATGAGCTTTGTTTTTTATAATTCTTTTAATTCCGTTAATATATCTCTCAAATGGATACATCCACCTGTATTGAACTAGCCCACCAACTTTGGCTTCATATGGCAGATGGATCGGCAAATGTTCAATGAAATAAAAAACCAGACGAAAATATTCTTTTTAGCTTGCATAAAATGATTGGAATATTAAGTTCCAATTGCACTATATTTTCCACGATGAATCTCTAAAAATTTGATTCAACTCTGTAAGCGGCTTCGATATCTTCTCCGACAGCTGTGAAAATGCAATAGGAAGCAAAGATTGTATGAAAACATGACAATCGCGATTCTTTATACCGACCAAACGTAAATTGTTCATATGTATGCATCGTGTCAGATTCGAAACATAACCATCTGACATTCTTAACTCACGAACCCATCGAATCACCAGTGTAACGCTCCCAAATCGACCTTCGCCACGTGACGAAGACCAATCTGAAGACGCTACGACATGCTATAACTTGATCATAACATTGATCGTATCTCAGTAAAAAACTGAGACACGTCAGCGGAAGATAATAAAATAAAAGAAAAAAATAACATAATTATGCGGAAGTCTAAAAGTGGCTATATCATTGCTAAGAAAATAAAATAAGTTTTACATCATGAATCTAAAATGCGGAAGGTAAATGAAAACTAATAAACACTCTAAAAAGCCTAAGGTTCATGTGCTGTCCTATCGCCAGAGCTTCATCACCACACGCCTACTCCATCACGTCACTGACCTGGTCCTGTGGAAATCAGACACAGGGGAGGAGGTCCTCCCATAAGCTTTACAGCTTAGTGGGAGACCACATGATATACAATGCATGACATGGATATAATAATCAACGGTAAATAATCATGCTTAACTTGAACGTGAAAGGATAATATGTATAGATCATAATAGGAATGAGAGTAATAATCAGCATATATCATGAATCAAGAGAATCAATAATGCTTAGTAAACTTGAAATCATGACATACTTGACTTGACTTGAACTTGCTTCTTGATCTTGGTTATTAATTAGCAATCGGGGTGACTTTAGATGCCTTTAGTTTTTGGGGTATGCCCAGCAAACGATACGACCTTGTGCGGATCAATGGGTGATCAAACCATGACCAAGGGAGCGACCCTTATCTTGATGCAGTTGGCTTGGACTGGCAACCCATGATTAATCTTTCATCTGAACTTATTAATCACTTTTAACAACTTGTGGCACTTTGTTCTTGATTTCATGGATACGATAAGATCAATGCGAAATAAATCGATAAGAGAGTAAATCATGTAAATCGGTGATGAATCTCTGTGGGATCAGACAATAGGATTAATTATATATATTAGTAATATCTGGATAAAAAGAAAATAATTAATAAATATAGTAAACTATTTTCTCTCTTCTATTTTTCTCCTATCCGTACAGCCATAATCCCATACTTATCATTATTATTATTAATGTATAACCTTTCTATCCCTACATCCCTCTATTCCATTACGCCCGTAAAAATCCTAAACTCTTCTTCTTTTTTTTTCTTTACAATTTTCTCCGTTCTCTCTCTCCACTTACTCTCGGCCGTAATATGCATATGTTTTCTCTTTTTTTTTTCACTCTATTCCTATCCTCTCTCTACCCCTTTTCTCGGCCGTAAAATCCCCCTTCTTTTTTTTTTCTTTCTATCTACTTAGCGACAGTAAAAACTCTTTCTATTGTTTTTTTTCTTGCAATGCAGATGTTACACAACAAAAAGATTGGTGGCCGTAAAATTCTCTCTATTATATCTTTTTTTCTCTTGCGGCCGTAATAAATCTGACTCGATTTCACGTTAAATTGCACCGCAAAATATCACGTCACAATATCAGAAATTACGGTCGTAATAATTCTAGTTTCATTCTAGATTGTGTCGTAAAATATTACGGCACAATAGGAAACAGAATTCCCCTACGTACTTTCGCCCCACTCTAAATCCTACATCCTAGCAATCAATGATACAGAAATACTATGCATCGCAAACAATCAACCAATCAAAGAATTCAAAGAATCAAACAATTAAAAAAAATGATAACTTGAACCCTATTCATATTCTTTTCTTTTCATAACGATTAGGGCATGAATTGGGATAATTTAGAGGTCATGCAAGATGATTTTGATTCACCCACCTCGGTTCGCGATTAATCAGTTCCCAATTCTATCGGAAAATTGCTCAACAGCGACCTCCCCTATTTCTTCCTTTGTTCTTCGCCTCTGGACGTCTGCAGCGTGGCCGCACGGAATCAACACCAACAAAAGGCTCTCGTGGGTTTAGGAGGGTGAGGTGTTTATAAAGGGTTCTCTTTTGTTTTAATCTAATCTTCCTTTCCTAATTAAATTTGAAGAGATAAGATTTTATTCTCTTTCTTTCCTAACTTTGATTAGGATATGGTTTTTATCCTTTTCCCAGCCGTGCTTTAAATTCTGATTTCTTTTTTTTTCTTTTTTTTGGTTGTTACATTCTTACCCCCTTAAAAGAAAATTCGTCCTCGAATTTTGCACTAAGTAGAGGGCTTACCGAAAAGATGAGAAAATTCTTGACGCATTTTCGACTCGAGTTCCCATGTCGCTGGTGGTGACGCCAAGCTACTCTGACCATGGGGATATCCTTGTTCTTCTGACGTTGCACTTTGCGATCCACTATATGCGTTGGATACTCAGCGAAGGTCAAGCCTGTAGCTATATCTGGTTCCTCTATCCTTAGAACATTTGCAGCATCGTGCTTGTAAGAGCATGGATACATGAAATACGTTGTGCACTCTCCCATAAGATGGGGGTAGAGCCAATCTACATGCTGCATCACCTACCCGCTCGAGTATCTCCAATGGGCCTATATAGCGAGGACTGAGCTTTTCTCGCTTGCTGAATCTCATGACTCCTTTCATAGGAGATACCTTCAGAAGAACTTGGTCCCAGCTTAGAAGATCTGCTTTCTTCTGCCTTTGTCAGCGTAACTCTTTTGCCTTCCTTGAACTGTCTTCATCCTTTGCGTAATCAATTCTATCTTTTCAGCATATTCCACTGTTTCTTTCACTTCTTCCTTACTCATGATCTTTTCCTCGCCTACTTCACTCCAGTGGGCAGGTGAACGGCAAGGTCGTCCATATAGGGCCTCAAATGGTGCTATACCAATGCTAGAATGATAGTTGTTGTTATAACCAAACTCAATCAAATGAATGTGCTCATCCCAGCTACCTGCCAATCTAGTGCGCAGGCCCGTAACATGTCCTCAAGTGTCTGGATGGTCCTCTCAGACTGCCCATCCGTCTGAGGGTGGAATGCGGTACTAAAATTTAGCCTTGTACCAAAGGCTTCCTGCATGCTCCTCCAGAATTTAGCAGTGAATCTGGGGTCTCGATCAGACACTATGGACTCTGGGATACCATGAAGTTTGACTACTTCTCTCACATACAAGTATAGCAGACTCTCCACTGACTGTTTCCATCGAATTGGAATAAAGTGTGCCGCTTTTGTGAAACGATCCACGACCACCCATATGGCATCATACCCCTTCTTAGTCCTAGGCAAGTTGGACACAAAATCCATAGTGATCTTATCTCACTTCCATTGTGGAATTTCCAATGGCTTCAACTTGCCATATGGTCGCTGATGCTCAATCTTGACTTATTGGCACACTAGGCATCGGGACACATATTCCACTATCTCTCTTTTCATGTCCGGCCACCAGTAGCTGCGCTTGACATCCTTATACATCTTGGTGCTACCGGGGTGGATAGAGAACTCCGACTTGTAGCACTCATCCAGTACCTCTCGTCGGACATCAGCGTCAGTGGGAATCCACAACCTGTCCCGATATCTGACCCCTCCATCTGCAGAGATCTGAAAATTCGCTAGTTCATCCTGGCACCTCTTCAGAACCTTATGGTATTCAGGATCTACTTTCTGAGCTGCAATGATCCTGTCGATTAGACTGGGCTTCATCTGATGCATCATCCATAGAGCTCCATTTGTGCCCAGCTTGGGACACCATTGCTCAATTTCTTCCAGCATCTCGTACTCGCGTAGTCTCATATAAGCTAGCCAGCCTTCCCACTTCCTGCTTAATGCGTCGGCGACTAAATTTGCTTTACCAGGGTGGTGATTGATAGTAAATTCATAATCTTTGAGGAGCTCAAGCCATCATCGTTGCCTCATGTTAAGATCCCTCTAATCGAAGATGTACTTGAGACTCTTGTGGTCAGTGAAGATCTCGAACGTCTCTCCATACAAGTAGTGCCTCCAGATCTTCAGAGCAAAGACCACAGCCGCCAATTCTAAGTCATGTGTGGGATAGTTCACCTCATGCTTCTTCAACTGCCGAGAAGCATAGGCTACCACTTTGCCGTGTTGCATCAGCACACAACCCAATCCTGTCCCACACGCATCACTGTAAACCACGAAGCCTCCACTGCCTGTCGGTATGGTGAGAATCGGTGCCGAAGTCAAATGGTCCTTCAGAGTCTGAAAGCTCTGCTCGTACTTGTTTGTCTATATAAACTTTTCTGCCTTCTTTGTGAGATTTGTGAGGGGTGCAACAATTTTGGAAAAGTCCCTGATAAATCTTCTGTAATAACCCGCTAAATCAAGGAAGCTGCGAATCTCAGAAGCATTCTTCGGTCTTGTCCAATTCGTCACCGTCTCCACTTTCGCCGGGTCTACTGCAATGCCTTTCTTGGAGACTATGTGTCCCAAGAACATAATCTCCTTCAGCCAGAATTCACACTTTGAAAACTTGCCATAAAGCTTATGCTGCCTCTGGGTCTCCAATACTATTCTGAGGTGCTCTCGATGTTGCTCTGGACTGGAAGAATAGATTAGAATGTCATCCACGAACACGATGACAAACTGATCTAGATATGGTCGAAAAACTCTATTCATTAAGTCCATGAATGCGGCAGGAGCGTTCATCAGTCCAAATGGCATGACCAGAAACTCGTAGTGGCCATATCTTGACCGAAAGGCAGTTTTCGGTATGTCATTTTCGGCCACTCTCAGTTGGTGATAGTCACTATGCAGGTCTATCTTAGAGAACACTGATGCTTTTGATAGTTGATCAAAAAGGTCGTCTATCCGAGGTAGGGGGTACTTATTCTTCACCGTCACTTTATTAAGCTTCCTATAGTTGATGTAAAGCCGAATGGAGCCATCTTTTTTCTTGACAAACAAGACTGGTGCGCCCCAGGGTGAGACGCTCGGTCTGATGAATTCTTTGTCTAGAAGCTCTTGTATTTGCTTCTTCAGTTCTTGTATTTCGACAGGTGCCATGCGGTAGGGTGCCTTAGAGATGGGTGCTGTCCCTGGTAGGACCTCTATCTTAAAATCGATCTCTCGTTTCGGTGGTAGTCCAGATGTGTCATCAAGAAACACATCTGGAAATTCTCGCACCACATCTATCTGTTGGAGCTCAGTGACAGGTGCATCCGTCTTGACCACACTAGCTAAGTACCCACAGCATCCTTTCTGCAACAACTTCTGTTCCTTGATCGCTGAGACAATGATCTTGTTCTTTGTTGATGGAGTGCCTCTGATCACTGCCTTAGACTTGCCTTGTGTCCCTATAACGATCTTCTTTTGTTTGCATTGCAAGGCTGCATCGTGATATGAAAGCCAGTCCATCCCCAAAATGACATCGTAATCCACCATGGGGATGACTATGAGGTCTGTAGAAAAAATTTTCTTGTCTACATTGACAGGTACATTCGGGATGTACCTGGCAGCATGGAGAGTACCCATAGGTGTACTCACACGCATATCCTGCTTCTGAGGTGGACTCGAGTTTGGGCACACGACTCCGAAATAAACGAGTGTGTAGCTCCAGAATTAAATAAAATAGTAGCAGACAAGTTGGCGATCGAGAGGGTACCTCTAATGACATCATTGTCATTTTGGACTGCGTCAGCTTCCAGGTTGTGCACACGACCTTGCACAATGGGATTTGCACCTCCTGCTACCCGGTTGTCTCGACCTCCTCTGGCAGCCTGTGGGCAATTTCGGATGAAATGTCTGAACTGTCCACATTGAATGCATGCACCGCTTAGTCTACGGCACTCTCCATCATGACGGTGGTCACAATGAGGACATAAAGGCTTCTGCGGCACTTGTGGCTGGCGCGGTGGTGATGGCAATTGTCTCAGTGGCTGTGCTTGCAGTGGCGCAGGGCGTGGCTAAGCTTGCAGTGGCACAGGGCGTGGCTGAGCTTGAGCCTACAGTGGAGCTTCCCTCTGTCGGTGTGGCTTGAAACGGCGATCACGGTGGTCATTCCTCCTAAATGGTCGATGGTCTTCCGTTCGAGGCCTGGGCTGCTCTATTGCTTTGGCTGGAGCTTTGGCCTTGCATTCAGCTTGATCCTTCTCCATGCGTGTGGCCAACCTCACAGCCTTCTCCAGATTCTCACAGTCCCCAGACAGGACTTCAGTCTTCAGTGCTTGCTGCAGCCCATTGATGAACTTGTTAACCCGAATGCGCCCTTCAAATGGCATCGGTCAATACAGCTCTAGCTGGATGAACTGAGTGTGGTAATCCGCCACAGACATAGTTCCCTGCTACAGTTGCAGGAACTCCTCTTGTTTGTTGATGCGATCATGCTCGGGAGTGTAGCGAGTTATAAAGGCATCCTTGAATTCACTCCAAGCAATATTCTCTTCCTCAAGTCCTCTGAACCTGGTGGCCCTTGTAGTCTTCCACCAACCAATTGTAGTACCAATGAGCATGTAAGTGGCATACAAGACCTTGCGTCCATCCGCGCACCTCATCAGCTTAAAAATGCGGTCCATGGTCTCAATCCACTCTTCAGCCTTGAAAAAGTTTGCCTTCCCATCATACTGAGGTGGGTGAAGCTTCAGGAAGGCTTGAATGGTGTCCTTAGACGCCTCATGGCGTGCTCCCTGATTGCGGCGTCTAGACGCCAGCGGACTGCCTCCAACCTGACTGCCCTCAGGTGGAGCAAACTCATCCACGTGCTCCTCTACTGCCATTATGGCTACACGGCCTCTGCCCCATCCGCGGCCTGGCGCACGACCTCGGCCATGGCCACGTCCGCGACCCTGCTGGGCCTCCATTTCGGGGAGTTGGCCTTTCGATGCCTCATAAAGATTCCGGTCCGCTCTGGCCATTTGCTCTTGAATCCGTTCTGATCGTCGTGACATGCTTATCCTCTAATCATGAAATAAAATCATACATCAATAAACAACAACTTGACATAAACGTTAACTTGACTTACAATGCTTTTCGATGGAGGATGTGGTGGCTCTCTGGCGATAGCACATGAACCACTACCATACTATATGATACACTAGGACGTCAAGAGAGTCCTGACTTTAAGCTCTGATACCATAAATGTAACGCCCCCAAATCGACCTTCGCCACGTGGCGAAGACCAACCTGAAGACGCTACGGCATGCTATAACTTGACCATAACATTGATTGTATCTCAGTAAAAAACTGAGACATGTCAGCGGAAGATAATAAAATAAAAGAAAAAAATAACATAATTATGCGAAAGTCTAAAAGTGGTTATATCATTGCTAAGAAAATAAAATAAGTTTTACATCATGAATTTAAAATGCGGAAGGTAAATGAAAACTAATAAACACTCTAAAAAGCCTAAGGTTCATGTGTTGTCCTATCGCCAGAGCTTCATCACCACACGCCTACTCCACCACGTCACTGACCTGGTCCTATGGAAGTCAGACACATGGGGTTCTCCCGTAAGCTTTACAGCCTAATGGGGAACCACATGATATACAATGCATGACATAGATATAATAATCAACGTTAAATAATCATGCTTAACTTGAACATGAAAGGATAATATGCATAGATCATAATAGCAATGAGAGTAATAATCAACATATATCATGAATCAAGAGAATCAATAATGCTTAGTAAACTTGGAATCATGGCATATTTGACTTGACTTGAACTTGCTTCTTGATCTTGGTTATTAATTAGCAATCATGATGACTTTAGGTGCCTTTAGTTCTTGGGGTATGCCCAGCAAATGATACGGCATTGTGCGGGTCAATGGGTGATCAAACCATGATCAAGGGAGCGATCCTTATCTTGATGCACTTGATTTGGATTGGCAACCCATGATTAATCTTTCATCTGAACTTATTAATCGCTTTTAACAACTTGTGGCTCTTTGTTCTTAATTTCATGGATACGATAAGATCAATGCGAAATAAATCGATAAGAGAGTAAATCATGTAAATCGGTGATGAATCTCTGTGGGATCAGACAATATGATTAATTATATATATTAGTAATATCTGGATAAAAAGAAAATAATTAATAAATATAGTAAAATGTTTTCTCTCTCCTATTTTTCTCTTATCCGTACAACCATAATCCCATACTTATCATTATTATTATTAATGTATAACCTTTCTGTCCCTACATCCCTCTATTCCATTATGCCCGTAAAAATCCTAAACTCTTCTTTTTTTTCTTTACAATTTTCTCCTTTCTCTCTCTCCACTTACTCTTGGACGTAATATGCATATGTTTTCTCTTTTTTTTCACTCTATTGCTATCCTCTCTCTACCCCTTTTCTCGGCCATAAAATCCCCCTTCTTTTTTTTTCTTTCTATCTACTTAGCACCAGTAAAAACTCTCTCTATTATTTTTTTTCTTGCAATGCAGATGTTACACAGCAAAAAGATTGGTGGCCGTAAAATTCTCTCTATTATATCTTTTTTTTCCTCTTGTGGCCGTAATAAATCTACGACTCGATTTCACATTAAATTGTACCGTAAAATATCACGTCACAGTATCAGAAATTACGGCCGTAATAATTCTAGTTTCATTCTAGATTGCGTCGTAAAATATTACGGCACAATAGGAAATAGAATTCCCCTACGTACTTTCGTTCCACTCTAAATCCTACATCCTAGCAATCAATGATACAGAAATAGAATAAACAAAAATACTATGCATCACAAACAATCAACCAATCAAAGAATTCAAGGAATCAAACAATTAAAAAAAATGATAACTTGAACCCTATTCATATTCTTTTCTTTTCATAACGATTAGGGCATGAATTGAGATAATTCAGAGGTCATGCAAGGTGATTTCGATTCACCCACCTCGGTTCGCGATTAATCCATTCCCAATTCCATCGGAAAATTGCTCAACAGCGACCTCCCCTGTTTCTTCCTTTGTTCTTTGCCTCTGGACGTCTGCAGCGTGGCCGCACGGAATCAACACCAACAAAAGGCTCTCGTGGGTTTAGGAGGGTGAGTTGTTTATAAAAGTTTTTTTTTGTTTTAATCTAATCTTCCTTTCCTAATTAAATTTGAAGAGATAAGATTTTATTCTCTTTCTTTCCTAACTTTGATTAGGATATGGCTTTTATCCTTTTCCCAGCCGTGCGTTTAAATTCTGATTTTTTTTCTTTTTTTTTTTTGGTTGTTACAACCAGCATCTTTTCATCTTTCGCAAATGTATAGCACGCTTTGGGTTTGGATAATCTACCATTGGCAGAGGTAACAAGGTTTAACTCGGGACGTCGACAACATTCTTTCAAATCCAATCTTGCCTTAATATTGTCTTTCGTATTTTCCTTGATGTCCATAATAGTGTGGAAGACATTATCAAATACATTTTTCTCAATGTGCATGACATCCAAATTATGACGAATCAAATTATCTTTCCAATATGTAGATCCCAAAAGATAATACACATCGTCCAATTGTGCGAAACACTATAACCACTATATTTGATGGTTGGATTGTCAATAATCCTACTTAGACAACTGATCATATCACATAATTCATCTCTCGATAATCTAACAAGAGGCATTTCATGCACTATTTTTCCCCTTCGAAAGACATTTATATTACTTCGAAATGGATGATTTTTAGGCGAAAATTAGCGATGATAATCAAGCTAACAATTTTTACATCCCTTTTTTTTAAAGTGAAAGTATTTGAATTATCCATGCAATACGGACATCCTAACTTACCCGTAGTCATCTAACCACTTAACATCCCACATGCCAGAAATCATTGATTGTCCATAGTAGGACAATTTTTAGAGTGAATTTTTATTTGGTCGAGACATCATAAGCTATGACACCATTCCATAACTCTTACAGTTCATCGATAAGAGGCTATAAGTACGCATATATCTTCTACTTAGGACTGTGTGGACCATGAATAATGCATGTCAAAAATATATACGCCAGGCATACATACTTCGAGAGGCAAGTTGTATGGTGTAACTATGACCGGCCAACAAGAATAAGGAGTTGTCGTCAAACGATACAATGTAATCCCATCTGCGCATAATCCCAATCTTATATTTCTTTCATCATCTGCAAATTCTGGATGCAAATGATCAAAATATTTTCACGCCTCAACATGACACCTTCAGTTGTTTTATGTTGTGCATGCCATTTCATTAGTGACACGGATCCTACGGACGAATATAATCTTTTAAGTCTTGGAATAAGAGGCAAGCAGTGCATTGTCTTAACTGGATACTCGTTCTTTGTGTTTGATTTATATTGCTCAGCACCAAAAAGTTTGCACTTCCACAGGGTTATGTTATCATCATAAAATAGCATACATTCATTTCGACAACAAGCTATCTTGGTGGAGTCAAGACCAAGTTTTGAAACTAATCTTTTGGTCCGATAATAATTCTTAGGTATTCGAGCCCCGGATGGTGTGACCTCTTTTAATATCTCCATAAATGCATCAAAACAAGCATGTGAAATATTATGATCGGCCTTCAAATTTAGCATTCTAATTGCTAATGATAATTTAGAATAATTTTCACAATCGGGCCACAAGAGTTCACTCGAGGCTGCTAGTAAGTTGTAAAAATTAGCGGCTTCGGAGAAATCTGATGTCGCCATATTTGGTTGTAGTAGTATCCTAAATCAAATTTTGATAGCTAAAAATAAAATCATCCTTGATATCAGTGGGAACCTCTTGCCCAATATCTAAGTTCGATGACAGTTCTATCTCACCAAGGTCACTTCAATATCAATAATTCAGTTTGAAACACTTTCTATACAAATGAACTTTGACAGTCTCCAAAGTTTGCAGTTTTGTGGTTTGACATTTTAAACATGGACATCTTGTAGTTCCTTCTCATTGAAACTGTGTAGTTTGACAAGCTATTGTTGTGTAGTGTTCAACACCATCTATGAATTCTTGTGTCATCCCTACATGACCAGGATTTATTCTATTGTACATTCATTGATGATATTCCAGAGGATACATGTTATATTAGTTCTATGTGAAATAAAAAGTGTTAAATTTAATACTTTACTATAACGATGAGTAAAAATGATCAATTAAATTAAGATGGAACCATGAACATAGAATATGAACTTGCGAAGATGTCTCCATGGAAAATATGAACAACAAGTTTATAAGAATCACAATATGAACTCGGGCCATCCAAAGATAACCCGACGGCCTGGATCCGAACATGAGTGCCTGGATCTCAACGTCAATGCATGGATTCGAGATGTCAACGGCCAGGATCCTATCTCGAACGGCATGGAATCAGGCGTCAATGGCCCGAATCTAGTCGTTCACGGCCAGAATCGATCGTGCAAGGCCGAAACGGCCGTTCTCGCCCAGATGGATCCGACCGTGCATGGCCAGTTCCAACCGCGACCAGCCCGAATCCGACCGTGCATGGTCGGCTCCGGGCGTGAACGACTCTTATCCGGCCGTTCACGGCAGATTCAACCGTGCATGGCCGGATCCGCCTTCCAACGGTCGGATCCAGCCATTAGCGGCCGGATTCGGTTACGAACAGATGCCCGCTGGATCTGGCCATTCGTGGCCATCAGCCCGCAGCGAGCCCCATCGGGCTCGTAGTGGCCATCGTCGGCTGCAGCACAACCGATCAGGATTGCAGCGGCTGGAGACAGTCACAGCAAGGCCAACTGGCCTCGCAACGACCGACTATGACTGCAGAAGGAATGTTTGACCTCGCAACAACTGATTAGTGCCGCTGCAAGCAAATGGAGATTCGTCGAGCGTCCGAGCCGGAGTTCAGAGGAGGAGGATGAAAGCAGAAGATGGCAAGGTGTGGGCGTACCTTCGAGTGACTCTCCAGAGCATCCGAGGGGATTCGTCGGAGTCAGGATCGTTGGACCGGACGTCGTTTGAAGGGGCTGCTGGACGTCGTTTGCAATGGCACTGAAAATGACATGAGCGACGAGGGCAGAGTGTCACTGGCGGTGTCGAGTGATCGGGGGAAAGAGGGGAAGAAATGATAGGAAGTAGAGAGGGTCGGGTTATTTATAAAAGGACCTCAGATGGATTTTTCGATGGTTATAGTCATCGGTAACTTTTAAAATATTTCCCAATGACACTTTCGTCGCCATGTTTTATTATTTTTTCGTCTTCCGACGACTTCAGTAGTAGGAAACATTTTTCACAATTGCAGTCGTAGGAAGTTCCTATGACAAAAGCCGTGTGAACATTAATATATATATATATATATTTACTATTAAATACAGGAAAAGAATTATTTGAGTCAAACGGGAAAATTTAAATTAGGTTTTCGATGTCTTAAGCCGTAGGAAATTTGCTATGATGACAAAGCTGTCGGTACTTGTGAGGGTTTTAACCGCGGGAGACGATTTCGTCTTAACTTCTGAAGGATAGCATGAAACGTCGAAAAATACGCCAGAACTTGCGAGGGATAACCAATCGTGGGAAATTCCTTTCGCAAAAACCCACTTTTCTTGTAGTGAGATGTCTTTTGCAATTTTCAATAAATTTTCTTTCAAAAGTTGTGAAAGATATTCAATCCATCAGAATTTCAGATCGATGGACAGTGTCTTTCACAATTTGTGAGGGCATATTCATCCTTCATAAATTCATATGGGCAAATATGTAGGAACTTGTGGAGCATCCCATTATCCACCGAAAATGCAATTTTTTTTATAGTGTTTGTGTAAGAATGCAGTTGAAAATGCTATTACTTCACGCAAATGTTATTATCTTCCAAGTTGAGTTGGGAAGTGATGCATGCAAAATATATCATATTTTAGATTATTATTTTAGTTAATTTTTCTGTAATTTGTTCATGGCATGCATCATTTTTAGTCACTTTTAATTGTAATTCCGGATTTATTAATTTTAATTATTAATATTTTAATTGTGGATGGATTAATTAAATTTGAATAATTATTTTTGCAGGAAAATTCAAAACACGGCCGAAATTCAAAGAAATTATTCATTTTGGCCGAGATTTGGCTTTACACCCAAGTCGTTTTGGGCGAGATTTCCAGGGGGTAATGATATGGAATCTTCATTGTTACGGCTAAGATAAAATTCTTTTATCTTTTGGGCGTAATGACATGAAGATGAAAATTTTTCGCCGAGATTCAAAAGGAGTAATAATTAAATGATTTTATCTTTTGGGCATAACAAGATAAATTCCTTCCTTACGGCCGAGATTTGGAGGGAGTAAAAGGAATTTTATCTCTTTGGGAGTAAAGATTTAGTTCTTTCCTTACGGCCGAGATTCAAAGGGAGTAAAGATAAGAAAGATTTATCTTTGGGCGTAATGATAAAATGATTTATCTTTGGCCGAGTTTATCTCATAATTTTAAAGTCAACCGTACGATGTTACAGCCGAGATCAAATTGAAGGCCGTCCGCACCCTATAAATACGTGAAGAATCCGTCGTTTCAATTCGTGCTCTGAAGTTCAGGTTTCTTTCACGACGAGTCATGAGCTCTGCAGGCTACGACCAAGAGGAGAGAGGTGCGACGGTTGGAGGTTGATCGCGACCTTAATCAAGTCCCAGAGGCTGCCCGATTGTTTGCCAGATTCGAGATCTCTATTTTGGGTGTAATTCTTCCAATTTTTATGATTTGTATTTTATTATTTCTCCAGAATTTCTAGGATGAACTCCATATTTTTAAGATTATTATTTTAGGAGATTATTAATTGAAGGGACATGTTTGGACTCTATTTTATTTGCTTTAATCTTTTCTGATCAATTATTAATTGTGCTTAATGCTTTTATATTAGTTAATTAAATCTCTGAATTAGGCTATACCAGTTTGTGGAGTGTTTAATTTCAAAATTTATTATACTAATTATAATTGATTTTATTTGAAATTAATAATTGACATAAATTTGATAACTAGTGTGTGGAGAATCAAGTTTGTGTGGTCTATTAATCTATACCAGTTTGTGGAGTGATTAATAGTTTAGAGAATTCAATTTAATGCATCTTAATTTTAATATGATTTTGAGGGTACCAGTCGTGGAGACTTCAATTCTTATTAAATTAAGATAGTTCTATATGATTAGATTGAGGGATGCCAGTCGTGGAGACCACAAATTAATCATGTTAGATTACTTTAGGGAGACTCTAATCCATCTTTAAAGATTAAATTTATCTTTTATGGTTCAAATATTTATCATGATCTATTTTCATCCTAAGGCCTAACTTCAACACCATTATCTTATCTTTGTCTTATTTTCTTGATTTTATTTCATAAAACCTCTTTCCAAAAATCCATGTTTTTCCTCTCTTATTAATTTATAAATCCAGATATTAAATTAATAATATTCCTCATGGATTCGACACTCTTACTCATATTACTATATTACTTGAGCGACTAGTGCACTTGCTAGCAAATTTTATTATTACAAATTTAACGCATCAAGTTTTTGGCGCCGTTGCCGGGGAAGATTTTATTAATTAATTTCTGATTTTTATGAATTATTAGGAGATGTAAATAAAGTGTAAATAATTCTTTATAAAATATGTATTAATTGTTTTAATTATTTTTGTGAATAAACTAACATTTTTTTTCTTTTGCAGATAAAGGTCACGATAATTTTTTTAAAAAAATTTGTCTACTTTCGGTTTAAAATCTGACGCCGATTGAATTTTTCGAATCGCTGTCGACTTATGATTTTACGACCGAAATTTAATGTGTCGGCTTTATTAATTTTACGGCCTTGCAATGAATGATTTCTGAGTTCTAAACTTTCAATTTTTACGGCCATAATGTTTTTATCCGAACATTGTTTTACGTCATGGATTTGATTTCGTTGTTTTACGGCCGTAAAGAATCTTCTTAATTCACTTTCGGCCGTAATGATTCAATTGTCGACGTAAGAGTTTCATTCGACTTTATTTCGGCCGAAACCCTGTTTTGCTTTACGGCCAATCTTGAGACTTCATCTCGGCCGAGGTGACCTCATTTCATCTTAATTGACAATTTTTATCTTTACGGTCGAGATTCACCTCATCCGGATCAAATTGAATTCTCTCTTGTGATATGATTGATTAAGCTTGCAGACGAGAATTTAATCTTCTTTACGGCCGAGAATGATCTCATGGTTTTCTGTTTACGGCCGAGAATGATCTCATGGTTTTGCGGCCGTAAAATTTTTGAACATTTGTTTTTACGCCATATTACGACCTTTTCGGCCAATTTATTTGTGATTTTTCTTTCTCGGCCATCAACGATCACGTTCGACTTAATTCTCATTGTTTTACGGCCGATATGAATTATCCTCTTCCTCGGCCGTAATGAGTCATTTTGTCGACGTTTCGTTCGATTTTTTTTATTTCGGCCGAAACCTTGTTCTGTTTTACGATCAAAAGTTGTCAACTTCAGTTCTTTACGCCTAGGATTTTATATGTGAGGAGTTGATTGCCGAAATGATTCATCGCTGTGTTAATTTTTACGACGTTGTTTCGACCATAAACCATTTACGCTTTCACGTTGAATCCCTTTCAACACTGTTTTATGATTTTTACGGACGAACGAGCCTCGGATTACTAATCTAATTTCGGTCGTAAATCTATTTCTGTATTACGGCCAATCAATCTTATTTTCTCTCTGAAAATAATTTTTTATTATGTCTGATTATTAACTTTACGGCCGCAAATTAGTTCAGACTTATTTTGTGCCGTTTGTTACATCATCATAAATTCTTTCGGTCGATATTAATATTTGGCATTTGAATTGGTTTTCGAATTTTGATTTTTCGCCGTATTTGATAATTTTTCGGTGAATTTTGGTGACAGTAATTAGGTTAATTTCTCTCGAACATTAATTTGGACGACCTAATGAATACTCGATAATGCCGAAAGATTTTTAAATCTTATTTCTTGGTGACCTAGTATTTGAATTTCTTTCTTCTTGTATATATTTTATTTTAATCTTTTATCTTACTGAAAATTGGTTGTTGCAGGTACTAATTGAAAATTAAATCACAACCAATCCTGGAATCTTCTGATAAGCGCACTAGGAGTTCAAATCCACTGTTGGAATTTGATCCTGAAATTGAAAGAACCTATCATCGATTACGAAGAAATATAAGAAAAATGGCAGAACAAGCACGCGACAATCAGAGACTGGAGCAACAAAATGAACTGGTTCCACCACATAATAATCGGCGAGAAGATGAAGCAGAACTTTCTATGAGAGAATATGTCTCGGCCAGATACAATGACCGAGAATCATGCATCGTGCTGCCTGACATTAATGCAAATAATTTTGAGATAAATCCCACAATCGTGAGGATGATACAAGCATCCCAATTTGGAGGAGGATTTCATGAAGACCCTCACGATCACCTTGACAAATTTCTTGCCACTCTGAGCACCTTTAGAAATAATAATGTTTCTTCTGAAGTTATTCGTTTATTATTATTTCCTCAATCTTTACGTGACAAAGCTTCCACTTGGTTTAAAACTTTGCCTGCAGGATCGATTCATTCCTGGTTGGAGCTGGTAGAAAAGTTTGTTGGAAAATATTGTCCACCACAAAAGGCAGGCAAATATCGAAGAGAATTGAGGGCATTTGTTCAAGACGATAACGAGACTTTATATGAGGCATGGGAACGATATAAAGAATTATTAGCCAGAGTTCCTGACAACAGAATTCCAAAATGGAAAGTGATGGAAGATTTCTACCATGGATTGCGAGCTGCAGATCAAGACAAACTCGATCAATCAGCAGGAGGGACAGTATTGGGATCTAAACGTCCTAATGAGATACAAGATATAATTGAAGCTGTAGCCCTCAAGTCGAGCCAAGAAAGGAGACCATGTCGCCGAACTCATGATGTGCATGCTACAGAAAGTAGAAATTCTTCTGAAGTAGTGACTCAGCTGGAGTCACTTAATCAAAAATTTGAGCAGATGATGTCATTAATGGTGTGCAACAACTGTGGAGGAGGACATGCGAGCAATTATTGTCCTCAAGGTAACATTTCTAATCATGATCATATTGAAAATGCTAACTTTGTCTCCAATCCATTTTTCAGGAATAATGACTATGGTTGGAGGAACAATCAGAAGTTTCCTTACATGTCAAATCAAGGGCAAGTTTTTGAGAAATTTCAGAATCAAGCTCATCCACAAAATTATACACTTTTGAGAAGGCAACAAAAAGCTCCTGTCCAACAATCGACTAATCCCATGGAAGAGATGATGGCAAGAGTTATTGACACTATGCAAACCATGCAGAAGACAATGGAAACAAGGGCAAACAATCAAGATGCTACAATCAGGAATTTAGAAATGCAATTAGGGCAGATGGCCAATATGATGGCAGGACGTGCACCAGGGACTCTTCAAAGCAATACAAAGAAAAATCCTAAAGAAGAGACCAAAGCGGTGACTCTTAGAAGTGGGAAACAATTGAGAAGTCTGAGATCAGATTCCCCACCAAGAGTAATTGATCATAAAGAAGAAACTGAAGCATCAAAGACACAAGATCAGACTACTGTAGATATCAATCTGAAGAAAAGAGAAACTGACAATTCAAAAAATACCAACATAAAGGATCTGCCCTATCCACAGAAATTTCGCAAAGAATAGTTAGATAAGCAATTTTCTCGCTTTCTTGATATTCTGAAGCAATTATCTATTAACATTCCCTTTCATGAAGCTTTACAGATGATGCCGAGCTATGCTAAATTCATGAAGGATATATTATCCTCAAAAAGAAAGTTTGAAAACACTGGGAGAGTAATGTTGACATCGGAGTGTAGTGCCATTTATGATCGAGATATACCTAGAAAAATGAAGGATCCGGGAACCTTCACCATACCTTGCACTATAGGAAAATTCTTTTGTGCACAAGCTTTATATGATCTTGGTGCTAGTATAAGTTTAATGCCTTACTCTATATTTGTGCAGCTAGGTTATGAAGAACTAGAAGAAACAAGCATTATTCTTCAATTTGCAGATTCTTCATGCAAGAGACCCCAAGGAATATTAAGAGATGTTTTGGTAAAAGTTGATAAATTTATTTTTCCTGCAGATTTTATTGTTCTGGATATGAAGGCAGATGAAAAAAATCCTATCATCCTCGGGAGACCATTTCTAGCCACAGGAAATGCACTTATAGATGTTCAACAAGGGATGCTCACACTTCGCGTCAACAACGAAAACATCACTTTCAATATAAAAAATTCTCTCAAACAATCTTTTGATCACTCATCCTGTTATGCTATTGATTCTCTAGAAGATGACACGACTGATGCTTTTGATGATATTGTTGCAGATTTTGTTTCAGATCCATATGCTAAGGAAGCTTTGGAAATGATGGAGGATTCTAGAGAAATTGTGGGAGAGGATAATGTGCCAATAACAACAGAGACACTCGAGGACGAAATTGAAAAATCAGATTGTCCTCCAAAATTCGAACTTAAAGAACTTCCATCTCATTTAAGATATGCTTTTCTTGAAAATAACACTTACCCAGTTATCATATCTGCTGACTTGACAGATGACATGGAGAATAAACTTTTGGAAGTATTAAGGCAACACAAGAAAGCAATCGCTTGGTCTATTTCAGATATCAGGGGCATCTCTCCTACAATTTGCATGCACAAAATTTTGATGGAGGACAATGCCAAACCAATTGCTCAATATCAAAGAAGGCTCAACCCAACTTTAAAAGAAGTTGTAAGAAAGGAGGTCATCAAACTCCTTGATGCAGGTATTATATATGCCATTTCTGACAGTTCATGGATAAGTCCTGTGCAGGTAGTTCCTAAGAAAGGAGGAATCACTGTGGTAAGTAACAAAAATAATGAATTGGTGCCTCAAAGAACAGTTACAGGTTGGAGAGTCTATATAGACTATAGGAAGCTTAATGATGCTACCCGCAAATATCATTTTCCATTACCTTTTATTGACCAAATGTTGGAGCGTGTTGCAGGTCATAGCTATTATTGTTTTCTAGATGGCTATTCTGGATACAATCAAATAGCAGTAGCACCTGAGGATCAAGAAAAGACAACGTTCACATGTCCATATGGAACGTTTGCCTATAGAAGGATGCCATTTGGTCTATGCAACGCTCCAACAACATTCCAAAGATGCATGATGTCAATCTTTGCAGATATGAATGAGAAGATACTCGAAGTTTTCATGGATGATTTTACACTTTTTGGTAGCTCTTTTAATAACTGTTTGGATAACTTATCTCTAGTTTTGCAGAGATGTGAAGAAACGAATTTGGTCCTTAACTGGGAGAAATGTCACTTCATGGTTAAGGAGGGTATAGTTCTTGGCCAAAAAATTTCAGAAAAAGGAATTGAAGTGGATAAGGCCAAGATAGATGTTATTGCAAATCTGCCTCCTCCAACCAATGTGAAGGGCATTCGAAGCTTCCTTGGGCACGCAGGATTTTATCGCCGTTTTATCAAAGATTTTTCAAAAATGGCTAAACCCTTAACTAATCTTCTTGCTAAGGACACAAAATTTGATTTTGATTCACAATGTCTTGTTGCCTTTAATTTGTTAAAAGAAATGCTAATTTCTGACCCTATTGTTGTAGCACCAGACTGGTCTTTACCATTCGAGTTGATGTGCGATGCGAGTGATGGTGCCGTAGGAGCTGTTTTAGGGCAAAGAAAAGATAAAACATTTCATGTTATATATTATGCAAGCCGAACATTGAATGCTGCCCAACTAAATTATGCAACAACAGAGAAGGAGTTTCTTGCTGTTATTTATGCTTTTGACAAGTTTAGATCATATCTAATTTGTTCAAAAATTATTGTCTACACAAATCATGTAGCCATCAAGCACTTGATGAGCAAACAAGATGCCAAACCTAGACTAATCCGATGGATACTACTTTTGCAAGAGTTCGATGTGGAAGTAAAAGACAAAAAAGGGACTGAAAACTTATTAGCTAATCACCTATCTCGTTTGGAGCCATCTCCAAGAGAAGTCACAAACATACTTGAAGAATTCCCAGACGAGAAACTATTTTCTATCTCTACAATTTTTCAAATTTCTGACACTACACCATGGTTCGCTGATTTTGCTAACTACCTTGCAGGACATTACATTCCAAAGGGATGACCACTCATCAAAAAAGAAAATTCTTATCTGATGTCAAGAATTATCACTGGGAAGATCCTTACCTTTTTCGATTATGTGCAGATCAAATAGTTCGAAGATGAGATTGATAATATCCTAAGTCATTGCCACGATGGACAAGCTGGAGGTCACTTTGGACCCAATCGAACAGCGGCTAAGGTACTTGAATGTGGACTATATTGGCCAACCATTTACAGAGATGCAAGAAACTACTGTAAGTATTGTGACAAATGTCAAAGGACAGGTAATATTTCTCGTCGAGATCAAATGCTTCTCACAAATATTTTACAGTGCGATATTTTTGATGTTTGGGGCATTGACTTTATGGGACCATTCCCTAAATCCTTTAACAACCAATACATCTTAGTGGCAGTTGATTATGTTTCCAAATGGGTAGAAGCTGTAGCCACACCAACAAATGAGGCCAAGGTAGTTGCCAACTTTCTAAGAAAAAATATTTTTACTCGATTTGGAACACCTAGGACTATCATAAGTGACAATGGAACACATTTCTGTAATAAAATAATGTCAACTCTTCTTAATAGATTTGGAGTCAAACATTTTTTGAGTACACCATATCATGCCCAATCTTGTGGACAAGTGGAAATTTCAAATAGAGAGATAAAAAGGATTCTAGAGAAAACTGTAAATTCATCTAGGAAGGATTGGTCTTTGAAATTAGATGATGCACTCTGGGCATATATGACTGCTTTTAAAACACCCATAGGTACTTCTCCTTATAAATTAATTTTTGGAAAAGCATGTCACCTTCCTGTAGAACTAAACACAGGACTTATTGGGCAACAAAATTTTTAAATATGAATCTAAAATCATCACAATCTGAAAGGTTATTACAATTAAATGAGCTTGATGAATTTAGACACTATGCATACGAAAATAGCAAGCTATATAAAGAACGCACAAAAAATTTACATGACATGCACATTAAACAAAAAAAAAATTTACCTGGTCAACAAGTACTTCTTTATAATAGCAAACTCAGACTATTTCCTGGAAAACTTAAATCAAGATGGACCGGACCTTATGTTATAATTAATTGTTCACCCTATGGAACTTTTGAGATTGAATCATTAGACAAAAAAACAAAGACTCAAAGTGAATGGACATAGATTGAAACTTTATCATGGTGGCACTTATTATCATAACCTTTCTATGATCACTCTCTATGATGTGTGAAATTTTCATCAGAACTAAATCAAGCTGACGACTATAAATCAGAACTATTTCTATTTTTTTTATTTACTTTTATTTTTTAGATTAGTCTAATTAGTTGTTAATTAATATCTTAGTTTCGGTGATAGTTTTATTTTTAATTAAACACTTATTTTATTATTTTTTTATGGAGTCATCTAATTTAATTAATATTTAATGTGTGCAAGGAGAGGACTTCGGAGGTAAACTCAGGGGTGTCAACTCCAAGCATGGGCGTAAACTCCAAGAATTGATTCCCTCTACGCGACAAGACCAGACATATCACGGGCCCGAAAAGAAAAAAAATTACGATTACGCCCTGCCACCTGTTCTCATTACGGCCGAAGCTCAACATGACCGGACAAGGGCAGCTATTACGCCCTGCCACCCTCGTATACGCCACCTATTCTCTTTACGGCCAAAGCTTGGACATGACAAGACAACCTGCCACACATTACTTGTGCATTACGGCCGAGTTGTCACACTGACATGCATCAAGCTCGGTCATGACAGGGCGAAACAGATGACTCACGTGGAAATTGGCCGATCACATCGCCCCAGCTGACCACTGACGTACCTTGAAAATCGGACATGCTTTTGCTTTTACGCCCGGACATGACCTTTCACTGCGCCATCACGTGGGAACAGGTCAGATTACGCCCGAAGTTTTATCTATAAAATCTTACATCTCGCATTTTGCAGATCAAGCACCGCCTCCATTTCATCATCAACTCCTTACGGCCGAAGTTCCAGCGCCTCCCGGCTCGTTACGGCCGAGCCACCGCGCACCGCCGCTCTCTTACGGCCAAACTCCGGCCGAGATTCCTCATCGACCTTTCTCTACCTTACGGCCGACACTTATTACGGCCGAGTTTCCACCGGAGCTGACTCCTTACGGTTGAGCCTCTACGACCGAACATCAGCGCCACACCGCCATTCCCTACGGCCGAACATCAGCGCCACTCCGCCATTCCTTACGGCCGAAATCACACTGCTGCTCCCTTACGCCCAAAGTGCCACGCCTCCAACTTCTTACGGCCAAACTCCAATCTCCGGCCGAGCTTTACTTATTACGGCCGAAGTTCTTCATCAACCAATTCCTTACGGCCGAAGTTCTTCGTCAACCGGTACCTTACGACAGAGCTTCCACCGAGCCGACACCTTTCTTTGTAGATTTTTGTCCAGATAAAAATGAGGCGATTTGCTAATATATGGAGGGGACGTCACGAACGACGACATCCGAATGCTCAGCCGGCCCCACAGCCCTCATAATTAATTTCCTACCCCGGAGATTATTATTGGACTAAGCCGGAGTATCAAGCTCGATATGAACGGATGTGTGAGATTCGAATTCATGCCACCAGATTTTCAGATACTGAATTGCTGAGGGAGTATAATTTACTTGCAGATATTCATCTATTATTTTCTCAAATTGGACTATATGACTTTGTGCATTCTTGGTGGCCAACTTATGAAGTACTAATTATGGAATTCCTCTCATCCCTGGAAGTCTTTAATTTAGATAGCAGAAACTATGATCAGCCCCACATTTCATTCCAACTTTATGGGCGACCATTTACTCTCACTCTAGGAGAGATTAATAATATCTATGGATTTTCCAACCATGGATCTCTTTCTGTACCTGCTGACTTTGATGCTGAAACTTTTTGGAAACAAATAACAGAAGAAGACCGATTGGTTTGGAACACCGCTAAAGATAGCTCAATTCAGAATCCTGTTTTGCGCTACGTCCATCGCATGCTAACCAACACCATAAGTGGACGCAGTGATAATGATGGTGCCGTCTCAGAAGGAGAGTTATATCTCATCCATAGCATGCTTCACAGAACTCCCGTTAATGTGGGTGCCTTCCTCATTCGTCGATTCCAGCGCCGCACTACTCATCGTGGCGGTAGCATTAATATGGGTGCCCTTCTAACACCTATCGCTCAGCACCTACAACTTGACTTGGATGATCTCAAAGCTGTGCCAGGAAACACTCATCTCACTCGTAGGACCATTCAAGCTATGGGTCTCGTGAAGACCAACAACTCAGGGATCAAAGTTTTTATTTTTAAAGGCCACCATCAGGAGGTGCCCTGCTCAGATCGAGATGCTTTTACGCCGATTAATCCAAATAATTGGCTCCTTTTTAGGCAGGTCATAGCTCCAGTAATCCCACCTGCAGGACCATCTACCTCTGTCGGACAGCTACACCAGGATGAACCTTTCTCCTGGTTTGATTCTACTGATTATGCGGCAGCATAACCCTACCTTCAATAGCCACAAGGATTTCAGGCTGCATCACCGGCAGCTTCCCAATATGCCACATCCGTCCATTCACCTTATATGCCAGTGCCTTCTCCAATTCCATCTCCAGCACAAGAGAGCTCTTCTGATTCCTCGTTCATACCTTCTACTCCTTATGAGGAACGCGATTCGATGGAAGTATCTGCCCCTTTACAAGAACCTGTGCAGAATCGCTATATAGCGCCGGAGCCCACTTTTACTTTAGCCCCAGAGCAAACTTACTATCCACCTTCGCCACCTCAGCCTGACTATGCTTCCATGCAAAACTTATGGGAATCAATGTATGATGAACAACTTCGTCAAGCAGGGGAGTTTCACACTTTTCAAGAAGAACAACTTCGTCAGTCAGGACAGTTGCACGCTATTCAGGAAGAGCAACTTCGACAAGCACAAGAGTTGACCAACATTCGAGCCGATTTTAGAAATATGGATGATCGTCAGGGTCGCTTCGAATCCCTTTAGAATCAGCATGCGCGCATGACGAGGCGCATCCATGAGTATCATATGCGCCAAGGAAATCTCGGTTACCATCCACCATCGCCACTCTGCAGACAGTAAATCCGGTTGTGTCTTTTCCTTTTTCTTTATTTTCGTTTCGTTAATTTTCCTTTTTATTGAGTATGTATCACTTTCCCTTGCTGGCTTAACACTGAGGACAGTGTCTAGTTCAAGCTTGGGGGAGTTTGCATTTCATGCATTGCATGTTTCTTTCTTTTTATTTGCTTATGTTTGCACCTATTTGTAAAAAAAAATCCAAAAAAATTGAAAATTTTCTAAAAAATACCATTGCATGCATTTATTTTTGCTACCATCTTACAAACTCTTGTCTTACTGTTTTATTATCTTTTAGTAGAAGTTCAAAGACATGTCGTTAATTGATGAAATTTGAATATTTTTCTTTCTTATCACTTGCTACTTCAGTATCAAACTTATAGATTGTGTGCCCATGCTAAGTAGAATTATGAATGACTAGACGACAAAATCATATTCATGCCTTTTTTATTTATTTCTTTTAAAGTCTTGATTAGTAGTAGCCTTCTTATTGACTATATCAAGTACTTTTTGAGCTTATAAAAAAAGAAGGGTTAGTTAAACCCAACAAATAAAAAAAATGAATAAAGTTATGTGTAGGTACAAAAGTGTTATCTGGAACCAAGATGTGTTCGGGTAATTAGATCCGTAGGGGTTCATGCCTGGCGACCTAAGGGCAACTGCTCTGGGATCCGTCGATCGAAAGCCTACTACAAGGACCATCTTGTGGAATATGGAGAAGCACAGGAGTACTGAACCATGGCTAAGTTCGAACTCTTCATTCAGAACCTTGGTTGTTCGGGCAAGTAAACTCGATGGGTGCTTTATCACCTGGTGCCCTAAGGTCATCTGGTCTGGAATCATCAGTCCAAAGCCCGCTACATGGACTTCCTTGTGCAATCTTGCTTGAAGATTAGAACTTTTAAATGATTGAAAATAAAGTTGAAAAATGAAAAGAAAAAGAAAATGTTTTAAGCTCAATTAGTACTTATGTGTTCAATATTAATGCTATTATTTGATAGACAATTTATTTTTTCACAAGGCTGAATTTGAAATTGTTTAAATTTGTATAGCATTCAGAACCTCTATGAAGCTAAGTGCATGGAAAATGATAAGATGTTGAGTAGTAGGTGTGCAGAAGAATTTTGTGAGAAAATTAGTCAGTTGACAATGTGGCGGCTATGATGGAACTTTCTTGAGCCTTGCTTTGAATTTTTACTTGAGGACAAGCAAGACTTTAAGCTTGGGGGAGTTTGATGCATGCAAAATATAACATATTTTAGATTATTATTTTAGTTAATTTTTCTATAATTTGTTCATGGCATGCATCATTTTTAGTCACTTTTAATCGTAATTCCGAATTTATTAATTTTAATTATTAATATTTTAATTGTGGATGGATTAATTAAATTTGAATAATTATTTTTGTAGGAAAATTCAAAACACGACCGAAATTCAAAGAAATTATTCATTTTGGCCGAGATTTGGCTTTACACCCAAGTCGTTTTGGGCGAGATTTCTAGGGGGTAATGATATGGAATCTTCATTGTTACGGCTAAGATAAAATTCTTTTATCTCTTGGGCGTAATGGCATGAAGATGAAGATTTTTGGCCGAGATTCAAAAGGAGTAATAATTAAATGATTTTATCTTTTGGGCGTAACAAGATAAATTCCTTCCTTACGGCCGAGATTTGGAGGGAGTAAAAGGAATTTTATCTCTTTGGGAGTAAAGATTTAGTTCTTTCCTTACGGCCGAGATTCAAAGGGAGTAAAGATAAGAAAGATTTATCTTTGGGCGTAATGATAAAATGATTTATCTTTGGCCGAGTTTATCTCATAATTTTAAAGTCAATCGTACGATGTTACAGCCGAGATCAAATTGAAGGCCGTCCGCACCCTATAAATACGTGAAGAATCCGTCGTTTCAATTCATGCTCTGAAGTTCAGGTTTCTTTCACGACGAGTCGTGAGCTCTGCAGGCTACGACCAAGAGGAGAGAGTTGCGACGGTTGGAGGTTGATCGCGACCTTAATCAAGTCCGAGAGGCTGCTTGACTGTTTGCCAGATTCGATATCTCTATTTTGGGTGTAATTCTTCCATTTTTTATGATTTGTATTTTATTATTTCTCCAAAATTTCTAGGATGAACTCCATATTTTTAAAATTATTATTTTAGGAGATTATTAATTGAAGGGAAATGTTTGGACCCTATTTTATTTGCTTTAATATTTTCTGATCAATTATTAATTGTGCTTAATGCTTTTATATTAGTTAATTAAATCTCTGAATTAGGCTATACTAGTTTGTGGAGTGTTTAATTTCAGAATTTATTATACTAATTATAATTAATTTTATTTGGAATTAATAATTGACATAAATTTGATAACTAGTGTGTGGAGAATCAAGTTTGTGTGATCTATTAATCTATACCAATTTGTGGAGTGATTAATAGTTTAGAGAATTCAATTTAATGCATCTTAATTTTAATACGATTTTGAGGGTACCAGTCGTGGAGATTTAAATTCTTATTAAATTAAGATAGTTCTATATGATTAGATTGAGGGATGCCAGTCGTGGAGACCACAAATTAATCATGTTAGATTACTTTAGGGAGACTCTAATCCATCTTTAAAGATTAAATTTATCTTTTATGGTTCAAATATTTATCCTGATCTATTTTCATCCTAAGGCCTAACTTCAACATCATTATCTTATCTTTGTCTTATTTTCTTAATTTTATTTCATAAAACCTCTTTTCAAAAATCTATGTTTTTCCTCTCTTATTAATTTATAAATCCAGATATTAAATTAATAATATTCCTCGTGGGTTCGACACTCTTACTCCTATTACTATATTACTTGAGCGACTAGTGCACTTGCTAGCAAATTTTATTGTTACAAATTTAACGCATCAGGAAGTTTATGAAGGAGGCTACGATTGAATTCTGTGAACCAACTAAGACATATTTTCTATCTATTTACATTTTACAGAGCATAAACTTCAATTCTAATAAATATTTATGATTTCACGGCCCTTACAATGTTCAAATCGGAGTAGAACTATAGTTTTAATGACCCATAACTTAGATTTCACGGCCCGTAATTCGGGCTGGGCGAAACTGGGCATTTTAACGGGCCATAACGGGATATTCACGTCCCTGCTGTTACGGCCGTTACGGTCATATAACGACCCGTTATATTCAATTCAGCCCTGGCAACCTCCACTAATTTGCACTTTCTGGCTCCGTTTTAACTCGATTTGAGTGTCATTTCTTTCTATAGATTTCTGACTCAATTCTCTTGCTTTTTCTACAATAAAACATAGAATTTGAGTAGATTTTTATTTTTATAAAATGAAAGCAAATAAGGTCAGAAAATTATGCATGCTATATGAAAATGAATCGAAATTTGTAAGGGTTGAAAAGAAAAAACATAGTTCTAAGTTTAAAGTTCTTATCTCGACTTTGATATGAGATATGCTAAGACTAATTAGAAATTATCAATAAGAATAATATAACTATATATGAAAGTAAGGAACGATCTCACCAGATTTAATTAATGTGATCGGGAACATTTATCGTGGTGAGGCTCAGCATATGCGATGTTGGATGATGCCTACATTTATGATTTTATGTCATCATCTAGTGGTGGCGGCTCTTCATGTACAACAACCTTTTGATGTGAAATTTGAGAGGTGTGTTGCTGTTGAACTTGGATCTTTGAATGGTTTTTAGGCCGCCATTGTAACGATGTACTTGGGGAAGATTGTACTGATGTAGATGGAGGACTTTTCCCTTTCAAAGATTTTGGCGACTGCATTGATTCGTTTGAGGAGATGTGTGATGATGTGTAGCCAATGGTTGGAAATGTGATCTTCGGTGATGGTTGGATTGGAGACAGCAGAGTAGATGTGATGGGAATTTCCAAAGGCTGGCCCCTCCTTTGAACTTTTCTATTTTTCATGATGTATTTGCTTGTCTCTTTAACACGCCACCGAGTTGTCGCTGTCCTTGTTAAATTTTTGCTTCTGGGTGCCAACTTCTTTGATATGGATTTTGATAGTGGCACAGGCATAAGATGCCCTTTGGGCTCTCGTCGATGTGGCTCAAAGTTTCAGAATTTAGAGAATTTAGTTTTGCAACTTCATTATCTAATGCATATAATTTTTCTTCCAATGTATCAAACTTGAGTTCGGTGTCAAATAGTCGAAGTGAATTGTCGACTTCAATTTGCTTCTGAATTTTGGATAACTGAGACTCCAAATTCTGGATGTGTTGGCCTTGCATTGTTAATCTTTTTTCAATTGTTGTGGCAAATTGACCAATCATCTCTATACATCCTCATCTTGTAGTTGTGCTGCCCCATGTTATGAATGTGTCTATCCAAATTTTTTATTTGATAATTTTGAATGGAGAGTATTTTCAGCAAAGAATCTAATATTTTTGTGACCGCAGCGGATGGATCTTGAAATATATCTTCCCTCTTTTCTTGTTCAAGCTTTTTCTTTGTGCTTTGTCTTGATGATGATGCCTCCATTTGAATCTCCTCTCGCTGGATAGTAATGTTGCTTTCCTCAATTTGTTGATTTGTGGTCATTTTCTTCTTCGTCGTTGAGGATGTAAAAATATGCTCGTGATGATCAAGTTGTGTACAAAGTATGTCACCTGAAAAACTTACACAACACTAAAAGAAAAAGTAAAGTAAAATAGAAAATAAAAATTCTCAAAGTAGTTTATACAAGAGAGATTAAGAGTTATGAAGAATATTTCCCCGACAACGGTGCCAAAAACTTGATGCATATAATTTGTAGCAAATAAATTTACTAGTAAGTGCACTAGTCGTATTAAGTAATAAAGTAGAGAGTACAGTGTCGAACCCACGAGGAACTAATTAAATCTAATCTATCTCAATAATCTACTAAGAGAAGAAAAATGTTTTGTGGTGAGAAAATAGAAAATTAAAGGTGCAAAAAATAAATGATAAACAAATAAAATAAATTTTTTTTTAGTCTTGAGAATTATGGATGATTAATATAAAGATAAACGTGTATGATCCTCTATAATGGTTGAGTTATAACAGAAAATAATAGTATCAATTCTTAAGATGGATTAAGAGTACCTAAGGTAATGACTTGTCAAAACGAGTAAACCAAACTACCTTAACTTCTAATAAAACTAATAACCGCAATCGATGAGTTAATTATTAATATTATAGAGAGTTAATATGCATTAATATGTATCTCCTATACTATATTCACCCATAAATCTGAACAGAATAATACACCGCACGTTATTCGACATACATGACGAATTACCGGATACGTGTTATATATGCTTCAACTTAGAATTAAAAGATTAATTTTCAGAATAATAATAATTTTTGGAATTAATTACTCCTCGTACAGGTTTGTAGTCTAATTTCATAATTCATATCACTCATAAAAAAACATTAAACTCAGCATATATAATCAAAAGAAATCGAATGATTTAATTAACTTGAAGAATAACAAAGTTCAAACAATCTATCTTTCTGAAACAAATATGAAATCTCTATTACAGCAATAATAAACTATGAAAAGCTAAGTAAAAGAGCATCCATATAAAAGATAGAAGAAGAATTCTCAGCCTTCGGGACTTCTGGATCGTTACACAACACGAACGATGAGTTGCTGCACAATCTTCTCCTTCAGTTGATCTTTAGGCCTTGAAATTCGTCTTCTGCAAGATGGCACGGATCCCAGATCTTAAGAACACCCAAGCACGACTAAGCACAAGCACACATTTTTCTATCTTCTAGGGCCTTTATTTATAGCCTCCAAGTTTCGGTTTGATTCAAAGTCTTTTTGTGTTAAAACAAGTAAATTCGGAATAGACTTTGATAGATCTTTAAAATCATTCAAAACTCTTTCAAATCTGAGTAAATATGTTTCCTAATTATCCCTGAGGCTTAAAATAAAATTTGGGTTTGATCTGGACTCAAAATTCCCAAGAAAAGTCGAAGAAATATCGAAAATAGCCTTTATAACGGCTCTAACAGTGCTTTTCAAGGTCCACAACATTGATTTCACGGCCCTTATAGTGACCAAATCGGAGTAGAACTATGGTTTTAACGGCCCGTAATTTGGATTTCACGTCCTGTAACTCGGGCATATTTTATGGGTGAAACTGGGCATTTTAACGGGCCGTAACGAACTGTTCACGCCCTTGCTTACGGCCGTTACGGTCATATAATGATCTGTTATATTCAATTCAGTCCTGGCAGCCTCCACTAATTTGCACTTTCTGCATCCGTTTTAACTCCGATTTGAGTGACATTTTTTCTGTAGATTTTTGACTCAATTATCTTACTTTTTCTAGAATAAAAGATATATTTTAGGTAGATTTCCATTTTTATAAAATTAAAGCAAACAAGGTCAGAAAATTATGCATGCTATATGAAAAGGAATTGAAATGTGATTAAATGCATGACTAATTATATGTTATATTTTGCATGCATGAAGTGTTGTCCAGTACTGACAACATTTCTTTTCGGGTAGTGCATTTGACAATGTTGCAGTAGAGAAAAACTACATTTCTCAATTATTAGAACCAACTAACAAAGTAAAAAATAAGGATACGGGAAATTGGAAAAGGAAGTAGTAAGTCGGGGGGGGGGGGGGGGGTGGGGGGGGGCTACTCATGGCCAGACAACCTTGCTATAAGTCCAGTGAGTGAATCAGTAGCAGTGAAAAAGACTTTTTTTTTAAAACGAGATTAAAAGATTTTTAAATTGTGCATCCATTATAGGAGTTTCAAACAAGTATATTCATAAGTCCAATATGGGTATGTTCTAGTGTATTTTATCCTTGACAAGAGATCCTTGTTTGTCTAGCTATTTCTCAAAAGGACATTAAGGTCCATGTCCAATGTCAATATCTTTGTTGTAGTCAAGAGCGGTCTCTATAAACACTTTGATGTGTATCTATGTTTTGGTGTGTGTGCATGTGCACATGTGTGAAGGGAAAAATTATCACTGGCCATATGTAGGCATATATATATTAAGGGATTTGAAACATGCACACATGTCATACTAAAAGCAAAAGGTAAAGAGTTGGGCATCAGATATATTTCTAGTTTTCTTACTTCTAAAAACATGCTGATATATTTCTAGTTTTCTTACTTCTGTAAAAAATAGACAAAATCTTTATTTTACCATGTTGTCCGCGAGGCATTCTTTTGACCTATGTGATGTGATATAATGTCTATATCTAATCTCATTCTTCTGAAATTTATGCATGTTGAGACTTAAACAACCTACTAGCAAGGCCCATCCCTTCAAATTTCTTAGGGCTTCCTAATCTCCAAGGACTGTAATAACTTAAATGATTTCTTTCTTATTCAATATAGAATTTGTGGATATGAATAAATAATAGTATCTTCTCAACATGCTCACAACAACTTAAGTAACTTAATTTAGTAGGCTTCATGTAGAAATGCCTTCTTTTAACTTATATTGTATTTTGCATTTGAATTAATTAAATATCCGTAGTTGATTATCTGAAGACAATTATTTATTTTAATTTGTTCAGTCATTAGTCACAATGAAACCTAATCGAAGTTGGATTTTGCGTTGGAAGGACGAACATGATTATGTGACCGAGGATTTTCAAAATGGAGTCGATGAATTTTTAAAATTCTCATATAAAAAACAACATGCAGTTGATCCTCATGGTCGTGTCATTGTCCATGTGCAAAATGTAAAAACAGTAAATGGAAAATAAGATACTATGTAGAGATGGATTTTTATAAGAAAGGATTTCAGTTAAATTATTTAAATTAGACTTTGCATGGAGAAACCAAATGGAGAACTGAAAATTCTACAACTATTGAGCCATAAGATCATATAGAAATGACCAATGCATATATGGATATGGTAAGAGATGCATGAATGGGTGACACAGTCCATCAAGAGCAATCAAATTTAGAAGAAAAACCAAATCCAACAGCTTCAAAATTTTATAACCTCCTAAAAAATGCTGATGAGCCTTTATGGGATGGTTGTAAAAAATAAAGCATCTTATCAGCTATATCATAGTTGATGAATTTAAAATTAGAATATAATATGAGTGAGAAGTGTTTTGATCGAATGATTAGCATTATCAAGACTATGTTACCCAAATCCGAAAAACTTCCAGAAAACTTTTATAGATGCAAAAGAATGATGAGTGAACTTGGACTAGAATACCAAAAGATTGATGCTTGTCATAATCACTGCATGTTGTTTTACAAAGATGATATTAATCTTACAAGTTGCCATGTTTGTGGAGAGTATCGATTCAAACCAAGAACAAATTCTAGCATGAGTCAAAGGGTTATTCCTTTCACAATGTTTAGATATTTTCCTTTAGTTCCTATATTGCAACATATGTTCTTATCTAAAAATACTTCACATTGTATGCGTTGGCACGCCGAGGGAATGCGGAGTGATCCATCGCTTATAACACATCTGTCGGATGCAGAAGCATGGAAACATATAGATTCAACCTATCCAATTTTTGCTATTGAAACTCGTAATGTTAGATTAGGTCTTTACACAGATGGGTTCAATCCATTTGGTGGAACGAAAACTACGTACTCTTCGTGGCCAGTGTTCGTCACACCTTATAATTTACCACCAAGTATTTGCATGCGAAGAGAACACATATTCCTGACTTGCATGATTCCTGGACCGAGATTGCCAGGTTACAGTATAGATGTGTACCTAAGGCCTCTTATTGATGAATTGAAGATGTTATGGGATGATGTTGTCTTGACATATGATAGATCAAAGAAACAAAATTTTATAATAAGAGCGATTGTCCTATCGACTATAAATGATTTTCCTGCATATGGCATGCTGAGCAGATGGAGTACTAAAGGAAAATTTGCTTGCCCAATATGTGGAAGATTCACAAAATCATTTTATTTAAAACATGGTAGGAAAGTTTGTTGGTTTGATTGCTAGAGAATGTTCTTGCCTCTCAAACACCCCGTGCATCGTGATAGAAACTCTTTTAAAAAGTCAATCATTGAGAAGAGTTTACCACCAAGTAGAATGAGTGTACTGAATTATTTGAGCAAGTTAATATGATCGATCCTATTACATTTGGATTGAAGTCACCATCTAACAGACAACTAGGATATGGGAATAATCATAATTGGAAGAAAAAAAATATTTTCTAGGAGTTGCCTTATTGGTCCTCAAACTTATTACGACATAATTTAGACGTTATGCATGTTGAAAAAAATGCTTTTGATAACATCTTTAACACTATGATGGACATTAAAGGCAAAACAAAAGACAATGTCAACTCAAGGAGGACTTAAAACTTATATGTAAACGTCCAAAGTTAGAGTTAGTACATCACAATGAAAAGTGCATCAAGTCAAAAGCCGCCTATGTATTATCGACTGATAAATGGAAGCTTGTTTTTGTATGGATAAAATAATTAAAATTTTTCGTCTCATTGCATAAACATCAATGAAAGTAAGATTTTAGGGATGAAGACCCATGACTGCCACATATTTATGCAGAGATTAATTCCGATTGCTTTTTGAGAATTTTTGCTTAAATCCATTTGAGGCACCATCACAGAATTTAGTATATTTTTTAAAGAATTATGTTATTCGTAGAGATGACATGATGTATCTTGAATCATCCCTCATAATGACTTTATGCAAGGCTGAAAAAATCTTTCCACCATCATTTTTTGATGTTATGGAACATTTGGTGATGCACCTTCCATATGAAGTAAAAATTGCTGGTCCATACAATTTAGGTGGATGTACCCATTTGAGAGATACATGCTATATCTTAAACGAAAGGCAAAAAATAAGGCAAGAATTGAAGGGTCAATATGTGACTCATATTTTTTGAAAGAAGTTTCAAATTTTACATCATTATATTTTTAACCTAAGATTTAGACAAGGCGAACACAAGTTCCAAGGAACGATGATGGTGATGAAGAAAATTTTAAAGATTGCTTGTCAATTTTTAAGTTTGCAGCTCGATCGATAGGAAAAGTGCAAAAGTTTATTTTAAGCGACAATGATTTGAATATTGTGGAGAATTATATTCTCATCAATTGTCCCAAAGTGGAACCATATTTAGTGTAAGAATATGAAATTAAGTCATTTCATCAATAAAATTTTATATAAAAGTCTAAATAATATCTAATATTTATTTGTTTTATTATTAATTAGGAAATTTGAAGAATATCAAAGACATTTAAATCCTTATATTACCGATAAACAAATTTTATAATTCGAGATGAACAATTTTCTTCTTGGTTTAAGACACATGTGAGTAAGAAATTTTCAACTTATAATGAATTATGTATTAATTGAGTTTATATTAATTCAAATATTTCTTAGGTACAAAATGGCATGATATCAGAATTGCATATTCAAAATCTTAGTTATGAACCTTCGAAAAGAGTAACAACTTACAACGACATCATTGTAAATGGTTATAGATTTCATACAGAAGAATATGGTAATATATTAGAAGTGAAAAATAATGTGTCCGTGGGGATAGCAGGAGAAGTTTGGACCTCTCTCTGTGATCATTGGTACGTTGTAAAAGATAGAACTTAATGATATATAATTTTAAAATAATGCATTACATTATTTCTCATTTGTGGGAATGACGACAAGTAGAAAAATGGTTTGTAGTGGGAAAAACAAAAGAGTCGCTATGGTAGAATCATTGAGGCGCACAGCAGGATCTGTGGAATTTGTTGAACATAAACTTCGAATGGTAATTTCTTAGGTTTAACAAATTTTGATTACTCACTTTAATTACAATGTGTGATGAAATGTTTATAATGTTTTATACATAACATTTATAATGTATTTTATAGGAAACAACTACTCAAGGTGTGGTCAGTTATTGATATGTGTATAAGGAGATGCACACTAGTAAAAAAGACTTATAGATTGTCACTGCAAAAGCACAACATGTTATCGTATATTTCAAACATTTTCCTCTTTGTATATTGAATGATTTACTTTGAATGATAATTTTTATGCATCTAATTTTATAATTAATATTATTTTTAGGATAGTTATGATATGTTGTTGGCAGAAAAGTATGCAGATTCACAACCCCATTTGATGCAGAGGTATGGCATCAAGCTGTCGGACTTACTAGTAATGGGAGACTTCGTGGTTTAGACCCTTTTCCATCTTCAATCGTGGGCGCTTCTTCTACTGGTCCTTCATCTAGTTTGGGTGACACTCCTCCCACGATTCCTCTACATGAAGTAGAGACTATTGTTAGGAATATAATACGACAAGATGTAGGACCAATATTTGACGTGATAATGAGTTATATGCGTGATCATGATAGGAACAGACCACCTTCTTATTTGGGACATGATTAGGGATCATTATGACATTTTATATAAACATTGTGGTACTTTTGTTTGATCGTAGTAGATTGTCCACTTGTGATATTTAGACTTTTGATGATCTTATGTGATGTTATATGGTATTTTAGATGGATTCACAACTTCTGGGAATTATGAATGTAAATGGGTTATTTATTTATTTTTTATATATTTTTTTCTTAAATAAAATCTGAATATTAGCAAAGAATGGGCGACAAAAGAGTGGCTAAAATATTGTCACAATTAGCAAGCAATCGATGACCATTTAGCAACGATTTAGTGATGGATTTAGTGACAACTAAGAGACAACTCCGCAACAATCATCGACAAGTCGGCGAAAAAAATATCAACAAATACAATATTTGTGACGGCAGCTTAGCAACAAGTTGGCGACTAATTTGCCACAAATTAGCGACAAATCTGAGAGGAAATCTTTTTGCCGCCAATAGCGAGTAATATTTAGCGACAAAGATTGTTTGTCGTAAATGCATCGCAAAATGCTTGCAGAAGTTTGTAGCGACGAATTTGCGACAAAAGTATTCATAGCTAAATCACCTTATTCTTGTAGTGGATATTAATGATAAAAAACTATCATTTAACTTGCATGGCATTTAACTCTAGATTTGTGCACATGATAAAAAAAGTAAGGGATGATAGTTCAAACTAATGATGAAGATGTTGCACATGAAATGAGTTATAGAATGACACAATGTTTTAAGAACATTGAGTTCTTTTAAGTTTTAAGATTTTAATATTAAAATGTTCCGATTGCTATAAAAGAATATTAATTGTTTCATATTTAACTATTAGATCTAATTGAATTCTTTGAATTGTTGTTAAGTCTTTCAGAGTTATAATTATTATAATAATGTATAATGAATGGATTTTAATCAAGATTCCCCAATTGATGGAGTCATTGTGTTAGGTCGGCTTTTGAGATCGTTTAGACCTATATGAGCTCCACACATCACTCCACTACCGGGAATAGTGCACCCTCAATTAAGAAATGGGATTAGAAAGCGACAGTCTCCACTTAGAAGTTAGACCAATAGAAACAGATAACACGTTGCGGATGAACTCACCGATTTAAGTATTTAACTAACACAGTGTGGTTTAGATCACAAACACATATATATCTTATCCAGCCGACTGAAAGCTAAGTCCATACTGTTTAGTTAGTGACTAGGTCTAATTAGAAAGTGGCCTCTCTCTCTCTCTCTCTCTCTCCCCCACACACACATCAGGACCACCATTAAGCCACTGAGCGGGAGAGCTTTTATCTATACAGAAACAGAAGCATATGCAACAGTGGTGACGTGAACGATCGGACCTCTTTTCTTCCTCTGTTGCTGCTGATGTGCAATCTCTGACAAACTACATCCTCTAACATCATCAGTGATAATGGACAAGACAAGCATTAGATAGATGAAGCTATATAAAATAATAATTCAGCTTTCAGTTGATACTCAAAACCATGCATACATCCGTGAGTGAGACAGAGGCATTTTGTGGATCCATTCCAGATGATAAACATGCACGCGTTAAATGATAAACATGAGCGAGGGTCATCTGACTGGAGAATGACTCGATTCTTGCAACCGGCTGCACTGGCGTGCCGCCCATTGTGATGTGTACCTGCATGCGCCCCGCCACACCACGTCTATAAATTATTGACATCCGCAAGGCAAGAACCTTATCGCAATCGAAGCTGCACGCAGAGATGGTGCTGCTGTCACCAGACGCACGTTGCATGGCGAGAAGAAGGGATCAGTTTATGTCAGTAGCGTTCGTGGGGTTGCTTTGTGCTGCTAGTGCCATCAGACCAGTAACCGGAGATGTGGGCACGGCTACACAATATGATCCTCCATATCTTCGTATGTCGCCATGCTCTCTCTCTCTCTCTCTCATTCTCTCATGCTGATTGAGTCTGCATGCATGCAGCGACGAGGTGTCCAGGGTACAGCGTGGATAGGCTTCCGGGGAGCGGCCTCTTTGCCGCGGCGGGCAGCGGGATATGGGACGACGGCGCGGCGTGCGGAAGGAAGTACCAGGTCCGGTGCCTGAGCGGGCTACGGAGGCCATGCAAGGACGGCTACGTGGTGGTCGAGGTCGTCGATCTCTGCAGAACCACATCGTGCACCTCGACCCTCGTTCTGTCCAACAGAGCCTTTGATGCCCTCTCCAAAATACAGAAAACAAGGATCAACGTCGAATACACACAGTAATAATTAATGAATAAATGCATTGATTATTTTCCGGTACTCGATCGCATGGCCCGCAACTTTTACTGACTTTCACATTAATCGTGTGGTCTCCCTGCAGGATCTGATCTCGAAGGACACGAGCAGGTGCACGTCGTTCGATTCTTAGAGTGCTACTGCTTGCAGATCGACATTTTTCATTTTACTGATTCTCTAATGTAAATGGGATTAATCCAAAATAAATGAGAACGGCGCAAACAGCTCCTTCACGATGCACATCAATCCATACTTCCATCGCAAATGTCACGAACGATTCACGAAGTGTATCAAGCAAATATTTTATGGATAATTTGATAATGATACCATAATAGTGCAGCAAAAATAATATATAGAAAAAACCATTACGATAAACAATATGGCTAACGATCAAGATCTAACTAGTCATAACATTAGACATAATGGCCAAAGGCTCAAGTCATAGATAAATATTTCCAAAAAAGTTCTCATGATGCGAGAATATAAAAGACCCTAACTTCAAACGTAAATCTCCACAATTAAAAATTCATGGCCTTACAAGATTCATAAAGAATTCTAAACATAACTCACGTACAATTTTGACAATGACGATAAAACCGGACTCGACAACATACATGTGCAACCCTTCACTATTCACCCATTTTTTATATCGTACGTGCATGAGCCCCAATGCAAAAAACGTCCACCTATTATTAGTTGTATGCAAAGATCATAAGCAAAAAATAATAATAACTTACAATAAAATCAATGAGAGATATAATAATATAGCAACTATGCAGGATAATTTTCACTAAATATCCTTCAACTTTAATATTTTTTTCATCGTAACTTCATTTTGTAGCTAAATTACCCTCTATCTTTTAGCTTGATTTTTGAAATAGTTAATTTCTCGATCGTTCCATTGACATGACATATTATTTTAAAATAAAAAGTATATAAAATATAAAAATAATATAAAAAAAATAAAAAGGGACGGTGCGCCCCCTCTCCCTCTGGCCATTGCCAGTCAACCCGAAGGGAGAGGGGGAAGGGCGGCTGCCTCTTTCCCCATCCTCTCTGATGCTGGAGACAAGGAGGCCCCCTCCCCCTCTCCTCTGCGACACCGCTTCATCCCTCTCCTCCTCCTTGAGTCGCCACCTCAGCTCCAGCAGCAGCGTCAAGGGCGCACAGTACCCCATGTCCCCGCTCGTCTCCAGCGAGAGCAGGCGCAAACGCCCCGCCTTTGAAGCCACTGAGCCTTCCTCTCCAAAGGTCACTTGCATCGGCCAAGTCCGCGTCAAGTCTAAGAAAAATAAGAAGCAGTTGTCGCTGCTGCCACGGCGGCAATGCAGTCGAGATCTATGCACGGAGCAGAGGCGAGCTTTCGTTGGATGTCGACCGGCAGCGTCCAAAAAGTTGACGAGGAGTGCTTGCCAAACAAGAACCGGCGTTGGGTTTACAAGCTACTCGTGAACATACACGAGGCATTGCAGAAGTTTGGATCTGAGTTCAGCTACTTCTTCCCCTGCGGTGGCAATAGTTTTGCCCCAAGACCTCGTCAAGATTGCCAGAAGGAATGGATCGAGGCGTAGGACCATATAGTGGTAAGGGGTCAAAGCGATCAACAAGTTCATGTGGCGGTGTGATTGCCAGGTGGTTGATGCCGATGGAGGAGGACAAGGAAGAGGAGGAGGGCCACACCCCCTCCTCTCTGGCACCGAAGAGGAGAGGGGAAGGGGGTGTTGGCGATCAGAGGGAGAGGAGGTGAGCCGCCCCCTATTATTATTATTATTATTATTATTATTATTATTATTATTATTATTATTATTATTATTCAATTATTTTATTTAAAAATGTGCCACCAACAAAATGATGGAGAAATTGACTATTCTTGATTGAAAGGACATTTATTAAAATAAGTTAAAAAGATGAAGGGTAGTTTAATTACAATTTGAAGTTGGAGGATAGAGTTAGAAAATGAGTAAAATTGGAGAGTATTTAGTGAAATTTATTTCAATTATGCATGACAAAAGTATCGATATACAATATCTCATTTGGGAATAATAGAAACCGATTTCTTTTTTTTTCTTTTTAATGTCCAATGTCAATGTTAATCAATGGCTACATTAAATATTTTAGTATATGATAAACAACAAGATTAGTATGTTCTAGTCACATCTATAATTCTATTGAAGTTATCTTTTAACTTCCCAATTTAATATTTCACAAACATTAATATTTGTGGTACTTGGTACCCCCCATGTTAATAATGCATGCAAATTAATCATAATATACTGCCAAGTACTAGGTAGAATCAAATAATAAATGTGAGTAAGGATTTTTTATCTCTCGATAACTAGTGATTTAGTATTTTAGTTAGTTATCGCGAGAATAGAAGAAAAGAAATGAAGTTTGTTTTAATAGTCGAGGAAGGCAAAATTTGGGAATGTAATAAGCCACTACAACAGATATGATTTATAGCCACAAATTAATAATTATATGTAAGTTCATGGTAATAATCATATCTTATAGTCACGGTTATCATTTTTGTAAGTATTGATGAGTTTGTAGCCACAAATAATTTATATCGTGGCAATAATGGGGTTTGACGATTGTTATGAAGATTTATTTTGTGACAAATAATATAAGTAATTGCCATAATTTTCATTTTCATAATAAACTATATTCTTTATCATAAATATCAGCCACAAAAAATTCATAACTAATTGTTGAATGCAATATTATGTATTTGTTACATTTTTAAAATTTGCGACAAATGATATGTAATATTTTTATAAAACTTAATGATAAACTTACATTAATAATTGTTCTTTCTTTACATTAAACTTAAATAAAGTTGTACGATTTACTTAATCACCTAAGTTGTTTGAATAATAATTATTGAGATTGACTTTATGACCGAGGTTTGATAAGGGTTAGTCATCTAAACTAAGTCAATAACAAGTGAAATAATCCGAAGCATTTGGATTAACTAAAGTTCATGAGGCATGCCTTGATTAATCCCACATTCATAAGTCATGAGAAAGATGTTGGATATATATGGGAAAATATCCTTATCTTGGTATGATGTATTTTGGTAAAATCGTGCGGGCTGAGGATCAAAGAGAACAATATCTTATACAAGTACAAGGATGTTACATATGGTATGTGCGGGCTAACGCCCAAGCAAACCATATTCTATTAAAGTACAAAGAGCTGCCTCCACATAGCTACAAATATAATTAGCCATAATATACTTGTGGAAATAAAATATGCTAATAGACACAAATATAATTAACCATAAAAGTAAATCAATAACGCACATGAAACTTTTGTTGTCAATATCGAAGTATTTGCCACAAATGATGTCATTATTCACATTTGTTAACATTTAATACTTACATAAATATTTGTGGTTAATATGATATTTATAACCATAAAAAAAAATTTTTGTGACTATTGATCAGTTGCAATGCCATCAATATCTATGAGTTGCTGTCACAATTTTATTCGTGACTAATAATTTATAATCATGATATTTGAGCTTATATTCACGAAATAACTTGCAACTATAAATCCAATTTGTTGTAGTGGATACAAAAAAGAAGTGAGGAAGGAAAAAATTGGGAATGTGATAAGAGACATAAAGGTGCTTAGAAAAAAAAGGATAAATTATAATAAAGTTAGGATTCTGACCTCTTATTTTTGTGTTATCTCTTTATTTATCACGTCTAAAATTGTTTCTTATTAATATCACCCCATAAACTTGAGAACCAAATTAACCTAAATTATAATATAATTAAATCCATTAAAAATCATTCAATCGTAATATATACATTAATTAGAATGCATTAACAAAACAAATAAAAATTTTTAGTTTTAAAAAACTTGAGAAAATAATTATCTCAGATAAATATATGATCAAATTAAACTAAAAACTCAATCTACAATATTTCACCCTTAACTAAAATGCTTTACCATAATATAGGTTACATAAAAGTAAAAACTCAAAAACTTAAGTATCTAACTATCCTAGATAAGAATAATATTAAATTAGTTGAAAACTCAATCTACTTAAACATATTATAATTCAAAGTGCTTTATATGGCATATCCTTTAATTCCCATAATTATCAGAAATTAAAATTAAGTTACTAGTAAAGAACTTGCATAGTTAGAACTTAACCTGTGTATGATGAAACTCAGTCTTTATTAGCATAGAAATTTATAATTGGACATAGACAAACCTAGTCCGAGTGAAATGATGATGCGACTAAATTTAAGAACATGGTATGAATTTCCAAGGATCTGACCCGAATTCTTCTAATGTAGATTTAAATTTAAATTAAAAACTTAAAAAATCATCTAAATGAAAAAAATATGTTCGAGTTTTCTGGATTTCTCAATTAAAGAATTTTAACGCTAATTTTGTGACCTATAATTGTTAACCATGTGAAAACCTACAGCCTAATGCAACATGTAAACCAAACAAGATGCTAGCAGTAATCATAAGTAACTTGCATGTTCATAAAAGTCTAAAACTAAATTTAATTAAGAGACAAATGAGCTTTAACTTAATTTTTACCTAAAAATTATTTTGGCATCTACTAAAAAAGTATAGGCGTACAAAGTACACTTTCAGAAGTTTGATGATGCCTTTATGTCAAATCTCAGATGCTTGGTCATCATAGAAGATTGTCCAAAATCTTGGAGTTCATAATTCAGCTATGACAATAGGTAGAAGTCTCTTTCTTTCTCAGTGTCTAGGCAACCTGATTGGTTGATTATTGGGAATGGCTCGAGATTCCTTGAAGGTCTATTTATAGGAGATGACATTCCTAGGTTTTGTGCCAAAATTTAAATTTAATTTCATGTTAAATATGTCTAAAGAATTTGTCATTTATTCAAAAAATGTGATTAGTGGAATCTGTCTTTGGGTGTATAGCACTCAACCCAGGTTCTATCCCTAGGCAAATCCAAAGCGAACTCTGTTTGGTCTGGCCTAGGTATGAGTGCAATTTTACCCATGTTCTTGTACAGAATAGTCACTTGTGTTATTTTGACTCCAATTTTTGTGTCCTTCTGATTTGATATTTAAGAAAATAAATGCATGTCATGATTAAAACTATGAAAAATAACATAAAAATTTTACACAATGATGTTCATGTAATAAACTTTCGATCGATGATTTTCAAACTGGAGTCTTATGGTAACAGGTGTGGTCCACTCCTTGAACTTACTTGTTCAAATATTTTTAGATTTTCAATGAAAATTTCGAGACTATGTAGTGACTTGATTTCATTCTCCTTCTCCATATTACATAAGATGACTTTCGACTGACGGTCCTTACAGTTAAGTTTAGGTTGCCAAGCAAGAACCCATATAGGTCTAATTATTCGAAAACACAGGTTATAAATAAAACAATTGTAATCTCTTTATTATGTTGTTCACTTTATTTCGCAATATATATTTTTACTCTTTTTTTCATAAGCTTATAAAGCACTTTATGCACTCGGTAAATAAACTATTATTATCAAGACAAAATAAAAAATAAGAAACTGAAAAGCAAACATAAATAAGAATTAATTAGTAGTCTAAGAATCCAAAATTGTATTTTAGCAAGAAACATTTTCAATTACTACTAGGGTGATAAAACTAATAAAATTATGGAATATAATTTCATAAATATATAAAATGTCCTTGAAATTCATTCAACTAAAAATAAGATGAAAAGACAATGAAGAAACATTCTGGTGAATGATAATTTTGTGATTTTTATTCTTTTAATCTTTATGAAATTTTCATAGGATGCAAGACATAAGGAAAATATGCAACACCCAAATAAAACTAATAAAAGCAAACATGATAATACAAATAAGATAATGCAGTACAACAAAAAAAATATGATGCACCAAATGCAACTTCTCTCAAATTTGAACCAAACACTATTCTCAGTGTTAGCTAGATCAGATAAGGAGTACAAGATGCATGACTCAATAAAAGAAGAAAAGAAAATATACAATTAGCTAGCCCAACTCTCGAGGCGGCGGATATAATCTAAAATACACTTGGGCCATCTGCTCTAGTCTAACCTATGTATCCATAATCGTTTGGAATTGAGCCTAAGTTTGTTGATGATATTGCTCTATCACTTGGAAGTGATGCTCATATCCAAAAAGGATCGCAACAAAAGAGTTCAACATAGTTGAAACATTAAAATAATTAAGAGTAGAAAAGTAAGCATGCTATGATGAAGGGGTAGCCTAGAATGGTGACCTTAGAGCCATAAAATGTGTCTGATCGTGGTGGATGAGATGACCCCTCATCATGCGGATCCAACTGCACATATGAATATGGAATGTGCCACTGGACTAGTTGTATCAAGGAAGCAAAATACAACTAGTTGGCTTGATAAAAGATGGTGAATTGGTTAGAAGCATATTCCTAAGCTTCAAGACAAGGTCTCTTATGTCCTCTCCTCATATTCATCTGTAGAATTATGTCATTTTCAAATAAGGATGGCTCGGAGGGGCTTGAGGGTAGGCAAATCTATCTCAATCTATTGGGCTATAGGAGTGACTACGCCACCCATTATCACTTTGCAAGTAGTCCTCTAAGCATGTTTCTTGAAGTTCTCTGCCAAGATTGCTCCCAAGTTGATGTGAATGCCTTCCGCCATAGCCAAAGTACAAGTGATCATTCTACTTTCATGCATAATAAATCAATTCTTATGCCTCATAATTCAGCACATATCTTCATTAAAAATGCATGGAAGTATACATAACTTCCATTTTTGTAAAAAAAAAAGTTACATTTTGAAAATATTTAAATTATGGTTATATAAGTCAAATTTTAAAGACTAAGCAATATCATTAGGAACTTTTGGACGAGGAAGGAAGTGGAGGAAGGAATAAGATGAAGATGAAGATTCTAAACAAGGGGCAGACTTTGACTCCAACACTATCTCTTCTTATTTTCTCATTTCCATTTTGAATAAAAAGATATATCTATTCAAGCTGATGTTTGGCTACATTCTTTGACCTTAAGTATAGATAATTAGCATTGCTCGGTCTGACTTTTGAAATGCTAAATTTTTTTTATGTTTCACTTTCACTCTCCCAGTTTATGCTTGCATATATAATCAAGTTTTGTTTTTTTTACTTTATAAATGATCAAGAAATTCTCAACATTTTATATCTTATTCAAGAAAAAAGATAGTTTGATTTCTCGTTTATGTATTTCTTGTATTTGTGTCTTTAAATCGAAGTGTCAAGATGTCATTTTTCTTGTTGCATTATTTAGTGAGAACAAATATCATTTTATATGTATTATAGAATCTTCCAAGAGAGATTAGAATATTTATATGGATTAGGAAGGGATGATTGAGAATATAAATCCACATGGATCAAGAGATCTAACTTTTGACAAATCATTGAGAGATCAAGGTGGTTAAGGTCCTAAACTTATCCATACATTTCAGCTATCTCACGGACGTGGAGGATGATGACAATGTCAAAATGATTTAAGACTGAGATAACAGCTTCAATCACAATCCTTTAACTCCAAACCAGTAGTGATTAATGAATTAAATCCTTAAATGAATTCTTCTCATAATTGATCTATATTTCTTTCTTACTTTACTATTTCTAGAGTTTACAAAGGAATTTAAGGTTGTTTAGCTTAAGAGTATATTGAGATTTATATCATTGTGGATACAACACCTTAGTACTCGGCATGTATACATGTAGAATGTGTGAATTGAGGGTTAATTTCAAAGCATGATCAACTAGAAGATAATTACTTTAAATTTGCATCGCGGCTAGTTTGTGTCAAATTTGTTTGTGTCATTGCTGAAATCTAAATTTGTTGTTCTCTTAATTATAATTAGTATGAGAACTCGTCACTTTTTGAAAATTTTCTAATTTATTGTTGTTCTTTTCAGATTTTGTATGTCTAGAACTACTCATAAATGTGAATTGATCGTTATACTGAAATTGATAAAACTTTTAGAAGAAGAAAATATAGAGTAGAAGGCACAAGAAACTATTAGAATCAAAGATAGTCAATCATTCCCTTCTCAAAAAACTTCAAATTTGACACTAAAGAATTCACATTGGTTGAGTCCTTCTTTGCAGGACTTGTATTCACCTATCACTGAAGGGTTTGAACCATCTATTTTCCAACTTGCAATTCAAGCCACACTTTTGAATTGAAATTTTTGTTAATATCTACAATTGCGTAAAATTAGTTCTGAAGTTCACCATTTAAAGACTCAATTCAACACTTGAAGAATTTCCTAAAGATGTGTGAAATAATTAAATTGAACAAAGTTTCTCCTGTGGCACTTTGATTAAGAGTGTTCTCATTTTTATTAAAAGGTAGAGCCAAATAATAGCTTCAATCGAGTGGTGATAACTACAAGAGGCACATTGGTTAAAGCCTTGTTATTTAAGTATTTTACATAATAAGACAATCATGATATGAAATCACGGTATTGGATTACCACAAAGAACAAGAAACACTACATGAAGATTGACAAAGATTCAAGGACTTGCCGAGGTATGCCCACATCATGGTCTTAACAAATGGTTTCTAGTTAATTCTTTCAATAATAGGCTAGCTTATGCACAAACAATGTCATTAGATAATGTTGATATGGAGTCTTTATTAAAATATAATGTGAGTAGAATGTATGAGCTAATTGAGGAAATAACAAAATTTCAACATTTCCTAACAAGACCCCTATCATGAAGTTAGAATTTGGAGCAATGGAGGAGTTCACTTCTGAGGTTGAAGATATTGCGTAGAAAGCCATTAACAATCTTACAACTATACTTACGGTCAATATGCTTGTAAAAAATTGTGAAGCATGCGGAGGGTGGGGATATACTTCAAGAAATTGCTCCGATATATCAATAGGCCGATTTTCAACAAGCCATCACACTAAGAGTTTTTGGTCAGAAACCCAATAATATTCCATATTTCAACACCTATAATCTTGGTTGGGCGAATCATTCAAATCTTTCTTACAAGAGTAACTATCAACCATATTTGAATTGGAGAATTAAGAAAATCAAGGCATCCAGCAACAAAAAAAAATCCAATATGATCAAGGCACAACATACATGTCTAAAATTGAGGGTTTATTAATTCATATCAAGATGATGGAAAATCAAACCTCTTAATAGGCTAGCTCATCTTCTGGAATTCCTACAACCTTGATTGAACAATTGAAACAAAATCCAAAAAACAAGTGCATGCAATATTGAGAAGCGGAGCTGAAGGCATTAAAATACCAATACTTGAATTTCGATTTGAACATGCTCAAGAATATGAACAAATGAATGAAGAAATCATAGTAGAGAAAATGTCTATTTAGAAAGAAGAAAAGAGGCACAAGGCTTCTTAATCTTCAATTCCAAGATACAACCAACAAGCTCCTTTTCCTATGGAATTAGAGGAAAAAAATAAGATCAATACTTGAGAAATTTTTTGAAATTATTAATAAACTTTACATTAAAGTTCTCTTTGTGAAGAAATTCAAGAAACGTCTTCTTATGCAAAATTCTAAAAGTCATTCTCTCCAAGAAAGAAAATTTCAAGAAAATGAAACAATGGCACATTGCCAAAGCCCACACCATTATTCAAAATCAATTGCCACCAAAGCTTAAGGATATGGGAAGTTTTTCAATTGCATGTGAGATATGAAACAAACGAATGTAGAAATAAGATGTGGGACATATGAAGTCAATCAATATCGGCCAACATATTAATTAAGGTTCGGATCCTAGAAGATACTCCTATCAAAGTCTGAAATTTTTACACTCCGACATATTTCACCATTTTAGATATGGATGAAGACATTTTGTGAGGTCCCCAATTCATCATAATGTAAATGGATGATACAAACATATGTTTATTATAATAATTGTATTTTATAGATTCAAAGAGGATTCATACTGATCATTCATTCTAACAAAATAGGATTATATTTTATAAAATCAATCCATCACATATAACATGTACTTTCCAAATGCATAAACAATCGTTCAGTTCAAACACAGTTTTCATAAAAAAAATTGTAAAAGACATTATCAAAATATATAACAATAAAATCATATTAAATTAAAAATGGTGAATACTCTAGAGTAAAAAAACCAACTTACTTTGAGTATTGATAAAAAATTTCCTCTTTTTTTCTTACTTTACTTCTCTAATCCTATAACAACAATACAATACATGCTCATATTAACAATATGATTTTAACACCAACATATCATATATGGAGCATAATAATTATAAAGGTTACATATCATTTATGTATTCAATCTTATAGCCTAAGTAATTATCTACCACAAGTGTTCATCTAGTATTAAGACAAATTGTATAGTTGGTAAAGTAAAATTCATATCTTTTAATATTAATAATCAAATTTCATTATTCTAACTTTTTTATTCATATATAATAATAACATCAAGCTATGAAAGTTTCATATTTTATTCCATTATAGTTGGTTCTCAGAAAAAATCAAAATTCATCATATATATTTGTGTTGATTTTATGTTCTAACATATCGAATAATCTTTATTGCGTGATTGTTAATTTGAAAATTATTATTATAATAAATTTGAAAAATGGTATCATGTTTTATTCTAGGTGTTATATTGGCAAACAGAGAGATGTTCAATTAAAAATTTATAACTTGCTCTACACATATCATGTGATCAACTGAAAATGAAGTCGTACATAAATATTCATCAAATAATTATTTGTAACATCATATTTACAATTAATATATAATCTTGGATAATAGTTATAGCACTCTAAAGATAAACATATAACTTTTCTTCAGACCTTTGATTAGTTTGATCTGAATCTCAATAAAACTAAACTAAGAAGGGATGAAGTACAATTAATTTAATAATATCTAAACAACTAAAGGTAAGCAAATGGTCAACATACTTAAGATTTATTCTTTCTCATGAAAAATTTTGGTTCTCATAATTAAAACTAAGATTAGCGAAGGGAGAAGACAAACAAGATTCAGAGAAACCCTAATTTTAGAAGTTTAGTTGAAATTAATAAAATGATCAAGCACAAACTTACCATAAGTTGAAAATTCTAACTCTTTTCCCTTCTCTCCAATGCATCCAAGTAATATGGTGCGTTTCTCTCCGTTGGAGAACATATGGGTGTAGTAAAAAGGGCAAAAAGGTGATAAAAGAAAACAAGATAAGGATCAGAAGTAAAGAAAAGAACCAACTTAAGCTGGTCAACAAAGTGTTTCCCAAAATACTACGGATGGTTTTACTTTTTTATTATTTATTTTAATTATTCATTTACTTAAAATATTATATATAAATAATAAATTATTTTCATTTGAATTTAAATAGAATATGCAGAAAAATAAATAACTAAGAAATTAAAAATTAACTTTTTGTTAGAACAAAAATCGTAGTTATATATATATATATATATATTTGTTTTAGCTAATCGAAAGTCACTAATGAAAATTTATTAAAAATCACTTTTAACATATTTTCATATATTAAAATAATTATCGGTACTTCATTTTACTAAATCCTCACATTTTAAAAAATATATTTTTCATGACTTGAACATATCTCATAATACATAAATTAGTATAACATGACTTTAACACATCTAATCATGCATAATTGAGTTAGGGATACTATTTATGATCGTCATAATACTCCCTCACTTTGTGCATTTTCATTCCATTTCAATACATGAACATAGCTATTAAAATGCAGCCATTTCCTCCTTTGAAAGAACACTCAAGGCACCACCAATAAGATTATTCCACAACTTGCACGGTCTAGACATTTTCTGTTTACTCTTCAAAGTGTCGCCTAAATAATCAGCAAGCAAAATGAAATGAATGCTGAGAGTTCGACTTCGAATCGAACTCAAAAAGAAATCAGAGTAAACAAACGAGACCGCACAAGATATAATCTTGCAAGATTTCAGTACCTTTAGACATTTTAAGCATTGAAGTCGTTAGCTTCCATTGATGTCTACAAAAGACCTAATGAAGGAAACAATTTGTTTTGCTTCGTTAGTCTTTTGTTTGTCGATGCTTCTTGACATCCACTTTGAAGATACATCGAATAAACTCCAGTATACATTACATTAAAGCCCAATTTGCAAGTGCAAATGCTCAAGTCCGAGATTATGAGGTTGCATGCAACTCTTGATCCAAGTTCGTTAGCAAAACATGAAATACTTTGTACAACCAGAGCACCTGTAACGGCAAAGCCATCTTTTCTTCCCACAACTTGATGCATGCACGAGTTGCCAGGAAGTAACATCGCTAATCAATGTATTGCCAAGCACATGTCATCAACATCGAATCTAACTCAAACACAAGGTTCATAGAATTCTAGGGGTATAAATTGGAAAACATGCTTTGCATCTCAAGAAAAATCAACCATAATAAAATGTGAAATGGTTCATTGCTCTAATACTGGGACGTACATAACTTGCAAGTATAAACCCCCGACAATTAGACTGCAGCAGCTTGGGTAACCCCATGTTTCACCAGTAACTTCTCTAGACGGTCAGGCCTACATACTTCATACTTTACCTCACCTGAAGGTTCTAGGTAAATTTCTGCCAGTTCAAGCTTTTCTGAGGTCAAACTTGTGCTATCCATGGTCTTGCTCAGCACCTTGAGGGCGAGTTGTACAGCATCCTCCCTTGTTGAATCTTCCTTGTAGTCCTGTTTCAGCATAGACTGTGCTGCCTGGTTGTTGGCACCAATGGCTGCAGCCTTCCACCCACTGTAGTTGCCACTAGGATCACTCATGTACAGCTGAAATCCCAGACTTTTATCCCAGCCAGCAAAAAGGAAGGAGACACCAAAAGGGCGGAGGCCGCCAAACTGGGTGTAACCCTGCTTAGTGTCGCAGAGGGACTGAACCAGCTGCTCAACAGGCATGGGCTCCTGGTATGCAAAGGTATAGCGCTGTGCTTGGACTCGGGCGGTGTTTATGAGGATATTAGCATCTGACATGATACCAGCAACAACACATGCAATGTGATCATCAATCTTGTACATCTTCTCAGTCGATCCAGATGTCTGAAGGAGCTTGGAGGTAACCTTCTTCTCCCCAACAAGTACTACACCATCGCATGCCAGAATGCCAATAGCCGCGCCAGCATTGCCAATGGCCTCCATGGCATACTCCACTTGGTAAAGACGCCCTTCGGGAGAGAAAATTGTCGTACGACTATCATAGCGGCGAGACATGCTTGATTCTGAAAGACAACGAAAGAAAAATCATTTACAACCTCACAGTAGACATGAATTACACCATATATTCGACAGCCAACAACCCAAACTTGTTTGACATTTTAATGGATATGAATATCTGCTGATGAAACTCTTAACAAGCATGTAGTCATCTCAATACTTATCAATGTCAAATTTACTACAAAAAATAAAAACATTTCAATCGTACAAAACACATATGAATACTTGGAAAAGTGAAAGGATCACTATTGTAAGTTTATTTTCTTGTGTGCTCCCTTGTCAGTCTCAAACACACAAACTTGGTATAACAGTTTTCTTTTGAGGTGGGAACAAACCTCGGCCCCCTCTTATTTTTCCACTAAAAAAACAATTTTCTTTTGAGAATTCTTTGGTATTGCAAATTCTATACATAGTAGGTTCTATATTTTGTCTGACTGCATGACTCAAGTGAACCACCATATGACTCGACTTGATGAGTTATTCAGCATTCTTTCTTTTAATAGAAGCAATTCATTTTAGGGCATCAATGCAATTAGAATGGAGGAAATAAGACAGGCTTTTGTTTAATCACCAAAATATTAAAGTCGTGCAAAGAAAGAATAAGGACCATGTACCCTCACATGCATGTGGAGTTTCTACACACATGAAAATAATCTAGTTGGATCAGTTTCCAGAGCTCACAAATATTTTTGCGATTACAACACTCCAAAAGAAGCGAAGCAGAAGTTCTGTCAATCAATCTTGATGATGATAGAAACAATCAACTAGAATTTCGCGCAAGCTAATAGGAGGCAACAGTACTTAATATATTTTATCCAAATCTTTACTTATACAAACATCACAACATGTTATGAATTGATTAACTTGAATTCAGCGCAATATGAGGTAATATTGCTTATCGACATATAAATTTGTCATCCAGGTGGTGTCTGTTAAGTACAAAAAAAGTCTAGGCAGCGGCAGCGCCCATCCGAAACCCTTAGGAGCTGTTTGGTTGAAGAATTTATAAACAAATAAATTATTCTATATGGGGCATTTGGAAGAAGAGTTATCATATGAGGTAGAAGCATTATTATTCTATAAGATTAGTTATTCTAAAAGGATAAGCGAATTTATTTTTATTTTGTGTTCGGTTAAAAAAAACTAGTCAGTTTAGTGGATAAGTAAAAAAGTTTTTGTTTTTTGAGGGGATAAGTAAAAAAGTTAATGACAACTGATCAAACTTTCAAGGAATAAGTAATTCTACCTATGAAATAGAATTATTTAATGTAGATTAAGGGGTTTATGCTAGTAAATTTTGTGGTCCCCAATGATATTATATTATGTGTTTGGTAGAATGAAAATGACTGAGACCTTATTTTTTTAACCTTTATTCTTCAACCAAACAGGACCTAAGGTTTGTTATTTATTAGAATAAGAAAAATCATTATTGTTTTGTGTTTGGTTGAAAAAAGTTATTACAGAGCAAAAAAATTGCCATATCATCTTTCTATTACAATTTTATTAGATTAGGCTGAATAAAGGAGATCAATGTCATATTATAAACCTTATTCCTCAACAATGCAGGTTTTATCCAAGAAAGAAACAAAATTCGAGGTCCTCCAGACAGGAAACTACAAGGAAAAGGTTTCACAAATGATGAGGAATATCATACTAACTGTCATTTGGTCGAAGAATTATTATCCGGCAAATAAAGATTATTATTCTGTAAGATCTGTTATTCTATAGAGATGAAAAGGGTTTATTCTTATTCTGTATCTGGTCGTTTATTGGACAAGTGAAAAAAAGTCACTTATACATTTATCAAACTATGGTTATTTTCCTTCAAAAAATTTACAATTTATTAAAGTCGTCTAAAAAAAGGAATAAGTGAAACAGTTTACTCAAGATTAAGAGCCTATGATAAATTAACTTGATGGTCTCACGATGGCACGAAGGGAATATTAAAAATCACAATCTACAGAATGTCAAATCAAAACTTCTATTATTTTGCTGTAAAATACCGATACACTGAGGTAAGACAGATTATTGTTTCCAGAAAAAAGAAAAAGAAGGCATCTCAGTTCGACGTTTCATAATGCTTTGAAGAACAAGTCATCCATGGCCTAATTCAAATAGCAGATCACAGCCACTTCAAAAATGGGTTCAGCATGTCACAAACCTTAGGATCAGCGCGGGCGTTGTCACTGGCGGAAAGGGTGGGCAGTGCCACCAGTAGGCCGCAGCAATCAGGGAGATCGGGGGAGTGCGTTATGGGGCCGAAGTAAGCGACTCATCACAAGCGGAGGGACGAGGCTCGGAATCAGAGATGGGGGGCACAGAGGAAGAGACTTGGAGAAGAGGAGAACGCAGAGGGGATCGACGACTGATCGATTGAACAGGCCCATGGATTCTAAACCCCTTTTTATTACAGCCCATAATTGTTTTAGTTACAAAATTATAATCGTATATGTAAGGGATTAACGGAGCGTAAGTTGTAATGTCTTAATCTAGATCGTTCATTTTACATCTATTGGTTGAGATTATTTGGCATTTTCTCGCTCTCTCTTTTCTCTCGTGTTCTCACATGTTGCCGCAGCCGATCGATCACCTCCCTCTCTTCTCCAATCGCAATTGTCGTTGGGCCCGGATCCCGCTGCCATCAATCTAGCCTCCTCCCCTCTGAGTACTCTCAGCGTGCCCGTCCTCGACTCCCGCCGATAATAATGCCTTTTGAATCTTTCCTCAATTGAAAATCCATCTGACCACGAGACACTCCGAAATAAAATGCGTCTTCGCATTACGGGAGTCGGATCCCCTGCCGGGGGGCGGAGCCCTTTGGACAAAAATTTTAAGAGGTATTATGTATGTGATTCGGAATTGATTTATTTTCTTACCATGAGATAGGTGTCATATTTTTATGTATTAATTCAGTGTTCCGATCGGTTTGTAATTCCTACCGTTTGTAAAAGGGAGTGCCTATATAAACTCCCTAAGGGTCCAAACAGAAAGCAATCTGATCTTGTAATTCTCTTATGTTTCTTCCATCTAATAAAATTATGTGTTGTCTTAAATTTCTCATATTTTCTTACGGTGCATAATTTCTCTCGTACAGGAATTCTAACACCTGCGAACGCCGACAACCCACCTACGAGCTCTTCGATCACGCGTCTCCCACATCCTCATTGTCGCCCCCATCCTCGATTCGAGTGACATCGTCATCGTTGCAGCACGTCGGACCATATTGCCGCCTATCGATGGGATGATCGAGAGAGAGAGAGAGAGCCTAGGCGTCGATCGTCGAACTAGATCTGCCGTCGTAGTTTGTCATCGAGCCTGTGCATCGAACCGATCACTGTCGTCCGTTGGATCCAATGACTCAGATGCAAACGTTGCACTGAGTTTCACCCAAGAGTTCTACAATCCATTAATCCCCATGTAATACCATATCGAATAAAAATAATGAATGGATATATAATAAAAGAGTTTAGTGTTTGTGCTACACCTTTTATAGGATAGCACCATCATACATCTATTAATCACCATGGATGATGGCTTGATTAATTGGATAGTTTTTTAATCCACCATCCATCGTGAAATGAATGATGATTAATAAAGAGTATGATGATGCTACCGTTAAAAGAGGTAATATTATCATTTTTTCCTTATTATTAGGTTTTCTTTTTTGTATTCGGCGTATTGTTTTCTGATAGTGTCTTGTTTGCGTGTAAACATAATGATTAGGTCTACCAATCTTTGGATTTCTTCAATTAAATAGTTTTAATGTTCAGCGCGCTGCTGCTCGTTTTTTATATTTTATATTTTAAATTTGTCAAGAAAAAATGAATGGAACGTCTCAGAAAAATTAACGTAAAATATTTTGTAACTTTATATATTAATTATGAAAAATTTATGAGTTAGGGGCAAAACTAATTAACTCTAAAATATATTGGGTAAGTTATATAAAAGTTAGGAATTTTGATTTTGTTATCAAATTTCACCTTAACTTTTGTTTTTTATAAAAGGAATATTAATTTTTATTTTATTCTTAAATCTGCGATTTCCAACTGAAATTTTTGTTGAAACACATTAATTTAATGATGCGTACGAACATTTGATCCTAACTCAAATTGCTAAATTGCTACTCCGCAAGATTGATTTCAAGATGGAGAAGACCACATGATTTTTTAGGATTTTTTTCTTTAACCCTCTGAATTATTAATTTTTTTCAGCGTTTATTTCAAAGCGTCTGTTAATTTTAGATTTTTTTTTAATTATAAAATAATCAAAATGTCCTTGTGAAATTCAATTAAGTATGTTTAAAATAATACATAATAGTAAAATAATACATATTAGTAAATATAAAAAAATGTGCTCGTGAAACAGTATAAGGGTATATATATATATATATTTTTTTTATGCTCACTTACCTGAGCTCAATTTAATCATTTTATAATTCAAAAAAATAAAAAAAAAATAATGAAAAAGTGAGCAAATGTTGACACATGAACCTAAGTGGAAAAAGTGTCGGGAGAAGTCTGTAAAAAAGATTTAAAAGCGAAAAAAATTATAATTCAATAGAGGTTTGAGGAAAAAAACTCTTTTCTTTACGTCGGCCTTAGATCTAGAAGAGGTCTTGAATATTTACGTCTAATTAATGTGAAGTCAACCTAATTAATTTGAAGTCAAGATGAAAAAATTATTTGAAGGCAGGTGAAGAAAATGATAAATAGCATTCTTATCGTAATAGAAGACCACCTATTATACATTGTGATAATTGGTGACTCAAGACCGTCTTTTAAATCTAATTGCTTCTAAATTTTTGTTAGGACTTTTAGGCCATTCGACAAGAAATGTTCATTGGCAAACCTGGATTAATTCGCAACCAAGTTATTTAATATTATAATATATTAAATATGTATTGTTTATATATTATATTGTAACTTTTTAATATATATGTATAAAAAATTTGATAGATAACAAATAATAAAATGAGTACTTTGTATTAATTATAATTGTTTAATTTATCTAAAATACTTTTAGTACAAAAATTAAATTAAATCGGCACAGTCGAATCATCTCCATTTAATTTTTTATCAAATTATGATGGGCCTATCTCGGACTTGAGTGGGCTGATTTAGAATTGGATCTAAAATTTTAAAATGCTACGGATCGAGACCGGACCGAACCGAAGCGACCAACAACATAAATGGAATGCGGGTAATTTTGTGATTTTTTTTTTCATTGTTGTTCGTTCGTTGAATTTTGTGATTTTCTTTTCAAATGTATAATGTTCGTGTTTTTTTCTTTTTTATTTTATTTCTTGGACTAAGGCAGCAATGAAATTGGTCAAAATAATATACCGCTCTATATTAATCATCATACCCTTATGAGTAAATTACATTAAATGCCCTCCAACTTTAAAATTTGCTCAACGACACCCTCCAACTTCACTTTGTATCACAAATGTCATTTATCTTTTTACGTGTTTCACCCGATACCCTCTTTATCTAAAATAGCCGATTTTCCAATTTTTCGTCTATGTGACGTCCACGTGGTCATTTCCTCTCTCCTCCACGCAAATAATCGTCTAACGTAACATGCTCCGACGTGACACATAAAATTACACCAATGCCCTCCAACTTTAAGGTTGGCTCAACAATACCCTCCAACTTTACTTTGTAATACAAATGCCTTTTATCTTTTAACACGTTTCACCCGATGCCCTCTTTATCTGGAACAGTCGATTTTTCGATTTTTCGTCGACATGACGTCGACGTAGCCATCTCCTCTTTCCTTCATGCAAATAGTCGTCCGACGTGACATGCTCCTACGTGACACATAAAATTACATCAAATGTCCTCCAACTTTAAAGTTTGTTCACTAAATGCACATAAAATTACACCAATTTGAACAAAAATGACATCGAGTAAAACACGTTAAAAGAGAAAGGAAATGAAATTGAAAGGTATCACTGAACAAACCTTAAAGTTGAATAACATTTGATATAATTCACCCTACCCTTATTAATCATCGTACATTTCACGATGGACGATGGATTAAAAAACTATCCAATTAATCAAGTCACCATCCATCATGAATTTGATGGTGATTAATAGAGGTATGATGATATTATCCCATAAAAAGGGTATCACAAACATTAAACCCTAATAATAATGAATCATCAATATAATTGGACAAAGCGTAATAAAATTCTAAACCCTAAGTTATACCTCTCATTTCTAAACATTTTAAGTGGACATTAAAGAAAGGCTATTTTAACTTGACATTCATAATTCCAGCATAAAAATAATATTGTTATTCATCATTCTAACATGATACCGTTAAATAAAATCAGTGAAGAAAATTTGAAAGAATCCGCCGCCAACTAACTTGATAGAGAGAGGAAACACAATTAAACTAACTCGACATAACTAGCAAGGGAAACTTTGGAGCAAACAGTGTCCTAATAGCGACCAATCTCCCAAACCCTGATATTTCCATCAGTGTAGCCAGTAAAGAGTGTGCCCCCATCAGCACTCCAGGCCAAGCTTGTGCAGTACAATATCTGCAGAAACAACAAATCCTCAATCAAAATCACGATACAAATGATCAAGAAAGAAAATTGTGCTTCCAGTTATGAAAATGCCTGTTTGAAACTCAACAAATGACACCTCTTATTTAGAGAGCAATGAGATGCTTAAATTGCCTCCAACCAATTGAACATGTATGTAAACGAATAACTACCACAACAACAATAAAAAAAAAATGACACAAGATTGAATAGACAATCAAGAAGATAGTGTTGGTCAGAAATGTGAATAGAACAACTCATGCCATCCCTGCCAATGGTCATTGTTCTAGATTATCCCCCATATAAGGAGAATTGAGGTCACCTATGACCTATGCAAGACCACTAACGGGGACATTTCTTGCGAAGTTTCATATGCTTCAGAGGTTCAAGACGCTATGGACTGTAACTGCACCATCAAAGTGTTGTTTTTCTTCCTTCATGTGGTAGGGGGATAAAAAGGGGTGACATGCGTCAAAGAAAGATGACTTAAAATCTCAGGACAATGGAACATCACCACTTGTTCTATGGATCATATGGCTTCAGCCAAATAGATATATCGTTGTATTCCAAATAGATAACATTAAAAATGTCTTTGTAAGGCTGTAACTTATTGATTGTGGAGATACGTTATGTGTACCCTTTTGTCTTGCCACGCCTGATACATTCCCTTATGTTCCCGCATAAACTTTCTTAAATAATGTAACATTACAGAGAGACAACAAAGACTTGACATTTCTCATTAAAAATGCAACCACATACCCAATTAGTTTATGTAATTAGAAAAAATTATGACATTTTATGAATTATGATACACTGAAAGACATTTCCATGATATATCCGATTGCTAAAATTATTTGTCCCAAAAGCAAGCATCTATGATTTGATTTCTTAATGTTTACAAAGACATTTCATCTGTACTTACATGAAAAAATAAAGATAATAAGTAACAAGGAAAGCCTCACATAAATCATCAAAACAATAAGTTCTCAAAAACTTTCTAAGCAAATCAAAATGTGAACTTTCACAGCATTACTTTAATGAAAGCACTTCTAGAGAACAATGCAGAATGCACATGCCTACAAAAGTTTGTGGATGGCAACTTTGGGAAGGTTGTTCTATTAAATACAATATCCTTTCCAGAAAAGATAGTTGAATACACGAAAATTTCTTGAATTGCTTAAAAGGTGAAAAGATATTTTGCAATGCAAACTAGAAACACGGAAGAAAATCAAACCAAATAAGAATTTTATCCACAAATTGAATTATGAAATTTCTTCAATGTTGTAAAATTATATCTTAACAAAGAAAAACGAAAAAGTGGAACTAGAAGATGAATGAAAATTATTCTAAAAAAGAACAGCAACAAAGGCGTCTTTCGATGCTCAATGACACAATCAGTGTGACAAGAGTCTTGATTCTGTGGGTTCACATGCAGTTGTGGCTGATTTCTGGATGTCTTTGAAATTCGTGGGATGTAAACGGACCATCCAAACATGAGTCAAGACATCATAGAGCAGTCTCATTTGTGGTCTTGTGGACCATTTGGTATCAAAGAAATAATTGTATATTTAGCGAAGGAGGAGATTCTATGTGGAAAAAAATAGCATGTATTAGCGAAGCAGTGGGAGGGGGGACAAGAAATTGTGATATATAAATTTCTATTAGAAAACCATTTGACGAATAATGATAGATGGACGAATCATTGGCAGCCACCCTTTATCCTATTAAACAAAAAAAAAGGACAATTTTTTTTCATAGCTCAACTAAGGAATAACATTTCTTTTCTGGATAAGGATGTAAGTAATTCAGGTAGTCATCCAGTTTGCAAAGCAACCATGAAATGCACAACTACAAATCAACGAGAAAAGCAAAATCCCACAGGAAAATTTTCAAATAGACCTTCAATTCAAGTAGGCACAACAGGGTGAAATATTAAATTGAAACGATAATATTAACAAATTATGCTAACAAAATCATTTACTAGAGCAAACATCAAGTGTAAGAACATGCCTGAATAAACCTTTTAGCACTACAAGAATACAGTAAGGACTGAATAATGGTGTAAGATGCTCTCTGTACTAAATAGACAGAATTAGAACAGAAGTCAAGAGTACAACTTCTGCTGAAAATAGAATATCAAACACACAACTTAACCAACAAAGAGTCGTACCAATTGTAAGAGGCTCTCAGTATTAAATAGAGAGAATTAAAACAGAGTTCAAGCATACAACTTCTGAAAAAAAATATCAAGCAAAACAAAGATTAAAAAAAGGGTATTTAATGCTTATTGGGACAAAACAAGTAAAACCAAGATAATAGTACAAGGAGGCGTTGGGTGGCCCTTTTGCTTTTTTATGGGCTATTTGGATCCAGCGCAATGGATGTATTTTTAGGAATGACAGGTTATATGTTGAGAATATTGTAGCAATGGCTAAGAAGATAGTGGGTGAGTGGATGAAGGACTAATATTATCTGTACAGTTTTGCAATATAACAACCATTAATAAAATGGACTGACATAATGCAACTAGTTCATTTAACCACCTCAACTATCAAACACAGCTCCCTAAAAAATGTTATTAAACACAGGTATCATGTTGCATGCATATGTAGCCGGCACACATTACTCGCGTCCCTACAGGCAGGGAAAACTATGGAAATCCAGAATGCAAAAGTTGCCAGCACCACACAATTGGCAGACGTCAAATTTCGTGCACATCTTTCCAAAATACTCGCGAAACCGCATTACAGGCATTATAGTATGATGTAAGACAACAATCAAATAATGCTTAAATGAGAAGCCGAAAAGAGAAAACGCAAATACATCATGTACCGAATTGGTATACTATTAAGCTATGATGCACGGGTACTCCAATTTCCTCAACGTACCGGTACCGGGTACGTACCCGGTCACTTCACGGGTACTTGTAGGTACTCGTACCTATACGTACCCAATAATAAAATATTTTTTAAAAAATGAGTACTTCAGTGGGTACTCGTACATATGCTTCTGGGTACTCCATATCAAAATTTTGTCAGATAAAATTCTAAAAAAGATAATTAATGATTGATGATCATGAAAGCACTAATACCAGAGAACATGATACACATATATTTTGCTACGTTTTTTTCAAATGTGAACAATAAAACTTATAAATGTTAAAGATGAGAAGTCATAAGAAGAAAGAAAACTATTAATAACTCCTCGTTTAGACATAATAGTAAAGAGAATAACTAATTACTTATTTTGAAAACTTAAACAATATGAAGATACTAGAAATCTTATGAAAATTTATTATATATATATATATTATATTTAATATATTGCCGTACCCGTACCCTAATTTTTTAGAATTTGACGTATCCTGTACCCGTACCCGGTACCGTACACGTACGCTTGCAACATAGCTATTAAGAGAGGACTCCACCACAACAGATGCACATAATTCAAAAGAATAAAACTTAATTTAAATGGAAATAAATGGAGAAATGAGAGAGGATGGTTTCTACCTGATTCTTTGTGGTGGTGATTTCAGGCTTGAGGTCCTGCACGATGGACTTGCTCTCGAGGTCCCAGATCTTGACGCTATCCTGGGTGGCAGCGCAAAGCCAGTATCTGTTTGGGCTGAAGCACAGAGCATGGATGATGGCACCGGCGTCGAGCGAGTAAAGGCGCTTGCCCTCGGCGAGGTCCCAGAGCAGGGTGATCCCATCCTTGCCCCCAGAGGCACAGAGGGATCCGTCGGGACTGACGGCTACGGTGTTAACATATCCGTTGTGGCCTGCAAGGGTGGAGCGGATTTTGCAGTTCGTAAGGTTCCAGACCTTAACGGTGCGATCCCAGGAGCCAGAGACAATGGTCGGCAGAAGGCCATTGGGGCTGAAGCGAACGCAGCTGACCCAGTTGGAGTGCCCATCAGCATCCTGGATGGTGAACTTGCACTCACCAAGGGTGTTCCAGAGCTTGATGGAGCGGTCGCGAGAAGCCGAGACGATCTGGCGGTTGTCCACGGAGAAGGCGACCGAAAGAACGTCCTTTGTATGCCCGACAAATCGGCGAGTGGTGGCGCCGGTGGCGAGGTCCCACAGGCGGAGCTCGCCGTCCCAGGAACCGGAAAGGGCGAACTGGCCGTCGGAGGAGAGGACGACGTCCTGAACGAAGTGGGAGTGGCCGGTGAGGCGGCGTCGGGGAACTCCGTAGGTGGCGTTGGCCGCATCGGCAACGTCTGAGGCGCGGTCCTTGGTCAGCTTCCAGACAAGGACGGACTTGTCCCTGGACGAGGACACGATCATGTCCGAGTTGTCGAGCGGCGTAGCGATGGCCGTCACCACGTCGGCGTGGCCGCGCATCGTGCCCTTAAGAATGAGACTCTCCGCCATGGCGTAAGCCGGAGAATGGAGGAGGACAGTCGGCGGCGGCGGCGGCGAGACCCTTTAAAATTTTAGGGTTTGGATAGTGAAGAAAACAAGAAAAGACACGGTATTTATAGTTGGGGATTACAGAGGCGAGAGGGTTTTGGTGGTGAAACTTGGGGGTTTGGATATTTTTCTTTCTTTTTTCATTGGGCTTTGGGTACGTTACCTATGCATAAAATAGGATAAATTATTATTTTATTTAATACTCCATATTTTTAATGAAACATAATATTCAAAGTACTTCATTAATATAATAATTGAAAATTAAATTTCAAGTAATTCAATGGATAATAATAATTTAGTATTAGATTTTTAAGTCATCATTTTGATGAGAAATTCATATTTATCATTTTTTTACTTCGAATTCAAATTAATCAATTATTAATAGTTTTAGACATCAAACTCATCTCATATGATCAAACACATCGCATAAAGATGTGTTGATATTATATATTAGAGCAGCAAAATAATATATTCTAAATTGACTTAATCGTTTATCTCTAATAAAATGAACAAACATATGATCATTTTTTTTTAGAAGACAAACATATGATCATCAACAAAACATTGCCAAAATTATTTTTTAATCGAACAAGTGGTTTTTATATGTTTTCCTTTTAAAATGAGTGACTCGTAGACTCAAAAGAAAAATCAAACTTTTATATCTCCTTTTTCAAAGCATGAGCTTAGTAAACAACTCAATTAATAAGAAGTTCACAAGGAACTCCATTACTCTGGAATTCTTTGCAAATTTCCGCAGGGCTGAACATATTTAATTATTTAATGAATCTTTTTTTTTAAGGAAAAAGAGTTTCGTTAAAACTCCTGAATTATCTAGATACAAATATTGAAGTAGGCACACAGACGAGACAATCCCCCAAAAAAATCGCTATCTTGTGTATGCCCATAATTTGCTAAGTAATCAATCGCCTGATTGGCTTCGCAAAAATATATGTTTAAGCGACCATTCAACAAAGATAAGTAAAATTTAATGCCATCCAGAGTTTGATGTTCCATGGACATTAGCTGTTGTTGTGAACAATTTTGGATGCCACAAAGAAGCTCCCAAGGCTCCGGGATGGAAGCAGCTTCTCTATGCATAGCACCTATATTCACAAAATGAGCCATGATTTAATAATGATGCCTGCACCCCACTTTTCTACTCTCGGCTCGAGAGCCATTAGAGTTAAGCTTAATCCAGCCTAAAAGGGACAACTCAATTTTGTTCCATAATGATTAAAAAATATTGCTAAATTTATTTGATAGGTCATAGATGATTACTTCAAATTTTAACTAAAAATTGGTTTGGTATGGAATATGAAAGGAATGAAATCATTTATATCATATTTGGATAACTTTTTTTACTCTGATTATGAGGAAGTGATGTGGAGTGACTAAACCATCAAAATATTTATTATTACACTAAATTGATGGAATGAGAATGAATGAGTTAATTTTAAATCAATTTAACCATATGGGTGTGTTTGATAAATGGAATTAAAGTTTATTTGAGTTACAATGAATAGTATGATTTCATAGATTAGTTCGAAGTGTGTTTGGATGGAGTAAACTATAATAATGAGAAATTAGGAATTAATATGATAGAAAAACATACATGTGATGGATTAATTTTTAGTAAATTTTGAATATAAATATAATATATAGTATTGTGAATAAATAAAAACAAAAGTATAAAGTATAAAATTTTTACTAAAATTTCAATTTTTAATAATTTATATTTAATGAAATATTAATTTTTTTAATAAAATAATAAGTAATAAATATTATTATATTAATTATTAATATTTTACATATAATAAATAAATTATTATATATAAGATAGATAAAAAGAAAAAAAACTAAAAGAAAAAAGTGTTTGCAAAATAAAAAAAGGTCACATCATTTGCCAAAAAGAAAGAGAACCAATTGGGACCTTGGTTCTGTCGCATTTTATTGTGGCCTGGTTCCACTTGTCAAACACACCCTCTATCTCTTTTCTCTCGACTTGATGAACTCATGAATTATGGGGTGTTCATAGATCAAGTTTGGTAGAGTCGGGTCACGCCCAATATCAATACCTCTCTTGATCCACCATGGGCATGGAGGTTATATTTTTATAGATAAACTAAAGTTGTTTCAATTAGTATTCTATTTGCTCCTTTAGTACAGTGATACTTAAGTCGTCGATTTTTTCTTCCAAGGTAGTGTCTTTTGCATTGCACTAAATGATAAAAGCCTTTTTATTCTCGTGTCTTTTTTGGCCACCGGCGATTTTCGACGAGCAACAAGAAGCAGAAACACTTTTTTCGAAAGATGGCCGACGCACATGAGCAGCAAATCCGACTCAACCTGACCCAGTTCGGTTGAGTCACCTGATCAACATTTTTTTTTATTTTTTTACTTTCGTGTATTATTTGTTATCAACAATGTTATTTAATATTTTTTAAAACATAAAAATAAGTTTTCTCAATATTAGAATATTATTTCTATACTTTAAAATGGTTTATTTTGCTTTTTAAAATAAATCAAATAAATGACTAAAACTAAATAAAAAGTAAAAAATAATAAAATATCGAGTCATGAATCGAATAAACTCGAGTTGAAAAATTCTAACTAGTACAGGATCTGAACCCACATTGTGTTAGGCCGGAGCAGGTCAGACTCGACCCGAACTAGGTCATCAGGACCCACCCCTATCGTGAATCCAAATTCATTCGACTCATGTTGTATCGAGTTGGATCGAATTCGCGGGTTAGGTTCAGCTCGATTCGTAAACATGTTTATATATATCTAAGGATAAAAGAATAGTTCTTATATAAATGAAACTTTTTTATTTTCAAATTCATCTTTTTTATATAATTTATTATTCAATATGTACTTTCTAATGACCTAATTTGTCATCGCACCACTCTGCCCCAGCTTTACCTTATTTAATTGCCAAACAAGTCGGCAATTCACTCTCAATCTCCAATGGATCATTATTTATCATGCTTCTAGATAGATTAGCAAATTATATCAAACATACCTTCTTTTATTTATTTTCTTGTAATTGGATCAATATCTTTTCGTTCCTTTTCTTCTGCCTTAGTCCCAATCTCGTTCATCTTTTCCCTTCTTCGACGAGAGAGAGGGAGCGAGAGGGACAGTCCCAAAAAAAGGGGAGGAAAGGGACAAGAGAGGTGGTCCAGTGATGTGGGAGGGTGTTGGGATTCTCGAATAAGAAATAAGTGTCCCGACAAAAAAAAATTATAAACGTGACAGTCATTTGAATTCAAAATTAAGTTACCATAAAAATATATTCCTCAATCCTCACCATTTTAATTACTCACAGATCGCCCGTTCTCAAGTTTCTAAAGTACATCATCACCGAGCCAATGAAAAGGTTAACAAAATATGAACATGCACCAGGCACAGATATAAATTCATAATAATAACAATAGTAATCACATTAATAAGCAACAGCTGACGCTATATATCAGTGAAAACAAATAGTAAAAAAAGAACCGGAAAATATTTTCCAGTAATAATTAAAATTTGTGATGGTGAAAAAACATTTTTGCTTGGAAATTGCTCTGTCTTTTTTTTGGGGGGAAATGTTTTTTTTTGTATGTTAAAATAATCATATCGGGTGAAGGATGATGTCTGTAGTCTGTACAACATGCCCCTTTTCCTGCCGCGGATTCCAATTAATTGCCAAAACAGATCAGCACTCATGTGGGGTGGGGTGATCAGATCCTTCTCTTGTATTTATGCCATAATAATAATAATAATAATAATAATAATTCCGAATATAAATAGAATTATAGAGCCCCTCTCCTTTTTGTGCCCTTTGCCTTCAGCTGGACGGGCGATGAAGGCGCCCACGTCGTCGCCACGCGAACGCGCGATAGAGGAAGGAGATTACACCAGGGAGAGGAAGCGGCACTTCTGGCAGCGGACGGTGTTCAGGAGGGCCACGTCTCATCGCCGAAGAAACGACGGCTGCAGTCGGGCGGGTAGCGAGATGCCGGCGGCGCCGTCGGCGCTGGTGGACGTGCCAGTGGCGGCGACGGCCGCAGTGGCGAGAAAGGAGTGCGCGGACTGCGGGAGGTGGTCGACGCCGATGTGGAGGCCCGGGCCAGGGGGTCCCAAGGTAATGCAAGGCACTCCGACCGGATTCGTAGGCTCCCCTCCATTTTGGTTCCCCTGTTTCTGTCTGGTGCCTCTCTTCGGTTTGCTCTGCTATGTTTTTTTTTTCTGATTCTCAATAGGATTTTAGTTATGAACGCAGCATGAATTCTTCTTCCTACCGTCGTCTTACGCGTTCTACTGTATCATACCGTTCTCTTGTTCTACCATAGTGCTGGTGGATTTGAGCAGAGTGTTGAGTAGAAAGCAAAGATGCAGGAGCTGTTTCTCGCATCTGGTCTTCAGTCTTTGCCGATACTTGTCACCGAACGTTCTTCTTTCCTGTTATTGTGTAATTATCTCAGTTTCTTATTGACATCGTTGGCTTTGATTTATCAAATGAAGATTCCTTATCAGTTCTGCCGATTTGGGATTTTTTTATATAATCCGTTGAACTTTCTGTTTCCTCCTCGGTGTACAATGCAGAATGCTGAAATCGGATGGCCTTCAGGAGCCTCGTTTTGGGTTTCGGAATTATTTCGTTATGGCAATGGATCTTCTTTTTTTTTTTTTGTCACTCTCAGATTGAATTCGTGATTTTTGGCTGCTTTTCCCATAATTTCACCATTTAAAAGTCTTCTGTTTCAGTATTATTAGTTTTGTTTTAATGCAATCTGAAGCCATTTCTGGAAAACGTTGCTTTGGTTTTTCTCTGCGCAGACGCTCTGCAATGCATGTGGCATCAAGTACAGGAGGCGCAAGAAGAAAGAAACATCTCCATTCCCAAATGAGGAGGAGGTGCTCGTCACCGTGCCCATCTCCAGATCCTCCTCTTGCTGCGCCAACGAGGGGCACCGGATCGAGTGCATATCTTCCTCACTTGAGATGCTGAGCACAGACGAGCTGAAGAGCCGGCAGAGGGAGAAACAGCAGAGGATGCTAATGGTGATCTGGGAGAAGCAGAAGCAGAGGAGGAAGAGGGAGAGGGGTCGGCAGCAGATAGCAGCAGCGGCCATGGCTGCAGGCAAGGACGTGGCAGAGGCCGCTCTCCTGCTGCTGTCCCTCTCCTCGTCCTCTGCCATGCTTGTCCATTCTTAGCAACATCAGCAACAGTGGAGGACAACAGCTGGCTGTTCTAGCCGGTGGTTGTTAGGGGTACTGTGGTCTGACATGCGATCGTACGTGATGCTTTCTTACCATCTGATGCCTCCTCTTTTGTCTCTTCTCCCATGGCCTAACACAACAACATTAGTATACCTGATGATAGGAAAAAAAACTATAAGGTAGGATAGGATGTACTGCTATAATCCTGTAGAGAGAGAGAGAGAGAGAGAGAGAGAGAGAGAGAGAGAGAGCTAATTGAGTTATTAATCCTGTAGATATGCTTAACTGCACTGCTATAATTAGTCATGCCAAGGAATGCTGATCCTTTACTTTGAGATAGCAAATGTTGAATGGCCCAAACTTTTCATGGTTTTGTGACCTCCTTAAGCTGGCAGATTTTGTTGGCCACTCGCAGAGTGACCTGTATTGCTTCTCCTTACAGAAAAAGAAAAAAGATGGGAAAGGAAATATTAAAGTGAGATGATTTTTTCATACACATTACACTTTTTTATTCTATTAGAAAAGAAACCAATTAGATTGATATGAATTAAAAGATAAAATCACATGAAAATACATCATTCATAAAAGTAATTTCTAGGGCCGCGTTTAGCTCGCGAGAACATGGCAGAACATTCAAATGTTCTGCCAAACGATCAACGTGACGAGAACTTACACGTGACCATTATTCTCCATTTCGAAGAACAAAAAGTTCTCGAACTTTTCAAGTTCTCGCTTCCGGCGAGAACAATTTTTTTTTGTTGTTTGTTGGCATATCTTTTTTTTTGTTTTCGATTCTTTATTCTATTTTAATTACCAAAATATTTCTAATTAATATTTAATATTAATATTATTAAGTAAACTATTTTTATATTCACTTAAATAATAATCAATTATAACATTTTATTTTTAATATATTATCATTTTGCTTATAAAATAAATTTTTTAACTTAATATAATATTTTTCGTAGATTGTAATATTAATAATATATGAAAATAATAAATTATTATATTATTATTTTTCATAAATTATAATATAAATATTTTTGTAAATTATAAATTACAATATTAATATAAATATTTTTGTAAATTATTATTTTAACTAAATAAAGATATAATATTTTAATTTACTATACTTTTATATTTCATAAAATAATACGTTATATTCTTAGTTCTTATTTTTCATCCAAACACCTACTAAAACTTATCCATGAAATCAACTTTTCAAATTCTCATCATTACATTTTTCATCCAAACACTCAACCTAAACTTTTCTATCAAATCGACTAGTTCTCGGGAACCAACGAAAATAAAAAGTTCCCTTTCCAAACACAGCCTAGAACTCATAGTTAAGAGCGATTGGGAGCCGCAATTACACTCATTCTACTACATACGTCTCTCTTATCTTTCTTTTCTTTTACGATGATGTGATACTTGTGGGGCAGTTCTTATGTCGCGTGAATTTATCGTAGACCATTGAGGTCCACATCCAAATTTATGAACCAACGGAGAATGCATTAGAGTTAGTAATTAATACTATCACATTAATATTACATCGATTGAAAAATTGTTCTAATAGATGTATAATATAATTAATATTATATCTTTATATGTATATGATTATATTATATATATATATAGGTATAATGTATATGTGAAGCGGATCGTGTTGATTGCGATCGCATGGTTGAAAGAGATCTCACAAGTTGTTGGATCGATATGCCTCCTCGCATTAGTGTCGACCTGTCAACGATGTGCGAAGAGGGCGACGACGTTGGAGAGGGTTCTATCTAGATCTCTCTCTTCCCCTTGATCTCCTCTCTCTACCGTTAGAGATGTGCGGCGAGGATACCACGGCCGGGCGCGAAGCAAGCGAAAGTCATGAAGAGGGCGACGATCTCGATCTCTCTCTTTCTCCCCAATCTCTCTCTCTCGTCGGCGACTGATATGGAGGGATTTATGTCATAGCAAACGTCGGAGCAAATTCTGCTCGAGAGAAACCGTCCATCTCTCTTATTCTCTCTCCCTCTCTCTATTCTCTCCCTCGATCTCTCATTTTCCTCTCTCTCTCACATTCTTTTCTCTCTCTTGTGTGAATGGCGTCGATGTTGCTGTCAGAGAAGAGGCGAAGGGCGAAAGATCTCCCTCTCTCTCTCACATGAACATCGTCGCCGCTGCCATCGAAGAGAAGCGTGAATCTTCTCAGGGGGGAGCGGGCGAAGCGAAATGGAAAAGTTTGAAGGGGAATAAAAATCTCATGAGTTGATTTTCCCTCTGTCCGATGCGATTTGGACGGGCGTCGATATATCCACCATTGGATCACGATCGGACCGCATATAAGCTTCGTCATGTCATTATTATGTAGTGGCTATGGTCGGTCGAAAACAACATCCACTAAGTGGTAAGGATTGTATTTGGAAATGTTATGAAACATTGTGACTTCGTCTAACACATCGATTAATAGAAAATAAGGGACAAGGATAATTAAATGCGAAAGTTGAAAAGTCAATATAAAATCTCAAATGTAACGTAGCACTATTATTACGTCGATGTTCATAAGAAAAACACTAAGAAATGGATAAACAAGTTCCTAGTTTCACGTTATGCAAGCATATCACTTAGTCCACATGTAACCAATATGTACATCTGAGGATCATAATCATCAGATATAAGAAAGATAATTCTCCCGTAAACTTGATAGCCTAATTGGGGTAAAATAATATGATATATGGAACTTTTAATTAGAAAAAAATGATTGATAATAACATAAAATGTAAATCAACAAAACATTAATTCATATCAGCCAAAGTATCAAATCTATGGGTGTACATGGAAATAAGGTTTTCAAACTCTATAGTATACATCAACTTATTTTGTATATGATAAACACGTAAATTCCTAAATTATATGTACAATCTTATAAACATAAAATATTTCACAATATAAAGGACTTCTAGTATGAGTGATGAGATTGGCTTTGGGACCTAGTCACCCATATCCTTAATGCAACTTAGTTTTAGATGGATCTTCTGGTCCTATAATTTGTCCTCATTTAGTTCAAAATCAAATCATCTCGAATAGATCGATACTAATTAAGATGACTCGATTGTCTTGATTTATTTTCAAAATATTTTAAATAAGTTAACAAAAAATTATAAATAATTTGATATTCTTATTTTATTATTTATTACTAACAAGATAATTTCATATATCTAATGTTTAAAGAAAGTTTCAATATTAACATAAAGCACCATTGTATTAATAAAGGTTCGATCCAAAGGAACAAAGCCAAAAACTCACATTGGATTAATTTCAAAAGGATATAAAGTTAAACATAAAGATATTGTTTAAAATAAAATAGTAGTAAATGAAGTCATATTAAATTTTATGAAAATTTTTAATGTAAAATAGAAAAATAAGATGGAAAGTAAGAAAAAATCTAGATGAAAATATTGGAAATCTTCAAAAAAATATTTCTTAAACCATTAAATATTAGAAAAAGTAGCAGCAAACAATTTTGCTTGAGTGATTCCAAGATCACCTTCTAAAATCATTTTTCACTCTCGTGCCTAATGACTACAAAATTTGCAACACTAAGCATCACCTAAAATGCATCAATCACGTTTATCATAGTTTCTGGATGTCTCGGATGTATCCATGTGGCTTCATCTTTTGATGGGATATCACAATTGGACTTTGGTATTTCTTCTATTGTAAATTGGAACACGAGCAATCTCTCGGCCCGGTTTGATTCTTAGTTGTATAGATTGTCACCCTCGGACAAAGATGACAAGGACCAAATGAAAATAGAGTAAGAACAAAATTTGATAATGCCTTGAGGTCACATCTCAACCTTATTTTGTAATGAGTGTCAATTTTCTTTTTTTGACACAACTCAATCATAGCTCGATCTCTCGCCTCGTATGCTACGACTAAATAATAAAATTATCTTCTCAGGAAAAAAACTAATGTCTAAAAATTTCAAAACACTCGAATAGAAAATAGAAAAAAGTATGAAATCCGATAATAACCTAAATTCACCTTTTGACCTTACTTGTTATCGATTGTTAGCCATTCTGACCCGCACGAAAGGCCTAACGATTTGGGCACTGTCTCAGAGAGAGGCTCGGTGAAATAGACATATCTGTGAAGATACAGACTACTTGCACCTAGACAGAAAGACCCTATGAAGCTTTATTGTTCTCTGAGATTGGCTTTGGGCCTTTCCTATGCAGCTTAGATGGAGGGCGAAGAAGGCCCCCTTCCGGGGGGCTCGAGCCATCAGTGAGATACCACTATGAAAGAGCTAGAATTCTAACCTTGTGCCAGGACCTGCGAGCTAAGGACATCCCTTTGTAACCCAATCACAATATGATCTCTTAGCCCGTATGTTTGTAGTAGGGGAATGAAATTACCCAATTGGATGAAGGTGATTGATGCCTTAAATCTCAAAGACTCGAGCGGGAGGAAATCAGTGCAAAACCAAAAAAAAAAAAGCAAAAGCTCAATGAATATCAATGCTTCTTTTGGATGTAACCCAACATTAATTCAACCTCTTAGTTCTTGGACCAATGATGAGGGAGACAGGTACCTTCTCGGCGCGAAGAGACATGAAATCAATAGAAAGAGTGATTCAACATCATCAAAAAACATGCGTGCATCAAAATAGTAAGAGACAAATACCCTCCCGGGCGAAGAGATATCAACTAAACAATACTTATTAACAAAATAGGATATAATGAGTATTACATAACGATAAGATTAGAAAAGTAGAGTTTGGAAACAACTTTCATCCACAACCCCTCTCTTGTACTCCTCATCACTATAAGGTGATGACCTCATTTGTTCATTTAAAATTTTTCAAACAACACATCATGTTGCAATAAACCTCTAGACTGCACAAAATCTTCTACGACGACATTGATTAGCTACTCGCAATGTAACTAGTATTTCTACATATCTTCCTAAGGAGATTGTGCTTATAGGTATATGTGCATAACTATGAAATCATCAAGCTTGAGAGTAAAAGTAAGAAAAAAGGTCGAGATTCATTATAATTGAGATATGGTGAAGCACATGGCATGTGGTGAGTTTATAATTGGTGAAAGTTTTTTCTATGATACAATACTAGTCATGCATCCTTACGAATATATATTTTTTTATAAAGTCATCAATTTAACAATGCATCTTATAAATGACTATATGTATATATTATTTTGAATTTTTCCATAATGTTAAAATATTTTCAAGCTAGAAAATTATATTTTATTTGTGATAATCTCTTTAAAACCTCCATTCTAGGCAAATTTGACTTGAAACATGATGATAGGTTCAATCACGAGAAGATTGGAAGGAAAATAAACTCAATTATATTTTAAAAAACTTTTGTGCACTAGTCATGCGTCCTTACCAATAACTTTTGAACAAATTCATCAATTTAAAAATGCACCATATAAATAACTAAAATATTTTTTATTTTATTATGAAAATTTCCATAATTTTAAAATATTCTCAATCCATAACATTATGTATTATCTATTATAACATTTTCAAAATCCCCATTCTAGACAACTTTAACTTAAAGACAATGGAAATATGCAACCTTTGAAGCGTAATGGACTAGTCACGAGAAGAATGATAATGGACAAAAACGGACAAAACTCATTATGTTTGTGTGCAATAGACGTTTAGTTTTGCCATGTCATAAAGGCAAAAAGCCAATAACACTTGCTTACACTTGCCATATACTAATAGCCGAGTCTAAAACTACCTTACCTTTTTTCTTACACAAGTTGTCTATATTAAGCCACTTATTTGTTTACTACTATCACATAAATGTCTTCTTCTACTAAACAAGACTTTTTCACAAGAAAATACTAATTTGAATTAAAGCAACACCACCTACAATGTTATCGCCTTCTCTCCCTTTTTCCTATTTAAATGGTTAGGTGAAGAACCTAATCTCAGTCATTAGTATTCTTCTACGCTGCATCTATTGTTAAACTGGTAAGAGACCAAACAAAGCTATCTTATCTTCATTGATCTTTTAGATTCAATTGCATCATTAACTTTCTATTTCACACGAAACTCTCTAATGTCCATGTTTCAATATAATCTCTTCTATGAAGCTTGATTTACATGATAGTTACCCATTTTTCATATACTTGCATTATGGTGATGTTAAATTTGGCAAGTATATAGCAAGTACCTAATATATATATATATATATATATATATATATATATATATATATCGGCATGAACACGCCTTCCTTTTCCTTGTAATTTCATTACTAATAAAACTATTCTATGGTAGCTATTTTGTTTGTGCATATGTATACTATCACTTCATAGCCATATAAACATTAAATAATTTATGATGTGATTTGGAATGCACTATTCGTCTTTCCTAACTTGAAGTATATTTATGAAATGCAGGATTAGGATTCAAGGCAAAGGAAATGATGGATTTTAAAAGAAGTGGTCATGCAAAAGCAAGATATTCTAAAGAAAATTATGAAAGAATTATAGATTGCACATTAAGGCTAGGAACCAATTCCTCCAAGAAATTACAACCAATGCCAAAAGAAGGTAGAAGAATTACCAATGCATCTAGCCAAGGGAAGGTATTCATGATAAGATATGTGAATGAATAATTTTTAATATGAATCACATGTAATTGTATAATGGATTGCCTATATTTATGCAGAAGATCATTGATGAACCTAAACAATATATAGAAGTTTATTCCAATACGATGGTAGATTGCACATTAAGGCTAGGACATAATTCTGATACATCGCCTCATCAACCAAGGAAGGAAGATGTGCATATTACAAATGTTGCGTCCAATAGTGCCAAATATACTAAGGTATGTATTCTACTACTCAGTAGGTCTTGCTATTTTGTATTTCATGAATAACTTGTCCTAGTAATTGATCCTTTTTATATCTTTACATATGTCAAGTTTACAATAATCTATAGAATGTGTTAGAGGTAGTACTTCAAGGAATGAACAAGAGTAATACATCTTGTTTTAGCTCAAAATCAATTCATCATTTCATAGTGAATTATCAATTAACTAATCTATTGTTGACTTCTACATATGCACATATGATGAGCTAAGCCTTAATAAAACCACATATTTTATATCAAAGACGAAATATAAGAGAAAGTAGAGAAAAACAAAAATAAATCAATCTTTCACTAGTAGCTATATATCATGTTTCACATTAACAATTTAAGAATATGTGAAATATTGAAATAATATGTGCATATCATGTCATTTTTCACTAGCCTAGTGTTACATCTCATGCTCTTTTTACTTAGCTATATGTTCATCTACATAGAACTTTCCTTACCTATATTATATATTCTCATATAATAGATTAGCAGTTTTTTTAGGACATAATATATTAGCATTAGGAGAAATAAGCCACATGATTTTTTTTCTAGAAAAACAAGTACATGATTTTCACTAGATACTTTTTACTATTTTGAAAACTTGAAGTAACGACTTTAGTCCTTTTTAGTTATATTTATTTGTCATGTAAGCTTTGGTATATGAGTGTTGTAACTAATGATCAAGCCACTTATCAATAAGATAAATTAGGATTTAAATCTAAAAATAACATAAAGAAAGAAAGAAAAATCAATAATTAACTAAAATCGAATGTGGTTGAGAAAATAGATACAATAAACTTATTTATTAAGGCATATTGTCATTGATCAATTTTTTCCATATTATAATATGTTTGCATGTTAATTTAGTTTCTATGCAGTGCATGCCGGAGTAACCTCAGAAACATACTGAAGAGATGCATCACAATCATAAAGGACATTTCTCAATCAAAGTATCGCATATTTGATCAACCTAAAGCTTGTTAAATTAGGATGGATGTAATAGATAAATGACATGTCTTGTGTTTTCATGATGTTCTTGCCTTTAGTTTTTTATGTTTTTCGTTGTATTTGTTTGAAGTGTTTCAAATAAAAATGTAATGGAGTATAATGGAATATATACATACATATATATATTATGATCTTCAATATTATTTTTTTATTTTACATATTTTTTATGACCATGATAACGAACATCTCAATATTTGAATCAATATCCATTAATTAAATAAAAGTACACAAACCTTTGTAGAGATATCAAAATTCATTCTAGATGAACACAATGGAGGTTTAATCAAATTATTAGTCATCATACAATCAAGATACCTAGCACATGCAAATGAACAAATAACTAATGTATGCGTAAAATAATCTTTGGCATTCTTTTTTTATGCCTTGAAATATCTGGAACCATAAGTGGGCAAAGACTCAAAATTCCCGTGTGAAAATTATGCTAGTGTTTTTTAACGAATTTCTTGTAATGAATTTTGTGAAAGAAAGAAAAACATTCATGAAATCTTTTATTGCACACACTACTAAAGACTTTTCTTGCATTTGAAAATACAATGTAGTAATTAGTTAGATATATTAGTACATGCTTGGGACAGAGACATCTATGAATTCTCAAAAATCATATTAAAATAAGTATATCACTAGTGGCGATCTTGAAACTCATTCAATAATATATTTTTTGAACACATTAAAACAAATATTGACATATGTAAGGTTGAATAAAATAATAAATGTTGAGTTAGGCCTACATTCCCATTTAATAAACTTTCAAGCATAAAAATATTCCATTATTGATCGATATGATGAAGGTTGGTCAATTCGGCTTAGTCATGTCCGTTCATCACCTAAAGATTGTGTGATAATTGAAAATTACATGCAAATACTTGTGTGATTGATTGAATTACAACTAAATTTTGTGCATGTATTTAGTTGATTCCTTGCTTATTTTGTCAAATATTTTTAATTAAACAAAGTTTTTACTGATTTTGTGACACGAGTCCACCGATGATAAGTTCCATATGATGTTTATTGTGTCCAGAGTGCTCACACATATCGTAGTATTGTTTAACTTTTCCAACTTTAAAATAGTTTTTAGTTGCTATCTTGAGTATTTTCAAATTCTTTTGCTTTGTTTTCATGAAATCCATCATGGAACATTAGGGACTCATAGTCTATTTTCATAACTATCCACTAAATGTGGCTATCTAGTATCTTTTTATAAAAATAATATAAGAACCTTTTGAGCTCTGAATTGATACTAAAGTTTGGGGAATTAATTGACAAATGTCACAATCACTTCTTAGGTATGAGAGTTTGATGATCCTTTCAATAATATTGAGATCCTTGTTTATCCTAAGGAAGCACATTAAGTAAAAATATGAACAAATAATCTTAAAGCTTGTGAAACAATTTCATTTCAATCCTCACTGGTGCATGCATACTCATATTATTGATCTTGCAATTAGGTTTGATTTTTTTTCATATCATGTATCTAGTTTATTGCTTGTTTACTTTTTATTTCATAGAAAGTTATTAAGAGATTCCAAATCAGAACGACCCTTAATTGTTCAAAAGATCACCTTTCTTAATTTCATGAATTGTGACACATTTTTCACTGACGGTGATAGAGGAAATACATACTCAATATATAATTATGACCTTGGCAAAGGTTGCCACTCAAGATTTCATAACTAGTGAAGGTCACTTCATCGTGATGAACACTATTTGAAGAACCACTATAGAATATAATAATCTTGATAGTAGCAATCTGAGGCGAGGCTTCAAGATGTTAACAACTTATGAAATCCTTCTACAAGTCATTACATTGACATCTCATGAATCAATATAAACAATTACAGCCTCACAATAGACATTCTTATTGAATATCCACTTATCAAGAGCTTTTACATGCTATTATGGGTCATCCATGAAGGAAATGTCAATCACTAACTCAAGTCAATCCGATTAATAAGACATGAAGCTTTTTTGACGAGTCATGATGGGCACTTGCTATTAATATTATGAATACTTATAGGTCATTAAATATGATAATCACCCTAATTTGCATGTTTGATGATCTTTTGGAAGTCTTTGAGTTGAAGCAGCAATAGAGCTAGAGCTAGGGTGGGGTGGGGTGGTGGCAACTATATAGAAGTATTTTGCGGAGTTTGAATTTTGAATACATTCAAATAAAAAATTTTCTTATTAAGATATCAAAACTACTATATACTATTTTTTAAAAATCATCTCATCTCTTTTTATGTTGTAAACTTCAAATATGGGGACTAAAATAAGTAATATTAGTTACTCCTTTTACTTATAGTTATTTTTAAAATATTTAGTTTATGAATATATACAATATATTATCTATCATATCTAAAATAATTAAAAAATGATGATCGAGTGACATGTTCTATCTCTTATTTTTTACATAAACATATATAGAGATTGCTTTTATTTCATTTGAAATTATATTTATTAAAATATAATTTAATTTTTTATTTCTATTGAATGTTAATCATTTTTATATAAAGTTTTAGCCAATATTGTTATAGTAAAAATCGAAAATATTTAGAGCAAAAAATTTTTAGCACATAAAAATATATTCTCTTTTGTCTTAAGACATCTTTCCTTAATATATATATATATATATATATATATATATATACACACGTAAACAATATAATTTAACAAATAAATAATAATTTTTAATTTGCTTTTACATAAAAATATAACTATTACTTTTTTTGTCCTAAGACTTCATTACTTTTAATATATATATATATATATATATATATATGTGTGTGTGTGTGTGTAAGTAGATATGTCAAATCCATGAAAGAAAGATCAAGCTTTAAGTATATCTTGCGATTTATAAGTGAATCTTCTGATCTATATTTGAAATTTGGTAGAAATCTAGTTGGTCTAATTTGTTATGTAATTCAAAATTTGCAAGAGATCTTAATAAAAGAAGATTTCTTACTATTTATATTTTTACTATTGCTAATGTACTATGAGTTGAAGTGCTGTTTTTGCATAATACAACTTTATCTACTACAGAAATTGAATATATAGTCATCGTTGAAACAATAAAAATACTATCTAACTAAGAAGATTAATTGGAGAGACCACCGTGAAGCAAGAAGTTATTGAAGTATATTGAGATAGTTAGAGTGCAATGCATCTTATAAAAAAATCAAATGAATAATGAAAAAAATAAAGCACACTGATGAGAGATTAATTTATTCATGATATTATAGAAAAGCAAGATGCTCAATTGTAGATGATCAACACTCATACAACACAACAAATATGATGATAAAGAACTTACTTATTGTCAAATTTAAATATTATTCAAATTTGGCATACATTATACAAATATCAAGTTAAGTGTACGTGGGCCATTTATTAAAGGAGAGCACGTTAAATATTTTATTTTTTAAAAAGTTCTATAAAATTCAAATCATGATGACGATTCGTTAATGCATTCTGAACTTTTGCACACTGTACCCAAAAATTTGAAATAAAAAATAATAAAAAAGGAAAAAAATGAGAATATGGGGAGGCAATTGTGAGGACGAGGATTTATTATGATGTATTATTATCTTTACCTTCTTTGTCTGTAGATAAAAATAAACAATTGAGTAATGAAAAATATAACTTATTATTTTGAAATGATATTTTTTTAATATTATGACAAAGTAAAGACATGGACAAAAGTTATACATTAGTCAATCTCAAATTCTTTTCTCACAAAAACCTAAGGTGCTGCAGTTTTTTTTTTCTGACTTATAAATGGATACAAAATATTTATAAACTATTTTTATTTTATTATTAAAGAAGGAGAAAATTTTAAAACAAAAGTGACAGACAAATTCGAACTCGCCCTTTGTTCCCAATATATTGAATTTATTACGATCCATCTCTCTAACACACCACGTTACATAATGCAAATTTGTTCTGTTTTTCTAGCAAAAACGTGTGGATAAACCCCCGCTCTCCCCTCCACCTCCCCGGTAGCCATGGTGTCGCTCCCTCTCTGGAGAACAGCTCTCGCCGGTCTACCCCGCGCCATCACCATCGACTCACCTTCTCCTCCTCCTCCTCCTTCTCCGGCGACATTATTTCCCGGAATCCTCCTCCGCCGAAGAGGCTCACCGCCCGTGCTTCCGCTCTCCACCTTTTCTCCTCCTCATCCCAAATTGACCCCGACGCGCTGCGCTCTCCGTCGGACGCTGGAGGATGCGCCTAGCGACGACGAGGCGGATGAATTGGAGGACGACGACGACGTGGTCGAGGAGGAGGAGGAGGAGGAGGTTGCGGAAGGGAGCGACGGTTATCTTTCATCCTTTGATGCCGAATTCTTAGAGGAAGAAGCGGCCGATGCTGTCCGAGAGTACTCGCGTTCTCTGTCCCGTGAACTGAAGCTAGGTAATGTTTCGTTTGCCCGTTTTCTTCAGTGTAAAGCATGCTGCGATATATCAGTTTCTTGCAGCTGTTTGCATGAGTTTGTTTTAATTGGCAGTGGTTGAGGAGTTGATCATCATCATTTGGAACTTCCCGTTCCTCTTTCTTTCTCATCACAAATTTGAGCACTCGCCAGAAATGGTGACCTGGGTCTATGGTTTGCCGTTCACACCTCAAAATGAGATATTGAAGATTGTTTGAAGAGGCTTGTCAAATTGACCGTGATAATGAATTTAAAAGTTCTTGTTTGAAGTTCTTCGATTGATTTGCATGCCTTGATTCTTGGGTACGGGGTTAAACTAGACAAAAGACGAGGAAGCGGGGGCTTGGTAGTATATTTCTTGGATAACTAACTGATGTGCCCTCATCTTCCTGTGTAACCATCCTCTTTAATAGGAAAAGCAGATGATGACACCATCAGTCAGGTTCATCTAGGTAGCACATTGAACCACAACTCCCAGAGTCATATGATAATGGTTTAAGTCTTTACATTTCGCCTGGAATTGAATAACTCATTTGCTATTAGCCTACTGGATATCAGGTTTATACCAAAACAAATGATTGGAATGAGAAAATGGGTCGTATTTAGGTTAATCAACAATCTAGTTCAAGCAAAGCTGCAGTCCATGTCCCAGTGTAATGTGTAGCCTTTTACTATGACTGTAAGAAGCAACACCCTTTCATTAGTTGATTGTGTACGAGTGTGGAGCATTATTTCCATTCTGCTAGTTTCATCGATACAACTTAGTAAGGTAATGCATCGACAGACTATTTTCAAGAAACTCTTCATGTCTCATATAGTTGTTTGAAATTCATAAAATGTGCATATTTTGAGCATGATTCTTTCATTGTGAAATTAGTTACTTTTAATGCTTCTAGAGGATGAGGAGGATGTCAGAAGAGACAGAATTGAAAAATCAAAACCACGGAAAAGTCCAAATAAACATGTAAGTTGTTTTCTGACCAGGCAAGATTCACATCGTCTTTCTTTTTCAGACTGTTCACATGTATTCTAGCAAAGTAATAATAGCTCACTATGGACTAGCTAGGCATGATTCACGGTTAATATATATATTTTTCTTGTGCAAGCGATTCACATGTCATCTTGCAAAGTAAGAACTTGTTTTAGCAGGAACATCTTCGATTAAACTTAGCAATGGCTTCCCACTTCTTACTCTTCTTACTCAAAATTGAAGGATAATATTTCATATTTATCTTCTTACTCTTCTTTGAAATTCTGGAATTCACTCAAGTTCACTTGCCAAATTTATTGTGATATGCTGTACCAAGCAACTCATTGTAGCTGCATGTATGCTTGCTAACAGTTTTTCTAATCGATAACAATCGGCCCTAACTGTTTCCAACAAGATATAAGATGCATGATCTTTTCATTTTCAATTTCTTAGACACGCCTTACCTGAATGTTTCTGAATTGCACAATCCAGGTTCCAGACTTTCTTCTCCCAAGAGTAACTATTGTTGGGAGACCTAATGTTGGAAAATCAGCACTATTCAATCGTCTTGTGGGGGTATTCTAGTTGTCCATTCATCGACTTTGAAGGCTCAATTTAAATATATTATGTCTTTTCCTTTCCTCTTTAAATAGAACTTTGCTACAATTCTGTGGTTCTCTTTAACTTTTTCAGGGAAACAGGGCAATAGTTGTTGACGAACCAGGAGTTACGAGGGATCGCTTATATGGTAGATCCTTTTGGGGAGACTGTGAGTTTATGGTAGTGGATACAGGGGGAGTTATGACCTTATCTAAATCACAAGTTGATGTGATGGAAGAACTTGCAATTACAACAACCATTGGCATGGATGGGATTCCACTTTCTGTTAGAGAAGCAGCTGTTGCTAGGATGCCGTCCATGATCAAGAGACAAGCGGCAGCTGCAGTGGAGGAAGCAGCTGTTATAGTATTCCTTGTTGATGGACAGGTGATGATATTATATCATAGCTGGTCTACTTTATTACGCAAATTTCTTATTTTTCTTTGGTCGTGTTTAATGTAAGTGATGCTAAAATTTTCCTTATTATGAAAAACTGAAGTACATCAAGAAATTTATAAATTCCAACAACTCAGCTGGGGCGTTCTCTATCAATTTAATGGATTAGCAAATTGATCTCTCAACAAACTTCCTCACAAGCAAATTCTTCGATTTGCACTCTAGATCTCTCTTTTTTTGTTTCTTATGTCATACACACAACAGAAATTTGACAATGCATTTTGAGATTTTCTTGGATGTGTACGAAAACATATTGAATACGCTGCTATAGAAATTTGATTAGCATATTATTTTTAGGGTGAGTTTGATCAAGAATTTTGAACATAGTTGCTTGTGATATGCAATTTTCACTATCTCATCCTTGTAATTATGTTTCCTAACTTTGAAATGTTATGACTAAAATTCTAGATCGATCCCTAAGCTTTCTTTCTGGTTTAGCGGTCATTCAGTGTATGTTCTTGGAATAAGGTCAGCAGTAAATTTCTTATAGAAGCATTTTTTTCTCTAATTTAGATGTTTATATAAACAGGCTGGGTTAGTGTCTGCAGACATTGAAATCTCTGATTGGTTACGTAAGCATTATTCACACAAGTGCATCATCCTTGCTGTAAACAAATGCGAGTCTCCACGTAAGGGGCTAATGCAAGCATCAGAATTTTGGTCCTTGGGGTGAGAGATACATTTTTATACTTTTGATAAGTATAGTCTATAGTTTTTTTTTGTTCCTTATTATTTGTGCTGCTATAAGTTACTCATTAGAATTCTTCTGTCTACCTAGCATTTCTTCTTGGTCAACAAAGATACCTTTAGTATACCTGTACAAGAAAACAAAAGTAGCCAAAGGTGAATGCATTACCAGTTCTGCTAAAAAAAATACCAGTTTTGCTTTCTTTCTTTTCAAACAACAACAACAACAACAACAACAAAGCCTTATCCCACTAGGTGGGGTCGGCTACATGGATCATACGATGCCTTCTTTCTTCTCAAAAAAAAAAAAGTTCTGCTCAGACTTGTGAAACTAAGTGGATTCATATTTGTTATACACAACATTCCCCCTGCATGTTTGCAAAGAGGCTGTTCCTCTAACTTGAACATCTATGTTCCAATCCTAAGGGTGTAAGCCTACTGTTATGCCTCTTATAACAATAAATTGTTGTCAGCTGATTTGTGTGGCATGTTTGAACTGTAAACACCATTGCAAGTTGCACCTAGCACTATCATACTATCATTGATAAAACACCTATAATTTATTTCTTCACCAGGTTTTCACCTATGCCCATATCAGCTATCTCTGGAACTGGAACTGGGGAACTCCTTGATCTCATCTGTTCAGAACTGAAAGCTACTGAGGTATATTTTTTCTACTTTAAATTTCATGACTAAAGAGTGACCTCTCAGGAAAAAAATCTTATGCTAAAACCAAACATGCTTAGCTGTGAGGATTAACAGGAATTTTTCTGTATGGGGTGTTTCACATCCATTCAATGAATCATACATTTTCTTGCCCTCTATGTTTTTACCAAAGTCCAAATCGCAATCAAATCCATGTTGTGTCCAAAAAAGTTGTGAGTTTACTTTCCTTTTTATTCTTGCTTGCACACATAGTGCCCCATGTGGCCTGCCATGGACAATCCAACTGGGAATTTCATCATCAGATATTGCTCCACAACAGTTTGACATTATAGACCTTTTTTTATTTATGTAACTAATGGATCTTTTAACAAAGTTTCTAATGAGACATTTAGTTTTGCCATGATAATGAATATTGGTATTACGATTATGGAGCTGATGAGTGTGGTTGGAAATGTTTCTGCAGGATTCAAATAACACTGAAGAAGAGAACTATATTCCTTCTATTGCTATTGTCGGTAGACCAAATGTTGGGAAAAGCAGCATCTTAAATGCCTTGGTTGGTGAAGAAAGAACAATTGTTAGCCCAATTAGTGGTACAACACGTGATGCTATAGACACCGAAGTAATTGGACCCGATGGACAGGTTTGTGTATTAACATCTATGAAGGTTTCTTTGATGGCCTTAAATCCTTTTAAGTGTTTTATATGAAGAAATGCATGCAAGATTGGTGCTACAGTCCCATGTTGGGACAATTCACTTTTTCATGTAAATGCGTATCGTATTCTATTAGGAGTAAGGATATAACTATGAGAAACTACAACCGAGGGCATATTTTGTTGTGTTACGCAGAAGTATAAAATTATTGACACTGCTGGAATTCGTCGAAGGGCAGCAGTCGCATCTGCTGGGAGCACAACTGAAGCACTATCAATAAATAGGGCATTTCGAGCTGTCCGACATGCGGATGTCGTGGCCCTTGTCATAGAAGCTTTGGCCTGTATTACAGAACAGGTATCTATTTCTTTTGATGCTCATTTTAATGAATCTACAAAAATATCATATTCTTATCTTAACTTTCTTCTTTAAGCATCCATGGTTATAAGGACATAATATTGGCATTGTTATAACATTTTTGCTTTTTTAAGACCAGATTAGCTATAGATACTACAAAATGTGCTTACATAAGATGACAATTTTTTTGATGTGAAAATATAAATACTGTAGATCTGTCTCTTTCATGCTGATATGCTTCATATTCTATTACAATTCATGTTTAAATATTTTTTTAAGGGAAGAGATAAAGAGGGAAGAGAAGATAACTACAGTTTGGTAGTCATCCATATATATTAAATCAAAATATGAGTGTACAGGTGTGTAACGGAGCACTACAAGAAGTGTAATCACCCCCAAAAGAAAAAACATGATGCTATCCAAAGCCCCACTCTCTAAGAATATATTATATGTGGTTTACAATGTTCTCTATATAGCATAGTTATCTATAAAATATCATGCAGTTCCGCTAAGTCAAATCTCCCACGCGGTGGCCATGGGGGTTACCCACGATTGTCTCCACCCCGAACGATCATGAGTAGCTAGTGATTGTAACGAATCCCAAAAGCTGTCAACTCCAGACGTGTCAATGTTGTGAGTCCCAAACACTGCCATGTGTCTCTAGCGATAGGACATGCAAAAAAGAAGTACTTGATGTCCTCCACCAACCCACATAAAGCACAAGTGGAGTCCGCCTGCGGTGCCCATCTGGCCCCATACACCTGATTGAGTATCCTGCCATGTCTCAGAAGCCAAGCAAGAATGAAGGACCTCGACCCGTTAAGGACCAGCAGCCCCGCTAGGGCACCTTGCACACACGGTCGCCCATCGCTGAGGTCTCCACTGCGGCGGTGCCACCCTCATAGCCGGAAACTTCTGCAGATGGTACTGATCCAGTCGTCGACAACCCTTGCCAGAAGCTCCACCACCAGCGATCTTCCCATCAAATCTGACGTTTCGCCTACCAGTTTTTCCTGCCACAGCTGAGGCACTGCCTTACGTGGATGGATCCCCCAATAAGAAACTGTCCAGCTCTCCAAAATCTCTCAACAAAAAGGATATACACTTATGTAGCACCTCTCTCTTCGGATATTGGGCGGTTGCGTTGAAGCCAGATGACCCATATGATGGCAATAGCCATCGTCCACGGACGCCTCCATCTGTGATCCCTAGACATATGTGTAAACATTGGGGAGCTCCAAACTGCATCCGATGTGGATGCATCTATGTCCAGCTGTTGTACTCGTCGGCTAAACCTCGGCTGCAGTGGGCCAGCTGCAAAAGAGGTGACCAAAGTCCTCTGCAGAGTCACAAAGACCGCAAGTGGTGTTCGTGTCGAGCGCCCATCTCACATGGTATGCTCATGTGAGGATCTTGCCACGTCTTAAAAGGCAGGCGAAGATCTGGACCTTGAGAGGAAGGCTGGATCTCCATATGTTTCGACAATCTGTTCTGACCTCCATTGGTGTTGAGCTTGTTGGTAGCAAATGCAGAGAAATGGCTTGAAAGCCCATTCCTAGCCATCACCTCAAGCCGGTATGGGCGGTACCCTTGAATCTGCTCGAGTAGGGTGAGAAGTTTCGTAAACTCAGCGGTCAGACAAGCCGGTGTAGAAAAAGGGTGGGGTCCATGAGGTCTTGGTCCAACAGGCTGCGATCGCGGTTGATACCATCAATCTAATGATACTGCTGCCAGTTTGGGGAAAGCCTCCGCTAATATACTTCCCATGGTCCACTCATGTCTCCAGAAGAAGGCGGCCCTGGAGCCAAGGGCTACAGTGAAGAGAGGATGCAGCAATAGGAGGATCTTGGAGATACAATGCCAGAAAAGTGAGGCGCCAGCGATCACTTGTGTTCGGGAGTCCCAACACAGATCTCTATTGTAGTGTGTGGAGAAGATGGTGCTCCATAGGATGTCTTCCAGCCCCATAATCCGCTTCCCATCTGGCCAGCAAAGCTTGGTTGGTCCGATGGAGCTCCTGGACCCTCAAGCTACCATGTGATGTAGGTTGGCACATATCACTCCCACCTACCAAGTGGACATCTCGACTCTAGGGGCTGCATCCCTGCCAGAGCAAGCTTCTCTTGATGGTGTAAATGTGACGCTCTATTTGAGGCGGCATCTAGAATATCAGTATTAGGTGGGTAGGGAGGAGAGGACAAACTTCAACAGGACTAGTCGACCCCCTTGTAAGAGTAACCTAGAACTCCAACTATGTAATTGGCGCTCCACCACTGGCGTCCATCCCCGGGAGCCAATGTTGTGATCTAAAAGGCGCAGCCCTAGGTATGTGATCAGCGGTGTGCCAACAGTGGCCTAAGCTCCACAGTAGAAGATGATGCATCCTCTTCCGCATGTCAAAGGGGATGAATGATGATTTATCTGGAGGACGAAAGTGGTTCCAAATAGCTCCACCAATATTCCCGTCTATCTAGATGCTTCCACTGTGCCGTCTATGAAGAATAATGTGTCATTCACATAAAAGGGAAGTGCTGCTATTGGGATGTGATAATTATGATTTGAAGGCTCTAACTGATGTAGACTTAAAAAAAAATGCTTAACTTAATTAATCTGGATTGATTTGTTCATCCACTGAAACTGCTCCAGTAGAGGAGTATACATGGATACATATTAACCACTCGTGCTCGTGGCCACTTAATAAAAAAGTAATCAATATGTGACTGACTTATGAGGTAAGCATAAAAAATAGATATGCAATCCTAAGTCCTGCCTAGAGCTGTGATGCCTATGCTCATTAGAGCGTCGTAGTCCACATGTTTTCAAAGGCCCTTTATTGTGTTTGTTGACATGTAAAAAAACCAGCCTTACGAAAGAGCTGAGACTTGGTGGCACTTGTTGCAGACTTCTGAGGATGTCATTTATCTGTGTTAAATTTAATTGTTGTCTTCTTTTTGCTCTAAAGATGTTATTGATTGTAACACTTTTCTTAAAAAAAAATGTTATTGTTGTAACATTTGCATATCTTATGTTTATCATTGTCTCTGTGTTATGATTTCATGCACAGAAACATGTTATTGATTGTGACATTTGTGTATCTTATGTTTATCACTATATTTTTGTTACTTTTGTAAGGATATCAAGATTGCTGAAAGAATCGAGAAAGAAGGAAAAGGTTGCATCATTGTTGTGAACAAGTGGGATACAATACCAAACAAGAATCAACAAACAATGACCTATTATGAGCAAGATGTCAGAGAAAAGCTTCGTGCACTTAATTGGGCACCGGTTGTTTATTCAACTGCTACAAGTGGTCAAAGTGTTGAAAAGTAACGAACACCTATCTTTGTTATTTGATGTTGTTTTGTCAAGTCTATCCACTGGTATGATATATGAATTAACTCTGACCAAAGAGTTTTATAGTACATCTATATATGTTTGGAGAAATATTTAGACTTGATAATAAGAATTAAGGTTTCCTTAGTATGAAGCAATAAAGTAGTCACTTTAGTCAAATGGAAGATTGTGTTGGAATGAAATGGAGCTAGAACTTTGATGCGAGTGACCTTTTAAGTTTTTTTTTTGGTATAGTTTCTCTGATGAACTCCGTCTATGTTTTATAGTCGGTCCCAAGCCCGGATAAAGGAGGAGGGTTGTGTTAGGCCCCGACAGCCAACGTAAAACCCTGTCGAATATCATGAACATGGATCAACGAGTCGTATGATCCATGTAGCCGACCCCACCTAGTGGGATAAGGCTTTGTTGTTGTTGTTTCTCTGATGATATTGTTGATGTTTATGCCACAGTAGCAACCAACTTTAGTAGGCAAGGTGATATAGAACAAGAATAAGTTATTGGGTTTTCTGCCTGTAGGTTATTAGTCTTTAGTTATGGACCTTCTGCCTATAATTTAATTAGAAGCACATTAGAGATTTTCCTAATATTAAATTTCCTTTATTTAGTTTTCCTTATTATTTGGTATTTGTGTTTAGAAATAGAATCCTGTGAATATTCTCTATTGATTGTATTAGAAGAATACACTTAATTAATAAATCTCTGTTATTAGCATATTTTTTCTAAAAGGATTCAAGTCTCCATTTCTCTTTTAATTAGTCATTCACTGATTTGTCATCTATGCACTCCTTTCAGTTTTTATTTGAAAAAGAAACATGAAGCTTCAGTTTGCTGCAAGGGTTCTTAATATGGTCAATTATCTCCATATTCTTATATTTTCCACTTGTTACATCATACTTGGATTAACCATCTCATATTTGAACAGGATACTTTCAGCTGCAACCATGGTAGAAAAAGAAAGGTCTAGAAGGTTAGGGACATCGATTCTGAATCAAGTGGTACAAGAAGCTATAACTTTTAAGCCACCGCCAAGAACAAGAGGCGGAAAACGTGGTCGCATCTATTTTAGCACCCAGGTATTTTTCTGAGAAAAAGGATGTGGTCGCATCTATTTTAGCATCCAGCTTTTGCAGACATCCTGATTTATTAAAATGATATGAATAATTACATCAAAGGCATTGATAGTTGAATTTTAAATGAAGCGCCCTAATCACTGGCCCACAATTTGGCCAACTTAGCAGCATGTAAAACTATGTTCTTGGCGTACATCGTTCTCACCTGAAGATAAATGCATTCCTGTAAAACCATATGGCCCAAAGGACAGCTAGAGGTAATAAACCTTGTTGTCGCGACACATGCCATGATCGGCTGTTGACCCCTACCAGATCTATATGATCTCCAAAAAGATTCGGCAGAGTTCATCTCCAACCATGGACAGTCTGAAGCCTCCCACACCTCGAGTGTCATTGCACATGTGAAGAAAACATGGTTAATATCCTCAGCCATGTTTCCACAAAATGATCATAAAGCATTGCTGCCATTTTGACCTATAGGATTTTGTAAGCAGACTTTCACGCCGAAGGAGCCATGCAAATATTTTAATTTGTAGCAGTGCACTTGCCTTCCGGAACGATGTATGTCGTGAGAGTGATTTATTAACTGATTTGTTGAGCCCAAAGCACAAATGTGAAAGGCTTAAGTTTAGGCGTAGACCTTGCTGAATTGCAAGCAAACTAAGCTCTAGGCGTACACCTTGTCCACAAATAAATAAGCTCTAGGCGTACACTGTGCACAACTAAAAACTGAACTAAGGTCTAAGTGTAGACCTTGTTGAATACAGATAGAAAACTAGAACATGTACAAATCGAACTTACAACACAATATCATGTGGCCTAAACTCCTCACTTCACTCAACTACAAGTGTACAGATCGGGGTAGTAGACTCGATTGTCGTATCCACGATGGTTTGAAACCTAAGATTCACTAACTAATCTAAGTTAATTCTAGACTAAGAAGGCTAAATTAACAACTAAAAAAGGAGTTAATCAGTTGCACAAATTGAGCTAAAATTATGAACTCAAAATGGCTAACTATTTTTTTTTTTTGTATTTTGAGATGATTGAATTAAATCGACAACTAACTACTTAGCTAGAAGATTTAAGGTGGATTAACAATTAATGTCAGGTTCTCTTAAGAATGAAGTTCATCTAATATTCTGTCATGAATAGATTAGAACAATTTAACATAGTAATCATGACGGATTCAACCTGTAAAAACTGCTCTCACAGTACATTAAACTTAGAATCAAGTATCATATTCTCATATGAACATTAGTTAAGTTGATTAAAAAGGGTCCGACTGATATCAGAAGATCATAGAACTTATGATCATCTACTAATATGTTGACATTCCTCTCGGATGTAAGCATAACAAGGAGAATTCTGAAATTATAAGTAACAATAGCTACAAAGATGAGATAAGCAATTCAGTTCATGTATAGATGAAATCAAATCCAGAAACTAAATGCTAATGCTCTTAGTTCATTTTTAAATAACAAGAGAATCAAGAATCAACCTCTCGGCTGCTATTTCAATGTGAGATTTACATTAACAAAAGTTAAATGGATGCATCAAATCTCAGCATAGATAGATTAAAACTAGAAAATTATGTCGATATTCTTGACTCATTTCTGAGTAAGAAAATAATCAAGGATCAACCTTTCAGTTGTCATTCTAAAATAGGATTCACATTAAGATTCAAAACATTCAAAAATTAGACTACGTTGTTGTTCTATCATCCATCCACAAACAGAAATTAGACTACTACTCACACCCAAGAGAATCAAGATTTAGCTCCTCATAAATGTCAAATTCATTACAAAAAAAAGAGGAACTGAATCAAAAACATTTTGAAATATAAAAGCACCTTCTTCCCTGGTTTCTTCTCCAGCTCCAAGGTGCAGCCTCCAGCCAAACACAACCCCTCTATTGCTCCTGAGTATCCACTTTTATATGGCATCATCATCACCCTTTGATCAGAAGCTTCCATACCTTCTTCAAATGCCACGTCCTTCTGTTCTCTTCCTGCAAAAAGATTCTTTTCTGCATTACTTTTTGGTAGCTTGCAAAAAGTGGTCCTGTTCTTCATTTTTCAGCAAGATTGTGTAATAACATGAACAACAAGCATCAATTCTTCAAATGAGATTTAAACAAATAAGTGCTAAATCAGGATGTCAGTGGTGGAGCCAGAAGTTAATGCCAGTGGGTTCACCAATTACAAGTATCATATAATCTCAACAAACTCATTTATATGATATTAAGTAAATAGTTGAATAATTTTTCATTAGCTAAAAATTCTCCAATAACAACCAAATATATATAAATTTATATAATTCCTTTATTGTTAGATAATTTATTTACAAATTCTATATTGCTTATTATATTATTTATCACTCTTTGTATTCATAAGTCTAAGATTTCATAATAACATAGATAGAAATATACAAAAAATTATAAAATCACATAATTAAATAAGATACTAAATACAATAATTGAAAAATTATAATTTAAATAAAAACTCAATGAGCTTTTATTGTTAAAATTTATATAAATATTAAAATAAAAAGTTTAGAAAAAAATATATCTTTATAAATTTGGATAACTAATGAATCTAAATAAATTTGATTTTTTGGTATTTAACATTTGCTTGTGATATTAAAAGAAATGTATTGCTTAAAATAATAGAAGAAAAAAAAATCAAAGAGGGGTTTCATAATAACATAAATAGAAATATAAAAAAATTTATAAAATCACATAATTAAATAAGATACTAAATACAATAATTGATTTATTTAAAAATTAATATTTTTGAAATAAGAGAATAATTGAATCTTAATGATTCGAGATGAATAGTGAATTATAACTTAAATAAAAACTCAATGAGCTTTTATTGTTAAGATTTATATAAGTATTAAAATAAAAAAGTTTAGAAAAAATATATATCTTTATAAATTTGAATAACTAATGAATATAAATAAATTTGATTTTTTGGTATTTAACATTTACTTGTGATAATAAAAGAAATGTATTGCTTAAAATAATAGAAGAAAAAAAAATCAAAGAGAGTTTTCGATCTGTGGTTGCTTGCTAGAGTCATAACACCAATACACCACCCTAACCATTAAGGCAAAACATAATAGCTGAAGAAACTACTACTGGAAAGTTATTATCCAGTGCTTGCACGTGCAGGCAAAGGAACCCCCTTCGCTCCGCCTTTGCAGGATGTTATACAACTCAAATGTGTAAGTGTAAGATGATATTATGCCGAGAAGATAAATGCACGTAGATTAAACATAATTATCACAATATGAAGATTTCAGGTCTTAAATGCACATGAATTAAAGTGAAAAAGAGTAGAAATTCAATATGCTCAGCTAGTGATCAAACAACCACAGTCCAGCCCAAGCTCCTCTGTGTGTAGTTCGGCATCATTATCAATCTCAAATAAGCTTTCTTCACTGAAAATTAGTTGGCATTCCAAAACCATGTGTCTTGGTAGGATTTCATCAGGTATAGCGAGTTGTCCTAAGAGATAAACAAAATCCTGAAGTCCTTGAGAAGATAGATTTGTTGAAAAAGGAGGAAGCCACATACCATTGCCCACAGTTGAACATGACCAGAATTCAGAAACAGTAGCTTACTTGTCTTCGGCAATAGCATATAGTTGGGAAACAAGCAACTTAATGGAACATCAGCAATCCAAGGGTTCGGAAATTGCGACCACTGCCCAGCCTTATTGACATTAAAGTCCTAAAATATCAGAGAGTGAAGAACAGCCATGACTGGAACAATTTAAATCCCCAGATAGGATCCTTCCATGACATGCAGAGATAACTTCCGACCATAAATCTGTTGAGGAATCGATGATTCAGCACACCCATTTTGATATGAGTGCCATGTTCATCAGTCAAAGCTTCTGAACACCCAACCCACCTTCAGATAGTGAAGCTAACTGATATCAAGCATTACGCAATAAACATGGACTGCACTCGGATGAACCAAAAAATCCAGCACCATATGCAACTTGCTGGCCAAAACATGAGCAATGATGAGAGAAGTAGAATTAGATCAGGCATTAGGTTGTAAATGAATCCTCCAAATAAGGTGCTGCTGGTTTCTTTGGTATCAATAATAGAAAAAACTTGTTAACTCTTTCAAAGCCACTATTGCCTGCAGTAAATTCCTGAATGGTTGCCATGACCTCTGTTCCAACCAAAGCCCAAAATTCTTTATAGAACAAAATTGGGAAGCCATTCGGACCCGGCGAGCCCACGCTCTTTATCTGTTTGAGGGTCCTTTGTGTTTTGTCCTCCAAAGCTGGTTGGTTCAACTCCACTGATTGAGTTTCAGATAATCCAGGAGACAACCTGCCTGTCCATAGCCATTCCCCCAGGGTTGGTACTTGGTGAATTCGGGAAATTGTGCAGCCACCACTGCACTGCACTAATACCTTGTCGACCAGGAACCATCACCCCATTCACAGTGAGGCTGTCAATATACTTAGAATGCGGACCCCCACTAGCATACATGTGGAGAAACCTCTTGCTGGAGTTTCCCTCTTTTATTTTAGTCAGAATTGGTGAGGTCTTTTTCACCATGCGATCTCATCCTTCTTATCTTCGCCGACCACCACCTCCTGATGTCTCTGTCGGTTGACCAGTTTGTTATGAGTGAGATTCCGGCTGTCTTCAAGTATGTCCAATAAGGAGACTGCAGCAAGTGCCTCAGTTGTTGGTTCTGCCTAATCCTGTTCTGTCATTGCTACTATAAAAAAGAGGAATACTGCAGCCTGTGTAGCTTATCGTCCAGAAATCAAAAGTAGGATAGCTTCGCCATTGATCCATAACACATTCCCGAAACCCAAGCTCCTGGAGCCATGCTTTCTCTGAAATATGTTCCTTGCTGAAAATCTTCACTGGAACTCCAAACTATTGGTGTGTGATCCAGAAAAGGTCTTTCCATCGCAGACACTGAAGCCATATGAAACTGCTCAGAAAGTCCAACCAACCCCAGGAAACTGTTCAACTTGGATTTCACTGTTGGAGAAGCTGCGCTCCCCCTAGTATATCTGCAATTCGTAATGGGGAAGTCCATGAGTCCCTGTGCATTGATGAAATGCCGGAAAGTCTACGATCTCCTATCATGACCATGTCTTCCAGTTGGGCGATCCAGTGTCACATTGGGCATGGATCCAGCAGATATCCCGGGAGCAGTTGTGGACATGATGCAATCCTTCCACATTGTTAGTGTCTAGTTGTCATCATGAGGTCCATATATACATGTAGCCATGATAGATACTCCATCTGATCATCTCTTCAAAGTCGCTAAGATTGAATAATGTTGAGAAAGATGTTCTCTTATTGATTGACCAAACACTAGTGCCACCTATTTATAATCAAGGTAGGCAATACAAGAGGGAGAGTATTACTCCAGAAAATCAGGGATATTATCCCAAAATATCTGAGATACTATTCCAAGAAATCTGGGATACTAATCCTAACTAATATTACAAAGATATGTGAATATATGGAAAGATATGAAGAGATATGCAAATCATATATCAACACTCCCCCTCAAGCTGGAGCGTAAATATCATTTAGGCTCAGCTTGGAACATATATCCTGGAGCTTCTTCTTGGGAAGTGCTTTAGTAAAGATGTCAGCTAGTTGATCTTCAGTGGCCAAGTGTGGAGTAGATATCTTCTTAGTTGTAATAGCACCACGAATGAAGTAACAGTCCACTTCTATGTGTTTAGTCCTCTCATGAAACACATAATTGTTTGCAATAAATATTGCAGCCTTGTTATCACAATACCAAGGTACTGGAGAAGTAACAGAAATTCCAAAATCACGTAGAAGAGAGATGACTCATAAGAGTTCACATGTATGAGCCATTGCCCTATATTCTGACTCAGCGCTAGAGCGTGAGACCACATCTTGTTTCTTGCTGCGCCATGTTACAAGATTTCCACCAACATAAGTACAATAACCAGTGGTTGATCTTCTATCTTCATGAGCCCCGACATAATCTGCATCAGAATAACCCCATACTTTTAAATGTCTATGATTTTTTAAGTGAAGACCTTTCCCTGGAGAGGCTTTTAGATATCGTAAAACCTGACATACACCTGCCCAATGTACTTCATGTGGTTCTTGCATAAATTGGCTTAGGCAACCAACGGCATAGGGAATATCAGGACGAGTTACAGTGAGGTACAGAAGTTTACCAATCATAGCTCTATCTGGTGACATCTTCTAGAGTATGACTGTTCAAATCAGCTAGAGGTAGTTGTGGATCCATAGGAATGGTGGCTATTTTACAGCCCATCATACCAGCTTTCTTTAATAGGTCCAAGACATATTTTCTTTGAGAGAGAATGAATCCATCATCAAACTGATTTACTTCAATGCCTAAGAAGTATTTTATTAAACCAAGATCTTTGGTCACAAATTGAGATTGCAGAAATTTCTTTGCTGCCAAAATATCGTCAGTGTCACTACCAGATATTAAAATGTCATTTACATAAACTATGAGGATGACTGAACCTTTAGAAGTATGTAAAGAGAATGCTGAATGGTCTGAAGAGGATGGACTAAAGCCATATTCTTCAATAGCTCTGCTGAATTTTTCAAACCATGCTCTTGGACTTTGTTTGAGTTCATAAATTGCTTTCTTCAACTTGCAAACCTTTGAACAGTTCCCCTGAGTAATATACCAGGTGGCTGTTCCATGTAAACCTCTTCAGTAAGATCACCATATAAAAAAGCATTTTTAACATCAAGTTGGTGAACTTGCCACCCAGAGTTGACAGCAATAGAAAGTAAAATTCGAACAGAATTAAGGCGAGCAACCGGAGAGAAAGTCTCAAAATAATCTACTCATAAGTTTGGGTGTAACCTTTGGCTACTAAACAACAACAACAACAACAAAGCCTTATCCCACTAGGTGGGGTCGGCTACATGGATCATACGACGCCATTCCGCTCTATTAGTAACCAAACCTTTCGGTATATTATTCACCAATAGATTCGTTGATCCATGTTCATGAGATTCGACAGGGTTTTACGCTGGCTGTCGGGGCCTAACACAACCCTCCTCCTTTGGCTACTAAACGAGCCTTATAATTACCATCAGGGAAATACTTTAGGGTGAACACCCAACGACAACCAACTACTGTTACATCAGTTGGGAGGTCTACAAGTTCCCAAGTCTCCCTAGATTGCAGAGCAGACATCTCCTCATCCATAGCAGTTTTTCAGCACGAATGGTGAAATGCCTCAGAATGGTTGCGGAGAATAAAAAGACTATCAAGAGAAGCTGAAAAACTTTGGCAGCAGGAGACAAATGATCAAAAGTCATAAAATTAGATAGAGGATATTTCACACAAGACCTAGTGCCCTTGCGATGTGCAATAGGAACATCTAGGTCATGAGTTACCTGAGGAGGATCTCCTTCCAACATGTCAGAATTGTTTGGAGGATCACGTGATGGAATCGTGGAGAGTGATTCATCATCAAGGTCCGGTGGAGGTTGTGGAGGTTGAGTATGTCGGCGGCTATAAACTCTCAGGGGTGGTGCAGGCGATGGAGGAGGAGACTGTGGCTGTTGTGACGGTAGATCCATGGCTAAGGAATTGGAATTAGATGACTCATGGTTATCCACAGGTCCGAAAAGTAAGATTTATCTTCAAAAAAGGTAACATTAGCACTAATATAGGACCTGCGAGAAGTAGGATCATAACACCTGTAACCTTTTTGAGTTCGCGAGTACCCTAAAAAGATGCACTTGATTGCTCGAGGAGCTAACTTATCAGTGTGAAAGAGGTGAACAAAACATTGACATCCGAAAACTCGAGGAGGGACAAGAAACAAAGACTTTCCTGTGAAAAGGAGATGGAATGAAATTTGTCCATTGAGAACCGATGATGAAACTCGATTAATGAGATAACCCGCGGTGAGAACGGCATCCGGCCAATAGGTGGAGGGTACTTTCATATGGAAGAGGGTGCGAGCAACATCTAGCAAGTGGCGAAGTTTTCGTTCAGCAACGCCATTTTGCTGAGATGTTTTTACACAGGAAGTTTGATGAATTACATCAACAGATTTAAAAAACGATGAAAGATCAGAATTTGCAAACTCAAGTTCATTGTCGCTGCGAAAGACTGTAATAGAGGTAGAGAACTGGGTTTTTATTTCTGTAAAAAAATTTCGAATAATTCGAGGAGTTTCTGCCTTATTTTGCAACATATAAACCCAAGTGACTCTAGAAAAATCATCTACTAAAACCAATAAATATTTGAAATGCCTATTGTTGGAAACTCGACAAGGACCCCACAAATCAGCATGCACTAGTGAAAATGGACTTCTCGTTTGTCAAGACGAGGTGGAAAAACAGTACGATGATGCTTTCCTAATTGACAAGCCTCACACTCAAGAACCTCAGTACTTGAAATGTTAGGAAATTATCGAAGAACAGTCAAACTGGGATGACCTAGGCGGCGATGGAGTTGTAGGGAAATGCTGGTAGTGTAGGCTGTGGGATTTTTGGTAGATGGCTGGAGATAATAGAGTCCATCACGTTCAAATCCTCCACCAATCTGTCGCATCGTTTGGAGATCCTGCAGAACAAAAAAAAAAGTCATAAAAAAGTGCTCGACAATTTAAGGACTTTGTTAGCTGGCTGATCGAAAGAAGGCTTAGAGCAAACTTTGGGGCATACATAACATTATCAAGGGAGAGGTCACAATTAACAGAAACTGTGCCAATGCCAGTGACCGGAGAGAGGGAACCATCAACAACTTTGACATTAAGTGGATTCGATAGAGATTTGAGGGATGAGAAAAAGGAGGCATCACTTGTTATGTGTGAGGAGGCACCCGAATCGGCAATCTAGTCAGATTGAGAACTAGTAGAGAGAGCAAGAGTACATGAATGATGCATTACAACAACACCAGTTGACGGAGATGCAGATTCAGTAATAGACAGAGAACGAAGGCGATCATATTCTTCTTTTGATATTAGAATATCCGACTCATTTGTAGTGGCAGCATGAACCTTTGGATGATCAGCAGGATATCCAAACTTTTCCCAACAACGGTCAGAGGGATGATTGGATCGATGACAGTGGTCACAAAAGAATTTATCACGTCCTCCAGAGTCGTTTCCTCGTCCACGACCTTTGCCTTTGTCAGGGAAAAATCCTCTTTCTCTTCCACGAGTAGCAAGTGCAGATCGATACGAGAGAGTCGAGTATAGATTTCTTCGGAGGTTGGAATAGTTTCCTGTGTCATCAACTGAACCTTGATGGATTTATATTCAGGACCAAGACCAGAGAGAAGCTGAACGGATCTAATTTGATCACGTTGTTCAGCCAACACTGTGATATCTGCAGAGAGAGGCTGATAGATATCTTGCTCATTCCAGAGGTTAGTTAATGTCCCAAAATAATTTGCTAATGGCTGATCATTTTTCTTACATGATTGGATTTCTTCAAGAACCTTGTAAAGGCGAGATATATTGCTTTTATGAGAGTGAATTTTTTGAAGTACCTCTCACATAGTCTTGACTGACCTATAAACCATGACCTGTTTGGCAACAGATTCGGTCATGCTATTGAGCATGGCTGAGGCGACCTAATCATTGTCAGTATCCCAATCTTCTGTATGTTCTTCAGATTTGGTGAGGATATGCTTCTTCCTGTTGGACCCTAAGTAGCGCTCAAATGCCGTGGACCAGAGGAGATAATTTGTACCATCAAGTTTGATATTGATACCGAGTGGAGTGCTGAGGGTGGATTTAACACCAGAGTTGCTAGATGAAGCTTTTTGATCGGCCATGGTTGAGAGAGATGGGCTCCACGGAGAAAAAGATCAAGCGCCGATCTTGAGAACTATGGATCTTGGTCGGAATAGACCTGTCATCCATCTAGATTGAGGAGGGAAGGGAGAGGAATAAGGATTAGATCGTTACTGCTCTGATACCATGTTGAGAAAGATGTTCTCTTATTGATTGATCAAACACTAGTGCCACCTATTTATAATCAAGGTAGGCAATACAAGAGGGAGAATATTACTCCAGAAAATCAGGGATATTATCCCAAAATATCTGAGATACTATCCCAAGAAATCTGGGATACTAATCCTAACGAATATTACAAAAATATGAAAAGATATGGAAAGATATGAAGAGATATGCAAATCATATCACAACAAATAACAATCAGCACACATATCAATCAGTTCCAAGGAAGCGCCCTTTCGGCACAGCAGACATCCTCCAGACCTTCCAATGCAATCAAGTGAGAGGTAATCTGTTAAGTAATCGCTGCTAATTTGTCTCATCAATTGATGATCGCAGGCGTCAAGCTCAATTTCCTGAAGCTTGGCCACATCCACCCTCCATTGCCCCAAGTATCATTGGAGGATCACATGCCATGAGTTGTCACCTAGCCCATGCACATTCCAAGACAGCACTTTCATTCTAAATCTGAATAGCACACTGCCATCGAATGTTGATACAATCCTTAAAAGCATCGTCCGATGAACAGGAATTGTCACCAGAGATGCTTGTCTTGAATCTCCCATGACGTCTCTTAACATTCATAGCAGCCACGGTTAAAGCAGTCAGTGGCACTTCCACCGGGCTCCCACCTTCTGTAGTTGATGTTTCTTCATGCCGGCAAAGCCTATTGTTCCATCGGAATCCACTTGCTGCCATCAGGGAAAACCTTGGGCTGGCATCATCACCTTCCCGGCAGCCCAGGGGCGCAAGGAAGCAGCTACACGCTGGCGAGCATAGGAGTATTGCCCTTACCCTGGGAGAAAATTCCCATACATTCCTCATGGCCACCTGTCGAGATCCCAAAGGGATCTTGGATACCAGAGTGGGCCCATAGTTGTGAAGCCTGCTGTCATCACCTGTAGCAGCCACCGCCACGCCCTTCGCTACCCCATTGTCAGCAACAATGACACCCATTGCTTGGCGGAGTTGCGAACTTCGATTGGCCCCTCCCACTCACTTGGGTCTACTACTATGGGATCGTCACATAGGTTCACGGAGATGGACACCAGTCATTGGGCGCATGGAGTACAAAGCTACTTTCGAGGTGGGGGTGGGGGGATGCGATATGTCAATTTTGTTGATATCCACTTTGGTGGAGCGATGACTAGACTCCTTGAGTTTCAGATTCTTTCACCAGAAAATGGCTCAACACGATGGGATGCACATCTTGTGACTTGATAGAGTACCTGTCAATTTTGTGGATACCCACTTTGGTGGAGCGATGACTAGACTCCTTGAGGTGCAGATTCTTTCACTAGGAAATGGCTCAGCACGACGGGATGCACATCTTGTGACTTGACGGAGTATGTATCATCCTACCTCACAAGGAGGTCATAGGTCGATGAATCTTCGGAGCACCAACCATGCTCTCTTGGCCTGGTGCATGAGGCGGATCATGGGGATCACTAGTGATATATGGTGCTCAAGTCTTCTTCGCATGCTTCCATAGGGTCCTCTCATGGGACTCACGACCAATCATGCATTATGGGGCCTCAGCTTTTTTTGGAGGGGGTTGTCTGTGTTGCGGCCTGTTGTGCGAGCTTTCTTGGCCACCTCCCTCTACCTCGGGGGATTTCTCCTTCTGGCACTACAAGTGGCCACCTGGAGGCGCGGCAACAATGGTTTTCCTCGACCGATCTGCATCCATTGCAGAGGCGTGGTCACCATCAATGGCCTTAGCAGGGGCACAGGGGCTTGTGGATCCCGCTTTTTAGATTCTCTCTCTTAAAGCGACACACTGATGAGCTATTGGTTCCTCATGGGAGGATAGAGCACTCCAATTGGTCGTCTTCGGATGGGAAGGGTGGGTCTGGCTTTTCGGTCGTTTGTCAGCAAGTTGTTTCCTCCTGGGGAGAACATCCCTGAACACTTTCAGAGTCGATTATAGGCTCATTTGGGATTGCGCATGATGCTGAAAGTCAGGATTTTTGTCTGGCTCATGCGATGGGTGTAGATTCTCACCAGAGTCTATTGCGCTCACTGGGCACCCACCATCGATATTTCATGGGCCATGTGTGGTGAGAACATCACTCGTATGTGATTTAGGTACCCTGTAACTTCCTGATTGAGTTGGATGTTCGAGCAAGCATAACCATCTGCCTCTCGCTACCAAGGTGTGGAGACAGGTGCACATCTCAGAGGTGGACCCCTTATTTGAGGCTTTTTGGACATCGTTCAGAGCTCTAGGCTAGCAGGGCAGCCGGAGATGGTTGCCACTTGCCACCACTACTGAGTGTTTTGGTGGTTTCCTAGGCCATTTGGATATAGTGGAACCACACTTGATGATGAGAGTTTCCATGTGGAGTACATTGTACGCCATTTCTTCTTTTTGATATGAGAATATGGAACTAGGTGGCATAGCTAGAATCTTGCATCTGGGGTTGTTTTCTTCCTTTTTGGTACCCTGCACACTCTCCCTCTTACAGTATACATACTTGTAAGGTTCCTTGTTTCATACAAGTTGGATAGCTACCACTGCTTCATAGTCATCCTTTCTATTATCCAAAAAAAGAAGTTTTCGGTTCAACCTGGTATACCCAATTGATACTAATGGTAGTATCTGTTGGTATTTTTATCATTGAGGTAAAACGTTTTTTGCAGTATGATAAACTAGCCTTTTTGCAACATAATTCTTTGTACAGAATGACTCTTTTACCAATGTATGAAAGATATCTAAAGCTGACTACTAATTGAAACAGCGTTACTGGACAGTTTAGTGCCCCTTTCCTTTCATCAATCAAAGACAGAAATTGTTGTGTACTGTCTTCAAGTGGTTTCATTTGATATTCTGGCATATAGTCTCAAAGTTTGTGGCAACTTACAGCTTTTAATTTGTAATGCTTGAACTTTTTTTCAGTTACGTTTGAAGCCACATACAGCTTACCATTCCTAAGAATGGTGTTTGTTTATACTTTTTCCTTTCAAGTTTATTATTGTTTGCCTTGGCTTTTGTAGGCTGCTACACGTCCACCCACATTCGTGTTCTTTGTTAATGATGCAAAGCTTTTCCCAGAGACATATCGCCGATACATGGAAAAACAGCTTCGGACTGATGCAGGCTTTCCAGGTACACCAATCCGTCTTTTATGGCGTAGCAGACGAAGAGGAGATAAGGAAGGTTCAACACTCAATGGTAATTATTTCTCATATTAAATGCACGATTAAATCATCATTTTTATTTATTTACCTAAACACAGAGAGGTGATCCTCAGAGTTCTGAATTTTCACTATGTATAACAATTCTCTTGGAAGTAGAAAAAGGAAAATGAGAGAACAAAAGGAAAATGATTCTTGCTAACAATCAGAAATCCCGGATATCGCCGAAAGTCAAGATCTTTGCTTGACTCATGCGGTGGGACAAGCTTATCACTAGGAGGCACATGGTGAGATGGGCGTCCCACACCGACACATCTTGTGTTTTGTGCGGCGAGGCAGAGGAGGACATCACCCACCTATTTTTTTCATGCCCAACATCTTGAGATATTTGGCAGCGGACAACTTTTGGGGGTGGCTGTCTTTTCGAGTTTTGGCTCAACAGAGACAGAGGTGGAGGGTGCTTTTGGTCGGTTCCTGGATTTTTTGTGGAGAGCGATGTCAGATTGAGCAGATTGTACACTACATCTATTTTCTTATTCAGGAGTGGGGTTTTGACTAGTTGATATACCTTTCGATATTTTGTTGCTCTCTAGTTGAGAGTCAAGTGTACATGATTTTTGTTACATAGTTATATATATATCTTGATGGCAACCACAATGGTGGTCATCCTTTCCCCCCTAAAAAAAATCATAATAGTGCAGTATGAACAAAAAATAGTTATGATTTCATATATAAATAATAAAAAATCAATCTTCTTGAAGATGTTTTCATATTTGGTAACTCATAAATATGAACAAAAAATAGTTATGATTGTGAAGTATTGTCCCCAACAGACTTTCATAACTGGGGGGAGTTGTACGAATGTCCCTTAATGAATACTTGAATCTACTTAGGATAAATATTCTATTAGCAAATATTCATTAATAAAATATGACTTTCTCTAATACCAAATAACAAGGAAATCTGAATAAAGTAGAACTAATTAAAAAGATATCCAGTATAAGAAAATCTCCATATAGGCTCCTAACCGAGTTATAGGCAGAATGGCAATAATTAAAGATCAGCTATTAGGGAAGAAGTCCCATAATTCTTTTACTGTTCTACATCAATTTCGCTTGTAACTCCCGCAAGTTGCAAGGTGATACAGGTGCCAAAGGACAATTAGGATGTCAAAAAGCAGTTTCATTAATCCAAACGACTGCAACATGTGGATGAGTAGCTGACTTGTGATTTTGTGTGTTGGTATATGATAATATGGGGGATTTGTTTACATATTGATATGAAAATAACGTTCAAAATGTCAGCAACAAAGTGCAAGTGATGCACCCACTGACATATGCAACAGATGGGGGTACACAATGAAGGTTTAAAATTTGTAAAACCCCAGGTGAACAAAAATCACCCAACAAGTTTTAAAATTTATAAATCATCAGCACACAAATCAATGATATAAGCACACAACTATTGAGGGTCGATCCACAGAGAAGAGCAGTTGAGTTTTTTTTTTGAGGAGAAAAAGGATGACCAACCATCTGGTTGTCATCCAGGTATGTATATAACTATGTAAAGAGAAACATGTACAAAAGTGAGCTCCAACTAGGGAGCGACAAAAAGTGGAAAAGTATCCCTCCTAACCAAAACCCCACTCCCGAAGAAGAAAGGAAGTGTGGTGTACAATCCGCTCAATGTGACATCGCTCCCCACAAAAAATCACTCGGTTACGCTGGAGCCAAATAGCCCAAGAGCCGGCCAAAAAAGATGCCAAAGGTGCTCTCCACGAAGATCTCCGACGGGCCAAACCCCGAAACGACTGCCACAAGGTCTCTGAATCGGGGGGGAGAAGACCCCCAGAAGTCGTCCGCCGCCAGATGTCACGAGTTGTCGGGCATGCAAAAAATAGGTGGGCGATATCCTCCTCAGCGTCGTCGCATAGAACACAAGACGTGTCGGTGTGAGGCGCCCATCTCGCCCTGTACCTCCTAGTGAGAAGTCTGCCATACCGCATGAGCCAAGCAAAGATCTTGACTTTCAACGGTATCCTGGAACGCCAGATAAGCCTGCAATCCATCCTGAAGTCCTCCGATACCCCCATGTCAGGGAGAAAACGAATGTAGATGCTACGTGCTGACCAAGACTCTGAAAGCCAAATCCAGCCGTCACGTCTGGAGTGGTCTGGGCGGTAAGAGGCAATCTGCTGGTGAAGAGCCAGGAGGTCAGTAAAACGCTGCTCCGAGAGGGCTGATCTGAAGAGAGGCGTCCAAGATCCAGGGCCCCCGTCCTCAGACCAGGACTCTGCCACTGTCGCGTCGGGCTGTGCCGCCAAGGCATAATGGCGGGGGAAAGCCACGGCGAGTGAGTCTCCGGGGAGCCAACCATGACGCCAGAAGGAGAAATCCAACCCGGAGCCTAATGTGGAGGTCATGAGAGGCTGGATCCTCGGAATTAGGGCCGCCACTCCCCGCCAAAAAGATGAGGCCCCGCGAGGCAAAATAGTCCTCGACTCCCATGATAAGTCACGTCCGTAGCACGTGAAGAAAACCGCCTGCCATAGACCATCCTCTGGCCCCATGATCCGCCTCACCCACCGGGCTAGGAGAGCCCAGTTGGTATAGCAAAGATCGCGAACCCCCAGTCCTCCCTGGGAGGTGGGATGGCAAACGCTACTCCATGCGACAAGGTGAACACCTCGGCGATCAGAACCACCACCCTGCCAAAAGAATCTGCTCCTCAAAGAATCCATGAGGCGAAGAATCTAAGCAGGTGCCCGGAGGACCGTCATGTAATATGTCGGAAGCGCCGAGAGGACTGAGCGGAAGAGGATGAGCCTGCCTCCCCTGGACAAGAGACGCGAGCTCCAACCCTGGAGTCTCTGCTCCATGCGCTCGATGACTGGGGTCCAACCCCGGGAGCCGATATGCCGGTCAAAAAGTGGAAGGCCCAAATAAGTGATCAGTAGGGAACTAGTCGGCGTGTGAAGCTGAAGAGCAGTTGAGTTATCACACCTAATCTACCTTCTATGGATATGGATTTGGAAAATGAAGGTTGCTGAACTCAAATTGCAGAAGGTAAATGTTATTTTAATTTTTAGGGGGTTTTGAAGTATTTAAGATAAGCAATGCTAATAAATGAAAAAGGGCAAGGACCAAATTGCTAGCAACAAGAATAGACATTAGGGCATAAAGAATATGTCTGGATGTTGATTCCTAAGTCGATAAAAATCAAAGAGATGGCAGCTCAGAAAATTTCAGCACATGAATGATCCCACTCTCATGGCAATCATCTTCCTCACTCTCGTGCATAGAAACCCTTAACATTACAAGGCTGAAATGACCCACTCGAGACGGGTTCCACCATTCTTATGGCTGGACCAGCCCCACATGACATTTTTTTTTTGAGAAGGGCGCATGACATCTATTCAAGTGGATTCGTCTCATAGCCTTACCCAAAACACTCCAACTCAACTTTGCCCTCTCGATCTCGCTTGATAATGGCTATCAATACCCCTTAAAATACACTAGAGTTCAAGTGACTCCACCTACCATGAATTTCTACCAACAACAAACAACAACAACAAAGCCTTATCCCACTAGGTGGGGTCGGCTACATGGATCATACGATGTCATTCCGTATATTCGTTGATCCATGTTCATGCGATTCGACAGGGTTTTACGCTGACTGTCGGGGCCTAACACAACCCTCCTCCTTTATCCGGGCTTGGGACCGGCTACCTCCTCCTTTCTCAGCAATGATCAATGAAAATAAAAAAAGTATGGATTGCGGGAAGATGAGGACCGGGACAAAGATTGAAGGCTCTAATACCACTTGAAGAAACAAAGGATCGCAAAGTGGAGATCACAACTTTCAAACAAATCCCAAAAGAGATTGACGGTACAAAACACCATCAATAACTTGATACATTCATAATCCACCAAGGCTTTGAATCCACCAAAACAAATCACACAAGTTTCTGGAATCATTGGATATTAATTGAACTGCATAATAATTAAAGTGTTTAGAATTATTTATAGACTTCTACAGCCAACTATTTGACTCAAACTAAAAGCCTAAAAGCCTACAAGAGATAATAAAGGAAATAATATAGATTCAAACAAATCTAATATATAAATCCCAACTATCAATCCTACCTAAAGAAGGCAAGAAGAGGCTCATGTTCTGAGTGGAGAAGGTAATGATGTTATTTCCTTTGATTCTTCTTTTACACCTCATCAGTCTTGTGCTTCTCTTGCCATATCCTAAACTGACTGTGCATACCCTAAACAGTATACACAATTTTAACTAATACTTTATTAGTGATGGGTACATAACCGAATATGTGCATTCCCATACCTGGGTGTGTGAAATCTGACGTACCCATGCAACACAGAAACTGCCTTCTAGAAGTATAAAAGTTTCATAAAGCAAAAAAGTAATACCTGTTAGATCCTCCATATTTGCAGGTTTCACATCAACGATGTTAAAGCTTTGGTTACTAATCTCCAAGTTCCAAAGATTTATCCGGAGATCATCAGCAGATATGAATGTCTCACCATCACTGTTGTTTCTACCAAAATTAAGTATATCCCTCGCAGACGGGCTGATGACAACAAAGTCACAGCACATTCAATAACAAATGATCCAAAACACCCCAGCTCAGGATTTTCCTCTCAGCTTCTGTTAGTGGTTGTCAATGCCCCTTGACATACCCCAGGACTCAAATGACCTCTCAGCCTAGGTGAATCACCAGCAAAATTAAGTATTTCCCTCTGGGGCAGGGGCTGATAATACCAATCAACAAAGTCACAGCATTCTCAATATCAAATGATCCGAACACTCCAGCTCAGGCGTACCTCTCGGTTTCTCCTGTTAGTTGGTTGTTAATGCAAGCACACCAGGACTCTGAGCTCTCAGCCTAGGTGAATTACCAGCGAAATTAAGTATATCCCTCTCAGGCAGATTCTAATGACACCAATCAACAAAATCACAGTACAATCAATCTTGACTCACACAATCATTCAAATCAGGAACATGTACAAAAACATCAAAGGACAGAATAGATACCAAAGCTGCAAAAATTAATATTCATAAGGAAGATCTCAAGAAACAACATCCATCCAAAGATCTCTAGCCCTACCTGACTGTTTAGAGACACATAAACAAAGATTCAAACACAAAAAACACAAATATCCAGCATCATGTCCATTACAGATTGCCTAACAATGTGGCTCATAAAACCAAAAGGTAAAAAGAGATAAAAACAATAGACAATAGTGCACTCAAAAAAAAAAAAAGACAATAGTGCAGCTCAGTCTTGCTTCTCATCTCATGACTTGGCACAGTATCTGCAGGCCCATATCACAGGGCAAACTTAGCATTTGGGACATTCGCCTCACCAACTGGGCTTTACATGCCCGGTGGGTGGGACGAATCATGGGACCTGATCACAGTCTTTGGCGGGAGGTTTTCTTCACCTATTATGGTCGCGACTTGTCTTGGGAGTCTAGGCCCACTCCCGCAGGGCGCCTCCTCCTTTTGGCATGGCATGACGTTGCGACACTATTCCCTATGGTGCGCCCGTTCATGACCCCCATGCTTGGATTAGGGGAGGACTTCTCATTCTGACATCATGAGTGGCTCCCAGACAACCCTCTTGTAGTGTCCTTCCCCCGGCTATGGGCCTTGACAGCTCACCATGATGCAACTGTTGCTGGGTCTTGGTCGGAGGTTGGCGGCTAACCATGATGCGACTGAAGGTGCTTGACTTCTGCAGCATGAGAGAGAGAGCCTACATAGCGAGATGGGTGCCCCATTCTGACACTTCTTGTGTATTCTGCGGGGAGGCTGAGGCAGATGAGGTTCTTGTGCAGCTTCCTGTCCTCGTCAGAGGCATTAGGTAGCCTTTTCGAACTCCCGGTATCTTTCCCTTATTGTGGTGACAGCAAGATGTTAGGGTGTTCCCAAGATACATGCAGGTACTATTAGTTGCTACACTATGGGCTATTTGGTTTGAAGGAATACTGTTATATTCAGGAGGGCAATACTATCACACACACACAACCTGGCTAAGATATGGGCTGGAGATTTGGTGCAGCACCAAGATCAATTGAGAATAAAAGAAGACAAAAGACACGAGGATAGTCCGAAGTACTATCCAAGAAGGCACCAGTTCAAATTTTGGTACTTGAAACTAGCGAATTCGCGCTGTAAACAATGGTTAATTTCTGAAGCAAATATGAGATGTTTCGTTCTCTATTCATTAACTCCTTTTATTGATGAATTATATCAATGTTTAATTTAGGAACAACAACAACAACAACAAAGCCTTATCCCACTAGGTGGGGTCGGCTACATGGATCATACGACGCAATATATTCGTTGATCCATGTTCATAAGATTCGACAGGGTTTTACGCTGGCTGTCGGGGTCTAACACAACCCTCCTCCTTTATCCGGGCTTGGGACCGGCTATAAAACATAGGCGGAGTTGTTTAATTTAGGAATTCAAAACAAAAATGAACCATAAATTAAGGCAACAAGAAATAGTGGAAATAACTAATGAGCTAAAAAATCAGCCAACTAATTAGCTCCAATTGATTAATGTCATTATTATGATAGGATTTTCTGAGGATCAACAATGGCCAAAGTTGTGTCAAGATTTGTGAGGCAAGCCTAACATGAAGCCCGTAGATATGTCTTCTCAAGGCCCTACAGAATTAGGAAGAGGGAGAAATTAGTATTATGTGATTGATCTTTGGAGACTTGGCAAATTGCACATCTTTTTATGAGACCATCTACATCGCACTTTAGTTGTGTCCAATAATAGCGTGATGCCAAGGAAGCAATTATTTTATCTCGACCAAAATTGCCACTAAAATCATTACTATTGAGATCATAGATGATCTTCTCTCTTAAAGAAAACCAGGGAATACAAAGCTAATTAACACGAACGAGAAAACCATTGTTGATACGCATACCATCAATAGGAAGATGGTGTTGGCATCACGTGCAAATGTCATGAAAATCAGCATCAGTGGGATACAAGTTCTTCGACTCTTCAACATTTGCTGCCTCAACATGAAGGTTGGCTAATAAATGTGCCTTTCGGCTAAGGGCATTAGTAACTTTGTTGGACTCTGCACTTGTGTTTAATGACAAACGTGAAGCATTGCAAACATGAATTCCACCTGGCATGCATTCGATTGTCTTGAGTTTGGTTCTTTAGTCCTTTAAAGTTTCATGGTCTATGTAGAAAACAAATTCATGTTGAATAAGATAATGCTTCCAATGTTTTAGAGAACGAACAATAACATAAAAGTTTAGTTCATAAGTTGTTCATAGTCGTCATGCTTCACCGAATTTTTCACTATGACAGACACTGTGGGATAGGACAGCATCAATGTCGATAGCTGAAGCATCACACTCGACTAAAAAATTTTCTCAAAGTCTGATAGTGCAAGGACTAGGGCAATAGTCAGCTTTGACTTTATTTTGTTAAAACTTTCCTCAGCAGTAGGTTCTCGATGAAACATCTATTTCTATAAGCATGCAGTGACTAGAGCCATGATGCTACTAAAGTCACGTATGAAGCAGTGTTAAAATGTGGTCAGTTCGTGGAAACTTCGAATTTCGCTAATAGTGCTTGGTGATGGGTGGGTTGCGCCTTAGAGGAGTAAAAAAATATGCCTACAACAGAATAACAGAAGCTGGATTAACATTTTAAGATTGAGAAACAACTTGTGATATCAAAGGGTAGACAACATTTCTTCTAGGTGGTGCAGGTGCTCTTTTGGGTCGTGGCTGTAGATGAGAATGCCGTCAAAATAAACAACGACAAAACACCCAAGAAATGACTTCAAAACTTGAGTCATCAGCCGTTTTAAAGTGTTGGTGCATTGGAGAGATCGAATGGCATGACGAGCCATTCATAAAGCCCTTCTTTAGTTTTAAAGGTCGTCTTCCATTCGTCACCTTCAACAATCCGAATTTGGTGGTACTCGCTGCATAAATCAAGCTTGGGAAAGATGCAAGATCCATTCAACATATCAACCATATCATCCAACTTAGGGGTAGGATTGATACTTGATAGTAATCTTGTTGATGGTTCGGCTATCAATGCACATCCGCCAGCTGCCATCCTTTTTAGGGATGAGTAATGCCGGAACAACACAAAGGCTTAGGCTCTTGCAAATATATCCTTTACAAAGTGGATCTTCGATATGTTGTTGCACAACGTGGTGCTCCTTGGGATTATCCTGTAATGAGGCAAATTAGGCAGTTTAGCTCCAGGAATCAAGTCAACTTTGTGTTGAATGTCGCTTGTTGATGTGTTGAATTTTGTGTTAAATGCCAACGAAACACCCAAGAAATTTTGCGTGTTGCGTATCTTGGTCTTCCACTGCCTAATAAAAGAGTTACCATGAAGGGAGTTCTGGAAAGAGTGGAAAAGATATTGACGGACTGGAAATCCAGACTACTTTCTAGAGGGGGATGCCTTGTACTAATCAAATCAGTTCTTAGTGCATTGCCTATCTACTTTATGACTATTTTATAGATGCCAGATCAGCTGCTGAAGAGGATTGACCAACTCCTATGACAATTCTTCTGGAAACACTCAGGTGCCGAAGGAAGGTGTGGCTTTGGTGACCTGTGAAGAGGTTGCCATTTGCAAGCCAGCAGCAAAGGGAGGAATCGGGGTGCGCTTCCTTAAGACAGATGAATGTAGCACTGCTTTCCAAGTGGATATGTATAATGATGGGATCTGAGATGAATCTTTGGTTCTCCGTCTTTGTTGCTTGTCGTGGCTGTGTTCTATCTTGGGAAAATAAGCAGGAGGTGCACAGTGGAAGCTCGTGTTTGTGGAGAAGCATGGCTGGAATTATGTATAAAATCAAACATTCTTTTTCATTTTTGATTGGTGATGGTTCTGATCTTTGTTTTTGGACGGAGAACTGGATGTCAGGTTATCTTCAGAATTTCCCAGTCTATATATGTTTTGGCAGCTGACAGACAGGCATCCCTGGCAAACTCTTTGCATAAGACCAAGTCTGGACTGGGGGAGGGGAGCTGAATGACTAATTCCAGTGAGACATTTCCAATCAAGGGGTGGAAGAATTATTGTCTATTGGAGAGATAGAAAGAATTCTTGTTGAACTTGTCACAATGTGGAAAAAGGATGAGCAAGAAATAGTGGAAGTGAAGTTGTGGTCTTTTTCGGTTGTAAAAAAGGAGGCCTATGACCTAGTACAAGGAAAGGAAAGATAAACTTGAAAATATAGGGGCAAATAATTTTCACGGTGGGTTTTAAACTTGAGACTATTTGGTATACAAGTTAAGGGGTGCACCACTACATAGCGAGGAGAGCCTACGAGTCAATGCCACCAGGGCGGGGCGCGAAGGTGTTTCGCATGGACCCATGGGCACGTCGATGCAGGTCAAGTCAGTGCTCGCAAGGTTTATAAATGTTGGAAACCGGAGATGATGATTTTAAGGTCAATTGTCATCTCATCTGGTGTCCTAAGATTCCCGTAAGGTTTATGGTGTTGCCTGGTTGCTCTGCCGTCAAAGACTGCTTGTACAGGATGAGATGGGCTTGTGATGGAGAAACTTGCTGTCCTCTTCGTGAGGATGCTCTTGAGGACTCAGATCATCTACCTTTTAATGCACAAAATGGGTGTGTGGCCAGTGATGCAAGTGGTCAGTTTTGGATATGTGATCGCAGGTGTGTTTCTAGATATCCTTCAGAGGGGGCTCATTGGCTGGTGGATCTCGCACCTATGTAGCAAGGAGTCGTGGACCAGCCTCAGTATATCTGCTTTGGCTAAGCTAGTATTTGGAAAATATCACATCACATGCTGTAAAGTTGGCCAATTTGTGGGCTAGTGATGAGTATGATACGGTTGACTTATCCTTTGTACATATTCTTTGTATGTAACCATATAAGCTGTCATTAGTAAAGCAAGATGTCTGCACAATTGGTAGGCGTATTTGTTCTTAAAAAAAAGTCTGCTTTGAACAATATGGAGTCTTCCGGAATGCACGATTCTATAGTGAGAATGTAGTGGAAGGGGGCTAAACATATGATTAGGGAATGGGCAACAGATAGTTTATCACTAATACGATCATACTTTTCGTTTAAAAAAAAATACTCATACTTTTACATGTATCTTTGTAACATTTTACCACACAAGGTTTGACATCCTATCTCTTTTAATAACAAATAATTTTCTCAGTATTAGTCAGCATTTTGCAGCAAATCATTTAATTAATATATTCAAGGTTCTAACACAAGCCTAATTTGTTTTTTTTTCAGGCAAAGCTGCAAATGGCAGCTCACGAACAACTGAAAATGCTGGACAATCAGCATCTGTAGTGTAGTTTAACGTGAGAATCTTGTGCCTACATGAAAGAGCTGCTGCTTGAGTTCCAAGAATGTTAAAATTTTGTTATATCTTCTGTGTAAGGACATTGTCATGTAATATAATATGAACACTTTAACCCGAAGGGAAAAAGAAGGGAGGAAAAATTGATCAGCTCCACTCGTTTTAAATGAAGCCTGGTTTCTGTATTGATGATTTTTTCCATCAATTCTCAAACTCCCTTGAAACCCTTGCAAATGGACTCCCTGATGCCCCAAGTAAACATTATGGTGATTGTGAAATGCATTAAATTAGTGTGAAGAAATAAAGAAACGATTATGATGAGAACATTGAACGACCGAGAATCGATGAAATTAAAATAACGAAGAAGATGAATACAAAAATTTAATGTGGTAAATTCTCTTAATAAAAAATAAGAGACAAACATTCACGAGCAAAGAAGTTCGTCATCAGAAAAATTTTATTATGAGCAAAATAAAGAGTAAAAATCACTAACGACCCAATCTCTTCGCTTTTATCATATATATATATATATTTCTTTTTTTACATAATTTTGAGTACATAATACATAATTCAAAACACATCAACATATTATTGGCGAAAAAAATGCATCCATATGGCAAAATTAAGGATTTTTTTGTGTACCATCCATACACGATTATTTACATTATTTCAAAAAAAAATTTCAATTTCATTTAATGGTGTAATTTATCCTTTGTATCAACAACAACAAAGCCTTATCCCACTAGGTGGAGTCGGCTACATGGATCATACGACGCCATTTCGCTCTATATTCGTTGATCCATGTTCATAAGATTCGACAGGATTTTATGCTGGCTGTCGGGGTCTAACACAACCCTCCTTTATCCGGGCTTGGGATCGGCTATAAAATATAGGCGGAGTTTAATTTATCCTTTGTATCAACTCAATTATTTTTTTTCTCAAAGTACACTAACCCATATATCACATTTACTATATAAATATAAATTTTATAAAATGTGGGCCGCTGGGCACAATAAAACATAGGGTAATAAGAAAAGGAGGACATGAATTAAACATCTAGAATATAGAGGGAAAATATGTAAAAAAATCCAGTCATGAGGGAGGAAGGGAGATTTTAAAGGAACAATACGGAGACACTTTCTAGAAATGGAGGATAATTTCAATATGAAATTGTCAACAGGAAGGAAGTGAAAAATAATAATAAAATGATACCAGCGATTAATTGAAGGCACTTTAAATAACAAGTAAACAACAAATAAACAGTAATATTCCTAGAAAATCATTTCAAATTGATATGTAGTGCTGAATAAATTATTTAAGAAAAATATTTTTTGTATTTTTACTTTTAGCAATGTTAGTTAGTTTAAAAACCATGAGCATGATATTATAAGTTTCTTCCTTTTGATTAAATCTATAACCTTTGATATTAAATTCATTTTCAGTAGTTTCCCTGAACAAACTAAAGATTACCAAGGAACCATTCATAGCATTGAACAGGGAGCCGCCGAATACACCAACTACACCTAACATTTGGAATGGATGCATTAGGATGTTGTGTTCTATGTGAAATACAATTATGAAGTTGGAAGTATGAGAAATTCCTAAAGACATACCATAAGGAAAACTTCCTTGACCATGATAGATCAAGAAGAATATGGAACAACAATCCAAGGACGCATAGCGAGATGAAAATGGGAATATTGTTTCTCTATTGATAAAGACTTTTGGTCCTTGAGGATATCAATTTATTCAAAAGAACGATTTGAACATCTATTGATTCTAACAACTTATTGTAGAGTTGATCATTGGGACCTTTCAATTCATAGATGTGAATCTCGGACCTATAAATGGGGATATTCCCGATACTCACAAAGAAGAGGAAGTGATTTGGACAAAAAGGAAAGTGACTTGAACAAAAAGAGAATGACTTGGACAAAAAGAAATGAAGCGACTTACACAAATAGTCTTGGTTGATCGAACAATAAGTGATTTAGAAACAAAACATTACAAATAGTCTTGGAAATTCTTATTCCTCTTGGACCATTTGTATCTATATACATCAGCCCCTGACTCATGAATCTCTCAATTCGAGATATAAGAGGATCAAACCATGTCTTCTAACACTTTTTTTCAAATTCAATAAATGTTCGTTGGTTATTTCATTATACTTATATGATTCAGAGTATCATTTCCTATTTGATCTCCTTGGATTCTATATTTCACTACAAGAAAATCGAAGAATAGCGACCCAATGAACGAGACGCTACTGCGGTGCTATTGAGTCTCTGGAACATATAGCGTCACTTTAGCGTCCAAATAGTGCCGTTAAAATGCAACACCGTCAATCGGTGGCTAATGGCGTTGCAATAGAGCCAACAAAAGAGGGGACGCTACTAGCGCCAATAGTTGACGCTATCTCGATGTTACGAAAATGCGTGATGTCTAGTTGGGAGCAGTAGACAGACACTAACATTAACGTGGCGCGACTTAGGAGGCGCTACTCCGGTGCTCAAGAGATGCTAATATTATGCGTTAGTTGACGCTATTTAGGTGCTTCTGTGAGGCCAACATCATATTTGTTGCATCGCCAATGAGACGCTAAGGTGACGTGGTATGTCGACGTGAATGAGACGTTAAAGTGACGCTAAGGACGATATATTTAATATAGAGTCGATTATGTGGTCGACGCTATGGAGGTGCTAACTGCATATTTTTTTATCCATTACAGCCACATTTTTTCCTTCCCACGCTCATCACATGCATAATATAAAAGCATAACAGGCACAATATTTAAGATAAGAATATGAAAATAATAAATTGAACTAACAAACTATACGTATATTTAATAATAAGTCTATAAGTAACAAAAGTATAGTTTATATCCATAGTTTGTTTCTATCCGAGGTTTGAGAGTTATTGTTATCAATTCCTGAATTGCCTGCAATAGCAGAGCCAACTGCTGCGACCATCGGAGTAGCGGGGTCGGGCAAGTTCGACCGTCAGAGCAGTGGGGTCGGGCGAGTTCGATGACGACGAGTTCGACGAGGGCGGAGTCGGGTGTCGGAACAGCGGGCGTCGATCGTCGGGCATCGTCGGTGGTCGCGGTGAAAATCGGCGAGTGAGCGTAACAGTAAAAAGTGAAAACACAGAAGAGGGGTTAGGGATTTAAGTTAAGTATTTAGCGCCTCCATTAACACGATGCTACTTAGAGGCGACAGAGGCACCATAATCGAGATGCTATTTCGAGACTGTAGGGACGCTATATCAAATTTTCTTTCTAATTTAAGATTATATGTGCGAGATTAAGTGCTAATAATATGTATATATGCATGACTTATAGATGTCATTTATATGTCAATATGTGCCCGATAAAATGAGGGTAATAAAAAGTCAGCTAATGCGGCACTATAGAGAAGCTAATGCATCGCTAAGATATATTAGTGACACAATAGCGTCGTAGTAGCGTCTCGACAAATTTAGCATCTCACATTGAAGATGCCAGGGCGATGCTAATAGATTTTTTATATTCTAATTTTCTATTACATGTATGCAATTTTCTTTATCAAGATAGCGTCTCATCGCATTGTGCTCCGTTTCATTCATTTTGTTCCCTTCCCACAATCTAAAAATTATGGAATGCATATATAATTATTCATGTATGTATATAAAATTATAAGTTTATATGTATATGTGTATATAACAAAATCGTGTGTACATATATCTAATATATGTGTATGTATATGTCTATGTGTGAGAGATTAAGTCACACAATGTGTATATCTATATGTATTATAAGTATATATATGTACGTATATGTCTATATATGTGCGAGATTAAATGATAATAATATGTATATGTATACGTATTATAATATATATGTATATGTTTATATGTGCGAGATTAAGTGATAATAATATGTATATGTGTACTTATTATATATAAGTATAAGTATATACGTATATTTATATGTCTATACATGCCCGATTAAGTAAGTGTAATAAAAAGTCGGCTACTGCGACGCTATAGAGACGCTATCGAGTCGCTAAAGCATATTAGCGACACACTAGCATCGACGTAGCGTCTCATAGGTGTTAGCGTCCCTATAAGGAGACGCCAGAGAGATGCCAATAGTGTCTCTCTAGCGTCGACCATAATTATGACTCTAGCAAGGTTGTCAATATCGAGAGTCTAACTAAACTCGTTTTGGGTCTCCTAAACTCGTATCGTGAAGTCGTATCGTAAATTCGTAGAGTCTATGTTCCAAATATATTTAATTAAAATAATAATATTGTCAATAACATTACCACATTAGCACCTATGCTATATAATAATTAGTCACGATGAGCATGTTAACTTTATTTGTTAAAAAAACTTATAGCATATAGTATTGCCCAAGTAGATGGTAGGATAATATAACAAAAAAATGACAAGAAATAAATTTTAACAATTTGAACTATAAGTTCTATTACAAAATAGAGATGATCAAATAAGGATGAATTAGTACAATAACCAAGTATAACGTTGAATTACTTGTAGTGAGACAGAAGATGAAACAATTATAAGATTGAACTAGTTTCGAAAAAAAATTTAACTATTAATACTAACAATAATTTTTCGTGATTAGAGGAATGAAGAAATTCAATTATTATGATAGAAATAATATTTAGGAGAGAAGCAATCATATTCGTATTTATCAATTAATACATTTTAATCCAAGCCTACTTTTATCATTTTCTCACATGGAACATAGACTCTAAGATTCTACAAGTAGACTCTTAAGAGTTAACCTACTTTAACGAGTTTAAAGAGTTAATTCGCAAGTCAACCCGAGTTTACTTCTATTTTCGATTCTGACAAGAGTTGACTCGATTTTGTATTGTAAACTCTTAAACTCTTACGAGTTTAAGAGACTCACTCGCGATATTAACAACCTTGGGCTCTAGTGTCGTGCTACGTAGATGCTATTGAGCCTCCACAGAGTCGCTAAAATGGGATAATTTGTAACAAATCATGTTTCTTAATTCAACCATCATAATTTCATGATTAAGAATATAAAAATAATATATGTATAATTAAGATATGATATATATTGTATGGATAAGTAACATATATAATATAGGTAACAAATTATATATTTAGGATAACTCCTATGATGTAGACATATGAAAGTAATTATGTAAAAATACATATATATGTTGAAGGTACATATACAATATTTAATTTATTTATTGATTAAAGTATAGTATAGATAATATATAGTGTTGCGTCAAAATAGATAACATATAGCGATATAAATATAGATAGCCTATATATAGTTATCTATTTCTTAATTAACATATATAGTTATGAGATGTCAAGTAAGTGTTAAAATAGTGCTTCTTCATATTGGCGTCTACATAGCGTCGTCTTAAATGTGATGCCAGATAGCGTCTCCATAGCGTCGCAGAAGATGCGATGCTAGCGTCGTGTCGAATACTGTCAACGCGAGAACAACGCTAGGTTCTTCCGCACATTTTCGCTTTATGACGCGCAATAATAGCGGGTACCTAGCGTCCGCTATGACGCCTTCGTTAGCGTCTATTTCTCGAAATGCTAAGACAATGCTAATGCGATGCTATTGAGAGGCAAGTAGCATCGCTTATTTGGGACTCAACTGAGACGCCATAACAGCGCTTGTGGCGTCGATTTAGCATCACCATGTTCCGAGACGTTATTTTGTGTCGCTAATCGTCAGTTTCTTGTAGTGTTTGAAGTTGAGCACTTATATGTTTCCTATTTCTTATGTACCCATAAGTGCTACATTGGATTTGAATCAATTTTCGAATCAATCTATATTGATTGACTAATGCCATTATATTGTTGCTGGCAAATACCTCTATGTTTAGTTCTGAATCTTCAAAGCATTCTCATGGTAGACCCCGAATCGATTTTTTTTATCCTTTGATAAAAACATTCATTCTCCTCATAGAAGAGAAGGTAGAAAATAAAGATGTCTTTTTCAACTCATCTATGTAGTACTCATTCAAGAATTTTTTTATCCAACCCGTAGGAATCAATAGAAACAAATCCCCTATGATACACCAGATCTGACTTGGTTATTGATAGAATGGATTATATATATCATTTCTTGAAATTTGTCTTCTAATTCAAAATCCCCTTTTGTTCCGGTCATGGAATAGATGAAATAAATCAAAAATGGATTTTTTGTTCAAGAATGAAATGTTATTGGAACTATTCATATTTGGTTCATCCTTCGGAATCATATCACATCTTGGATCTAATGAAATTGGATAAATTGATATGGTATTTTGTAAGTACATAATTATCTTGAATATATCAACCCTTTCTTTATTTTTCAATTGCTTGTAATGGACAATAAAAACATCTTATTTTTTCTTCAAAAAATTGATCTCTAGTGGACTCTCAATATAATTCTAATCCGGATGAAGTTCTGGCCATATACCAAATATAAAAGAATGAATTTATCTTGTAAGATTATCAAGGAATTCTTTGATTTCTTCTGGATGAAAAAACATTTGCTTTTTCACATTTCGTGAATAGTCAGGGCATTCAGAAAGATCCAAAAAGGCATTTTAGGAACTGATATGATTTCATCTCTATTCATTTCATTTGAGGAAAAGGATACTAAAGAATTGATCTTTCTTTTAGCTGTTGAATCCCTATTTGATTGATCAATGTGTGATATTCTAAATCCTCATTTCTAATGGAATCGAAATGATCTATGGATTGATCAAAAGATCCTTTCAATTGTCTAGAATCTCTTACTTGAACAAAAATATATTTTGTGAAATTATATTGAATATTTTATAATGCATTTCGTACCTTGCTAAAAAAACTAATCCTTGTTTACCAACCACATATTGACTAATAAAAAAAATCCAATGTGTTGATTCTTCCCCTAACTAATGAGGAAATCTTTTGACATATGAAATTAAGCACAATTTCGCGAAGAAATACCTTACTTGTTTCTTGAGAAAAGATGGGAAACACTCTCGATATTGATGGAATAGCTGCCTTAGACCCCCCAAACTTTCACTTGCTCTTTTTTTCACGAAAAATAGATATGAGATAACAAATCAATTCTTTCCCTAAGATTTCAAATACTTGTCCGAAATTCAAGATGATGATGTTTCGCTTCTTCCTTTGAGAAGGATGATCAACCAATTTCCAATTATGATCCTTGTGAATTGGATCATCTGAATAGTATAAAAAGGAGCTCTAGATGTTGCTATCTTTTTCTTTGAATGAGATTTCAATTACAACTATAGTTTCATTAGGTATATTACAATTAGAATCCCTTATTTTTTTCAATTTAGTTCCTCCACTACCATGATTGACGGTTAGATTATACAATTTTTATTTATTGGGATAACCCACATACTCTTTTATGGATCCATGAAACAACTCTAAAAAAACTTTTACCCTTTCGGAAGATACAAGAAAAAAAAACAACCAACCTATTGATATTAGAAGACCAAAAACATTATTCCAATGTCTCATTTATGAGTCCAATGGAATTCATAGATATATGAAGAATCCCCATCAAATAGAGATTTTTTCTTTTGACCATCTTTTGATTGTTAATACAAGATATAAGGGCCGCTACTACAATCGGTACTATACCATTGATCATGAAAATCAATTGCTTGTTGAACCCTATGAATCATATGAAAGTAGGATACTCCAAATTTGAAGGTCAAAGAGTTTCATACAACGTTCTTGGTGGAAAAAATGTGAACGAAAGATCCCCTAAATCAAATTTGATCCATGAATATAAGAAATAGTGATAATTATTAATCTTTCTCAATTTGATGATCCAAGATTTGAATTGATGTTATTTCATTAATTCACCTTAAAGATTTTATTTTAATTAGAATTTGGTTATTCACGATATATGATGATTCCTATTAAGCATCCACGACTGAGTGGTTAAAGTGCTCAACTCATAATTGGCAAATTCATAGGTTCAATTCTTTCAGGATGCACACCAATGGGAATGTTTAGTAAGTTTATTGGAATTGGTTGTGCATCAACGGAATCTCATCATCCATACATGAACTTATAAAATAGTTATAAATAGTCATTGATTCCAAAAAAGGATAAAAGAATGAGACCTATTATGGGACATAGAATGCATTCCAAATGTATGATCATTATACTTCAATTGGGCTATTCTATTACTTCTCTTATAGAGAAAGGAACTTAAAGCAAAATACTTAATAGCACGACAATACATTTATACAAAACTTTTATCCCGAGCAAACACAATGAAGTTGTAGATAGTCAAGTGAAATTCAATCCATAATGTAATTTGATCTAATGCACATCATCATTGTAGTAAAGGTCGTAATGCTAGAGGAATTATTATTGTAGGGCATAAAGGGGGAGGTCATAAACGTCTATATTGTAAAGTAGATTTACAATGGAACGAAAAAACACATCTAGTAGAATCATAACCATAGAATCTGACCCTAATCAAAATGCATACATTTGTTTCGTACGCAATGGGAATGATAAGAAGAGATATATTTTACATCTTGATGTGCTATAATTGGAGATACCATTCTTTCTGGAATAACAATTTCAATATCAATGGAAAATACCCTACCTTTGAGTGTGGTTTGAACTATTGATCTACGTAATTAGACGTAACTAATTAGGTTTACGATGAATCTAGAAATTGATCACTTATCCCATTTGAGTACCTTTAGGACCTGATTGGCAATTGGAACCAGGCGTCCGATTCCGTCGGGTTCCAACCGGTTCCGCCAAACGATGTGACATTTGGCGGAATCGGAAACGGAATCGGATTTCGAAAAAAGGGATCACGTGACCCTTTTTTTCCTTTCCTGCATTGGTGGAACCAGGTACTGTAGCAAGTTTTATTTTTTTTTAAGTTGACGTGTTAGTTTTTTTTCAATTTCATTTATTCATTTTTTTCTTTTTATTTTTTCTCTCACACACATGTAACTTATAAAATAATTTATTTATTAAATATAAATTATTTTTTATAACATATTAATATAATATTATTTATTACTTGTTATTTCATTAAAAATTAATATTTTACTACATATAATTTATTAAAAAAATTGATTTTTTATATTTAAATAATATATTTTTAACAAAAATGTTTTGAAAATTTTTTAAAAATTTTATTTTATTTTTATTTATTAATAATATTTTATTTTATATTTGTAATATTAATTTTTATTTCAAAACTCACAAAAAATTAACCCATCACATCTACTTTTTCCTATCACATCAACTACCTTATTCCTCATCAACCAATTCCACTCCATCCAAACACAACTAAAATTATAAGAAATTGATCGAACTCTAGTTCCCGTTGCCAAATGACCCCTTATGGGATAGACCTCAACAAAAATTGAGTTTAGTAGTTCCATCAAAGAAAATTATTGACTCTAAAGTTATGGTAATACAGAGAAAGCAAAATTGTTTGAAACACACACAAAATTGAAAGCGCCCCTTGTTTGTTTCAAAGAGTGGAAAAAGGGTTATTCGCATTTAACTTGATGGTTAGAGGTGAATTGAAAGCTAAGCAGTGGTATTAAGACTCCAAAGAGAAAAAGAGAGGTGTCTCATATGTTGCCCATAATATATGGAAGTATCAATGTAATTTGAATCATTCTGTCCGTATGCTACATGAAGAACATAAACTAAATGATGGAATAGAGAGGCTTATGATGTAGAAGAGTTATTCAACATATTTGAATTCCTATATATCCACTCATGTGGTATATCATCATATGATTTATATAAGATCTATTAGTCAAGATATCCCTCATATGCATCTAGAAAGTTGTATACTTTGGAAGAAGCTTGTACAATTTGGGAAGGAGGTTTTATTGATAAAAAAAAGAAGAATATACTTTAACTGATATGCCCTTAGGCATGACCATTCATACCATAGAAATCACACTTGAAAATGATAGACAATTAGCTTGAACAACAAGCGCTGTAACAAAACTTATTGCAAAAGAGGTAAATCAGTCAAATTAAGATTACCATATGGGGAGAACCGGTTGATATTCAAAAACTACTTATCAAGGGTTGGACAAGTGGATAATGTTGGATTGAACAAAAAAAGTTTGGATAAACCAGATCTAAATATTAGCTAGGTAAGCATCATGTAGTAAGCAGTTATGAACTTGACCATCCCTATAAGGCAATGAAGGTAGAGGCCCAATTGGTAGAAAAAAAAATCGTAACCCATGGGATTATCTTGCGCTTGGAAGAATAACTAGGAAAAGAAAAAAAAAATAAAATGATAGTTTTATTCTTCATAGCCGCAAATAGGAATATTGAAAATCCAATTTTTTTTTGGAATTCAAAATAATGTAATGGGCAAACGACGAGTAATTGAACTCGCACATGGTGGATTCACAATCCACTTGGCTACATCTATCCTTTATCTAGCTCAAAATATTTTTTTCTTTTTTCCTTTTATTCATCATTATTGTATTATTGTTTAAGTGACCTCCATACTTAATAACTAAGATGGAGATATTGGATATAGAATGTCAATCTTTAGAATAAATGTAAAAAAAAGAGTAATCCACTATGACAAGTTAACTTAAACAATCCCTTTGTAGATAATCATTTATAAAAAAATTTGAAAAACTCAACATGGAGGAGAAAGAAATAATTGTAATCTAGATTGGGCATCTACCACTATACCCATAATGATTGGTCATGCAATCACTATTCATAAGGAAAGGAACATATACATATTTATCTAATGGATGGTATGGTAGGTCACCAATTGGGAGAATTCACACCTACTCTTACTTTCACGAGAAAATTAAGATAATGAACTAAAAAATTAAAGTAAAAAGAGTTTATGATTCATTAGTAGGGTATAACCTTATGATAAAGAATTTGAGTTCAAGGAGAGAAGCAAAAATGTTAGCTTATCAGAGGTTTAGTGCCTTTTTTCAAAGTGCGAAGACTAATTGATCAGTTTCGCATACGCTCCTATGAAGAAACACTTATGATACTAACCTTATCGAGCATCTTATTCCATTTTAAAATTAGCTTATTCCATAGCAGCAAACACGAATCATAAATATGGGTTTGAATAATGCATATTCATTCATTAGTGAAGTCAAAGTCAATAAGGGTCCTATTAGAAAAAAAGTAAGACCTCAGGTTTGGACTTGGAGTTATCTAATAACAAGTTCTGCCTCTAATATAATAATTGTATTAATAGAGAAATAAAAAAATTGGTCTCTAATTTAGATTTTAGATAAATTCATATTAAATAAAGTCATATATATATATATATATATATATAGATTATATGGAATGAACAATAATATAATAGAAAAATACGGGACAAAAAAATAATCCACCTGGTTTCGGACTTGGTACAAAAAGTGACAAACTATTTCATTCTTTTTTTTTCTTGTAATTCAAACAAGAAATGATCAATTCTATAAGTTTGAATAAAAAATCAATTGACCATTTATTAGAATTGCTATCTTTAGCGTGTGATTCCTAATTGAGATAAAAAAGATTAATCCTACTATAAAACTAATAACTACATAAACTAATAATCAACTTAGTACTCCCTGTATGAGTCGAGGTCCCACGAAATAGTCACTATATGAGTAGATCAATCATATAGGATTGAAATTGAAATTTTGCTCAAATAAATTGTGAAATAAAAAAGGGATGTAGATAAATGGAAGGATGATAAAAAAAGAACAAAAAAATATCAATTATATATGAATTACTGCATAAAAGGTAATGTGATAATGCATCAATACTGAATATAATACTAATAATAAAAATAAAATATGAATTATTACAGATCGGATTCAACTCAGTTCAACTCTTTTTGCCCAGTTTCTTGTGCATGTTCTATTTTTGGGAATAAGAAATTTGCGGAGCTTTTCTTTTTTGTCATCCTAAACATTATGTACAAATCAGAAATGCGAACCAAAAATGAGAAATTGCAGGAAAGAAAGGGAAATCTTACAGATTTGGCAGTACGTGGATGTAGAAAGGAGTCACCTTGAAGGTTAAACCGATTGCAGACTGGGACATCGAACGCACAGCCATGGCGGCAATCCGTTCTCCTTCCCTCGTCCTTTCCTTTCCAAAACCCAGTCTTCTCCCTCTCCTTCGACCCGTCTCTCCTTCCAAGCCAACGACGCCACTTTTCTCCCCTCGTTTCTTTCATCGCCGTTCGCCAGCTCTGCTTTCCGCGCTCTTGGGATCGCCACGGCACCTGTCGGCGGTGGCGACGACGAATGTCTCTTCGCCGGTCCCGACTGCTTCACCAGTTACTCCTTTTCCGTTGTCTTCGAGCCCCTCGACTAATGCCGTCGCCGACGCACTTCTTCAGCCCTACCTGGCCTGTTCCATGCCAGGGGAGAGGCGTCTCAAGGTCGCCGTCCTCCTCAGCGGTGGCGTCGACAGCAGCGTCGCGCTGCGGCTCCTCCACGCTGCGGGACATGATTGCACCGCCTTTTATCTCAAGATTTGGTTTCAGGTACCCCTCTTGTTTGCTTTCTATTTCGGGGTTTTGGATAAAGTTACTTGCTTTCTGATTGAATTTGTTGATCATCTCAAGTGTACTTAGTATCTGAATTTCAGCTGTCCCAATTTTTTATTTTACGGCAAATTTTGAGAAGTTAAACCAATCAAAATGATGTTACTAACATTTGATAGATTGCAATTTTCTGATATGATTTCTGCATAATAAGGCAACTGATTAATATCAAAGATTCAGTTTTTTTTAAGAACATCGGAAGTCTTGTCCTCTTAAGAAATATAACTCCTGAAATGAGTTTACCTCCCGAGCAAGTATTTCATGCATTTGCTATGCTGTGTAATTTAGATAGTTGTTAATGAATACTTTATGTTTATGCTAGTGTGCCTTATTACAGTGCTAATTAACTTCAATTTGTATTTCAAGCTTTTAAAGTTGCTAATACACAGAATCTTTTTAGGAAGACTATGAAAATTTCTGGTCTGAGTGTCCATGGGACGAAGATTTGAGGTATGCAAAAGCTGTGTGTGATCAGGTCAGATGTTTTCCTTTGACACTTGATATCTATATATAGTTAAAACTGACATATGCATTTGTTCAATATAAAGATCAAACTTTGCATCTATTATTACTTAAAACATAACAAATTTGAACGGTGGCATGTTAAGTCAAACGTGCGTCATCTTTTCCATCTTACTGAGGCATATTTTTATCAAGAAATTGGATAATATTGTTCGTGTCATCTTAATTTATGTCCTCTGAAGAACCTGCAATAGTAAATCTGGATATGATAAAATGGTGTTAAACATGTGGCAGCTTTTGCATCTGTACATGCCAGAGGATAAAGGGAGGGCGCACGTTAGAGACTACTGTGTTGCCTTACATGGGGTCATGGGCGGAACATGGATGCCATCTTTTAATGTCCCCTTTCGGACCAGCGATTTGAGGAATTACTACTGCAGGACTGGCTCAAGAATATTCACCCTCAAATCAGCATCAGCGATGTATGGAAGTGGATGGATGAGCTTCACACTGTTGGGAAGATGTACAGCTCTCTCTGTCTCTATGAGATACAGGACAATGATTTCCTATTGGATTGTAGACTCATTTAGCAAACCAAGGACCACTAAAAATCAAATTTTTTGCTTGGCTGCTCAGGAGAAGAAGACTAGTGACCAAGGCATATAGGGCATGCTGGATGGTTGGAACCAAGGCTAGGTGCACCCTATGTTCAGGATAATTATGAGAACACTTCCCACCTTTTTTTTTTTGAGTATGCGGTGGCCCAGCAGGTCTGGGGGAAGGCTGACATCAACTGGACAGACAATAGTTTGGAGGAGTCCTTCTGGCAATCTTTTAGGACAGGGAATAGACACCAAACCCTCACATACATGTCCAACCAGCAGAAGGCCGAGCCTTTGGCTCTCCTTTGGGAATCACACAATCTTCCGAGGTGAAGGATATTATTGGACAATATTCTGCACCAGGCCAGGGCTCTTTTCAAGGATTGGAAGGGTACACTTGCAATGGGCTCTTTACCTAAGGATATGCTATGTTATCTTTCTTTCATATTTACCTTGTTTCCCTGCTTTCAATGGATTTCTTGAGTGAAATGTGTATCTGTACCGTTTCTTCTCAGCACTTGTTAATGACAACCCAAAAGGAGGTTGGATTCAACCTCAACGTGGGATTCGCCAAAGTTGTCCTCTTTCTCTGATTTTATTTGTTATAGATGTTGATACACGTGCACGTTGCACCTTTTCTTCATGTAGTGCTGGGCTTATCTCTTGATTATATGGAAATATGACCATGAGGTCTTTACTTCCATTGCTGCAATATGCAGATAATACGTTTTTTCATCGAGGGATCGATAAGCGCGACAAGAAGAATTTTCATTTTGATTGAGATATTTGGAGATTTTTCTGGTTTGATCATTAGCCAAGTCTTTTTTCAGTCCATTTGGTATGGATGGTCAATCAATTCTTGATTGCTCAACAATATTTCGGACAATGATATGCAGGTTACCTCTTCAGTATTGGGTATGCCTTTATTTGACAAGAAGATCTCAGTTGGGGGTTGGACGCCTGTAATTGAAAGAGTGGAATGATGACCTGGAGGATGGAGCCTGAGATTGTTATCTCATGGTGTTGGCTCACTCTAATTAATTCAATGCTTTCAGCCATACCTATCAGTTATATATCAGAGCTCCTATTACCTCGACCAATGGAGGCTTGTATCGACTCTCTTCAGAGCAATTTCTTTTGGTGACATTCCGAAAGCACAAATGGGGTAGTTCACCTTATTGCTTGGAAGGATGTGTGTCGACCAATGGCTAATAGAGGATTAGGTGTCCGACAACCAGACCAACATGGTCCTATTATTTAAATGGGCTTCTCGGGTCATGGGTGCATCCAATGACCCATGGTCAGCCATCATCTTTGAAGTAAAATCTATTATGGGAATGACGAATGGTAAGGTCGAGACGTTGCTCATCCTTTTGGTTGGGAATGTTGGCTGCCTTTCTGATGCTAAAATCTTTTCTATCATTACAATTGGGGAATGGCTGTAATCTATGATTTTGGGATGATCCCTAGGCACCTTATCGATTACATGTTTGGGGCTCCCACTCTCTGATCACCACATTGGTTCTAGGGGGTGAACCCTGATTATTGGGAGGATGGAGTAGAGCTGGAGCTCGTGACTCCTTTCACGTGGCGATCGTTGTGTTCTCCTTCGGTCGGTTCTCTCGACACTTCCAACTTACTATCCATCGGCCTTCTGATTGCTGACCCAAGTTTAGAGGAGACTGGATTCACTACGGAGCAGGTTCTTCTAGCAGGGTGGCAGCCCGGTCCGACAAGGTCTTCACCTTGTTCCATGGCAGAGCATCTGCTGCCCTACAGCTCAGGGAAGTCTTGGCGTATGTGATCTCAGCCTCACCAACTGGGCGCTCTTGGTCCGGTGGATTAGGCGGATCATAAGGCCCAAGGATAGTTTGTGGCGCACAGTTTTCTTCACCTGCTACGGCACGGCATGTCTTGGGACTCCCGTGCTATCCCCCCTCGTGGGGTTGCGGCTTTACTTCCATTAGTGCGGACCCCATGGTACCCTCGATTGGCGCAAGCGATGCCTTCTTCTTCTGGCAGCACGAGTGGCTACTAGGAGGTTCCTTATCATCCTCCTTTCCCTAGCTATGGGCCCTAACAGCGCACCCTGAGGCTTTGATCATCGAGGTGTGGTCAGAAGCCAGTGGACTGGGTACGGCTCCTAGACCCCACTTTCAGAGCTGCTCTCCCAGACCGACACGTCTCGGAGCTTATGACACTCCATTAGTGGATCGCCTATTTCAGGTCGAACCCATTCAGGTTGGACGATTGGATCCGGTTATCAAAGTCTTTCACGAACCACAACATATATCTTCGCCTTATCCCTTTTACCACTATCTTGGAGGCTGACAGGGCTGGCTATTGTTTCATCTTGCATTCTTGGGTCCCGCTTAAAGTCAAGATTTTTACTTGGCTTATGAGGCGGGTTAGGATTCTCACCGGGGCCTACAGAACGAGATGGGCTCCCAGCACTGATACTTCCTGTGTTCTATGTGGCACGGCAGTTGAGGACATTACTCAACTATTTTTTGAGTGCTCGGTGACCTCGGAGGTGTGGGCATGGGTGGACACCATGGCTAGCATTCTTCCATCACCAAAGGTGTTTTGGCAGTCACTTAGGACTTCTGGAGGCCGAAGCTTATTTTGGAGAGTGCCCATAGCATCATTCTTGGCCGATGCTTGGGCATATGGCTCTAGCACAATTGGGTCACTTTTTGTGGGGAGCGATGTCATGTTGAGAACATTGTACACCATATTTCTCCTTCCTCTCGAGTGGAGTTTTGGTTAGAGACGTCACACATTTTTGCTTCTTTTGATGCTCTCTCCTGAGAGCTTACACACGTACATGTAGCCCATTTTTCATTGATACATTCTTGGATGAGAACCTCAATCTTGGTGATCATTCTCCTATATATATATATATATAGAGAGAGAGAGAGAGAGAGAGAGAGAGAGAGAAGCATTTAGCAGCTGATTCCCTAGGTTACATGTGTCGCTAAACAAAAAAATGCAACAATTGTAACCTTTGTGCCTTAAATTGGCCTTCTAATATATGGTTTTGGATGATTAACATCCTGGTTAATCATCCTTTTTCCTCTCAAAGTTGCTGGTCACACTTTGGTATGGGTGTTGAGGTATGGCTCTCTTCTTTTGTAGCTAATTTTCAACATATACCAATTATGTCACAGCAGCCCTTGGGTGGGTATCCACCTGCGAGTTTATCGGCGTCACGCTCCCACCATTCACACGGCCTCCCGTCATGGCTCTCCGCCATCGGTGGCTGAGGCTGGTGTTGCTCCCCTTCTGGCCTCTCAGTCTGTCGCCCTGACTCCACTGCCGGGACTTGGGACCGCCCAGTCCACGACTATGCACGCGGTGGACTCGTCTGAGTCAGGGACATGCATGGAGGTCATGCTGCGGTCAGGGGCATGTGTGATGAACAATATTTCAAGCCTCAGAGCGTCAGCTGAGCTGGATGTGGCTGGCGACTCAGCTGCAATTGTTGATTCTGAACCCACTCTGCATGACCCAGACATTGTTGCCTTGGTGGTTCAAGCTTGTGGTGTTAGGTGAAAGCACATCCACAACCCAATTGTTCAAAAGTAGTGTACTGTCCAACTATGGTAGGCATCCTTGGGGTCCGCGACCTTTGAAGGATCAACAACGCCCTCGTCAGGACATAGGAGTTTTCGTTTTATGGGTTGACCTCGTGGCTCTTAACTGTTTTCAATGCCTGTTTTGGCTGTGACCTCAATTCGGATGCAAGAGCGAGGGTGTTTTTCGGTGTACCGCACCGAAATAATGAAGCCTTTTTTGATAGAGTGGTGTGAGGCTGTCATCTTGTTTTCATGGCCTTTTGTTGGCCTTTCTATCAAACTTTTTTGTAACCCCTGCTATTATTAATGGAACTATTGGATGACTACCATCTTGCTAGTCGTCCTTTCCCGTTTCAAAAAAAAATTATGTTATCCTCTTCAAATAATTTTGTTGGAACTAAGCATTTATCGTTGTTGTATTATGCAGGTCGATGTACCTTTAGAAGTAGTCCATCTAACTGACGAATACTGGAATCATGTGGTAAGGAGCTCTGTTAGTTACTACTACATCTAGAATGTCCGTAATTAATTACCTAAAAGCTTGACCAGCTTTATTTATAAATTGATAGTTTTCTCCCATTTTCATTCTTTGGAATTTTTAATGGTGTCTTCCAGGTGTCTCACATCATTAATGAGTATCGTAATGGGCGTACTCCAAATCCTGATGTTCTTTGTAATACAAGGATAAAGTTTGGTACGCTTCACAATCAACATACAAAACAATATGTGAACCACATGTTTCTGTTTTTCTATCTGAACCATTTTGTTTTTTTTTTGTCTCCCATTTTGCTTGTTCAGGTGCTTTCTTGGAAGCCACTGGAAGTATGGGGTTTGATTATATTGCTTCAGGACATTATGCACACGTTATTCATCCATCTTCTGAACAAAAAGATGGGAGTTCTGTTCTTCAATTGTCACAAGATGGGGTAAGATCATCATATCCGTAATATGCTGTCACAAGATGTGGTAAGATCATCATGTCCGTGACAGGCTTTGTGTTGTAAGTGATTTTTTCCATTAACTAGATACTAAATTTACTCTTTGTGTTGTAAGTGATTTTTTCCATTAACTAGATGCTAAATTTACTGCAGTAAATTTCCCCTAAAAAAAATTTACGGCAAGAAACTTTTGCTTCTTGGGCAACTGATAGTTGATTATTAATACACTCATATTTGCACATGCCTCTTTGTAACATTTTTCCATATAAATAAATGGATTTCTGACATTAAAGCAAAAATGGACCCTTTATTTCTAGAATACTTAATTGTGATATTTCCTGCTTTTTTATATTAATTTTTTTTTGCAATGCCATGTTCACTTTTCAGGTGAAGGATCAAACTTATTTTCTTTCACACTTATCACAATTTCAGCTTAGAAGGCTTCTTTTCCCTCTTGGATGTGTTGCAAAGGTTAGAATGAATGTCTCGTTGGTACTAGAGCAATATTTAATGGGCATTCTTCTGTATTTATCCACAAAATCTGAAGATTATTATGTTTTGAGGAGTCATTGAAGATAAAGTGCACATTGGCATCCCCTAAAAAAAGTGCACATTGACCATCATGATTAAATGTGTTGTTCAAATATGCAGGACGAAGTGCGTAGGTTGGCTTCTTTAATGGATCTTCCAAACAAAGATAGGAAGGACTCACAGGGAATATGTTTTCTTGGAAAGGTAATTCTTTGACATACTATAATGTAAGGCACCTCTCTCAAAAAAAACAAAAAACAAAAAAAAAAAGAGGAAGAAAAACTATCATGTAAGGCAGATATATATTTCATTGTGATGCAAAAAGCAATTAAACATGAACACTATTATTGTGAGTATCTAAACAACTTGTTATTTCAAGGTCTTGGATTTTGGTTCGTCAAACTCATAAAAATACAATGTTTAGTAATTGAGCTGGGTATTGAAATCGTAATTTATATGTTCAAAGCCTGTTTTTACATATACAAAGATTTTCGAGCTGAGCTTTGTAAAAAGTTATTCAAGGAATAGATACTATTAAGAAAAGTGTTAATTTACATTCTTTCTTGTTCTGAAAGGATATTTTCACTCTTTATCGTACAAAAAGTGAATGTTGATGCTTTTCTCAATTCTATCCCAAAATTTTAAATCAACACATTTTCATAAGCTTTATAAGTTGTACCAAATTTATTGTTATTCTAATTATTGTCTCAAACTGCATTAATCAGTTAATATGAATCGAAATGGTTTGATTCCTTTTGTTGTATCACGAAAAAATTGGGAGGAAGAAGCAAACTTACTAGTGCAAAGGAGGTTGAAAAAGCCAACAACATACTAACCACAGTATTATTTTGTGAGAATCTCAGCGATAAGAATTCATGCTATCATGCTATATCAGTTGATTGATGGAGGACTTTAATGACAATTAAACAGAAGATATATTTGCAATTCATAGAATCTGCTGCAATCTTACTTTTAGTTAATGACAAGGATGAGAGAGTCCGTGTGCTCTTCTGTTAGTTGAACATATTTCTCATTAGTAGTACCAGTTCTACATCCATTGGAACTATGAAGTACTTGGTGCTAATATACTCTTTTGAGCATCCGTTTACAACCAATAAGGATATAGATATTGATAATTGCACTCTTTTTTATATGGATATTTTACACTCTTTAATGACTCTAGGTGAAGTTCAGTGAATTTGTTGCAAAACATATTGGAGAAATGGAAGGGATATTGCTTGAGGCTGAAACAGGATATTACCTTGGAAATCATCGAGGCTTCTGGTTTTATACTATTGGTCAACGCCAAGGTTTAGGTCTTCCTGGAGGGCCATGGTATGCTGAGAATTTTATTGTTTAGTCCTTGTGAGTCTTAATTGATGTTTCCATGGAAAGACTATAGCTGGTATTTGATGATTTCACATCAAGGTTTGAAGTAACCCTCCAACGATAAAAAAAATCAAGGTTTGAAGTAACCCATTCTATCTGGAAATCAGCACTGTTAAAAAAAAGGGAAATCAGCACTGTTAAAAGCGATTAGAGAAACCATTTAACAAATCAATTGGTATATATTCCATTCTAGGAAGAAGTCAGCTTTGTTAGGAGTTAGCTTGCAAGCATTCCTATGATTTGACCAATACAAGATAAAACCTAGCAAGCAATTCACATGGATTATTACTGCAAATTGGTTTAACTTCCAAACTTCCATGCACTTCAAATTTACAATATTTTCTACACCTTGTTTTTTCACCATGATATAAAGCATATGAAGAACACAATCCAGTCATTTCAGATTTTACTGCCATTTTTCTTTGATCTTACACTTGTATAGCTTACTTTTTACAAGAAAAGTTTGTTACAAGATGGATGATCACCCAAGCTATGTGCTCATCTTTTTTCTCCTAAAAAAAGATACCTCCAACACTTCTTTATTTTCCTTCTATAGGAATTTGTTCTGTACGGTCCACTTTTTTAGCCAAACATATGAAAATAAGGAAGTGAGTCGCTGAAATTCAATTTCCTTAAAGCAAACACAATCTCAGTTATGAAATGTTACTACATTACATTTCATATGTTTGTGGTTATTTAATCAAAATTCTTGGCATGAATCACCTTGGTTCTTGTTTCAGGTATGTTGTTGAAAAAGATGTAAAAAATAATGTTGTTTTTGTATCAAGAAACTACTTTTCATTGGATAAAAGGAGGAGAACTTTCCGAGTTGGTTCATTAAATTGGTTTAACGGTTCAGCTCCTGATACTTCTGACCAACTTAGATGCAAGGTAAGTGGATTGTGTGCTAGCTTATTTTAATCATGCAAATTGATGTGGTACTGTTGAAATGTTCCAACGTTGGTCTCCAGTTTTGCATTCTAATTTCAGTGTTTGTTGCATTGTTTTCTGGTTTTATTGGAACTAAGTCTTTTCTCATTAACCCCTCGAAAAGTCATTTTTTATTTCCTTAGACATGTCTGACATTTCAGCTATCAGATATGTATTTTTTCACCTAAAAAAAGTGCAATCGTTTTGAGTTAATTTGAAACTGATATCTATTATAGGAGAAGTTAATATGATTCTATGCTTGGGGAAACAAAACATTACCTGTCATCTTTTTTCATTTTATATTTTCTAATCTTTTTGTTACCTTTCTTTTGAAAGGGAAAAGGATGATTAACCAGGTCGTTAATCATCCAGGCTTTCATTAAATATTGGAATTATAACATGCTTATAAAATGTTGCTTAGAGCATAAGTACCGAGAATTATCGATTAATTCAGCTCACACCAGGCCACTCCTTTCTCACTGCCGCCGCATGCGCCTGTATATTCTCAACATAACAGTGGCTACCTTGAAAGATCTTTTGGTTTTGCTGTAACCGTATTGCCCAGAGGATGGAGTAAACCTCAGCCCATGCTTTCTTGGGTCTGTATGTAATGTTTTTCTAGTTAACACCGCCACTCCTGAAAGATCCCCAAAAATCCTCATCCAATTTCATTGTATCCAATTAATATGAGCCCTTCGCCACACCTTCCTTCCAATGATGCAGTTGAAGAAAAGATGATCATTATCCTCTTCTGTCATGTCACAAATGCCGCAGTTTGTGAGTTCACCAAGGAGTTACATAGCTAGATATTTTCTGGTCAAAATATTCTTTTGCATTTCTTAATTTTTAGTGGTATCTTAATTTGCCAAATGATGTGACAGTCAGTCGCTTCCCATTTTCACATTGAAATCCCCGTTTGTCCATTTCCAGCACTCTTCCATCAAGTTGTTGGGTCTGTAAGCCTCAATTATGCCCAGCAGGTTCATGAGTTCTAATCTTTGCAAAGCACCGCGTCCTTCTTATTATCATAAGTTATTTACCCCTAGGCCTCCCTTGCCCCTTGGTCAACGCACCCAATGTTGTCAAACTCGTAAATTGGAGTCGACACGAAAAGGCTGGGTGAACACGTAAAACGTGAGATCGTAACCCAACACGGTCAATTCTATCAAATTATATTTTAAATTAAATTAATATTATTTTTGCTTATCACCTAATTTATCTGTAAATTAATAATTAAATATCATTCAGAAAATGTAGTAATACTTAATGATTTAATAAGTTATAATAATTAATAAACTAGCAATACCTTGAATCTGCAGAAAACCAAAACGTATGCTGCAGTAGAGAGTACAAAGTCTCCTGCTGGCAAATCAAGAAAAAAAAGACTGTACCCTCTCAATTGCCTTTTTGCAAATCCGGAAGAGACTGTATCCTCTCTCCTGAATAGAGAGGATGAGTCAGAGAGGAGCAGTTGGGAGAGAGGAGCAGTTGGGAGAAGACTTTTACCTACCCAAGAAAAGGTTACTCTCGATAGAGAGCAAGGACTGCTCTAAAGGGAGAGAGGGAAGGAGGAAAAAGGCAGGAGTGAGGGAGGAGAGTAAGCAGCAGCAAGTAGAGGGCTCACAAGCTGTGTGAGCCCTCTGGTTTTTCATCGCTCGTGAGCAGAGAGGACTCGCCCTCTTCTGCTTGCAAGCAGAAGAGAACGTCCTGGAGCTGCGAGAAGAGGTCGAAAGGTAGGGAGAAGCAGCGGCGGCAGTAGCAGCAGCAACCAGCGACAGAACAGCAGGGGCAGCAGCATCAGCAACCGGCGATGGCAAGGGCAGCAACGTCCGGCGATGCCAACAGCACCAGCAGCAATGACTGGCGACGCCAACAGCACCAGCAGCAACGACCGGTGACGCCAACAGCACCAGCTCCAGCTACCGGCGACAGCAACAAACGGCGGCACAGGGATGGAACGAATGGCCAGGGCAAAATGAGGTACGCCGGAGGTTGGCATGGCCGTGCCAGCCGAGTCTACGAACCAGCACGTGAAGAATCGCGTGCTGGACAAAACCGAGTTGGCGACCGATCCAACTCGGTTTTCCCTGGTAACATCGTAAAACTGTCCGATTCTACGAGTTAACTCGCGATTTTGACAACATTGAACGCACCTCAAGCCACGCAATCAGATGAGTTCACTAGTTCTATACGGCTAGTTCCGCCAAAACAACCTTCTCCTAATAGTATCCATCTTCAATATCACCTGATAGGGAAGCTTTTTTTTTAGGAGAAAAAGGATGACCATCATGGTTGTGGTTGTCATCCAGATATATATATTACTATGAAATGGAAGTCATGTACAAGTGTGAGCTCAAAAAGGGGGAGCAGCAATAAGATGAAAATAAGCCCGTCAAACCAAAACCCTGCTCTCAAACAAAAAAGAGTGCGTACAACATGCTCAAAGACATCCCACTCACAGAAAAAACAAAAAACTGGCCCGGTTACATTGGAGCTGCAATGACCCTCGCTGATGGCTACGCGTCACGGACCCCGAATCGTGAAAACAGCCCACGAAGCTCGTTTGCTGTCAACATCCTCGGGGTGGGAAGTCTCTAGGTTGCGCACATCTCGGAAACACCTCCCACGGTGATCAACTTGGTCTCCTGTGCGGGGAAAAAACATCCGCCTCCCACATATCCTCCGCCCACAAAGGATGGTCTCGTACATTCCTTGTGATTACTTCATTGAGTCAGTGAGTTGTTCCCTTGTTGTAAGGCCACTCCCCTTGACCGTGGTTGCCGGCGGGTGTGGCGGAAGCGAGCAGCTTCCGCAACTAAGTGAACCTCCTCATCCGCCCACCCGGCGAGTAAGGGTTCTCCAACCGCACTATCATCGGCAACCAGCGAATCAGGTATGATCGGTGGGGAACCCCCCACCACAGGCTGTTGGGGTGATGCCGACGGGGGCAATGCAGGTGGCTGCTGACTTGCCAAAGGCAACAGCAGCGCGGGCGTCTGCTGCCCTGCTGGCGGTGGCAGTGGCAGTGGCGGTGGCAGTGCCGGGCGTCTCTTATGGCTACTCCTGGCATGGGTGAGCAGGCGCTGTAGTGGTCGGTGTAAAGCCACTCCTCTTGCACATGGCCGCCGGCGTGTATGGCGGAGGCTGACGGCTTCCGCACCTAGGGGAACCTCCCCATCCGCCCTCCCGGCTAGGAGGTGCACTCCATCAGCATGGTCTGAGGCGGTCAGTGAGTCCTCCATGGGCTGCGGAATGCCCCCCACCACATGCTGCTGAGGCGACGGCAGCAATGACAATGTGGGTGGTTGCTGTCTCGGTGACAGCAGGGAAGCTTAAGTGTCATAAAATGGGAGTACCAAGATGGCGAGATCGCTGAGTTGAGCAATATCAATCTCCCACCCCTAAAGAGCAATTTGCTTTCCACCCGTCAAATTTCAAGTCCATCCTATGGTTGACCTGTGCTCAATCCTTGGGTTTTGCCTGCCTGTCTTTTAGGGATAGCCCCAAATAGGAGATTTATAGGGACCCTTATGGCGTCCTAAGTTCTGTCATACAGCCATCTGCCTCTTCACTCAGGCTGAAAGAGATAAAACTAGACTTCGAATAGTTAACAGCTGATCCCATAAAGTCCTCAAACAGTTCAACCAGAATAATGGTCTTTTGCACAGCCTGCACCGAGCCAATGATAAAGAAGTTGGTGTCTTCTGCATAGGAGTATCAGGAAGAGGGTGGTCCTGTCTCCGGACAACAAAAATCCTGATATGATGCCAGCATTGCACGTGGCAAAGGAAGCAACCGCCAGGGCACCGACTGCAATAATGAAAAGAAGAGTACCAAGTGGGTAGCCCTGTTGCACGCCTCTTTAGGGTTGTGTCCCGCCACCTGAAGGCATCCCATTAATGAGGACAGTTTTTTTTTTGTGTTTTTTTTAGAATGAGCACAGAATTTGTTTTTGAAGCAAGTTCAAATTTATGGTAGGTACAAATTGAAATCAATTCATAAAGTTTTTTTTGGAAGAATTCTGTCACTGACACTTATGGAATCTTGTGTAGAATCTCAAAATTGCCTATTGTGATGATATTATGATCCATTGGTTACCATGAATGTTCGGAAACATCAAGAAAATAACAAATATTTCTTGGTTTCAAACCTACAACATAGAAAGACTAGTAAGGGACATATAGAATTGTTTTAAAGCGTATGAGCTGACCCGTTTTATGAATTTTATTCCCACTATCGAGGAATTCCTACGATTTTAGCAGGAATATGAATTATAATTGAGAGGGTGGAGCAGCGACTTGAGGACTGGAGTGCAAAAGCTACTATCCAAAGGAGGGCGACTTACTCTTGTGCAGACAGTTCTATCAGCAATACCAATGTATTTCTTATCTGTATTACCTCTACCAAAATCAGTCGAAGTTCGCCTTGACTCGATCAGGAGCAAATTTTTTTGGACACATTCTGGAAGGAATAATCAAGATGTTCATCTGGTGGCATGGAAGGATATCTACAAGCCTCATTCTGAAGGAGGTTTGGGTGTACATGTACTTCGAAGAGCAAATGAAGCATTGCTATCAAAATGGGCATACAAAATCTTGAGCAACACAAATGACATATGGTCATCCGTTATCTTCGCATGTCATGGGAGAGTTATATCTTGGGAAC